>JARHVA010000061.1:3700000-4382500 GCA_037957365.1 Torreya grandis
GCATGTGTGGGTTCACTTTGGATTAACACAAACCATTATGTTAAACTGGAATGTTTAACAAGTTTTTATCACTTTATAGTCAACATTATGATCCATATTAGACACCAAGCTGACTAGGTCCACCTCTTTTCATCCACAGACAAATGGGAAAATTGAATTTCTTAACCATATGATGGTGAATCTTATTTAGATGTATAACTCAAAACATTCACAAACATTGGATGATATTTTACCATGGATTTAGTGTATCTATGATCGAGCCATCCATGGCTCTATAGGACATGACCATTTTTAGATTTGTCTTAGGTGTCCCCATTGATGTGGCATAACCTATTGGAATGGAGGAAATGTCTCCCCATGCACATAAATAATTTAACAAGGCCACCAAATTTATTGAGCACATTTGGAAAATCCAAAAGTAGTGTATCAAAACCTATAGAAAACTAGGAATATGTACAAGAATCACCATGACTAACATTGAGTCCCTCACCAGTTCTATGATAGTGATAAGGTATGTATACATTTGCAAAAACAACATTTGAAAGGTCAAAACATGAAATTAAAACCTCATTGATACAAGCCCTACACATTCATCAAGTAAATAGGCACTAATGCCTTTGTGCTCAGCTTGCCACCCTATCTTGGGTTGAACCCAATGTTAAATGTGTAATTTATCCTATTTTACTCTCCACCCCTCTTGGACACTTCACATACTAGTGACAATTTTTTAGTAATAGAGTTTAATATTGATTGCTTAGCACCATTATTTTTTTATCAATCCATAGATATAGTGGTAAAAGATACCAAGAATAAGTAAACTACCCTATATAGAGTGACCAAGGTGGGAAAGTTTACTCACCAAGGAAAGTGGTAAAATAAGAATCATATCAACTAATGGGTTATACATTTGGTTAAATGCCTAGATGCAATGGGGACCATTACTTCTCAATGGGGGCTGAACAATCTTGATAATGCCTCAGGACCATTATAAACTAGTAACAATTTAGTTTTAAATAATTATTACTTTTTGAGAAAATTTAGTTCAACATAAATGATAATTTTAAAGGCCTTTAAATCATTTTTCAGATCTTTGAGAGCCTCACCTCTAAGATTTAGCTTGTGAATGTGTTTTTGTAAATTCATGCTTTTTGAAAATGTATTATAATAAAAAAATAAAGGATACAGAGAAAATGGTAGGTTCAATAAGGTGGCCCAATCTGACTAGCTATTATTAGTTATTCTTCTCCTAGATTAACTCTCATTCTTATGAGTTATCATATCTGCATTCATATGCATATTGCAATGATATTATTCATTTACTTTATTTTTAAATAAAACTCATATTTACATGTTTGTGAACGTTGAGTGGATGTTACTAGCTTTAGTTATCTTTAAAAAAATTTAGTATTAATATTTTTTTAGCTATAAGATTATGATTTAACATATTTTGACTTAGAGTGTGTTGTTCCCAAAATTCGTCACTTGTTTTTGTGGACAACATGTCGACAATTTTGGTCCTGCAGGCCAAAATGGTCTCTTCCTTTGTAAAAATGTTCTGAGCAGTCAAGTTTTTTAGTTAATCAAGCCTTTTCAGCTAAATAAATCACAAGTTCAACAGGCAGGCTTTCACAAAAGAAAAGTTCAAAACACTTAGGCATTTCCTAAAAGTTTTAAGGATGGTTCAATGCCGAGGTTCAATCAAAAAGTTCATAAGCGGGGTTTAAAGAGTTGGAATGAACCATTGAACTCCACTTTAAAGAGTTCAAAGAGTTCAATAGGTTCGAAGATTTCAAAGAGTTCAATGGGTTCAAAGAGTTCAGAGAGTTCAACGGGTTTGAAGACTTCAAAGATTTCAATGAGTTTGAAAAGTTTAAATAGTTCAAATTTTTAAGTTTGAAGTTTGAAGTTCGAGTGGAAGGTTCAAGAAAAAGGTTCAAAAGAGTTCAAATAATATGGAATGAACTGCCAAATCGATGAACAATTGAACCTCAAAAGGTTCAAAGTGGTTCAAAGGTTCAAAAGATTTCAAAGCTTCAACAAGTTTAAAGTTTGAGTGGAAGATTCTAGAAGATGTTTCAAGTAGAAGATTCTAGAAGACTGGTTCAAACAAAAGGTTCAAATGATAAGTTGAAATTATAAGAAGACTAAGTAAACATAGCTCTTTGCAAGAACTGATTGAACCACCCAAACTAATGAACTTTGAACCATTGAACCGATGCACTTTGAGAGGTTCAAAGGTTCAAGGTTCAAAGTAGTTCAAGCAACCAATGACCAACGATGTCCCTGCAGACATCAAAGTAAAGGTGAATGGAATAACTGTTGATTTTCAAAGATGTAGACCTAGGAATGAACTAAGTAACCAGCCAAAGAAGGAGCCAAAGGAGCCAGCAAAAAGTGAGAACAGAGCCTAAGAGCTCAGATCACTAAGAAGAGATAAAGTGTAACAAGGAAAGAGTGAATGTTACAAAAAATCTAGAAATATATGCAAAAGAGTTATTCCAATAGGTGGAATAGTCCACCAAGTGGACATCAGAGGACACAAGTATTCAATGGGGTGGCCTATTTTTATTCATCAAGTAAAGGCGAATGGACAATCGTGTAAGAATGATAAAGAAGACCAGGCAGCCCATGCTTTGGAGGAGATATTTGATATAATTAGAATGCCAGAATCTAGGCTGGTAAACTGCTCCAGCATGGCCCCTTCACAGAACTTCCTCTATCCAATGCATTCAATGCAACATGGGCCATTTCATGAAATCAAGCACCAAATTCTTTCTTTGGTTGCTATATATTGTAATCTCTCAATTTGTAGAAGAGGGATCTCTCTGTTATTAGAAGTGAAACTCTACCCAAATTGAAAGGCATTCCTGAGACTTTGAGCTCAGACTATTAATCATATTTTGTCATTTGAATGAGAAAGCAAGTGACCTTTCAGACTTTATATTGAAATAGCTTGTGTCATCTAGGAAATTGTTCTTATGTCTATTTCTTAAATACATTCTTGTCCATTTAATCAAATAAGCAGAACTAGTGGAAATAACCTAGAAGGTGTCTTGAAGTTGGCTGTGGGAGACTTTGTGCTGCCAAAATTGTCTTTAGTCTATGTTTTGTGTTTTAGTGTAAAGGAGATTGGAGAGACTTTGAGCTCCCATTATCCTTCATATATTTTAATCTGTTGTAGTTGAGGTGGAGACTCTGTGATACACTTCATTCTGCTGTGTTCTTTGTCCTGAATTAGTGAGAGAGGCAATGAAAGACTTTATGCTTTCATGGGTTTCTTGTGGTTGCAGTTACTACCCAAGAAATCTTCCTCTGGTCTTCTAAACATCATTTTTGAAAGAAGATAAAGGCCTTCAACAATTACCCAAGATTTCTCCTTTACTCTATGAACATCATCTCTAAAAAAGAGAGATGGATGGTATTATCCCACCCCTAAGTGTATTTTTAGCTTATATTAGTATATAGTAGTTTACAGGGAACCTCCCCTTGATGAGAGGAGAGATTTATCTCATTATGTTGTGGTAAACCTACACATTTTGTCGTATAGATCTCCTTATGCTGACGTTGATATACATATTTTTCTGTCAATTAGCTAGTGACAAAATATTCACCCAATAGTTTTTGGTGACTTTGTTGGGGAAGAATGCACAGTTTCAAGCCTCAAGCTTCAAGTTGAAGAAGTGCCAGTTCTTTTCCATTTCCATTTTATACTCTAGAAGACCCATGATACACGTGAATCTAGAGAGCTCAAGGTATTGTTGACCATGTATTTGAGCTGGTGTAATAGAATAAATTTGATCTATTTTCTCCACCATCTCGCCTCCAGTGAACCAAGAGTTTTCCTCCTATAAATGTCAGGTCACCAATACCAGGCAAAGCTTATTTTCCCTTTACTACTAGAGATTTATTTATACATACCCCTCAGATATTTGTTATCCCTCCCTTCAATAGTCATATCATGGCAGCTCAAGGCCCCTGGGGTAACACCTTTGGTCCCCTGAATCTAACTCCACCCTTACATGAACTACCCCATAGTTCAAGGAAGAATTTTCTCAAATTCTATGGCAATGGGAGAGTTCATCCTGATGAACATATTATATCCTTTTGCATATCCTGTGGTGTGATAGGCATGGAGTATGAAGACATAGCAGTCAGGTTATTTGTAGAAACATTATAAGGTGCTATTGCAGACTAGTTCTATCATCTGCAAGCTCAAACTGTAACTGACTAGAACACTCTCAAAGCCAAGTTTGAAGCTAGGTTCAAACTTGCAGAAGATGCACATGCCTTGTTAGCTTAGCTCACATAAATGAAAAAGGAGCCTCATGAACCTATGCAAGACTTCATATCTAAGTTTGACAAGCTAAGGAATAGGATTCCTATAATTGCTCAGCCAACACCTAAAAATCTCAAATGTTTCTTCATAAATTCTCAGCTTCTTGAAGTGAGTTTCTTGTTGAAGCAAGTTGGCCACATAGACCTTGTTGCTACTCAATATTTTTCCACTGAGGTTGAAGATGATATTATCTTGGTAGAAAAGATAAGAAGAGATCCTAATAGAAGTAAATCTTCTTCATCTTTTGAATATTCTTCTATGGGCACCACTGATCCTATGCTGTAGAAGCTAGCAAATGAATTGCTAGCTCTCAAAAAGAAAATGGCACAAGGGATGTCTAATCCTCCTTCATACTAAGATATACCAAAGAAGAAATTTCCCAACCAGACATATCAAGGCAATGCTGCTAGGAATCAAGGGCAACCAAATCATCTTCCTCCCCCACAAGGGAAGCTTGTCATTGAAGTAGCACAAGCCAACTCAGTAGTTGGGTATCTTGAAACTGAATCTGATTTATCTTTCCAACCTAAGTTATACCAAGAAGATGATGCTAATCTCTTCATAGAGGGAGAAGAAGAATTAGTTGGCAACTCCAACATTGGTTACCTGAATTACCAAGATGAAGCTAGAAGCAAGGCAGAAGTGTTTGATGGATCATACATTGTATTTACCAAGTCTTAGAACCAGTCAGCTCAATAAGCTAATAAGGAAAAAATAGGGGAAGAATCTCGACCAGCAATTTCAATTGTTAAATAGGAGATTTCCCTACCTTTCCAATCAAAAGACCTAGTGATCACTCAGAAGGTAATTACCTCAAACAATCATGCACTTTCTGCTTCAAATTCTTAGACTAATACCACACCCCCTAAAAACCAGAATGATGGACTTCCTTCCTATATCCCTAGTTCTTTTCAATCATTTGATATAATTTACCATACTAAGAAAACCAAAATTTAAATGACTGAGTTTAAATACTTAAAAGCTAACCCTGAGCAGTTGGATAGGTTGGTTGAATATGTAAAGAATAAAGACGTCCCTGCAAGACTAGATGTTCCAAAAGAAACTCATGATCCTCCAAAGAACACATCCACCTGGAATAACCTTGTCATTACTCCTCCTGCTACCCCTGGAAAAATAGAACCTTTCTATGTTTTCCTATTGATAAATGGACACAAGTTGAGCAACTGCATAATTGACTCAGGAGCTTCAGACAATGTCATGCCTGCCAAGGTAGCAGACTCTCTCAGTCTCACCTTGACTAAAACTTTTGGGAGATGTTTCTCCATGGAAAAAAAACAAGTGCCTCTATTGGGTCAGATCAAAGATGCCCAGTTTGCATTTATGGCCTTCCCAAAAAAAAGATTAAAATGACAGTCATGGTGGTTGATGTTGTAGCTTCCTACAACATTCTGTTGGGATGAAATTTCTGCAAGGATGTTGGTGGTAAATTGAGCATGGACCTATCTAAGGTGAGGATACCTGTGAAGGGCATCATGCAAAGGTTGCTTCTTAAGAAGGAGTCAAAGTACATTGTCACTCAAATATCAACCCCTAAAGCTCAAATCTTGTTTGAGTCTTTAGGAATGGGTAATTACTTTCTATCCACAGAGGATGTTTTTGTTTCATCTAATGAAATTCCTATGGGTGATGATTCAAAAAGTTTAGACTAGACACTAGAAGAATTAATAGAGCATAGTTCAATTGAAAAAGGATCTCCCTTCCCAAATGAAAAAAAAAATTGAGAAAAGATCAGTATTTGATTATGTTTGGATTCTAAAATTTGATGGTAGAAAATTTTTAATGGGTTCTAAAGCTAGGATTGTTCTGATATCTCCACAGGGAGATATTTTTCCCTATTCATATAAGTTGCATTTTAACAACACCAACACTGTCGAGTATGAATCTTTGTTACTCAGGTTGAAGGCTGCTCAAGATAAAGGTGTTAAGCTCCTTCATGCCAAAGGAGACGTTGAACTAGCATTTTGTCAGGTGAGGAACCTGTATCAAACTAATAATGAAATATTGTATCATTATCGCAATCTAGTATGGGATCAAATTAAAAGTTTTGATGCTTTCAATATTTTTGTAGTGCCCAGAGAGTTCAATGATTGATCAGATTCCTTGGCCGTCTCTATAACCCTCATGGTTCCTCACCAAGATTTCAAAGGGGATATGTCACTATTAAACTCATCTTTCAACCAAGTGTGCCTAATAATGCCAACCATTGGTAGGTATTTAATGGTGACAACCAAATCATTGCTTTTCTAGAGTAGATGGAGAGCTTTGAGGAGCTTTATTTTGAAGGAAGTAAGTCTCCACTATGGGAATCAGCTCATGAAACAAATTCAAACACTGGTGAAGAATTTATTTAGCTCAAATGGAATAAAATCCCAAAAGGATTGGTTTCCATTGAAAAACTATTTGATAAGTATGACAGGTTCATCAAGTAGTAACAAATGGATTCAAGTTGATCCCAGGAGTTTGATCAACTAAATTTGAGTACTGAAAAAAATTTCAAGATGGTCAACATTGGGAAGTGTTGCATTCCTGATGAAAAACTCAAATTTGTTACTTTTCTTCACCATTACATTGATGTTTTCATGTACTCCTATGATGATCTGAAGTCTCTCAGGCCTGAAGAATTTTGGCATAAAATTCCCCTCAAGATTGGTTCATTACCTCACAAGCAGAAGTCAAGACAGTACAACCCCAAGATATCAAGTACTATTCTATCTAAAATTTAGAAAATGTTAAATGAAAAGATAATTTTTCCAATCCATCATTCCACTTAGATTGCTAACATAGTCTCTGCGAGGAAAAAGAATGGGGAAATTTGCCTCTGTGTTGATTTCAAAAACTTGAATCAATCTTCTCTAAAGGACAACTACCCCCTGACCATCATGGATCAAGTCCTATAGACAGTGACTGGTTTAGAGATGTTATCAATGTTAGATGGTTTTTTAGGGTACAATCAAGTGGAATTCGGTGAAGCAGACCAACATAAGACCACTTTCACTACACCTTGGGGCACCTTTGCATATCAAAGAATGCCTTTTGGTTTGATCAATGATGGTGCCACCTTCCAGAGAGCAATATATCTTGCCTTCAGAAATGAAATGGAGAAGTTCATTGTGGTATATCTCAATGACTTGACTATCTTTTCCAAACATCATCTTGATCATGTGCATCATTTACAACAAGTGCTAGAATGATGTCCTAGAATGGCATTTCCCTTAATCCTAAGAAATTAGTGTTTGGAGTTACAGAAGGGAAACTTCTCGATCACACTGTATCCTGAGAAGGCATAAATATCAAATTAGAAAGATTCAAATCCATCCAAGAGCTTACTTTGCCTGCTAGTAAGACTACAGTTCATTCTTTCTTTGGAAAAGTGAATTTTCTACGAAGGTCCATTCCTAAATTCATAGAAAAGACTCACCATATTGTCAATATGATGAAGGGAAAAGATAATTTCCACTAGACTGAAGAAGGCAAGTCAGAATTTGAATATATCAAGAAATCTATAGCCCATGCCCTAGTCCTAGTTTTTCCAGATTATACCAAAGACTTCATAGTGTACAACTATTCTTCTGAACACACACTTTCAGCCATTCTAGTTCAATAGAATAGAGAAGGTGTGGAATCTCCTATCTCATTCATGAGTTGTCCTCTCAAAAATCATGAACTAAAATATTCAAACATGGAGAAGCATGCTTATGCAGTGGTCAAGGTGGTAAAACACTTCTACTCCTACATCCTAAACTCACACACTGTTGCTCTGGTGCCTGATACAACAGTAAAGTCCATTTTAACTCAACAGGAGTTTGGTACTAGAAGGGGCAATTGGATAGCCAAAATTTAAGAGTTTTATCTTGTTATAAAACCTACAAAGCTTGTGTAGGAAAGATGCCTTTACCAATTAATTTTTGATAACATACCAAAGTAAACAAGGCATGAAGAAACAGAGATTGAAGATATGCCTACAGTGCTCTTTGTCACTACTATGGATGAGTGGTATTCTAATATTGCTCATTTCCTTACCTATGGTGAGTGTCCTACCCACCTATCTCATAAAGAAAAGAGAACTATTAAATTGAAATCACTAACTATGTCCTGTGGGAGAACGGTTTGTACAAGAGGAGCCTTGATGGGGTATTCCTTTGTTGCATGGATAAAGTGCAGCAGTTCAAAATTTTAGAGTCTTTCCACAATCTAGTCTATGGAGGACATTTTTTTGCACCTTGGACTGCTCATAAGATTCTACAAGCCAAGTATTATTAGCCTACTCTATTTTAAGATGCATACAAATGGGTACGTAGATGTGAACTGTGTCAACAGTTCATTGGGAGACCCAAATTGGCTGCATTACCTCTCAAGCCAATGGTAATTGAAGATCCATTTCAATAGTAGGGTATTTATTTCATTGGCATCATGAACCCATCCTCAAGTTTTGGACATGACTATGTTCTCATAGCCACAGACTACTTTACCAAGTGGGTGGAAGCCATACCAGTCAAGCATGCTACTTTCGAAGTGGTATGTAATTTTCTCAAGGAAAATATTATTTCCCAGTTTGGGGTCCCAACTAAGATTGTAATAGATAATGCTACTTGTTTCACTTCTCAAGAGGTTACTAAGTTTTGCTACAATTATGGGATTATCTTCTCCCACTCCTCTAACTATTATTTGCAAGGAAATGGTCAAGCAGAATCAAGCAACAAGAACTTGGTGACCATTATCAGGAAGCTGGTAGATGACAATTAAAGAACATAGCATAAAGCATTGTTTGATGCTCTATGGGTAGAGAGCATTACATTGACGAGGGCAATAAGTATGTCACCATTTCAACTTATATATGGTTTGAATGCAAGGATACCAATCACCTTGAAACTACCAGCACTGAAGTTGGCAAAGGCAGTCGAAGATCAAACATTTGAAAATTCCATCGACAAGAGGATCATGTGCTTGAATAAACTAAATGAGCAGTGAACTATGGTGGTGGACTACATTGCTACACATTAGAGTATGGTAAAGAAGCTCTTTGTCTAAAAAGTAAGGATTCATGACTTTTAGATTGGAGATCAAGTTTTGTTGTGGGATAAGAGGAGAGAACCAAAATGAATGCATAGAAAATTTGATTATTTATGGAGAGGCCCATTTTCCATTCATCAACTCAATGGTAAGAATAGATTCTTACTGAAGTATCAAGATGGCACTCCATTTTAATTGCCTCACAATGGGTAGCATCTGAAGCACTTCAATTCTTGAAGTATCAAATAAGATTAGTTGTACATTTGTATAGTCTTTAGTTTTGTTTTTTGTTTTTCATTTCTTTTTTTTGGCATCTTTCTCTTTTTGGGTGGCATGACTCCATATCCCACTGGCATAGATGAAGGCTCTTAGAGTTTGGATTCTACTCCCTTTGATCATTTTCACCATCGATGGAATTTCCTCAACTGGAGCCAGTTGTTGTTCCCAAAATCCATCACTTGTTTTTGTGAATAACATGTCGACCATTTTGGTCCTGCAAGCCAAAATGGTCTCTTCCTTTCTAAAAATGTTTTGAGCAGTCAAGTTTTTTAGTTAATCAAGCCTTTTTAGCTAAGCAAATCACAGGTTCAATAGGCGAGCTTTCACAAAAGAAAAGTTCAAAACACTTAAGCATTTCCTAAAAGTTTCAAGGATGGTTCAACGTCGAGGTTCAATCAAAAGGTTCATCAGTGGGGTTCAAAGAGTTGGAATGAACCACTGAACCATTGAACTCCACTTCAAAGAGTTCAAATAGTTCAATGGGTTTGAAGAGTTCAAAGAGTTCAACGGGTTCGAAGAGTTCAGAGAGTTCTAAAGGTACTTAGAGTCTAGATTCTACTCCCTTCAATCATTTTCACCATTGATGGAAGTTCCCCAACTAGAGATAGTTTTTGTTCCCAAAATCCATCACTTATTTTTGTGGACAACATGTTGACCATTTTGGTCCTGTAGCCCAAAATGGTCTCTTCTTTTCTAAATTTTTTTTGAGTAGTCAATTTTTTCAATTAATCAAGCCTTTTCAGCTAAGGAAATCATAGGTTCAACAAGTGAGCTTTCACAAAAGAAAAGTTCAAAACACTTAGGCATTTCCTAAAAGTTTCAAGGATGGTTCAACATTGAGGTTTAATTAAAAGGTTCATCATTCGGGTTCAAAGAGTTGGAATGAACCACTAAACCATTGAACTCTGCTTCAAAAAGTTCAAATAGCTCAATGGGTTTGAAGAGTTCAAAGAGTTCAACGGGTTCAAAGAGTTCAGAGAGTTTTGAAGGTACTTAGAGTCTAGATTCTACTCCCTTCGATCATTTTCACCATCAATGGAAGCTCCCCAACTAGAGCTAGTTGTTGTTCCCAAAATCCATCACTTATTTTTGTGGACAACATGTTGACCATTTTGCTCCTACAGCCCAAAATGGTCTCTTCCTTTCTAAAAATTTTCTGAGCAGTCAAGTTTTTCAATAAATCAAGCCTTTTCAGCTAAGGAAATCATAGGTTCATTAGGTGGGATTTCACAAAAGAAAAGTTCAAAACACTTAAGCATTTCTTAAAAGTTACTCAGTATTCCAATGGCATAGATGAAGGCACTTAGAGTCTAATTTCTACTCCCTTCGATCATTTTCACCATCGATAGAAGTTCCCCAATTGAAGCTAGTTGTTGTTCCCAAAATCTGTCACTTGTTTCTGTGGACAACATGTCGACCATTTTGGTCCTACAGGCCAAAAATGGTTTCTTCCTTTTTAAAATTTTTTTGAGCAGTCAAGTTTTTCAGTTAATCAAGCCTTTTCAGCTAAGAAAATCATAGGTTCAACAGGCGGGCTTTCACAAAAGAAAATTTTAAAACACTTAGGCATTTCCTAAAAGTTTCAAGGATGGTTCAACGTTGAGGTTCAATCAAAAGGTTCATCAGCGGGGTTCAAAGAGTTTGAATGAACCATTGAACTCCACTTCAAAGAGTTCAAAGAGTTCAATGGGTTCAAAAAGTTTAAAGAGTTCAAAGTTCAAAGTTTGAATTTTGAGTGGAAGGTTCGAGCAAATGGTTCAAAAGAGTTTAAATAATATGGAATGAATCACCGAATTGATGAACCAATTAACCATTGAACTATTGAATCTCGAAAGGTTTAAAGTGGTTCAAAGGTTCAAAGTGGTTTAAAGGATCAAAAGAGTTCAACGCTTCAAAAAGTTTAACAAGTTCAAAGTTTTAGCGAAAGGTTCAAGTGGAAGGTTTGAGCGAAAGATTCTAGAAGATGTTTCAAGCGAAAGATTCTAGAATAATGTTTTAAACAAAAGGTTTGAATGATAAGTTGAACTTATAAGAAGACTAAGTAAATGCGAATCTTTGCAAGAACCAATTGAACCGCTCAAACTGATGAACTTTGAACCAATAAACCATATTGAACCATTAAACCAATGCACTCCGAGAGGTTTAAAGGTTCAAGGTTCAAAGTAGTTCAAGTGACCAGTGACCAACGACATCCCTACGGATGTCAAAGTAAAGGCAAATGGAATAGCCATTGATTTTCAAAGATGCAGACTTAGGAATCAACTAAGCAACCAGCCAAAGAAGGCACTGAAGGAGTCAGCAAAAAGTGAGAAGAGAGCCTGAGAGCTCAGATCACCAGGAAGATATAAAGTGTAACAAGGAAAGAGGGAATGTTACAGAAAATCTAGAAATATCTACAAAATAGTTATTCTAGTAGGTGGAATAGTCCACCAGGTAGACATCAGAGGACACATGTATTCAATGGCATGGCCTATTTTTCTTCATCAAGTAAAGGTGAATGGGCAGTCGTGTAAGCATGATAAAGAAGACCAGGAAGCCCATGCTTTGGAGGAGACATTTGATATAATTATAATGCAAGAATCTAGTTTGGTAAACTACTCCAGCATGGCCCCTTCATAGAACTTCCTCTGTCCAATGCATTCAATGCAGCATGGGCCATTTCATGAAAGCAAGTGCCAAAGTCTTTCTTTGGTTGCTATATATTGTAATCTCTCAGTTTGTAGGAGAGGGATCTCTCTATTTTAGAAGTGAAACTCTATCCAAATTGAAAGGCATTCCTGAGACTTTGAGCTCAGACTATCAATCATATTTTGTCATTTGAATGAGAAAGCAAGTGACCTTTCAGACTTTGTGTTGAAATAACTTGTGTCATCTAGGAAATTGTTCTTATGTCTATTTTCTAAATACAATCTTGTCCATTTAATCAAATAAGCATAACTAGTGGAAATAACCTGGAAGGTGTCCTGAAGCCGACTGTGGGAGACTTTGTGCTGCCAAAATTATCTTTAATCTATGTTTTGTGTTTCAGTGTAAAGGATATTGGAGAGACTTTGAGCTCCCATTATCCTTCGCATCTTTTAGTCTGTTGTGTTATTTGTCATGAATTAGTGAGAGAGGCCATGAAAGACTTTGTGCTTTCATGGGTTTCTTTTGGTTACAGTTACTACCTAGGAAGTCTTCCTCTGGTCTTCTGAACATCATTTCTAAAAGAAGATAAATGCCTTCAGCAATTACCCAAGATTTCTCCTTTACTCTGTGAACATCATCTCTAAAAAAAGAGAGATGGATGGTATTATCCCATCCTTGAGTGTATTTTCAGCTTATATTAGTATATAGTAGTTTACAGGGAACCTTCCCTGACTTATAGGGAACCTCCCCTTGATGAGAAGAGAGATTCATCTCATTATGTTGTGGTAAACCCACACATTTTACAGTATAAATCTCCTTATGCTGAGGTTGATATACCTATTTTGTTGTCAATTAGATGGTGACAAAATATTCACCCAACAAAGTGGATAGTTGATATTTGAGCATATGATTTTTGGATAGAAACTGTATGCACAATTTTTTATCAAAAATTGTGCACATAGGTTCTACATAGAAATCATCTACTTAATCTTATGGACTGTGAAAACATAAAATCTCTTAGTTGATATCTCTTTGACATAAATTTATTTTCTTATAAACTCACTTATTATCTTACAATAAAGCTTTATTTATTACTCTTAAAAATATATGTCAATTCAGTATGGAAGAGTTTGACTTTATTATAACACACTAGTTCCTGACAGTTCATGTTTTGTCCCACATATTGAGTTATCAATCTTGATTATTGGTATCAAAGCAAGTTATAACTTGCATGTTCCATTTAATGAGGTCGGTCTATCAGGATTTTGGCTTGGAGGTGACAAATCCATCTATCTTCCTGAGAGATGTAAGTGACCACAAATGGATGCAAGAGAAAGAAGAATAAATCCATCATACCTAATAAACACAATTTGCAAAGATGTTATGTAAAGTAGAGGGTTGAAAATAATACCCAATTCTAAAAATTCTAAATAAAATACTGAGAAGCATGCCAATAGCTCCTAAAAGGAGGACCTATTATCATGAAATTTTGTACCCCTACTAAAAAATTAATTTTCAACAATTATCTTAATATGGTACCTTTCACTTAACACTTACATCGTACATGTGGTGGGGCCAACTTTATTTTTCCTACACTTCTTGTCATGTGATATTTTTGATTCCTTGTCAATTATCATATTTTATTAATTTATGATTTAATAAGTAGATTAACACAACAATCTAAGCTTGTCATGATAGAATGATAAGATTTGATTATTTCACTTGAAGTATCATTCTACATTCATAAAAAAAGAGGGAAGTGTATAAAACTACTTTGATTTCTCTGAAAACCACCATAATGTAGAAATATGGATAGATTAACCCAAAATCACTCTTTGAGATTTAAAAAAAAATACATTAAATGATGAAATAAGTGGTTGTAGATTCTAGAATCATAAGGAGACCACATAGCTTTCAAAATGTGATGAAGTTTTTCTTAACAATTAATCTCATAAAACTCTGCCATTCACAATTTTACCTTAGTTCATATAAAATTATATATATATAATTTACAAATACAATGCATAAGTTCACAAGCAAGTGGTTTTATTACATGTAATTTTAAAGTCTTATTTTAAAATGAGTTAGGGTTTCATGCCTCATCACCATTTAGTGCCACCTTATTAACATGAAATTTGTGTCTAGATACTTTGTTAACATCATGAGATATGCATAAAATTAAATATTATGTTTGGTCAATCTAGAGAAAATTGTGGAAGGTCGGTGGATTTGTTTCAAACATTTTTGAAATGGTCATTGTGATTAGTATAAGATAAACCCTCAGCCATACTATTAAGTTAATTATTTCAAAGTCTTTAATGTGGTCATACATTAAGATAGTGATAATTTGAGGTCACATTGTAATTCGATAGCATTATTTTGAAGTTAGAAAATGTCATTTTAATAACAAGCAAGTTGATATTGCACATATTTATGCTAATTTGGAAACTTTGGATCCATTGTGTAAATTGTGAGACCATTGATTCATGGGTTTATTGTAAATTTGTATGGTGTTTTAGATGTTTCAAGTTACATTGGACGTGAAAAATTTAGTAATTCAACTTGAAAATTGATAAATCTAACTTTTGGCACTCATCACCAATTTTGAAGGGATGCATGAACATGTCCATTAAATGTGATAATCCACTCTCCAATAGCACCCTATGGTATAGTTACTGTGTCTCAATTCTAGGACTGTCTTTTCAGTTTGGTTTTATACACAAGTTATTTCATGTTTAGATTATTTTGGATCCTTGGTGTAGCAAAACTCTATTGGTTTTCACCCATAAATGTCATTGGAAACACTGCAAGGTCATAGGATGCCCAAGACTGACTCATTTCAGACTTTGTTACTATATTTCTTACATGGTGTAATCTTCATTTGTAATTTTTGGGTAATTTTTGGAACTTATGAAACATTTTTGATGTTGGAATGAGTGTGAGATATCGACATGGTTGTATTGTTTGAGTTGGGTAAGGAAATTTTACAAGAAATATAGTCTAGGTATTTACATTTCTCTAAAAGCTTTTTGTTTATGGTCTATCTTCAATACTTTATTTTGATTCTTGTGATTGGATAGTGTAGTGACCAATGTATCAGATATGATTGTGATAGCTAAACAATATAGATATAAATATTTTGCAAACCTAGGGTTTTATTTATTATTTTGTTTCAAATCAATAGGATTTTAATATGTGTGATTTACACCCCTGCATGTTTTCTTACCGATGTGATATTTCTATTTCATTCAAATAAGGGTTTGAACTTAGAGTCTAAGTAATGATATTGGATGCTAAGACTTTATGAGTATTTAAAGAGTACTTTGTGGTAAGAACTAGGTTGGGAACTTAGATTGCAAGCTTTGAAAAAAATGTTATTGTTCTTTGAATCTTTGTTATGTTTCTAAGCCTTTGGTCAAGATGAGGTTTATCAAATAAGACATATATTTAATAATGAGTGCATATTAGGGGGTTAATTATGTTATTAACATGGAAACATATAAGTTTTCAGATTTTGGCTATGTTGGTCCCTTCTATGGTGGTTGTTACCTGTACTTTGAACATGAAATATTTTGAATCTCATGAATTTGCTATTACATTATAGGTTTTAATGTTTTTGAGTTTTGTAAAGTATTCAAGTGTTTTTGGTTTCAATACAACATTTAGGTTCTAAATGGTTTTGAATGATTTCAAGGTACAATTTTATAAACTTGGATTATTTTTTTAAGGCATTCAAGTGAAAAAATTTGCAACTGTCACAGTGAGGAAAAGATGGTATTGTTTCTTGTTGAGTTTTGAACCTTTATATTGGAAACTTTATATAATTTATTATCCTAGAATAATGTGGTTGTTGGAATGATCACTTTGAGTTTGAATATATTCCAATGAACAAACTTAATTTTTAAATGAAAATATAGTTGAGTTTTGAGTTGTATAGTTGTAAGGTCAAATTTTTCTTTGTTGATCACAGTAAGGATGATTGCATAGAATGGATTTATCAATTGATAGGCTTTAAGTTTCAAAGCCAAGATAAATATTATGATATGAATTCAATTTATTTAATGAGTAGGGTAAGCAATGTGCTTTATTTTTTTGGGTTGAATGAAGCATTCTAATCATCGTATATCACATAAAAGGATGTTATATTTTGGTAGTATTTTGAATACTATGTTATCTTGGCTGAAATGATAAATGCTTTGAGTTTTGATAGTATGGTAAAGACTTGTTAAGATTTAAACATAATTCATATGTTATTATGCTTACTAAGATAGGTCTCTTGGTTTTCAAGGCAAAATGAAGATTGATATTTCTTTGATAATTCTCATTTTTTTAAATGACATATTCATTAAGCAGTGTTTGAATCATACACTTTTCTTAATGCATGTAATTATTCTTCCAATATATTATATTGTGTATTATAGGTCAATAGATGTGATTAGATAATTCCATGCTAAGAGAGTGATTATTTCCTCCTGCCAAATGCATCATGTTACCCATGACACCTATTGACCCTATTCCTCAAAATACTCCATCACCTCAAAGCTCTTGACAACATAGCCACATCTTCTGATTTTACATCCACTAGACATAAATGTGCTAGTAGCCCTTCAACTTTTCCTATGGTTACATACATGTTGAATAAATTCAAACTTGAGGTGGATAATCAACTAGGTGGTGTGACCCAAACAAAAATGTCAGTTATTCCTATGGAGTACACACTTTATAGCATAGATAAGGGTGTTACTTTAATTGATCTTTTCTCATTTGAAGAAGATTAAAAATAATGCTATTTGAATTTTAAAGTTTTAGTTTGAATATATTTTCAGTATTTTCAAACTATAATTCATATCAGTTGTTGCATTTCCATTTTTTAATTAGATTAGTGTTATTGATAGCACCTGGTTTCCATAATGATTATTTTTTTGGTACAGTGTTGAAATTATGAAATGATTGTGGATATTTGGATGATGCATGACAAGACTAAGAACTTTATTGTTGATTTTAAAAATACAATTTTTACATGTTTCCAGAGTGTTGACTATGACTATATTGACTATGACTATAATCAGGTGTTCTTGTTTAGAATGCTAATATAAATATGGTGAATAGTGGTAATATATAGTTATTTTTTATTTATTTTTTTACATAGAAATGTTGATTTTTGATCACATTATGAGTTGATTTGCTATGGAAAAAATATAATATGTTCATTTGGAAATGAACCTTAAGAAATATATTAATTGATTGTTAAATTGAAAAAATATTATTTTTCAAATTAGAAGAGAAGATTATTCCACTTTATGTTTTGCTTAGTCATTATGATTGTGTTTATTTGCTTACTAAAATAGTGGCTAATGACTAATTGAGTGTTAAGTGAAGTAAATGGGCCCCCACCCATGAGAAAACATTAAGTTATATTGTCTTATTTAAATTTTACTCAAGTCTTTTAAAAAAGGCACTTAAGGTGACATTTCTATTAAAACCTAAATATAAGTAAATTTATTTTAAATGGTTAGTTACAAATTTAAAAGGTAAATAATTCATATTAAAGGCTTTAAAAGGACTTGAATGAGGCCATTCAAAAGGACGAAGTCAACTAGTTATAAGATCTCTAGTTGATATTTTATATTGTGTTTTTCTTTTGTTTTAAAGTCTCTAGATTGGATATTGATTTCAAGAAGATCAAATAACATTTTTTGTGATGGTGAAATTCCTTGATTAGTACAGTCACGTATATCCAGTTTCATTATTTATTTTTGAACCAATTATCTAAAAATAGCCAAATATTTACTTAGTTGATGGTTGTAGAATAATACAGCTTTATGCATTTAGATCACATCTGTAACTTGTCAACAAAAGTTGAAGACTTCATACATTATATGACATATTATTGGGTTTTATGAGTGTGAAATATATTTTAGTTTTCAATTGAAAACTTTATTTAGCTTTACATGACTTGAGTCAAGACTTATTTATTTCATGTTTCAATTAGTATTTTAGTTAGTTATTTTATACTTTCTTTTCAATTTTAGTTGGTTATTTATTTCTAGTTTGTAGTTTTTAGTTTATGTTTTTTCTCTTTTATTTATATAGTGTATTTCATAGTTATTAATCTATCTGTAACACATAATTATGAAGATTAATTTTGGAGTTAGTATGAAATCAAAACAATTGAAAGCATACCACTAATCTAGGTGTGTATCCTCTGATTGAGCAAGACTATGAAGAAAGCAAATAAGAAAGTAAACAAAAACATAATCTTTATACATTTCCTTGTGATCTCGTTTATAAAATGAGTGATTTTCTTAGATATAGTTGTAAAAAGGCTTGTTCAAGACACATGGTCAATCTGATAACGTAACCCCTTACAAACTAGATGATTTGGATGTTGAGAATGGTTGAAGATTTGTAGCACTATTTGAACAAAATGTCATTGTCAATTGAAAAAAAATTGTAACGAGGAGATGTCTCCTCAATTTATAGATTTGTCATAACAATGTGGAATGTTGATCCTAGATGAAGATCAATGGTGGAGGACCAATCCTAAAATGAGAGTTGAAAATTAAATGTTATGACATAGAATGTGTAATAACTTGTATTCATGAGGGTTTGGAGTGTGTAAATTCATGTTATATACCTTACTTGAAAACTTCTCACCTTGAATTAAACTTGCCTTGTGAAGGACACTTTGAATTTTAGAAAATGATTTTAAATTGCCAAGTGAGTGAATGATGTAGGAAATTAAGACTTATTTGAATTTTCATAAATATGATATGTGCATATGATGTAATTTCCTATTAGTGATTGATTAATTAGCTAATCCAAGTCAATTAGTTAGTAAAGGGTGACTAGGATGATGTGGTTCTTTTTGTAATGTTTCCTTTTAATTGATTATTTGATTTAAGTGAATTAGGGTGGCATTATCAAAGCAACAAATTCATTCAAAATATTATTGATAACTTTTTTTTGTAATGTGGTATGTATTTTGTATTATGGGTGTGTTATCATGATCCAAGATAAAAATGATAGTTATTTATGATTTATGATATTCACATGATCTGGTGCCTGAATCGTTTGTTGATGCAGAAATTTGGTTAGATGATTAATGATGACACTAAAGTGGTAGAAATGAAATGTCTACATTTTCCCCTCTTTAAAAGGTCATTATGAGATATTTTACAAAACAATGACTTTTTGAATAAAAATTGAAATAAAAATATAGTCATGCCCCAAGTGATGTGATTGGACTTGATGATTTTTCATTGAAAATGAGCTCACTAGGATGCCTCAAGTGAAACAATATGCCCCAAGATGCCCCCTTGAGGGAGTGGATGGAAAATTAATTTTATAGGCCTCAAAAGGAAGGAAATAGGATAAACTATGATAGAAGAGGTCACAAAATAGACAAAATGGGAAAAAATGGGATGAAAAATGATGAAATGAGCCAAAAATAGGCCTCCCAGGAGCAAAAGGGATGCAACAAGGGATGTTTTTTAGTGCACTTGTAAATAGCCTTTACAGCTTGATTTTATAATTTTAGATTTGACATGATGCACCATAATTATAAAATAAATCATGGTAACATATGTGCCAATTGTGTAAGGACTGGCTCAACTACAAGCATGTGACATCACACATGATGATATAAAATATCATGACAATAATGTGGATGCATACGTAGTGAGCTAAGACTCAATCAATAACATTTCACACAAACAAGAAATAAAACAATCATTCACACAATATTCAAAAAATAACAAACAATAAAAAAGTCATCATTGTGTGAGAGTGTGTAATAAATCTTGTGCTTGTTTAAGGCCTAGGTTAGGGAAAGCGTATGATTAAGTGATGTTAGAAAATTGATTAAGAAATATAAATAATGGGGAAGATAAATGATGGTGTGAAGGTGGCCAAGCTAACCCTAGATACTTCATGTATCTAATTACTACCTAAATAGTTTGTGTAGACCTTAGGCTGATGTAGTTCTCCCAAGGAGGGAGGAATATAAATTAATGGTATTATTTAGGATGACCATAATTATATGAAAGATACCCTCAAAAGAAATGTGTGCAAACACATTGGATTAGGATGAAGGTTGACAAGGTCAGTAATGTTTTCCCAAATATAGAAAATAGTGTAACCCACAATTGGACAAGATGATAAAGTGGACAAAGATTGTGTGCCATTATGTCTTTTTTTGAGATTTTCAAAAAAAAAAAATTGTAAGATTTTGGAATTTTTTTTATTTTATGGATTTTTGGAATAACTGTATACAAGAGTATTTCCTAGAAGGATGTACAAAGACAACCATGGATATATGTACAAGAAAAAAGAGGTTGTAAATACAAGGAAAAATTAGGGCATGTGTACAAGAGGTTGTTGAACTTGGGGAATTTCTTGCCTAGACAAGATTTATTGTTGAACTGGGGGGATTTTATATTAAACTAGGGGGATTTATTGGCCAAATAATATTTTTTGTTGTTGTTATTGATTGACCATAACTTTTTGTTGTTGATTGGATTAATAGAGTAGGATTTGTTTTTGTTGATGGGATTGAGTGGAATGCAAGGTAGATGTCAAAGTCGCAAGTATTTGGGTTACATCTACGATTCCTCTATCACTACTTGATTGGTATCAGGAGTTGGAGGTTCTATATGAACTTATTTCCCTTTACTACAAGACTTAGGTTTTTCATTATTAACATTGTCTTGATGTGGGTTTTGACTAAAAGAGGCCTTGTCTTGTTGGTGACCTTGGACCAGTTCCTCATGTGGGTGAACAAGGGTTTGTAAAATTTTCTATAGGATACCATAAATTAAATTCCCTAGTTCTAGAAATCATAAAATGGCATTATCCTTATGCTCAAAAGGTTCTTGTTTGAATTGGGCTCTTTGGAGATCAATTTGCTCGATAGTTGATTCCACTCTTAACCCTGATTAGGGTGGTTCAGTTCCATATTATTTTTGATATACCCTTTTGTCCATTTTATCTTCAAAATTATGGATAAGTGGGTTGTAACTCTAATCATAATTGAAGATGGGATTGTATGAAGCTCCGCTTCTAGTGTATTTAGGCATGTTGATGATCTTATTCATTTTTTGAATTAAAGATTGGAGTAGTTGTGGAATTAATTACAATTTGAATTCAAATTTAGATGATAATTTGTATTATACTTGTTCAATTTGATTTGAGTTAACCTTTAGATTTAGTAATCAAATTTGAGTTAACTTTTTAATCCCAATTGAGGCAATTTTTGAAAACATGATGCTTTAGCATTTGACCTTGATTTGTCTTTTCAAACTTCAATATGTTTTCTTGATTCTTTGACTTTTAAGATGTTATATATAAATATTTGATCTTTTATAACACACTTGGATGCTTAAGTATGCCTTAGATGTTTTGACATGATTTAACTTGATTTATGACTTTGGCTTTGTCTTAAATTAATCTTGATTTGAAGCTAGTCAATGATAGAGGTTCAACTTTTTTGACTTTGGATTTAGGTTTCAAATTAAGTTTAACCTTTTATCTTAACTTAGTTTGAAAAAGTTGACTTTGAAAATTTTGACTTTGACTTTGACTTTGTTTGGATTCAAAAATTGACTTTGAGAAAGTTTGAATTTGTTTTGATTCAAGTTGACATTTGACTTTGAATTTTTTGACTTTAAGAGTTGACTTTGAAGTTTTTTGACTTAATTTGACTCAAAATTTTGACTTTAAATTGACATTGGAAGGTTGAATTCAAAATGTTTAACCTAGTTTGACTTGATTTGGAAAAAATGGCCCAAATTTGAATAATTGATTTGGAATTAGATATTGATCAAAATAGACCTGATTGAGATTTGGGCATGGTTCAAATTGGATAGAGTATAGTATAATGTGGATAGTGTAACATTACCATTAGATAGAATGACTCTTGATTTCGGTAGAGTAATGACTTAACATGCATGTTATAAATTAGATGTGACAATGTTGGACTTAGAAAATTTAGACTTGTTTGAGATACATAGGATAACACACAATATGGGAATTAACAACAAATAAACAAGCACACAAGTACAAGCCCTAGGCTGAGTAATAAATGGGTTTGAAATGTGACCACCAACCCATCAATTTGCTCATTAAAAAAATGAATAGGTTGGTCTCCCAACCCTTAATAAGCATCTATATATGATGGGTAATCTTAAGGAATGTTGTTTCCCTAGACTAGGTGTCATTTGTGGCTGAAGGTCTTAAGCTAGGCATAAACATGTTTATCTAGGTGCACCCTCTATATACCTTACAACATGTTAGGACCCAAGTTCATGGAAGATGGTGATAACAAGATTCATGAAAGGGTCTAATCCCTTCATGACCACTCTAGCCATAATACTTCATTAGAGTGTCTTTATATACCATTCTTCAAGAGTGTTGTCTAAAGCCTGGTGTCAGAGAAAACTTGTTACCTTCACAGTTGTGATTAAAACACACAACTGATTGGATAATGTCAATAATTTATCTCAATTTATATACTTCACTAGAACATGGGTTTGGCACATACATTGGGGGATGAAATATCAATCATTGTGCCCTAAGGACTCATGATTGGTGATCAAATTCCAACTCATGTAGTTAAAAAGAAAAAAGGAAGATAAGTTATTTATGATCCTTAGGATCTCACGAGGGGCAAGAGAAGAGCATACATAGTGTCTCTTTGGGAAAGGGAAAAAGATAAATTAAGTGTTTTTATCACCCAATATCCCAAAATCATGCAAGGGGATAGCACACACATGTTGATCTACCACAAACAAAGACACAAACACAAAATAAAACTCAAACAAGTTCATTTTATGCACCAAAACTAAGTGTATTTTCTTTTTAAATACACCAAATTAAATTAAAATGTAGAGGATATAGATATGAGATAGAATTATTGTGATTAGAAATTGAATAAATAATTTGGGATGGATATCAAAGGATGTTGGATGATTTCCATTCTAGGATAGGTCTTAGTCATACATGTGGTTGATTTTTTCCCTTTTTGTCTCTCGGGTTTGTCACATTTATGTGGGCTTGTTCTATATCTTTGATTTTTTAGGGGATGGTCCCCTTTGCCCTTTGTTTATTCCTCTCCCTTTTTGGTTTGGTTTCAACTTTTTATGATGTTTGTTATCCTTAGTTATTTTATAGATTGTTTATTTTTTGTTTCTCTCTAGTTTGGTTTTCGTTTCTTGGGAGGCTTCAAGGTTTAGTGTTGGTGGTATGTTCTTTGGGGACTGGGCCCCCTATTAGGTCCCAACACTGGTTTGGAGCTTTAGTTTCTATAAAAGCTCTCATTGTAAAAGGGAAGGGTCCCTTTCAAAACCCTAACTTTACCAATAATTAAAAAATGCACCAAAATAAATGTTTGTTTGGTTGTTTGGAATCTCTAACAAGTGAAAATCTACAAGACAATGGATTAGTAGTTTGATTTTGATCTCAATGGGCAACTTGTAAGAAAACATAGTCAAAAATCAAAATTGCTATTAAACAAAGTGAAACCGAGCAAAGTTGCATCTACATCTATAGAAAATCCATTACACAAATAGATTAGTTAGAAAAATAGATAACAAATGAAGTCACTTATGTCGATTACAAGTCCACTTAACAATCATAGTGAAGTGGCCCATCTCCATCTTTAGGTTAGGTAGATATATAAAGGGCTCTAAAAATTAGAAGTGAATTTGCTAAAATATAAAATTTTAATAATAATGACGTTAAAATAGGAAATGAAGCCACTAAAAATCAAAAGCAAATTTGCTAAAATAGAAAATGTTAATCAAACAGAGACTGTATACCTTCCTGAAGCTATTTTAGTCAAGATTGATAATGTGTCTTGACAATATCAAATTTGAACATGTACATAGAAAAATAAATAGAAATGCAAAATCATAAAAAATGTAACGAAGTTGTTAGTAAAAAAATGAAATCATAATTCAATAAAATTAGTTTTATATGAAGTAGTAAAAAAATCAAATGATTAGATGGCCTATAGAAGTTAAGTACGAAGTCACTACTGTCTAAAGCAAATCTATGTTTCTAGAAAATGAAATCACTTTTACGCAGTCTGAAGTTGCTTTAAGTCTAGACATGGAATTTTGAACAATTTTTGGAAAAAAATCTAGGTGGATTTGGCTCAAAAGAGCATAGGATTAGTAGATAAAAAAAAATTATGAATTCAAATAATGATTGTGGGTTGCAGTCCCACGAGGAGTGCCATATGTAACACACAATTATGAAGGTTAGTTTTGGGATTAAAATGCAATCAAAACAATTAAAATCATACAACTAATTTATGTGTGTATCCTTTGATTGATCAAGATTAAGAAGAAATCAAATAAATAAGTAATCAAACATAATTATTATATATTTCATTATGATCTCCTTGTCGAAAAGATTTTTGTGCTCAGATGTATTTGTAAAAAGGCTTGTTCAAGGCTCGTGGCCAATCGAACAACATAACCCCTTGCAAACTAGATGATTTGGATGATGAGTGATGAGGATGGTTGAAGCTTTGTAGGGCTATTTGAATAGCACTTCATTTTTAATTGAAAGCTTGTTGAAATGAGGAGAGGGCTTCTCAATTTATATATTTGTCAGACCAATGTCGACTGTTGATCTTATATAAAGATAAATGGTGGAGAATCTATCCTAAAATGAGAGGTATGCATTAAATATTATAACATGGAGTGTGTAATAACTTGCATTCATGAGGCTTTGGAGTGTGTAAGTGCATTGCATAGACCTTACTTCGACACTTCTCCCCTTGCATTAAATTTGCTTTGTGAAGGACACTTTGACTTTTGGAAAATAATTTTAAACTACCAAGTGAGTGAATGATGTAGGAAATTAGGATTTATTTGAATTTTGGTAAATATAGCACGTGAATTCTATGTAATTTCCTATTAGTGATTGATTAATTAGTTAATCCAAGTCAATTAGCTAATAAAGAGTTATTAGGATGATGTGGTCCTTTTTGTAATGTTCCCTTTTGATTTAATTGAACTAGGGTGGCATTATCAAAGCAACCAATTAATTTAGAATGTTGTTAATAAATTAGTGGTCGTGATTGGTACATTTTCTCGATTAGGTATGTGTTATTGTGATTTGAGATAAAATTGGTAGCTATTTTTATGATTTTGAATATTCACATGATTTGGTGCTTGAATTGTTCATTGATGCATAAATTTAGTTTGACTATTAATGACACTGAAGAGGTAGAAATGAAGTGTCTACACTATCTTTTCTTTCTATAGTTAATAACGCGTGTTTCTTAGTTTTCTTTTGTATCATTCTTGTCATGTACTTCTTTTGTAAGCTTCTAACTAATTGTACACTTTGTAGTTATTTTAGGTTTATCTTTTGTTGTTCTTTTTTTATTTTTCCATTGTTTGGTTTATTTTTTTATTTGTATTTTGTTTGTTCGGAGTAAGTGGAGAGAAGGAAGAATAAAGGTATTTAAGGCAACAAAAGGAAATATTGAAAAGCTATACAAATCAGAGTATTTGACCCTCCAAAAGTAATCCTCTTTGATAGGGTTTGCTCTATCAAATATGGTCAATTACACATTCTAAAATTCTGATATGTTTTTGAGTGAATTGAGAAGAAAGTAGATGAGAGATAGTTGAATCTAGAAGTGAGTATACTTTGAAATGTTGTTTTAGACTTGATTATTATTGTATTTTTCTGATTCTAATTTGATAAGTGAATAAATGAATGTTATTTTATATATGAATATCATTTTAATTCTCTACTTGAATGTGATTTCCTTTGGAGAAATAATTTGTTTCTCATATTTTTTAAGTTTATTATATAATTTATAAAATTTAATGCTTAATAGTTAAAATACATCTTTTGCATGCCTAAGTAATAAACTCTAGTCAATAGGTCCCTACAATTAGATTGGTACAGTTCTATTTTGACCTTCATGATAGGTGAATGGGTAGATTGATTGATGGTACAAATTTCATCATTAGCAAACCCTTCCAAGGGTCCATGCCCTTTAAGGTACATGTGAGTTTTAATATCTCAATGTTTGAAGGTGCCTTCAAAAATTGGATCATAAAATTAGAGTCATATTTTTCTATAAATACTTTTTCAATCTTAGAGAAAATAATGTTTACCCTACTAAAATCCAAACCCTATGTCCAACAATGGTGGGAGGCTCACCTTGAGAAATATAATGAGGACACAAAGAATGAAGGTATGGTCATCAAAGAACCCTATTGGAATGACTTTTTTGATGATGTTACAAATGAATATTGTCCAAAAGATACATGTGAGGAGAAGAAGTGGCAATTTATATGATAGAAAGACTAATATGTGAAAGAATACACAAATACCTTCCAATCTCTATCAAAAAAACTCGTCTTCAAGGATTTTGAAAGGCATAGAGTACTCAAATACAAAAGTGGTTTGCATTGATATATTCAAATAGAGATGGGATTCCTAATTGGTTAAATAATGAGAACAACCCATTGGCATTAGAAAATATTGATGAAAAGTTCAAACAAAAGAGGAAATGAGAGAGACAAGTCCAAGTATGAAAGTAGGAAACAAACTAGAGAGACCCCATAGTAGAGGCAAAACTCAAGGTTTCCTACATAAAATCCCACAAAAGGAGATTGGAAAATGGTGTGAGAACCATAAGAGCACTACTTACCACAAAATAATGTTATTCTAAAAGGACATTTTTTATAAAGGCACATGAACTCGAACTAATACAATAATCCGATGAGAATGAGCACTTCTTTCATCATATGAAACAAATAGTCAAATTATGGATTATAACCCATATTCCATTGTTGGTACAGTGCAGGTCACTACATCATCATTTGAGAAAGAAGAACATATTTTTGATTCATAGAAGTCGGTTCAAGGGAGAGATCTTCAATTTATCGTAAACAATAAGAGTGATAAAATTCTAATTTTTACAAAAACTATATGAAGGATAAGTCTAAAAACAACACCTCATCCATAATCATACTCCATCATATGGCTGAACCAAGGTAAAGATATTTGTGTCAATCAATAATGTCTTCTTCCATACACAACCAAGCGATTCAAAGGTGATGTATTTTATGATGTGGTACCCTTGGAGAATTGTGACATTATGTTTGGGAATCCATACATGTGGAAACAAGGACGAATCCATACACTAGTTCAAGATCCACAATGGCATCATCACATTGGGAAGGCAATCCTACAATATCCTTGAGGTTCCTTCTAACATGGAAATGGGCTTGATTAGTGTAAATCAGTGTAAGAGTGTGATTGTTCACATTGGGAAGTTTTTGTTAATGTTTATTAGGCTAGAGAGCAATGGAGAAGTCATTGCAACCATGCAGGCTGCCATATAGAATTAGAGTATATACCAATAACAAGTGGAGTGTTAGATCTTAACAAATTACATAGATGTATTTAGCAAACCTATTGGTGTGCCCCTACAATGCAAGTGACACATCTCATCCATTTGATTCCTAGGACACCATTGCAAAATGGACTAGTATAGAAGCACTTTGTGCTATAAAATGAAGAGATATGGTGACAATCTAGAGTTTACCCACCATATTTGACCCAACACATCGCCATGTGGAAACACTATTATCTTAGCTTGAAAGAAGGATGGGACATGGTGACTTTGTATTGACTACAGAGCTCTTAACAAGATCTATGTCAAGAACAAGTATCCACTCCTACACATTGATGACCTCTTATACCAACTCAAGAGAAAAAAATTCTTCGCAAATATTGATTTGAAGTCAAGGTACCATCAATAACCCACTAAGCCATCTGACATTTGAAAGATAGCATTTAATTATAATAAAGGTATATTTGAATGGTTGGTCATGCTCTTTGGCTTGAGAAATGCACCTGTAACATTTATGTAGATAATGAATGATGTCTTACAACCATTCATTAATTCCTTTGTAGTTGTTTACTTGGATGACATCTTTATTTTTACTAAAACATGGGAGGAATACCTATAGCAATTTTGACAAGTTCTGGACATCTTATGTAGTCACAAGCTATATACCAACGAGGATAATTATTCTTTTACTTTGTAAAGTGTATAATATTTAGGATCATCACAGACAAGGATGGTGTACACGTTGACCCCAAAAAGATCAAAATCATTAGAAAATGACCAACACCAACAAAACTTACATAACTCATAAGTTTCTTGAGGTTAGACATTTCTTATCATCAGTTCATGTTTGGATTCTCTCATCTTACATGGCCTTGAATCAAACAACAAAAGAGGAGCAAAGGCCAAGTTTGTGAGGAACATGTCACAATAACAAGTTTTTGAGGAGTTGAAAGAGTAACTTTGCTCAACATTAATACTTGCCTCACCATATCTTTAATGACTATTTGAGATTGAATCAGGTGCTTTAGAATATGCACTCGATGTAGATCTCACCCAACATAGGCACCCAATTGCCTACCACATTGAAACATTCACAAATACGGTACACAGGTATCCTACATATGATAAAGAACTTTGTGCCATTATCCACGCATGTAGGGAATGAAAGCATTATATTATGTGAATGGAGACCATCATCCACATGGATCACAAACCTCTAAAATTCATACAAACCTATAGAAGTTAGAGAATGATCACCATCATAAGTGTTCTACCCACCTTCAACAATTCCACCTTAATATTAGGCACAAGAAGGTAGTTCCAATCATGCTGCAGATTGCTTAAGCTACCCTTTAATTGTAACACATACATCAGTGCTAGATTCATATGGTCATGAGACTTATAAATGGTCAATGTTGTATGGTAGTGATCTTGAGTTTTTCACCATATATCAAGCACTAAATATGGGACAATATGTTACAGACTAATATCTACAAGAAGGGCTTCTATGTCACTCGGGACACTTTCATGTTCCAATAGTACAACAATAAAAGATAAATTCGAAGGTCCACTACAATCAAGTTGCAAGACACTTCAGGGTGGAAAAGATAGTGGTAGTGTTCCAAAAATACTTCTATTTTCCAAAGGTTCATCATGATGTGAATAAATATAATTGGTCATGCAAAACATGTGCAATAGAAAAATCAACAAATAAAAAATAAGGGCTTTATGCACCTCTATGAATTCCTTATTGACCATGGGAGTCAGTCTCCATGGATTTCGTGTCAAGGTTGTCCATAACTAGACATGGTCATGATTGTGTCTTTGTTGTGATTGATGGGTTTTCCAAGATGGAAAAGTTGGTGTCATGTACAAAGTAGATCAAATGTAAAGACATTTTAAGGCTCTACTTTGAACTTGTGTGGGACCACTTCATCTTACAATAGACCATTATGCCAAAAAGGGACAATAGGTTTCTTAGCACTTTTTGGTTTACATTATGGTCCATGTTGGACAACAATGTGACCAAGTTTTCCACTTTTCATCCAGAGACAGATGGGAAAATAGAAGTTGTTAACTATATGATGGTGCATTTACTTCAGATGTGTAACTCAAAACATCCACGAACATGCGATGATAGTTTACCATAATCTAGCATAGCTATAATCAATCCCTACATGGATCCGCAAGACACAACCATTTTCATATTTGTCATAGGTGTCCACGGTCAGTGCCCATTGATGTGGCATTATGTATTGTAGTGGAGGAAGTATCTCCTCATGCATAGAAGGAATCTGTCAAGGTTATACATTTATCGAGGGCATTCATAAAATCCAAACGTAGGTACATTAAATCCTATAGAAAACTGACAAGAAGTACAAGCAATGATATGACCAACATCAAGCCCCTCACTACTTTCAAGTTGGTGATAATGTAGGGTTACATTTACCAAAAAAATGTTTGAAAGGTCCCAACAAGAAACTTAGACCTCTCTAATACAAGCCCTACACAATCATCAAGCAAGTAGGCACTAATGCCTTTGAGCTAAACTAGCCACCCTATCTTGGATTGCATCTAATATTCAATGTGGAACTGCTTCGACTATATTTTCCACCCCTCATATACACTTCACATATTGGCGAATTATTTCAAGTCATAAGGTTAAATACTAGTTGTTTAACACCATTCACTATTGATAAAGTCATGGATATAGTGGTAAAAGAAACCAGGAATCAAAAATTCCCCCATTTTGAGTGATCAAGGTAGGGCAATTTGCTTACCAAGGAAAGTGGTTAACCAGGTGTCAGATTTAGTAAAAGTTTCCACATTTGGTTTTAAAAAAATATGCAATAGGGCCCATTACTTCTCAAATGGGGATAAATGATCCCAATAATGACTTGGGACACTACATAAGAGTAATAATTTTAGTTTTAGAAATTTATATTTTTTTGGAGAATTTCAGCACAACATAAATGATAGTTTTGGAGGCCTTCAAAGCATTTTTTGCAACTCCAAGAGCTTCGCCACTGACCTTTAGCTCAATGAATGTGTTTTTTAATGAGCTAAAGTTTACGAAAAGGTGTTATAATAGAAAATTGGAGAATACCCAAAAAGTTAGCCATGACAAGGTAGCCCAACCCAACTGGGTATTATTAGCAATTATGCTTTTAGTAAATCTTTTAATCTTAGGAGTTGTCCTATTCACATGTTTATGCATGTTGAAAGGATATTATTAATTTTGTTTAGATAAAATTATTATTCAAATGCTCATGAACGTTGAGTGGATGTTATTAGCTTTAGTTATTTTTAAAGCAATTTACTATTATTAGTTTTCTTTAGCTATGAGATGATGGTTTACCCTATTGTAATTCGGAGCACTTAACTAATATCTCTTTCAATAAGGTTATTTTTTTTTAGAAACTCTCTTATTATCTTACAATAAAGTTTTGTTTATTACTCTTATAAATTTGTGTCAATTTAGAAGAAAAAAGTTTACTTTTATTGTAATACACTAGTTTCTAACAATTAGTGTGGTGTCTCTTGGACTAACAACTCAATCTAGATCAGTGTACATTGTGGTCTTCAAAATGGTATGACATGTATCCTTATGTTGCATGGAAGGCTTAGCAAGTGAGCACAAAATGAACAAGAATGTCGCAATGAGAAGGTAGTCATGGACCCCTGTTGTGCTTGGATAACATCAACTTGGAGAGAATATTACAAAGCATATTGTAGAACAATGGACACATATTGGTCTAAATGGTCCACGTTGGAGTTTTTGGAAATTATGACGGGTTGCATTCAAATGTTGGAGCCTTTGTTTGTGCTTCCATGAATCTTCCATCACTTCTACCAGATCATACTCTATCACTCCCCAGAAGGTTTGATATAAGAAAACGGGCAATCCATTTGGACCTTGAATTTATCTAGGTAAAATGAAAAAAGGTGTTTTTAATTCCTCTTCGGTGATTGGTTGTAGTACCTAGTTATTGATTATTTGAAGCTATAAATTTTTTGTTGGGAATGTCTTGTTGACCTTGAACCATCTTAGCAATGGGGCCGTCTTCAAAGAGAATATGCTAGAAATGTTTGCAGCTTGAACCATAATTTCCTTTTAAGTTCGTAACAAAAGAGTTATCACTTTGTCTGATTTGGTGAACCACATTGACGAATTGTTAGTCTAAAACTGATTCATGGAAGAATCTAGTGTTAGAATCACCAATTTTTATCCATTGTTCTCTAGACCTTTGCCACCAGTATTGTTCACCTTGTTTTTGGATTTCAATCATTTGAATGAGCAATTGTTCATGTTGAGCTGTTTCATGAATGAATCCTTCATCACTATTTTTTTTTTGGAAAGCACTGAGTTCACGCTTAATGTCAGTTGCTTTATGAAAAATGTTGCCAAAGACTTTTTTGTTCCAGAATTTTAACTTTCTTTGACATGTTTAAGCTTGCCCATGAATCTACACATCTCAAAACCTTGCAAATTATTCGCCCCTGCTCATCATTTCGAAATATTGTCATGCAATTGGGGTGGGACAGCCACATTTTTTCAAATATGAAATGTGTTTAAACTGTAATTCTGTCATCTAAGGAGAGTTTTGATTGGCCATTGATCTGAAATTGTAGCATCTACTAATTCTACCACTCGATTTGAAAGAACGCTGAAAGCACTAATCTAAAACTAGTATTTTGTCCAATTTTTCTGCTATATAATGAAGCCCTTTACGTTTGTTGAACCAGGTGTGTTTTCCTCGTGTATAATAAAGGTCAACCATTACACTACGGAGAGACAGAGTTGATAAAGCTTCAACAGTGCTATGGTTAAAGCCTGAACCTCCTTTTTTATTCTTGTATGGATTTTACAGTAATGAAATCCCCTGTGAGGACAGGATTCTGCGGTTTAGATGTTGAGATCCACTGAGTTAGCTATCCTAACATCATGGTTCGATTATTACCATTTGGCAGGATGTCGCAGTTGACAATCCACATAGTTTTTTGAGTTCGTAAGAGTAAACAACATTGTATATTTCCCAACGAAATTGTTGAGAATTGTGAATAACATACCTTAAGGGATCGGATTGGATCAGGATTTGGGTGACTTTACTGCTTAACATGTGTAGAATCTATGTGGAATTACAGTCCTTGAGTGCTTCCAATCTACATATTTTCGGAAGAAGAACCGCATCTATTCCTTCAGATTTTACCTTGTTTCTTAGAAAGAGGGATTTATTGGGTATGCCTAAACCTCATAGTCAAAGAAAGTATCCACATCTAGGAAGAGGTGGTAGTGGGGTTTACTCTTATCTCTAGGAAATTCAGTGGATCTTCTGATTGGATTTCTATGGTGGTTGCCTCTGGTTCTGTTTCCATGTTTGGAGGATTTGTGTCCTCGATTAATTCATCAAAGAAAAGTTTGTTTTATCTTATTGTTGGCTAAAGACTTTAGTTCCCAAATTTGCAAATTTTTAAGAATTAGATCTCTGTGGCACTGAGCAGTGTAAACTGTGTTTTTTTAATTTAGCCAAGTACTTGCTTTGGAAGAAAAAGTCATTGGCAATTGTGTTTTACCTTTCTTTGTTGATGATTGAGTGGCTAGGGGTTGTTGTGAGGAAGGATTCAGAGTGTTGTTTTCGTATGAGTCTGGGACGCAATCCATCTCTTCTATGTTTGTATCTGATAGAATTGCAAAGGGGTTTTCCTGAAGGATGATATATGACTTTTGAGGGGAGCTTCTCCCTTCTCTAGCATTAGCACGCCGAATTTTCTTTTGATCTGATATTTCAGCTTGCCACTGAAGATGAGCTTGGTGCTACTGGGGGGATTGTTGCTTCTGCTTTTGCTTTTGTTGATTCAGATCTTTAGGTTATGCAGGTTCCCTGTCTTTTGTATCATTTATGCAAGTTCATGTTTAAGGCAAACACCTGCTAGATGGCCATGCATGACAAATTCAACATCGGAAATATATATTCACATAGTCAGTGGGTTGTTCCCATGATCCCTCGTGTGTAGAATCAATCGATCAAGTAGTGGTTTGTCAAGATGCAAATTGACACAGAAACTGGTGTAGTTGAAGAAACCTGGGTTCTTTGTGATGTATAAAGCTGTAATTTATTCCGTAATGGAATTTCCGATCTTCTGAAAACTATAATCTTTCTGGTATTCACTTGGAAGTAGGGGAAGGTGGATAGAAACACGGATAGTGGTTTGAAGATCTTCGGTAGGATTAAAAGCTGAAGCCCAATGCTTTCATGAAGAGCCTTAATTTCCTCATACACCAAGGTCCCCTTTGGAAGATCGGGTCCCTTTCTCTTCCATAAAGTATCTCTTAGGCATCATTGGTATTTCCACTGAACCCTGCGGGTCTCCAATTTTCATTTGGAGCTTTGTCAAGCTCTCAAAGTTTTTGGGCCTGGGAAGGCACCGAATGAACCTACAGATTAGAGCTTTCTCATTTATTGACCACAGTTGATGTTCAATCTCTTCGACAGAGAGAGACTTTTGAGGGTGTGTTCGACTTCAGATTACATCCATTTCCCTTTTTGATTGGGAAGATTGGCCTTGTAATGTTTTTTTTTTTTCCTTTACGTGAAGTTGCAAAATTGTTTTTACATCTTTGCAGATCTGGTTTAGATCATTTGAGACAGCTGATTTTAAATTTAGATGTAAATTAAAGGGAGTGGGGCCTAGTAGGAAGCCACGATCTCCCCAAAAGAGGCTGCTTAAGAGCCATTCAACCCTTTGATGATGTGGAAAAAAGATTTATGGTTTGGTTAATGGAGGGTGGATCAAATGAGGGGAGGAGAGCATGGGGGAGACGGTGGTGGGTGGGAGAGCTCAATAACCCCCTCGTAGATCCAGTCTGGGATGGACAGGGAACATTCATGGAAAAGGATAAACTACACCTGAATGGCCTTGAGAAATGCTGATCATATAGAGGCCTCTTAATTATTGATATTATGGTTTATGAGAATAGTGTTTCCACCATATTGGTTTAAATGTAGGCTACATACGTGGCATTTGAGACTTTAGTATGCACTTTTTGCTGACAGTTTTCTGGGAGGGGTGTTAATGCTTGTCCCATGCATTTTTATTAAATAATTTATGTTTAAAAAAATCAAGAGATTCGTAATTTTTTAGAAAGAACAACTTAAGTATCGTATCTCAGATAAGGATGATATAAAAAATGAAAAAAATAACTGGTGTAATAAGAGCAAATTCCCTACTAAGATACATGGACCAAAAACTTTCATATCCAAAAATAATGCCATATAACATCAATCTTTCGTGATAGAGCTCTTTCACTTCTATAGTACACTTACAAGCCTACACCTAGAGAAGTGAGAGCATGTAGAGCCCTAGGGAAGAGCCTTTTAAACGCCCTGTAGACTTCCCCTCATTTGAGTGTCATCGCACACTGTAATTCTTCAGAACGGGATTGCAACCATAATTGAGACATGATAATAAAAAAATCATAGTCTAAATGATGTCATAACGGAAAAAAGGCCTAGAAGTGTACCTCTATCTAGACTCTTATTTAAAATCCGATTTTTTTTTTTAACTCTGGAAGTTGCACAAAGAACCAAGCCTTGAGAAGCAATGATCCTAGAAACAGATTTCCTTGATTCTTCCACAGTATTATAGTCTATGCTTGTCAATAAGTCGAATTATAAATAGTGTCCTATCAGAAAATAGTTGTTGATGCTTATTCTTGTTTAAGCAGTCCACAAATCAGAGATGTGCCCATTAAATTCTTGTACATCTGGACCCTAGTCCGATCAATGTATTTGGTCATTTGTACACATCAACATGATTTCTTCCTTGTCCCCCTCCTGAAATTTTTTCATAATTTTAGCTTATGGGTTGAATAATTGTTACTTTTAAAATGTTCAGGCAGGATGTCTCGCTGCATATGATTTTAGCATTTTATGCAGAAAACATAATCTTCCATGTCTCACCCATATTCCTGTCCCTTTGGGTATTTATATCTTGGAATGATTTTATGATGTGGAAAACACAATAGGTTTCATATTTTTTGGGAAGAATATTTCGCTGTCTAAGTGCTTAAAACATTTGTAGATACACCCTTCCGCATTTTAAGACTCGAGAACTAAAATCTGCATGCAAGAAAAGACAATAATTGGCCAGCTGAATTTTTCTGGCTGCACGAACCGGATTCAGAAAAGTATCTATGGAGGGATGTCAGAGAAAAGACAGTCAGGATAATTATGCAGAATCAACATAATAATAATAAGATTTGTTTTAAAACACCTTAAAAACTAAGGGCTCCCTTTATTCATAATTCTAATTACATGCTTTGCTTTTTCCCAAAACTCTAGTAATTCAAGAGGGGCGGCACTGCTTTAGAATCATTAAAACCATACAAGGCTTTGAAATTGCATGGGATTAGCAACTTTAACAACTCATTGACCATGGATGCAGCTTAAGTCTCATTTAGGTTGACATAAAAGTACCAGTCTTTGGTTGTCGGTGCCCATATTGGACCAGAAGTCTTAAGACAAAAAGGGAATTTTTAGTTTAATTTAACTGGCTGGGTCTCCCATATATCCTTCGCATATTCATGTATAGTTCTGTCACTGCTGAATTTGTATGAACCAGCTGTGTTTAGGATGGACATCCTTGTCCATTTCTGCATGAAATAGACACGTGTTATACAAATAGTCATACAACAGAGGTGCGCACAATTTATATCTCCGAAATTATCCTACGGAAAGATTATTTAACTGCACGAGTGATGATAAGAAGTTAGTCACGAAATTTCATTTTACCTCTTGATCCCTGCATGCCTCATCCACTTTTTCCTGACATTCAATATATGCCGGAAAGTCCTTGCCGACAAGGAAATAGTCACCACGGCCATAGCCCTCATTCCCTTCAAGAGAGCCAAGCAAAGGCCTGTAGTCATATTTTCTGAACACCCCACTCTTAATGAAATCTTTTGCCTCTTCAAACCTTGGGTCTTGCTGGAACCGCATTCACAAATTCTATACATATATAAATTCCAATTGATTGCAAAAACAAATCGACCTCCACGAACACAAACATCTAATCCACTCAACATTGTGCCTTCCAAAAAGATAAGAAGAATGTGTGTCCCAAGATCAAAGAAAAAGTATTTACTTTAAAACATGAAGAAATATTGAAGAAATGAGAATGCATGGAAGCATCAAAAAGTGAATGCATAGTATTTAGCTGTACAAACTTGTAAGGATTGAAGAGTCGGGAAAAACATATACCTTGCCTTCTGCTCTCTCTTTTCTAAGCCCAGCGATTTCATGAGCCCTAGCACCAAACAGAAAGAAATTTTCTTCTCCAACTTCTTCACGTATTTCAATATTGGCACCATCCAATGTCACAATTAAGATGCATCCATTCATAGAAAATTTCATGTTGCTGGTTCCACTGGCTTCCATTCCAGCAGTACTATAAAAACGTTTAAAGAAGTATTGTCAATATTTTTAATTGCTGAATGGAAGTGATGGGGTTATGAGAAGCTTAAATGTAGTAGAAAAATGAGAGAAAGAATGAATTTAACTCAACATACCTGATGTGTTGAGAAAGTTCACTAGCAGGAATAAGCATTTCTGCAACACTTACATTATAATCTGGTATAAAAATAACCTGAAATAAGAAATGGTATTTACTTTCTCATCTGCTATCCACATCCCCAAGAAATGGTTCTAGTATTGAAAATGTAGACAACATCATTTTTATAAACTACCCAATGCCAACAAATTTACAGCCAAAAAGCAAATGTCATGCATAGATGCCCACCATGAGAGGACCAGTCTCTGTTCAAGATGGCAAAGAGATGGTATTCACAAGTTTTTGGAATTCATGGAAGCATATTGCTGAGGATAGTGTCTTTAAGACGACCATTCCTTGGAACATTGGGATCCTATTTATTTTAAGGCAATTTCAGAGGGAGTAAATCAAGGTGTCTTGCCCAAAACCACTTTAGGAATTGGGCCAGTAAAGAAAGGAAGGGAATGCAATTTCAACCTTCGAGTATCGCCAACTAAACTTTGAAACCAGATTCTATTTTATTCAAGTATTTTGCTTACCAGCACCTGAAAGTAGATGGTTCCAAACACTGGATTATTCCTGGATATTGATGGCTATACACATCCCAATGTATGATCATTGATAAGCATAAATAACACAGTGCAAAAAAATGCAAGAATTAAGCCATCTGGATTAAATCCTTCTTAAAGAGGCATGTAAAGACAGTAGTGATCTATTATAATAGTTTGGATTGTTGAAAATGGATCCATATACACTTTAAAAGACACTGGTTGAAATATTGATAAATGAACTAAGCTGGTACTTTCATGTGGGAAGAATAAAGATGTTAAAAAAATATTTTTGATCCTTACCTAACTCCCAGCAAACGACAGGCCACATACAACATTTAATACAGCCCCTTTCAAATTTCAATTTTGGAGCCCATTTTCTTTTAGGGGAAAAAGCTGTGGAGTAGATGAGAAAGCTGTCAGTAGAAGACAAAAAGGAAAAAGAGAATGTGTAGTAAAAGATAGATGCACGTAGTAATAGTCAAAGAGAATTTGTAGCAGCAAAAAGGGAAAATAGAGCAATAGTAGAAAGACAGAGCAGCAGCTTGTAGGAGAAGAGTGAATAGGGGAGCTTTTAGCAGCAGCGAATAGCAAAGAAGCAGAGGAAAGTGAACACAATTCGTAGCAAGGAAGAAGGAGCAGCAGTTAAGGTAAGTTTTGATGTTTTTTTGTATATTATTTTTTTGTAACAGAAGTAGTTGTATGTTCTAATTATGTACAAAGAGTTTTTCAGATATATAAATATATGCAATTTTAGTGTGTATTTTTTCATTCTCTTCTTTGTTCTGTTTCAATCTTGTATTGTTTATTGCTGCCCACCTGGGCCTGTAGATTTTTATTATTCTCTCTCTCCTACACAGCTAAGAGTGTTGTAGGTTTTTTCAACAACTGGTATCAAAGCCATTAGTGAAGGGCAACCAGGGTGTGAGTGCATTCAGACATGGCAGTAGGAAGTTCATGGTCTTGGAAGCAGCCCCCCATGTTTGATGAAAAAACTATGATATGTAGAGCATCAAAATGAAAACAATATTCAACTCTCAAGAACTATGGGAGTTGGTTGAAGTTGGGTACAATGAGGTTGCAGCCATGGCAGCCTTCAATGTCTTAACTCAAAAACAAAAGAATGTGTTAAAGGAGAATAGGAGGAAAGATGACAAAGCACTCAGCTACATACAAATGGCTTTGGCTGACTCCCATCTTTCCTAGGATATCAGCTGCTATCCATTTCAAGCAAGCATGGGATATCTTGCAAAATGCATATCAAGGGAGTGACAAGGTGAAGCTTGTCAAGTTGTAGCTCTTAAGAAGAGACTTTGAGACCCTACAAATGAAAGATAATGAGTCAATCAATGACTTCTTCACAAAAATAATGATAATAGTAAATCAAATAAAGACATGTGATGATATCCTTGAAGACCATAGAATCATTGAAAAAGTGTTGAGGAGCCTTTCAATTAGATTTGACCCCATAGTGGTTGTTATTGAGGAATCAAAGGATTTGAGGCAAATGACGATTCACAAGCTACTGGGTTCTTGGCAAACCCATGAATAAAGATTGAATAGGTCAACCACCTCCTCCCATGAGCAAGCATTCAAGACCAATGTCAATGTGAAAGGAGGGGGGAGAGGATCAAACAACAGAGAAAGAAGAAGAAATTAAAGCAGTCAAAAAGGTGGAAGACATGGCCATCAGGAACCACATGGAAGAGGAAGAGGAAGGAACAACAACACTTCTAGAGATAGATCTACACAAAGGTATGATAAGTCTAGCATCCACAAGAGGTTGAACTAAAGAGGAATGAGAAAGGAAGAAGCTTGTTTATAACATGCAACATTGTCGAATACAGTGGCAAAGAGACATGGTATTTAGATAGTGGTTGTAGCAACCACAAGAGTGGAAATAAAGAGATGTTCAGCCACATAGATGAGATAATAAAATCAAAGGTGAATATGGAAAACAATGATAAGGTTCGCGTCATGGGTAAGGGCAGCATTTTGATCCGCACCAAGCAAGGTGACAAAAGGCAAATTCATGATGTTTACTATGTACCCAGATTGAAACACAACCTTATCATCATTGGACAAGCTTGTGCAAAAAGGGTACAAGGTCAGATTTAAGAATGGTGAGTGCATCATCTTTGATAGGAGTGGCTACAATAGGAAGATAGCAATAGTCAAGATGACAAGCAAGTAGATGTTTCCATTGAGAATGCAAAGTGAGCTCGCAATAGCGTTCAAAATAATGATGGTAGATGAACCTACTCTTTGGCATCTTAGGTGCGGACATTTGAGCTTTGAAAGGTTGAACCTTCTTCACAAGAAGCACATGGTGAAGGGGCTGCCCCTTATAAAACAGCCAAACAAGGTGTGTGAAGGATGCATATTGCGAAAGCAATATAAGAGTGCATTTCCTGTGGATAAGGCATGGAGAGTTAGAGCTCTGTTAGAGCTAATCCATTCAGATTTGTGTGGTCCAATTAAGACCCCCTCCCTATCTAAAAATGTCTATTTCATGACATTCATAGATGACTAAAGCCAAAAGATATAGGTGTACTTCTTGAAGAACAAATCAGAAGCATTTGAGACCTTCAAGCATTTCAAGGCCATGGTGGAGAAGCAAAGTGGTCATTACATCAAGATTTTGAGGACAGATAGAGGCAGAATTTTTTCAAGGATCATGGCATAAAGAAGCAATTTACAGCCAGGTATATACCGTAGCAAAATGGTGTGGTTGAGAGGAAGAATAGGACCATCCAAGAGATGGCAAGGAGCATGCTAGAGGCAAAAATTTTGCCTAATAATTTTTGGGTTGAGGCTATAGCAACAGTTATGTACTTATTAAATATTTATCCAACAAAGAGTGTAAGAGATGTAATCCCTCAAGAAGCATGGAGCAATTGGAAGCCAAGTGTTGAACACCTTAGAGTGTTCGATTGTATAGCATATGCATATGTGCCCAAGCAAAGAAGAACAAAATGGGATGACAAAGGTGAGAAATATATTTTGAGAGGGTATAGTGACCAATCAAAGGCATATCGACTATACAATCCTATCATCAAAGATCTTATAATCAACCGAGATGTTCAATTCATTAAGCATGAAGCTTGGCAAGAGAGACAAGGAGAAAAACATGTTGAAACAAGGGTTGGTGGAACATTCATTGAATCTGAAACAACAGGTGGTACAACCACCAATACACCAACATGGACCCTTATTTCATAAAGCACTAAGTCATCTAGTGGCAGCAGCCATCAAGGAGGTCAAAGAGTTGTTATGAGTCAACATCCTCCTCCTTCAACTCAAGTCAATATCAAATAAGGACAAGAAGGTTGCAAGAAGTTTATGAGAAGTCAAGGTATGAGCAAAATGAGGATGAAACTATGAATTATGCACTCTTTCTATTAGCTGATCCAATTTACTTTAAATAAGCAATCAAGGACATCAAGTAGTGTGAGGTTATGGACGAAGAGATGCATGTCATAGAGAGAAATGACACATGGAAGTTAGTTGACCTACCAAAAGGAAAAGAGATCATAGGAGTTAATTGGGTATACAAGACAAAAATTAATCCTGAAGGCAAGATAGAGAGGCATAAGGCAAGGCTAGTGGTGAAGGGCTACAAGCAAAATCCTGGACGTGATTACAATAAAACATCCCGTAGCAAGGCTAGAAACCGTAAGGATAATCATAGCCATTGCTACCCAACACAAGTGAAAGGTGCATCAAATGGATGTAAAGTTGACATTCTTGAATGGAGTGCTAGAAGAAGAGGTCTATGTGGGAAAACCACCTGGATATGAGTTTCTCAAGTATGAGAACAAAATGTACAAGCTGAAAAAGGTATTGTATGAGCTCAAGCAAGCCCCAAAAGCATGGTACAATCGTATAGACTCATATTTGTTGAGCAACGGTTTTAGCAAGAGTGCAAGTGAGCCCACATTATACATCAAATCATGCAAGGAAGGTATGTTGATTTTTGTATTGTATGTGGATGATCTAATATTAACTAGTAATGCAAATCAGTCTATTGAAAAATTCAAAATAGCCATGAAAAATGAGTTTAAAATGACTGATTTGGGCTTCTTGAAATACTTTCTCGGTATAGAAGTCAAACAAATGGATGAAGGCATACTCATATGCCAATATAAGTATGCAAAAAATGTTTTGGAAAGGTTCAAGATGTTGGATAGCAAACTTGTATTCACTCTAGTCGAGACAAGCCTTAAGTTATATGGTTGAGAAGGATACTTTTTGATTTGCATGAGGAGCAACAAGGAGCTTCTACAGTCTATTGTGACAATGTATCATCCATAGAATTATCAAAGAACCTCATATTTTATGATAGGAGTAAACACATTGCAATCCTGTATCACTTTACTCGTGAGTTAGCTGAAAATCATGTCATAAGTCTAATCAGCAACTAGCTAATATTTTTACTAAGCCATTGTCTAAGGACACTTTCATGCACCTAAGAGGAAGGTTAGGGGTCATAAATGTAGTAGTATTAGACCTACATAGTGTTATGGTAGCTTCAGAGTCTTACAACAAAACTATGGACTCCTACAACAAAACTATGGACTCCATCAAAAAAACTATGAACTCCATCAGAAAAACTATGGACTCCATCAATCCAGCTATGGGCTCCTACAACAAAACTATGAACTCCATCAAAAAAACTACAGACTATATCAACAGAGCTATAGATTTCAGTAACGAACCTCCGAACATGCAAAAAAAAGATGTAGAAGCATTTGGTAAGTTAAAAAAAAAGTTATAAGGAGGTTTTGGAGACTGAGAAGAGTCTAATTGACCATGGTAGGAAGGTCAGAAATAAGGGGGAGTGTTAAAATAATATTTTTGATCCTTACCTAACTCCCAGCGAATGATAGGCCACCTACAACATTTAATACATCCCCTTTCAAATTTTAATTTTGAAGTCCATTTTGTTTTAGGGGAAAAGATGCAAAGTAGGTGAGAAATCTTTCAATAGAAGATAAAAAGGAAAAAGGGAATGTGCAACAAAAGATAGATGCACGCAGCAACAGTCAGAGAGAATTTACAATAGCGAAAAGGGGAAAATAGAGCAGCAGTAGAAAGATAGAGCAACATTGTGTAGGAGAAGAGTGAACAGAGGAGCTTTTAGTATCAATCAATAGCAAAGAAGCAGAGGAAAGTGAACACAACCGTAGAAAGGAAGAAAGAGAGGCAATTAAGGAAAGTTTGATGTTTTTTGTATGTTATTTTTGTAACAGCAACAAATGTATGTTCTAATTATATACAAGGAGTTTTTTAAATATATAAATATATGCAAGTTTAGTGTGTATTCCTTCATTCTCTCCCCTGTTCTATTTCAATCTTGCATTGTTTATTGCTGCCCACCTAGGCCTGTAGATTTTTTCTATTCTCTCTCTCCTACACAGTCAATAATGTTGTAGGTTTTTCCAACAAAAGACTGGAACTATTTGTATCACTGCAATCAAGAAATAAATGATACAGATACATCAGACAAAGGGGCACATAAAATGACCTTTAGCAAATCACCTATCTCAGAGTCATGATTTATTGTGGCTCCCATGTCAGTTATCAGTTTCACTATCCTTTTTGCTTGCACATATGTTGCAAATGCTTTCCCTCCAAATATGCATACATGAGGGACAAATTTTGCTTTCCTATTTTCTGGACTCATTTCCTTCATCTTTTTTTATCGATATATAACTCCCAAAATATTCAATAGCTGTCGCTTGTACTCATGGATACGTTTAACCTACACAGAAATATAAATTTTCATGCCACAAAATGCCTTATACTTTGTCTCCTGACTTCATTATAGGCTCTTGATCAACAAATCTTCATTTCAAGAATGTACCTATATGTCAAACATAACATCTGGATTGATTGCATATCTAGTTTTCTCTCTAGTGTATGAGACAAGCTTGATTTTGTTGGCTCTTTTTGCATTCCTCAACTCTTTATGTAGATCTCTACTACTAGCAAACTGCAAAAAGAACCAATAATCAGTGTTGAAATCAAGGTAAAGAATATTTACTTGTATTGGATAAATGTAGCATGCTTATGGATGCAAGCATTATATATTAGTACAAATAAAAATGTAAAGAAATTGAGGGCTAGTATCCCAATTGGTGCGGATGATCGTAAAGTGTGTTTGTCATACCTTCCACCAAGGTACAAATCCGCAAAGTTACGAAAAAAGGATTAGGCTAGGTTCGAGTCCTAGGCAAATTTGGTAGAATGGAAACCCATCAGTCCTTGGCACTAAACCAAAAAAGGTTGAGTATTCGTGCACCCGATCCCAATGGGATGCTAAAAGATTTGAGATTTTTATCATCCCAACAAAAAAATGGTGAAGAAAGGAGATGGATTTTACCTTTCGCAGTTCTGCTAGTCATTCAGTCTAAAGAACCCAACCTTCTGTTCCAAGCCACTTAGTGATAAGTTTACTCAACTCCAGGTTGCAAAATCGAATCCATCTCCTAGGAGTCACTCCATTGGTCTTATTTTGAAATTTCTCAGGCCACATCTGTACCAAAACAGTTTGAAATGAGCTATATGTAATAAATGTTTCTTCTATATAACACAAATATTTTTGCTACTGAAAAAAATAGTAATTAGATCAGTAAATAACACGGAAGCAAAACATGTGGGTTCAAAAAGAATGGGCTTTTTGTCATTTTTCAATCTAAAAATTTGAATGGCTATTTTCTTTTTAATTTTCATAAAGTCAACGTTCACCAAAAACTATGTTACATGAATAGTCTTGTTAAATGTCTATAATTGAAACAAGCCTGGATGCTACCCAATAAAATGCCCTAGAATTTTGGTTTCCTATCAAACAAATTTACACAAATTATTCATTTATCATCTAGTATTTAGCCAAAGTATTGCCTCCATTTAGCTACAAGTACCATCTAGTTTTTAGAACTGAATAATTTTTTCACTCTTGTACAAAAATCTATATGTAATTTTGATTTTTCTTTTGAATTTTTCAATGTGTCTTTAAATTTACATATAGTATTTAGATCGGTAAATAACATGGGAGCAAAACATGTTTTTTAATAGTCTTATCCAATGGCTATAGTTGAAACATGCTTGGATGCTATCCAATAAAATGTCCTAGATTTTTGGTTTTCTATCAAACAAAATTTTCACAAATTATTCATTTATCATCTATTATTTATCTACAAGTATTGCCTCTATTAAGCTATAAGTACCATCTAGTTTTTAGAATTGAATAATTTTGTCACTGTTGTACAAAAATGTATATGCAATTTTGATTTTTTTTTCAAAATTTTCAAGCATTTTTCATTTATATGGCTACCACAATAAAAGATAAATTCACTGCCTTGTGCTTAGTGGTGCTTATGTGTCCCCTTACCTTGTGACTCTTTCCAATGTGAATGTCAGTTTGAAAACTTTACAAAGCTTCAATAGAATACAGTGGCATATCCTTTCTTGTGGATTTTGTTCCACATTAATATCTTCCTATTACAATTGCATGTGCAATGTGAGACTTGTAGATGCATTTACAATGATATAAAAATAGTAAGAAAAGGAAAATAAAGATACGGATATCCTTTCCTATTGCAATTATGAGGTCACTTGAACCAGAATAGGATAAACTAGTTCTACAAACCCCATCTCTAAATGAAGAACATGAGACAATAAGCAACAGCCAAAAACAAATGGTTCCTGATAGAAGTCATTGAAGACCTCTTCCTTTACAATTTTACTGTGAATTTCAGCAACTCCATTGACAACATGGCCAGCAACAATGCATAAATTAGCCATGCACACCAATTTCGGTGGCTTTACAACCACATCTTTGAAAGTGTTCTTAGACTCCTTAACTTCATTCTCTGAATCCAACTTAGCAATTCTTCTTCCTCTTCCTCTTCCTCTTCCTCTTCCTCCTCCTCTTCCTCCTCCTCCTCCTCTTCCTCGTCCTCTTCCTCTTCTTCTTCCTCGTCCTCTTCCTCTTCCTCTTCCTCTTCTTCTTCCTCATCCTCTTCTTCTTCTTCTTCTTCTTCTTCTTCTTCTTCTTCTTCTTCTTCTTCTTCTTCTTCTTCTTCCTCTTCCTCTTCTTCTTCCTCCTCCTCCTCCTCCTCCTCCTCCTCCTCCTCCTCCTCCTCCTTCTTCTTCTTCTTCTTCTTCTTTCCATAGGTCAGCAAATACTGGGACCACCCTCTAAGTACCCCTTTGCTCTCTCTTTTTTTATGTTTGTTATTTACATTGCTCATTCTTGTTTGCTTTACATTATTTTATGCTTTGGTATTTTTTTACCACTTGCATATTACATTCACATTACTTAGATATTATCCTTTGAGTGGACACTAAGAGAGGCTCTCTACCTTTACCTGTTTAGGATTTTTTTTAGTAAAGTCCCCTTTCTAGTGTATATATTTCTTTGAACCAGCCTTTTTAATGTGCCACGTTTCCCTTGATTTTCCAAACATATCTTCTTCCAAATCTTTCTTTTCCAATCTTACACCTTCTAGGGTTTCCAAAGCATATTCCCCGATTCCCACATGGAACACATTGGTCTTAACATTGTCAAGGATACCACCTCTTGAAAAAAAATTACCCAAGCCCAACTCAATGCAATTGTAGATGTCAATATGACAAGACCTTATAAAGCTAGACATGTATTCAACAGCATGTAATCTAGATTTCAATATGAATCCAGTTACAACATACCAATTTGTAGATATTTAAAGCATTATGAGAGTAATGAACAAAATCAAGAAAATTGATACAACAAAAAGTAATATATTGCAATGTATATGAAGCTTTATTAGAGCTAAGAATAGTATACAAGAAGGGTAGCAATCTCAAAGAAGAGATGTGAAACTACAATAGGTAGCAATCTTTTAGTAGATATGTAAGGCCACAATATTTTGATGTTTACATTCAGATGCCAATTTCTTTATATTTATTTTTAACAAAAAAAATAATCTAAAAATAACAAATCACGTGATTTAACTTGGAATCTGCAAAGTCACATGACAAGTTCCCCCAAATAGTTGAGAAGTTTTTTCATGCCCTAAAACTCGTAAAAATAAAAAAATAAAAAATTACTATTTTTAGGTATTTTTCTACATTTTTATATTTTGCATTGTCAAGGCACTTTAGGGCATTTTTTTGGCCTTGAAACTTTAGTCAAATGCCCTAAATAGTTGATGAAGGCATATTTTATATTTAAGGCATCAAACCTAGTTAAATTCATGAATTTTCCAATGCCTATTATGGTTTGAAATTCTAAGCTACGGTCAGGAAGTTATGACCCTAACAAGGTGTTGTTCTAATGATACACTATTTTTTTCAATATTCTACTAAAAATACTACATTGAACTACCACTGGGATCATCTACAACTCCTTGAGAAAAATGGGCTCCATTACTCCTAGTCTTGATTTCTCATGATGATAGGAAGCTCTAAGTGTAGAAGTGATCACCTTCCACCTAAGTTGAGTGGCACACTAGATACTCATATTTACTAATTCTATAGATTTTAGAGCAGGGGCACCATGAAACCAACATTTGCATGTGGCAGACTGTGAAGACTATCCTGTGTATCCAAGACCAAAATACTTAGGTCTCATCTTTGCCTTAATGGGTGTATGAATTCCTTGACCATCTCTACTAAGTCTATGGCTAGTGTATCCATATTTCTCAACAAATCCAAACCAATCCCTATGGTGTGCTTTTCAAAACTGCCAAATGAATCTGATAGATGATCACATTCCTGAAAATGAGTCGAGTGACAAATCATAAGGGCTTATCATGTATTATTCCTTCGTTTGTATTTGAGCATATCTTGTTATAGTTTTCCCAGTCTAAATTTTTTTGCAATCTATCTACAACTCAATCAACATTTCCTCCTTCAAAATCAATTCTTCATGAAGTTATTGTATGCATGATTTCATTTCTCCTCTACTCAAAGCAATCCTTGAATAATTAGGTCTTCGAAGTGGACATAAATCTTTTGCATAACCACAATCTACTCCAAAAAAATACTAAGGTGATCCTCTAACCATTGGTTCTTAGCCCTAAGTTGATTTCCTCCAAAAGTAATTTATGACCATTTTAGGAGGTAAAAGGCACCTTTGCATCTCGGTATTGATCAAAGAGTATAACTTTATTTATAACAACAAAAAATAATTTGATAGGAGGAATTTTTTAAGACTAATTTCCCAAAGTGATGATGATAGCACAAGTTCTAGGTTTGTTACATCCCAATTGCACCCTATGATTTATAACCTTTGAATCTGTGGATTAATATAGTTATTAGCTGTTTATTATTGCTTTGATTTGAGCTTTATGACATATACTATTAGGGGAGAGTGATATTTTTTATTAGTATACATGAAGTGATAGTTGTATTTTCTTATTCTATACATTGTGAATGTATACTTATTAGTTTTACATCATTGGTTTATATATATTTATGATGACTCAGACTAACTACCTACTTGTTGCAAGGTAGATGCATGATTGGTCCTACCCTCAGAGCATGATGTGGGTTAGCATCATCAAAGAGGATGGTGTAGATAGGATGATTAAGGGATGACATAAGGGACTACTAGTGACCCAAACTCACACACCACAATATATTTACTTTTTAACTCTCTATGTTTGATCGGGTTTTCTAGTTATATATTTGAGAGTGTTTGAGTATTTTGCATTGATCATGTTTTAGTTTGTGCAGTAAAAAGGAATGAATTCATTATTCAATAGTTTTAGATAGATTCTACATGGTTGTTGTGATCATTCTATTTGTAGATATTATTCTTGGTATTTTAGTAAACTATTTTATTTGATGTATATTTCAAAAGGTAATCGAAAATAAGGAACAAAGTGCTATAGTTGACTTGTCAAATAATTGGTGAATATAACCTTAGACTGTTTGAATATTGTTTTGATAATTATTGTTTATTAGCATTTGAAATAGTACCTAAACTAAATACCTATGTGAATTTTGTGAATTATCCTAATTAAACACTATGAAGTTTAATGAACCTATTAACTAGATGACTTACCTAGTGTTAGCAAGTTGACTTTATTACTTGGCATGATTAATTAGTTGCATGTAATCCTTTGAATCGTTTGGTTTTTTAAATGGATAATGATGAAAGCTTCAATGAATAGGTTGAGTTTAACTTGTTTTTTTTTAACTTGAGTAATCCTTGAGTATGAGGTTTGAGCTAAATTAGGGATTGCATGAATAAGATATTTGACTGTGGAACTTGACTTACAACTAGGTTTTAATTTAATTTCTGCCATTAGTGGCATGCAAAAATTTAGACGGAGAATGGAAGGAAAAAGGGGTTTTAAGAAGGAAGTGGAGGAGGAATTTAGAGTACACACGAAGGAGAGTAGGAGATTTGGGGAATATAGAGGATATCGAGATAAGGAGAAGGATCGTTTTTAGCATAGAGCAAATTGTTTCAAGTTGGTATTGTATTGAAATTTCTTGTGTAATGTGACCACCGAATGAAAATATGTTTGTGGGTTTTTATGTTTCAATTTTTTATAGAACAAAACCCTTAGGGTTTGAATGGAGGGCCATGTGGATTACTTGGTCATCCATAGACCCTTGTATTTGACCCCAAAATGATCAAAAACATACTTTGGAGCTGGATTTGGAGATTTATTATTTTGTTCAAATGGGTATCTAATAGTTTATTTTCTAAGAGATAGGTTTTATAAATAAAAAGGGGGGGAGGGGGGTTTAGGTGGGGGATTCTACGGATGGCTCGGCCATCCAAAACCCCTACACCCAAACCCACTTATACCCAAAGTGGACCCAATTTTGAAAGTTCTTACCTTGAGCTATGCACAACCATGATTATATAATGAAACCCTTTTCAAATCAATAACTTGTGATAGGAAATAGGGAATGTCTAACGAATCTGGAATTTCATTTTATGTTGAGATTGTTTCGAACTGTTTATAACTATGTTGAATAATGTTTAAATAGAACCAAGAGTTGACTGTGTTTTTATTGTATGGGAATAAACATCACAAATTTTTTTTTTAAACAATGATATGTGTGTGTGTGTGTTCCTATTTTCCAACAAGATTGAATGTTTTCCAACAAGATCGAATGTTTAATCCTACACACACACACACACACACACACACACACACACACACACACACACACACACACACACACACACACACACACACACATTGAGTGGATATATTTATAATTATATATACCTTGAGAACCATTATTTGTTAAAATTAGTTCAACACAAATTTATTCATATAAATTTAACATGCATTAACAAGTGGTATCAACTCAAGATTTGTTAAAATAAGTAATTAAGGAATTTTTGTTATCATACTCAGGTGGTATGATCTTGTCTAGACTATACTTATTTATATATGATATTATATATATGTAATTTTGGTCCTTTGTTTAACATACCCAAATGGTATGATTGTGTATGGAATGAATATATATATATATATATAGAGAGAGAGAGAGAGAGAGAGAGAGAGAATGCTTTCAAATTCATCACATGTATTTGATGGACAAAATGTAGAGTTAAGATTATTTCCATATTCAGCATATTCACATTTCAACTATTAGGAATAATCTAAATATATATATATATATATATATATATATATATATATATATATATATATATATATATATATATATATATATATATATATATGCTTTCAAATTCATCACATGCATTTGATGGATAAAATGTAAAGTTAAGATTATTTCCATATTCAGCATATTCACATTTCAACTATTAGGAATAATCTAAATGAATCTTTTAAGTTTTATTATAAAACTTAAAAGATTCATTTAGATTATTCCTAATAGTTGAAATGTGAATATGCTGAATATGGAAATAATCTTAACTTTACATTTTATCCATCAAATGCATGTGATGAATTTTATAAAACTTAAAAGATTCATTTAGATTATTTCTAATAGTTGAAATGTGAATATGCTGAATATGGAAATAATCTTAACTTTACATTTTATCCATCAAATGCATGTGATGAATTTGAAAGTGTATATATATATATATATAAGTCTCGCATTGTTGATACTAAACAAGCAATGAGATGGACTTCACTAGCCTAGTTAGCATCACCAATGCTAGAGTGGATAATCCGATCAAGTGATGTGTTATGAAATTGATCGATCTAGGTGATCATATGTTATCTAAAAACTTTGGCAAAAATAATTTTAGATTGACATTGTCATTTCATATGTTTGATTTACATGTTGTGTAATATCATGTTAGAAATATATTTTATTTATGATACACGTCATGTAGTAGAAATCTTACAACACACAAGGTACTAGCATGTCTATCTCTAGATACCTGCACTATTTTATCTACCTATCCATGAAGGAAGGGCCGTTCCCTAATAGGGGATTGTGCAGGGGATCGAATCTTTGTAGTTAGTGTGAAAAAATGCTTGGATGATGCTCTCCCTCCCCACTACAGTACTTATATAAAAACTACACTTGAGATTATTAGAGATATGCGAGTTGGTTCAACTCAAGCTTTAGAGAGCTGGGTATCTATTTATTGTAGCAAGGACAAATTCTTACTAGAAATGTAAATGTAATATGTTATTGTATATGAACAATAGTTATTGTATTGTGGGACCAGTCGAAGCTGGGTCATAGTGCATTTACTTTTCATGGATTTGTAATACTTTATATTGAATTCAAAATTAAAATTGGAATTTTTAATGTTATAAATTGTAATAAAATAATTTAATTTATGTTTCTATGATTTTAATGTTTGTCAAGTAAGTTTTAAAAAAATATGTATTTTTTTAAGTACAACTGGGAACGTTGTAACATGTGGTATCAATTTTTAGGCTCAAACTCTAGGACTTAATGAGTCCGCTAACATTTTTGTACTCTTATTTTCAATGAGAAAGAAGATAAACATAATTGTGGTGAGTCATGGTTAGAAAATTTAGAAGAATATCTTTCCAGTCAAGGAGATTAAAATGCAAACTAAGAAGCTCAAGATGTGAACTAACACAAGAACTCCTAAGTATAAAGCCAAAACTAAAAAGGCAGCACAACGGTGCCACATAGAAAAGAAGGTAGGATGGTCCAAGAACTTAGAGTGTGAGTGAACACAAGATAATCTAAGTCTAAAATGATAATAAAATAAGAACGATTCTAGATAACGACCTTCAATCCAAATAGAAAATCTCACCCAAGTTACTCAAACCAAGCACGAAAGGTAAACTAATAAGATTTTGGATTAGAACTTAGAAAGACAAGATTTTGAGTTTGTATAAAAAGGAGGACTAGAGATTTACAAAGTGGATGAATGGTCTAGACTTAAATGGAGAGCATAATAATGTTGTTTGGAAATACAAACACAATGATTGGATTGAATTTTGAACAAGGAAAAAAGGTGATTAAGATTTGATTAGCATAACACCTCTTTGTTTAAATGATATGGTGTATAATAAGTGTTTGGTTTCTTGAAATGTTTTGGTTTCACACAAACGATGTTAGACTCAAAAGACCACATAAGTGAACAAGAACTAGAAAAACACTAAAGTGTATGTCCTATCCTAGAAAACTAACAAGGTGGATTTGTACTCTTGGATTCTATCTATAGAATCCTTGAGAGAAAATTAAGTTGTAAATATAATAATTTTAAATTCACATGAAAAGTAGTGTTTTTAATCCCCCTCTTCTCTCAAGAAATTGTATGGTGACCTAGAACTTCGAGCTACTCACCTTGCATCAATAGTACTCTATGAAAAGTGGGGTTTATATAAAACTATCAATTTTTATAATTCTAAATTGTCCCATATGTGTGGTTAACATCATTTGAATACACACTAATTGGTTTGTTGTGAAAATGTCTCGTCCTTTTCACAACTACTACTTTCATCAATTGCTCAATGTAGTGCGATTCTCGAGTTAACCCTATGTTTTGAGGTAGTCTCTTACTAATAGATTTTTCTAAGCACTCAAACAAGCATCCCAGTAAGTCAACCTAAATTTATATAACCCTACCATGGAATGAGGTTGAAGCGATGTCGGAAGATGAATTCTCAGGTCAACACTTCCCTAGAGAACCCATGGGGAGACTTTAAACTCCCACCCACAAGCTAAGATGCAAAAATAAAAAAATTATGACTTTAAGGTTGTTTTGGGATCACCCAAATCACTTAGATTTTGGGGAGTGCCTTAGCAATTTTTCTTCCATGATTTGAAAAAATGACAAAAGCAATAAGTGAAGCATTTTTTATCACCCAATTTCTGTAAAGTGAATGGAGGGAGATCATACACGTTAGAATCATTTTGCAAAACAAACACATAATAACAATAAAAAAATAAAAGCTCATAAGAGTACTTAACTAAAATTTGAGTTTATTTTAGAGCATCAAAATGAGATATGAAGTGAAATTTACTTTTGATTGTTGTAAAATGGAGACTAAGTGTCTTAAAACCTATAAACAGAGTGTTATAAGTCCAAAACAAGGGTGTAAGATTATCAAGTAAATATTTAACTCATTGTTTTAGCTCTCTATTTTTTGACATAGGTTGATAACACCATTCTGTAGAGCATTTTTTCCATTTAGCAAGGCATTTATGCCAAAGTGATAAAAAAATGATAAAAATAAAAGAAACACAACAGTCACATGTAGGTTTATGGTCAAAGATGATTTCAATGATATGTTAGAAAACCAACCATTCCATAGGCTGAACCTGCCAATCCCCAGTTTGATTTTGTCATTCATATTAAACACATAGACATATAAAAAATAAAAAAGTCATTTTTTCCATTCTCGTGGGTGATTTCATTGATGTTCAAGTTAATTTCATTGTTTCATAAGGCGTTCCCACTGATGTTTAAGTCAATTTTGCCATTTTATAGGTTGAATCTGTCATTTTATCTAGAGGTCACAAAACATGGAAATTTAGAGAAAAGGAAGAGTAAAACAACCTCAAATTTGGGTCTAAGTGCTAAATCAAAAGGGATCAAATAAGTGTGTGAGATGTGAGTCCCATTGAACATGCTAAAATGTAAAGTAAGATTACAAGATAGGTTACATCATGAGTTAGTCAAAAAAGTCTCTAAAAATAAGCATAAATAAACTAACTTATCAAGCTTACTCCCTCAAGGGGTGTTGTTAATGAATTAAAATAATTAACTATGAAAGTACAACAAAGCTATACCTTCCAAGTAGCTATTCTCCCTCACAAGTGGCCAAGAAATGTGTTTTTCTTTAGATTTGGTACTCCAAGTCTTTGTCAATGAATTGTCGCATAAGCTTCCATCATCTCCTAATTTACCAATGGCTTAGGCTATTTGATTTGATCCAAATGAATGAAATAAATGAAGCTTCTCTATAAATAATTTTGCATAGTAAGTTTACACAACTGAAGCTTAAAAATAGTGGTCTTGGCTATCTTATTTATAGATTTTCAATATTTTAAAGACTGATTTGCAACCCTAGTATCAAAAAATAGATGTGTGGTCTTAGATGGAATGAAGTTTTTGTCACTACATTGGAATGGGGTTGCATAGGCAAGAGGTTGTATAAGAATAGAGGTTGCACATGGGCAAACATGGTTACAAACTCAAGTGTTTTCTTGATATTTTGAATATTTGCATATTTGAATTTCTAATAAATAGCTATTTAATATTTTCATGGAATTTCCACTTAGGCTTCTAATTTGGATTAATTTGTTTAAGTGAATTTGATTATTTTTTGTAACTCTTTGGAAATTTGTTGCATGGTTAATCAATCTAGTTGAAAATGTCATTTTACTGAGACATAATTTGACTGGATTATAATTAGAAGAAGGTGTTAGTTGTGTATGGGGTAATACCCTAGTTAGGGTATTATAGACCTAAAATAAAAAATGCACATGATGTGTGTTGTCAAATTAGAAGAATTCAATGGTCCAGGATGTCATTTTGCATGGTTAAAATTTTAATCAAAATAATTTAAGAAAAGATAATAATTACATAAAATACATTACCCCATTTAAGGATACATTAGCACAAATTGGCACCTATACATGACAAGTTTGAATGATCTAGAGCATTTTAGTGATTTTGGACCAGATTGTGTAATGTCACATAATATCATTTAGATTGACAATTTTATCATAATAATGATAGGAATTGGATGTCTACAATTGTTTCTGTTGTTAATATGGAATAAAATTAGAATTTATTGATTCTATGGAAATTTCTAAAAATAGTAGGTATAAGGAGAAAAGGAACGTATCTAAATTTACACAGAGTTTTTTACAGATTAGGGTACTAAAAATGGATGAGCAAACATAGGGGAATCTTTCATCTTTTGACTATTTTTTGATATTTGGCTCTGGATAGTTTCTCTCCTCTTAGTACAATAGCAACATGTGGTACTAGTGTCCAATTTTGGTTTTAATATCCTTCCTATAGTGATTGTCTGTAACTTTCAGGGAAGCTATAGAATTTTATGGTTATCTTGTAGGTGATTTTATGTCATGTGGGGGCTCATCTTTGTCACTATTTTGGTTGAATCCTCCTTAAAACCCTAATGAATACCTACACACATCAAAAATAAACTAATCAAATGTAAAAAGAAAGGAAAAATGGGTTGTGGGATGTTACAATCATGTGGATCATAACCCCTATTATCCTATCTATTGCCTACATTAACCCCAATGCTATGGGTCTCATATCACATATAGTTCTCCTTTAGTGATCATGCACCATCAACTTACATGGTATGATAGAATGACATTCACGTAGGATCAAGTAAGCAAATGTGTAGGTGTGAAATCTGAGTAGTATACAGAGTATTTGATTTGTACTATTGGTTGATTTTATGTAGATAAGTGTCAAAATAGTAAGTTTTAGATGTACAATACCTTGTGAGGCTCTTTGTATAGGAGGATATTTGTTTTTAATATAATACCTTGTTCACTAGCTGACAAGTCATGAAAAAGATATATAAAACATAAGAGAAGGATCACATAGGAGTTAGGAATCAAAAATGGGTGAAAAGGCTTGTCAAACACTGAAGCCCCAAGTGGACACTAGCACCATGTGGTGCTACTGTCTTGAAAGTGGCACTAATGTCCTAAGACTCAAAATAGAGTGAAAATCAGGGATGGTAGAATAAGGGCCTCTGGGATTTGGAAAAGGTGAAGTATGACTGCTAGGAGTGTTAAAAATAGGGAAAATAAGACATAAGAAAGATCAAAAGAGTCAAGATGACCATGCGAACAAGGTTTATAACCATCACTAATATCCTTATATGAAAGAGCAACAAAAGACATAATGCTTTTGGTTGCTTGACCAAATTTGGGTGTTTACATTTGCCCCCCTTTTATTATAGTAATGCAATGAAATTAAAGTACTAGAGTTAAAAAAAACTAGAAATGCATACCTATACTTATCTGTGTGAATGTAATCCATATTTTCCCCACTTCTTGGTCAAATAATTAGATGAAAACTGGAGTGTAACACATGAAGGGAAGCATATGGTGTGAATGCCCCTTGCACTGAAATTGAATATATGGAGAAACAAGGCTAGTTTTCCCTCACTTTGAGTCTGAGTAATGTAAAATGAAATGTGTGAAGAGACAAGGCTCACTTGCCCCCACTCTGAATCTGAGTATGTAAATTGAATATGTGGAGAAAACAAGGCTTACTTTCCCCCACTCTAAATCTGAGTAATGTAAACTAAATGTGTGGAGATAATAAGGATCGCTTGCCCCCACTCTGAATATGAGTAATGCAAACTGAATGTGTGGAGTAAATAAGGCTCACTTCCTCCATTCTAAATTTGAGTAAATTGAATGTGTGAAGAAACAAGGCTCGCTTTCCATCAATTTGAATCTGAGTAATGTAAACTGAATGTGTGGAGAAACATGGTTCACTTTCCCCCACTATGAATCTAAATAATGTAAATTGGGTTTGGTTTAAAGCTATGGATCAACCATTGCAGATGGTCATGTGACCCAAACTAGTGAAAATCTGGTGACGATATTGGGGACCAAAAATGTATTCTCTACATTGTGCTCACTAATCTTGATATTTGATCAATGTATATGTGTATCTAACTATTTGAATGAACTAGTATACCTGTGTCAAAGTTGTATATTGACATAGAAAGTACATCTGAATACCATTGTAAACTCGTGTAAAATTTGTGACTATAAATACCTATGTAAACATATGTATACGCATGTGTATATATATCTAAATGAGTTGTGTATACTTGTGTAGACCCCTGTGTTTATATATCTAAAAATATATGACTTTGAATGCTTGTGTAAATCTATGTAGACTTGTGTGTCTATATATCTAAAAATATGTGACTCTGAATTCCTATGTAAATCTACGTAGACATGTGTGTCTATATATCTAAAAATTTGTGACCTTGAATGCTTATGTAAATCTGTGTAGATCCGTGTGTCTATATATCTAAAAATTTATGACTTGGAATGCTTGTGTAAACCTATGTAGACCTATGTGTCTATATATCTGATTGAGCTATGTATGTCTGAAGCAATCTATGCATATTTCCCCCCTTTGGGTTAGAGAGTAAATACTATGATGAATATGTGTAACCAAAAGTGGTAAATATTGATTATGCGGGTGTAAAGTATTAGTTGTAATGTTGTATTAGTTTTGAATAATGTATTGATTATGTTGGAGTTGATAATTTAGTGTGTAGTTGTATAGATATTCTATTATTAATATGTGTTTTTTTTTTTTTTTTTTTTGTATTTTTGACAATGATTAGCTTAACCAATATGGGATAAAAAATATCACTATCAAGTCCCGTGTGTAAGAAATGGTTCACGAATTGGAGCTACGGTTCTTTAGACATGGCTATAATAAGAGATTTGTATTAGTTAGCAAAATTGGTGTGCAAGGATAACCTTAATAAGGTGGCATTGGGTAATTTATGACTTAAATTGGTCATTTTGAATCATTGGCAATTCATTTGCATCATTTGAGTGCAAATAATTTTGAGTTTGAGAGAGAGAAACATGCCAAGGAGATGATATGCTAGTTTATCACACTATGAGGAGGGCAAGGCACATATTCAAGTCAGGGAGGAAGTTTACATGGTAAGGGACTCAAATTTTTCCTATTTTTATCATTTTTGTTGGTTTTTTTACTTTTTTTTTAAATAACTATTTTAGGGCTATTTTGCATAGATTGACACTAGTTTCCCATTATAAATGCTACTATCTGTATTATATAGCGCTAGTGTTCAGGGTGTGGCACTATTGTCCAGTATTACTATCCTCTATGCAGTGATAGTGGCCAATAGTCCTGAGATGTGATGCTTAGCATTTTTTAATGGTTTTTTATGTGTGTTATTTTTTATTGGGTTTAGTTTTATTTTGTTGATTTATGATTTCGTTGTAATTTTATAGGTTGATGCCCACATGAAAGAGTTCCATATGGGGAAGATGATGGAGACTTTGTGGGGTTTTCCCTTGGATGATTTAAAGATGGAGGTGCTTGAGAGATTAGGACTGTGATATGTTTCTATTGTAGAGCCTATGCATTAAGATAAGCATATGATCACTACATTGTGTGAGAGGTGGAATGTAGACACATGTACATTTTGGCTACCTATGAGTGAGATGACTATGACATTAGAGGATGCCTGTCAGATCTTGTAGTTGCTAATCTCTAGGTAATGGGCTATATTATAGGAAGATACTAGTCCTCAAGCTATACAGTGTGAATATAGGTGCTTCTATACAATGGCAATGGAGACTCATTGGATAGGTAGTCAGAGTGACATATTGTTAACCCTGATTGTTATGGTTGATGTTCCATGATTGCATAAAATTTTTAGTTGTGTTGTTGTCATCATTTATTTTTATGGATGGGAGTGGTGTCTCGATCTCATAAGGGATGCATAAGATAGTTTAGGACATCAAGCATCATGGCACCATGTACTCTTAGGGTCATACCATGCTAGTTCATTTATACATGGACCTATATTGATTTACACAAGAGATGAGTGGTGTGTGTATCGATGTCCATGTACTCTTGGGGTCATACCATGCTAGTTCATTTATACATGGACCTATATTGATTTACATAGGAGATGAGTGGTGTGTGTATCGGTGCATCGACACTATTACACTGCTTGGCATACAAGCACATAGGCATGAATAGGACTATGGCACATCCATAAGATGGATGGTCTCATTTGTAGGTATTTACAGATAGATGGACCAGGATAGGTCATGCACCATAAAGGAGTACTACATAGTGTTGATATATACTAGATAGTTTGAGATTAGAGGATATCATTTAAAGACCCTATAGGGGCTATTAGAGGTGGCCTAAGGATAGCACATAGTTGAGGTAGATTCTAGTTTGTTTTTAGATACGTGGTTACTAGGATAATGTATACAACTAGTTTCAGTATGAGAGGGTTACCTAATAGTATGGTGTTGTATAAGATGTGCTCCCAGCATCTATGGTGTGTTTGAGGAGTTATCATGCTCCTATAAGGCTAGATAGTAGGCTAAGGCTATCGATTCATGAGATAGCTCTTATGCCATTGATAGAACATGATCCTAAGATTGAGGTACCAGATGTGGATCATGTTAGAGTGACTAAGGCCTATGTGGCCTGTTAGAGTGAACATAGATGGGCACCTCTAATTCTGAGAGGTGGGATGATTGTAGATGAGTTATTTGATGTAGATCCCTTTAGAGTTATTGATGGTAAGTTAGATAATTTGTTTGTATGTTCTATGTAAATTTGATTGTGTGTTTTTATATAAGAGGATCTTATGAATTATGTGGATGTTTATAAGTGTAGGATATGATGAGTATTGGGAGGCTATCATTAAGTTGATGTTGCATGAGTTGACATGGCATATCCTAGATGATGCCATAGAGGATGGATTGGTGGAGTAGGACACCAATGTCATTGAAGTGCATGTCCATTTTTGATCAGGTAGTGATAGTAACTATGACATTGAGGTGAGTAGCAATAGATAGAGCTAGTAGTCATATAGTAGATGATTACATATGAATTCAATGAGAGTATGCGAAGTGTAAGGTTGATCTTGGCATGTACCAAGAGAGGTATAATAGGTGTAGACATAGATCTAGGTCACATAGAGATAGTGGGGACTCTAGTTCTAGTTTTGATTTATCTGGTTGTGAGAGTGAGGGAGTTGATCCCAACAATCATGTTTTTACCATGTGTGATGCACCATATTTGTATTGAAATAATGTTCTGAGTTATATATAGATGGTTTTTTTTAATTTGGCATCATGTATTGGTGAATAGATCATGTTATATTGTATATATTGATATGCATTTAAATTTTTATGATTGTTTTAAATGTTGATGTTTGCAATTTTATTTTGGTTGGAGTAAATTTAATTGATTTGTATATGTTGTATGAATGTTTGTGGCATATGTGAGGATGACTAATATTTTTGTATTTAATTGGTATATGTTTTTTTTTAATATTTCATAATATGTCTATGTGTATAACATGTGATGGTGATGTATCGTATCTAAATGTGGATGGCATGGAGAACCAATGACTATATTATTCATGTTTTGTTGATGTAGACATAGACTATGAAATCAAAGTTGTCTGTGATGCACTACTAGTGTATAGCTGTGTAGATTTTAATGCAAAGAGATTGATTGGTTTACATTATGAATATGAATAGTGATTTTTATGATTTATCGCAAATATCTTGATCAGTGTGTGAATTAGAAATAGGTTCTTTTATCTAAAATGATTTCCATATGTCTTTATCAGTTGTCAAACTAAAATTGTGTCCTTAGGTTGATAGTTATTCCTAAATATTTTGATAGATGTGTGCACTAGAGGTGCATTCTAAGCTCTATAATTATTTCAAAATATTTTGATTGGTGATTGTACTAAAATTGTGCCTTTGGGTTTGTAGTTTACCCAAATATCTTAATTAGTGTATGCAGTGGAGGTACACTATAAATTATGAGAATAGGTTGTCATCATTGTTGAGGATGTGATGTACTAGACTGATGATAAATAGATGTATTAGAAGTCATATGGCTTGTATGATGAGTAACCAATGGTTACTTAAATGGAATGTCCTGGGATAACTTCATTGTAGAGGAGTGTGATCTAGTAAAGTGTGTTGAATGAGGGCCTGATGCCTCCTATGTAAACTCTATGATGACTCAACTAACATATTGGTTGATGCAAGGTCAGAGTGCATAATAATGGTCATATGAATGCCCATTTATCTAGAGAAAATGACAATAATGCTATGTGGTACTTGATGTAAATAGTGTGGTGGATGATGATTAGTTGAAGGAAGTGTGATCATCCCCTTATTTAGTAATGTAAGCAAAATGTCATGAGGCCCAGCCTCATCTTAAAAATATACAACCCTTATGCGTATATCCTATGTGATAGTCACTATAGATTGTGTTGTGTAGAGTGGTTCTTTTCCCTTACTGATTATTTATATTGGTTGTTTCTATTCTACTGGTTTCTAAATTGAAAGTGGAGTAGGCTCTTGTACCAAATTTGATGACTAAGGTTATGACGGGTCTATAGCCAAATCTTCCTTTGGCTTTGTAATTACTAATCTTGACTATGCCTCTAATGCTATAACAATATTTCATAGATGTCTGAATGATTTAGATGCTTGATATAGTAATCTCTCCTTGAGAGGATATATCAAACTTATAGCAAAAATGTATTATACTTTTAAATCTATTGGTTGATAAATTACCTAATGCAAACAAGCTTTGATGTATTTTGATGTAAGATATGTCTTGCCTTGGTGTAGTGAAGGTAATATCTCATGTGTGACTAGAGGTTCCTTATGTTATATGTAATGCCTGAGAAAGACTATTTCTAGCTCCTTATATGTATGTAAAGATACACTAGGTAGTGTATGGTGGAACCAATCTAGTGATTTCCCATTTAGAGACTTTGGAAACACTTGCAGCAAAATTAACTTATTTTAATATGAGCCATGACTTTCTCATAATCTTGAAGGTGTAAATATGGATCTCCTTGTCCATCAAAGATAGGTGACACCAGTATCTGAAAGTTGTGTGGTAACCTCATAGTCAATATTTTTCATGGAATAGGGATATTATGTATAACATTAACATCAACCTAAGATTTTCATGCTTCGTTCTCCAACGTGAGATGATGTACTTGTTGTTACAAAGCACCCACAACATGCATTAAAGAAATTAACACTTGTGAAGGTATATTATCATTATCAAGGGGTTCATTTAATGCTTAGATTTTATTACTTATTTTAGCATTGGCACATTGTATTGAAAATATTGTTTAGAAAGGGTCGGTGTGTTCTCAATAACCTTTGGAGGTGTGATAGCTTGGACCTAGTTAGAGGGAATGAGATATCACCCTCATTTGGATTTGTTTGATAAAAAAGTTATATTGTAGTAAGGAGGTTAAGAGGATTCATTGGTATCTTTTAAATTGTTAGGTTGTGAAGGAGTATCACATATTAGTTAAATAGAAGGTGTTTTATTCTCTAGTGAATGGAAATTGTGCACATAAGAATAAGCGTCTGTGGGTCTTTTTACATGTGACCTATTGTTTGGTTGAACAAGAGAGATATGTGAGGTAAGATAAGAAGTATAAGGTGTAGATTATATGTCATCTTCATCATAATCACAATAATCATCATTATCCCATGGTTCATCAAAGTCAAAATTTAATTCATTTGAAGAAGTAAGAGTAGAAAAAGCATCATCCACATGCTCATTAAGAGAAAGAGAAGAAGAAGATTTTAAATTTTGACTACTATTCAATATATCATTATATGTAGGTGTAATGCAAGGCATTTGTTCAATAGTTATTTTTGAAATGCAAGCATGATTATCACTTTCTATTTTGGAATCAAGGAAAGGAGAAGTAACAAACATGTTTTATTTTTTCACATTATGAAATATAGGAGAAGAGTTAAGAACATATGCATTATCTATTTGTTGAAAATAATCATTTCATCGAGCTTGAAATGTGAGTAATTTCATCTATCTTAGTTTGTGCATTGTTAAAAGGTGTAATAGCCTATGTATTTGCTTGTTAAAATGTAATTAATAAGGGTAAAGAAGATGCATTGTTCTTAACTACTTTACTTGAAGCTTGCAAATGTGATTTTTGTGTAGTTCACTTATATTGATTTAATTTGAATAATGAAGTATCAAAATTAGTTGAAAATCTAGGATCACATTGGAATGAAACAATACTAATAAGAGGTGTATACATAATATTTTCAAAATTTATCAATTATTAATGATTTCTATCTTACAAGAACTCATTGATTCTCAATCTCTCTGATTGCACACCTTAAGGGATGCACCGAGAAAGGGGTGGGCAGACCATTGATGCTTCACAAGATTATTCTCCCTATACTACCACTTGTTATCTACACACCCATCTCCTAAAAACATTTCCTTATGCTTCCTCTTTTGTACCCTCCTCTAGTCATTTTTTGCCTTCATTAGCCCTTCCCTAACATAAAATACTTTTTAGCAATCTATGATACACTATCGACCCCATAGACCATGTAATCTAATTAAAAAAACTCATTTATGGTCTAGGTCAGCCCTTGGTTTACATAGACCAAGACATAAAAAAAAATTGTCAGTAACGATATAGATTTGATTCGGTTGACCTTGTTGGCTAAACTTTTAGAAAGGACTAGGGTTAGATCCAGCTATATAACCACATTCATTTCATCATTCTTAAAGAATACATACATACATACATACATACATACATACATACATACATACATACATACATATATATATATATATATATATATATATATCTTCTTATCCACCATTTTACTTGAGGAACATAACTTAGGGTTTAATATATTTTATTTAGAAATACGGATCTTGTCTTGTGGAGAAGTCTTTTGGATGAATTGATAGGTTTTGTAGCCTAGAGCTAATTTATCTTTGTCATTCTTACATACCACAACCTCTTATTAAACACCTTAGCCAAGGGAGAGATTGAGGCTCGATGAGTTCTTCTTCAAAGGTAAGTATTCCTAACTTTGTTTCTCCTTTTTAAGAGTAGATAGATATGCATTTGTACTTCTCTCCTATGCATTAATATTTTGTATACATTAAAGTGAGTATATGTCTTCTATGCATGTTTAATTTTCATGTTTATTACCCCCACTTTGTGCCACAAGCTTTGGTGAGCACTAGATTAAAATTTTACTTTACTTATTAGTTTAGTGAATATGAAAACATAGGACCTATTTAGGGTTATTGCATAATTTTATTGACTAAAGGCTTTGAGACCCTCCCTAGTAATATTATTATGGTAAGAGATCCATTGGCTAGTTGTAGTGGATCCATCTTGGTCATGACCCTGAACGTCTAATGTATCCACAATTAGAAGTGTAATTAGGATTTATCTTTTCTGATCTAGAAATGATTTATAGATCAGTTGTATTTCCCTTTGAATACATTTTGGTGAACTTGATGTGAATCTAACTCTTACAGTTTTTATTTCATTCTATCATTTTTATCATTTTATTATATGTTTTCATACTTTTAGTAATATATCAAACTAGTCTATATAGTTCTATGTTTTTATGTGCATGTTTAACACACAATCACTTTGAAATGACTTTATTTTGTTTGTCCAGGTATTCATCAAATACAGGTTACCAAATCAAACAATTTGACAAAGTATTCTTCTCTAGTTACATATTAATATACACTGTCGAGTAGGTTGACTCTATATACTAATTTCTTATGTCAATATATAGGTCAACAAACATTATCAAATAAGTCAACTCTCTTCGTTATTTCTTCTTCAACACATAGGGTTTTGTAGAACTCAGTCGAACAAGTCGACCTAGTTTGTAGAATTTGGAAGTAAAAAATAAAGCATTACAACATAAAAAATTTCAATCTAAATCATCTTTAATCCCATCAAGGTTCCTTTCTTTTCTCTCTCTGGTCATTTCAGATCTTCCTTTAGTTCTATTTTTCACAAGTTAGTAGTCTTTAAAACTACAAACCTATATCTAACTAGGTTGACCTGCTTTACTTAATTTTATAGTCTACCTTCTGTTTGAGAGACATAGTCAATATGTTTGACTCTATTCTTAAAGACCTTACTTATGCAAAAAAGAAGCGACCCAGTTGACTCTATACTATTTACATACAGTGTCGCTTGAAATGACTATGTACTATTCTTAATCAAGGAATTAACATTTATTTGATAGTAATTAATTCACATTTTATTTTTAGTTGTTTGCATGCTTAGAGTAACTCACATAATCTAAATAGGTGGTTTTTCAAATTATCATTTTAGTTACACTATTTTACTCTAGTGCGCACACTACCAAACTACTTAATATTCAAAAAACATTTAAACATTTATCTTCTCAAGGACTACCTACTTCGATTTCACCATCAAGGGGGAAGCCAACTTGGTTTTCTAGTCAAGTATAAATACGTGGTTAAAGGTATATATTGGAAAAGCACCCAATACCCTTATTTCTATAGGATTTTGAAATGAGAGGTAAACCCCAATACCAAGCTATTAACATTGCCACTATAGATCCCTTTCAGCCCAAACATCCTAAAACCAACTTTAGACTACTTTCTAGCTCCCTATTTCATCCAACTTTTCTATCACACTAAAATCAAAACTTTCTAATAATCTAATAACACTTAAGGTGATCAATTAGTTAGCATTTAGTTTTTAGTTAATTTCTTGCTCTTTGATCATTATGTGTTGTATTGAAAAACTTGCATTGGCCAGCATTGGTGGAAGGTTTTGTGATGTGTGCCCCAATCAAATCAATCACAGTGATCCAATTGTTTGTGTGTTTGATTTCATTCTTGATTAAAACTATCTTGCAAATATTTTCCCCTATTTTAGAACACTATCATTTTGGTTGATATAATCTCTTAGAAACTATGTTTTACCTTCTTACCAGTATTACACAGTCAATCTACATGATTATGTCTTCTTATCCTCTTATTTAGTTCTATGTTTAACCATACACAATCGACCTAAATGACTATGTATTCTTATTAACCTATTTCACCTTCCTATTTGTAATACACAGTTGACCTGGATGACTATGTATCCTTATCAACCTGCTTCACCTTCCTATTTGTAATACATAGTCGACTTGAATGATTATGTATCCTTATGAGCCTGATTCACCTTCTTATTTGTAATGCACAGTCAAGCTGAACAATTGTGTATTCTTATATGCATGTTGGGTTAAAAAACATAGTCAATTGATTCAACTCTATATCCTATTTTCTAACTTTGTCTTTGCATCATCATTATACTTCTTAGCCTTTTTCTCTCATCATGAACTTCCTGTTTGAGAACAACACAAATTTGAACTCAATAGATATGATGAGCTTTACCAATCTCAATAGGTTTCCTGTAAACAAATTTTAGATTCTACTATAGATGAAAGTAATGTGCATGTGGCCACTCGCACTACAAATTATGGGACTCATCCTCATGCATATTTAGTTCATAACCCTCTAATCTCCTTAGAAGATCATCTCAAATTAGAGTATACTGCATAAATTATTTTCTTCATTAATGAATTTGATCGACATTGAGGAAAACACCCTTCTATTATTTAAAACCATAAGATAAGTTGTCAAGAAGAAGAACCCATTCACCTTCTCCCAAATTATCACATGGATTTGGGGGCAATAACTTCTTTGCCTGTCAACCTCTTACTTCTATTTTGACCCCTTACAATATTTTGACCTTTTCTTCCTTAATTTATTTTACCTCCATGCCAGGTATCTCTACTAACATGGTAGGTTCAACATCTAGTGGGCCTTTTCCAAGACCCACTCTTCTCAAGTCATCCACTAGTGCATCATTTTTTACCAATGCTAGTCGTGCCACTAATGCTTCTTCTTCTTCTAGTCCTTTTATTAGTGCATCATTGGCTACCAATGGTAATCATGCCACTAATGCTTCTTATTATTCTAATCTTTCTACTAATGCATCTTTTGAAACACATGCTAATCATACCACTAGTGCCTCCTTTTATAATGCCTCTCAAGCTATTAATATTGTGCATGCCACTACTCATAGTGGTACCCAAACCACTAATACCAATGTTAATTTTTCACATGATGTGCACAACACCACTCAAACCCATCAAATTTTGTTGTAAACTCTTAATTAAATAAACACTCTATATGATAATAATGCAAATGCAAAATCACCTTATTTATCTCCAAAATCAACCTCAATAGGTTCCATGGGGAGTGCACAACCAAAATTCCCTCCACCCATACTTAGGGATTCCCATGTCAACCTTATTCCTCAACCACCTCTTGTTAACAAAATGATTAAACATCTTCAAAATGAACCTCTTATGCCTCAAATTTCCAACATTGATATATGAGGTATCATCCCTACCATTAGTTACAATAGGCTAACTGATCCTACCTTACAATTAAAATCATTTAGAAATCTATACAAAGGTTGGGTCAAGTTAAACACTTTTGTTGCTAACAATCTCTTAGTAAAAACACTATCTAGAGATGATTTAGATTGGTATAACCAAATCAAGTCTCATTCCATCACTAGTTTGGAGGATCTAGTTAATGCTCTAGTATAAGAGTTTGAAACTAGTGACTTCCCTAAAAATACCTTGGCTCATTTTATTAATTGCAAGCATCTTGAGATAGAAACCATATGAGCTTTCATTAAATGATGGAAGACCTTATCTAAAAAGTGTGAACACAATATGGTAGATGATAAACTCCTTCATATATTCACCAACACTCTCTATCCTAAGTTTCAATATCAAGTCCAAACTCTCTCTCCTTGAAGTTTTGAAGAGGTCCTTGGCCAAGCCAAGCACCAAGATTTTCTCATGTATTAGTTTGGGCCACCCTAACCCCATTAGGACACTCGCATGCTCATCAAAAATAAAAATCATCTTTCTATTATCCAGACGTAGATTTAGAGTTATCCATCCCCATATTGCCGAATATAGATGAGGGGAATGGGTGGAGGATTGTGAAAGGGAAGAAAGGAAGAGGTAAGAATGAACCAAATTCATTAATTATGTCTTTCAAATCTCAAATAGAAAACTGAAAAAGAGAGACTCTCTTCATTTTATTTTTTATACTAGTTATTGTATGTTTTGGCTTGTTGATCACTACTATTTGTTGCAATTTTGGGTTTGAGGGTTTGTTCCTTAAAATCCCTCTGTTGGTTGTTCTTGGGTAGATTTTGGGCTAGTTTTAGCCCTTAGGTTGTCTTGCTATTTTTTTTTCTATTTTACATGGTTTATGGACATTGTTAAGCCCTATCTTATTTGGATTATCTTCTAAAATCTGGGTTCCCTAGTTTAAAAAATCCCCCTTTTAACCTTAATTAAAAAAAACCATCTTTATGTTAGGTTGTGGAGCTAAAAGCTTCACTGATGCAAATAGAGGAGGAGGTTGTGGAGAGGTTGTTGAGTGTCACAGACACCGGTATCAGTCAGGCCAACCAACGTCGACAGGTAGCAGACAGAAGAGCAACTGATGTCAGTCAGAAGTCGGCCGACGTCGGCACCCCCAGGCAGACAGGGACTGGCGTCGGTCACCTGTGCGGTTCAAAACTGTGAGTGTTACGGGCAGTTAGTTAACGAACCAAGTGTTTGCATGTCAAAAGCCAAATTTAGACTAGAAGCTACGGATCTAATTATTGTAATTAGATGTCTAATTATTGTTTGCATGAGATCTATTTAAGAGACTCATAGGCTGTATTGTAAGGTGTTCTAGTTTGAGTTGACCAAATTTATCTCCTTTTGTGTGTGAGGTGAGCAAGGGTGTTCCTCCTAGTTCCACAGCAGTACCAAGTGTGGGTGCTGGTTTGAAGAGTCAGCAGGATTCTTCATGTATGTATGATCTTGGTCATTAGGTGTGCATGGATACGTTAAGAGATCTACATGGGTAAGTAAGATCGTTGATCTACAGTTGTATGTGTGTGCATGGTCTAGGTTTGCAGGTGTGCAGAATCAGGTTGATCTGCAGGTGGCAGCAGAGTCAAGGTGACAGCAACACAACAGGGAGCAAGATTAGGCAGGATCTACTTAGAGTACAGGTGTGTACTCGGAGCAAGAAAGGAAGGCAAGGTAGTCCCTTCCATAAGTAAGATCAATTGAGGTGCAGGTTGTTGCAATTCATGGGAGATCTACTTGGAGTGTGTTGTGCACTCGGTTGAGTATCTGTGCATACTCGGAGTACTGGCAGTAGTGGATACTAGCTAGTGGAGGTGAACACCAACTCTGTGTTTGAGTTGTGTGTTGGGACCGTAAGAGAGAGAGCTTTGAGGAAAGAAGTATCGTACACTTGAGGTGTGAGAAGCCTCTGTAAGGTGGAAGAGTGTGGCGTCTCTTTATTGTATTCTTTTCTGGATGATTATTAATACAAGTTGTGTATTGTCTCTCATATTCTATGTTGTTTTTGAATTCTAGTTACTTGGTACTTCTGGTTAATTTCGCATATTTTAAGTTGCTTGTATATGGTAATCAATTGTGTGCTTCTGTATTTTCCAACAAGTGGTATCATAGCTAAGATTGCAGGGAGCAAGTTTTGTGTTTGATTACATGTCACTCTCAGGGGTTGCTGATTGAGTGGGAGTAGAGCAATGGTAGAAGAAAGTAAGCTAAGAATGGAGTAATTGAAAAGCACAGATGATCTCTTACGGTGTTATAGAAAGAAAGAGCAGGTAAAGATATATTACAGGTCAATTGAAGATCAGCATGAAGAAACTGAAGAAGTGGATGTTGTAAGTGGCGTTGCACAAGTTGCTCTGGTATGTTTCTTGGATAAAGTAGAATCTTATTTTATAGATTTTGTTGCCTCTTTCCATGCAGCCCCAAGTAGAGGGGTTGGTGAGCCTTGTCAGATTATTGGCAAAGGGGAAGTGAAGCTGAAATTGTAGGCAGCCAACACACGGGTGTTGAAGGAGGTCATGCAGGTCCCAGTTCTGGAGATGTGGCTAATTTCTTCAGGGAAGTTGGGTGATGAGAGATGCACAAGAACTCTCACAGCGGATGCACTTGAATTAGTTGGTGGTAAGAAAGCAGGTACCCTTTATCTACTTACTTATATTACTGATTCTTCTTCTATTGTGGAGATGTGGCTTTGTAGGCTTGGTCACATGAGCAAGAAGGAGATGCATGTTCTTAAGAGGAAGACTGATATATTTGATAGGCTTAAGAACTGGAAAGCCTTGGTGTTTATGGAAGAGATGGCGGATAGAGATCAGTGAAGTGGGCTAGATAACTCTAAGCAGGGCAGTCTGGATAGGGTTTTGATCCATGGAGAGCTCGTAGGTAAAAATTCATCACTCACAGGTGAACACAGGTACCGGCGTTGGTCAGGGAGAACCGGCATCGAACAGACAGGTGCCAAGGTTGGTCATGTACAGACCGCAGCCGGTGGTGTCAAGCAGGGTAAGCCTGACATCGGTCACAAGGACCGATGTCAGCACCATTAAGACTGATGTTGGTCATCAGGACCGGCGTCGACAGAAGGAGACACCGACGTCAGTGGGGTCGGTAGTCAGGACAGCGAATGGAACTGATGATGGTCAGATGCAGACTGTGTGGTGACCGAGGTCGGTCACTTTAACAGATTTTGGGTGGACAACAAGCTGTCAAGGAGTCTCAAATGCCCATTTAGAGGACTGAAGGTATAAGTAAGCCTCAAATTCATTGTTCCTCTTCTTTATACTAGTTGCTAACTGTAGAGCAGGAAGGATCCAGGAAACAGTGGGAGCATGGCAGGAATATGATGCAGAACCAAGCGAGAGATTTGGTAGAGTTGCCAGCCGATATGAAAGCATAGAGACGAATGGATACCTTAGTTGAAGAATAGAGCGAACAGATACGTGAGACGGAAGGCCAGGTCATATGTTCATGAGGTAGCTACAGGACAGTGGTACAGGGCTGACAGGTGGTACCAGGTGGATGATAAAGCAGGGCTTTAGTCAATGTCAGTGTAACCATTGTGTTTTTCTTACTAGGTGGATGATGGTCACAACATTATCCTATTATTGTATGTGGATGGTATGCTAGCCAGTAGGTTTGTACATACAGGGTTTTGCTGAGCTAAGGGTAAGGTTAGTTCAGTGGCATGTCATGAGGAATTTGGAGCAGCAAAATTCTTTGGCATGAGAGACATGGAGATCATAGGTTGATTTTGTCTCCAGTGGGAGCTGATGTGAATCAGGGGTTGGCAAGGTTCATTACGTAGGATGCAGAACCGGATCACACCAAGGGCTGGACAGATTAGTGTCCAAAATCACATGAGGTCTGGTACTAGACCTGAGTTTTCCCAAGTAGTGAGAGTTGTCAGAGAGTTAGGAGCCAATTCGGGGAATTGGGTTCTCAGGTATTTGAGAGGGACCAGCAGCAGGGATTCATGCTATGCAGGGTCAAGACTTCACTACATGATTTTGTAGGTTCGGATGTGGCAGGTTACTTGGACGACAGGAGGTGCACCATAGGTTGTGTGGTGGTTGGTCTTCAGGGTTGAGCTTAAAGAGGGATACAAGCCAAGAAATAGATTAGATAGAGTACAGGTATAGGTACAGTGTAGCTGTTTATCTCCAAGTGGGAGATTGTTAGGTTGTGGGCTAAAAGCTTCACTGATGAAAATAGAGGAGGAGGTTGCGGAGAGGTTGCTGAGTGTCACAGACACCGGCGTCGGTCAGGCCAACCAACGTCGGTAGGTAGCAGACAGAAGAGCAACCGACGTCGATCAGAAGTCAGCCAGCGTCAGCACTCCCAGGCGGACAGGGACTGGCGTCGGTCACCTGTGTGGTTCAAAACTGTGAGTGTTACGGGCAGTTAGTTAACGAACCAAGTGTTTGCATGTCAAGAGCCAAATTTAGACTAGAAGCTGTAGATCTAATTATTGTAATTAGATGTCTAATTATTGTTTGCATGAGATCTATTTAAGAGACTCATAGGCTGTATTGTAAGGTGTTCTAGTTTGAGTTGATCAAAGTTAGCTCCTTCTGTGTGTGAGGTGAGCAAGGGTGTTCCTCTTAGTTCCATAGCAGTACCAAGTGTGGGTGTTGGTTTGGAGAGTCAGCAGGATTCTTCATATATGTATGATCTTGGTCATCAGGTGTGCATGGCTACGTTAGGAGATCTACATGGGTAAGTAAGATCATTGATATACAGTTGTATGTGTGTGCATGGTCTAGGTTTGCATGTGTGTAGAACTAGGTTGATCTGCAGGTGGCAGCAGAGTCAAGGTGACAACAACACAACAGGGAGCAAGATCAGGCAGGATCTACTTAGAGTACAGGTGTGTACTCAGAGCAAGAAAGGAAGGCAAGGTAGTCCCTTCCATAAGTAAGATCAATTGGGGTGCAAGTTGTTGTAGTTCATGGGAGATCTACTTGGAGTGTGTTGTGCACTCGGTTGAGTATCTGTGCATACTCGGAGTACTGGCAGTAGTGGATACTAACTAGTGGAGGTGAACACCAACTCTGTGTTTGAGTTGTGTGTTGGGACCATAAGAGAGAGAGATTTGAGGAAAGAAGTACTATACACTTGAGGTGTGGGAAGCCTCTGTAAGGTGGAAGAGTGTGGCATCTCTTTATTGTATTCTTTTTTGGATGAGTATTAATACAAGTTGTGTATCGTCTCTCATATTCTGTGTTGTTTCTAAATTCTAGTTACTTGGTACTTCTGGTTAATTCTGCATATTTTAAGTTGCTTGTATATGGTAATCAATTGTGTGCTTTCGTATTTCCCAACACTTTCTACTAATGATGGTGTCACTTATTCCTATTATACCATTCATAATATTCAATTTATTACTCTTTAACTTGCTCTAGAACAAGCTTCCCCTTTAAAACTTACCCTTAATCCTCAATTTTATCCAATAAAAAACATCATTATGTATAATCCATTATCCTTAGAGGAACTCCAAAAATGTCTACCAAGGCTTCTTCCACGAGAGCTTGATCCCACTCGCCCTATGAAATCATGGTACAATCTAAATAAATTATGTTGGTTTCATGCTAACTGGGGTCACTCTCATGAGACTCATAGCTAATTATGTAACTTAGGTATGGATTTCCTCCTTGGTCCAAATTTAGACCACGATTCCCTTATTCATAAATGTCAACAAGCCTATGATATTTCATTTAAAGCTCATGAAACACAAAGTAAATAAATAATTGAACTAGGCTAATGCTCATTTTGCCATTTACAAAGACCCTCTTCCAAACCATCAAGACAATAATGATAAGCCTACTCCTTCCACCAATAACATTAATAGTCTTATAGACCAAACTCCCAAAGAGAATGTGGTCCCCATGACTAATATGTGAAGGGTAGTTGACTTCATTGATTCTCATCATACCCACATGCACAAATCATGTCACACTTTCTTTGTTATCCAAGATTCTTCCCCAACTTACCTAACAGAGTTGGGGCAAGAGGACCATATTTCTTTCAATGAATAAATTACAACACCTCCATCGTATAACACCTCTCATACCATTTTTACAATTTCTCCAACCTCTTTATCCATCACAAATTATACTCAACCTTATAATACCACTTCTTCAAATCTATCACAAAATCAACCTACATCAACTTCCTCATCCTCTCACAATAATTAAAAAAATTCCCCTAATTAAACCTCCTATAGATTATCAACACAAATTTACATGAACTTATAATCCTCCTTCAAAGGAGCTCCTCCAACATTAAGCACCTCTATCTATCATTCCACTCATGGCTTAGGATGAATGGGACCCTATCATGGAGCTTACTAATATCCCATCTCAAATTCCCTTTCTTGAACTCATGCATACTTCTTCACATCATTGAAAATGCCTTGTGCAAATCCTATTTAAAATGAACATCCCTTGTCATCCCCTAGTAGGATGTGAAACTACCTTATCTGGGTTAGAAGATAGTATCTTACAATAATGAGAAGATATGTCTATACATGTTGATGAAATAATGTTCACTTCTCTTTCTCTCAAATTTCTTATTTCTTCTATGATTCTAAATGACATTTTGCTTCGTGTAGATGATCCTCTCCTCTATATAAGCATCCAAATCAGTGACCAAGTTAATCATGCCTTGATTGATGAGGGTTTAGGTACTTGTGTTGCCTAAATGGACTTCATATAAACCCTTGGATACTCTAAATGTAATCTTAAGTTCACACATAGCACATGTCAAGGTTACGATAGAAGGCAAATGCCTCCCTTAAGTTGTGTATGGCTATCTATTACCATCCCACTTATCATTATTCGAGTGAATGTTATGATCTTCAATTTTCCCCTCTCCTATAATATCATATTTGGTAGGCCATATACTCATTACATGAGAGTTATCGCATCTTTTACGTGCCAATGTGTCAAGTTCCCTTACAATGGTACAATTTATAAGATTCAAGGTGACACTAACCCTTGGAATTTTGAATAATTCCAATACTGTGGTGTATTTAAAATTCCAACCCTTGAACCTTTATCGAGTGTTTTATTCTTAGAATCTCAACATTTTAATTTCCCTATCAAATTTATGCGAGGTTACAATGGTTACCCTAAAATCATCAGGAATATACCACCTAACCTCTTATATTAAAATGATGATGAGCTTGATGAGATCAACCTCAAGATAAAAACTTCCTTTATCTCTCCTCATCTCATTTCCTAGCTTCCACCCTCTCTAAAGATGCATTCCCATCAACCACCTAGTGAACATATACCCGTGGTCTTCACTAATACTCAACAGTCTATTCATCACACCACCTCTGATTATAATTTCATGCCTAATTACACAATTGATCTTCATACACTCGACTATGATGATGGTTATACTTTAGATGACCCATTTCTAGGTCTTGTTCAAACTCGAGATGTTGAGATTATTCGTTATCATTCTTCTTTGTTTTAGTCTTTCCATTTATCTTATCACATTCCATCTTATATAATTCATAATTTAAGCATTATTCTTGTTTTCATGGTATATATGGTATGTTCACATGACACACCTCTATTTTCTAAAGAACCTCATAGGATCATGATATGACTAGTCCCTATCACTTCGTTAGATATTAGGATCCCTATAGCTGGCATCCTCCTAATATGCTTGCTACTATCCTTAAACCCTTTATACATCATGCTCCTCCCTCAGTTGAGCCTAGTCTGGATCTTATTCCCACTCTACCTTTAGCTAAGTTTCTTCCTACTTATTATGTTTCTCCATTAGCTGAGCCTAGTTTGGATCTTATTCTTGCTCTACCTTTAGTTGAGTCTCTTTCTACTTATGATTATATTTCTCCTTCAGTCAAACCTCATCTAGTCTCTCCACCAACCCCACCTCCCCTTAGAAATGGATTGACTCCTTTACCATCACTTTCTCCTCTACCCACCTAATGGGCCGATCAACCATACTATGAAATTTATAGAGTTGTCGATCATTAGACTAGAGATTGCACACTATACCATCCTTATCTAGATTTTGATTCCACTCCCTCTATTATTACACCCACAAAATCTAATAATAAGTGTATCTATTACTTCAATGACACAGATAATCATTCATCCATCCATTGTTAAAAGCTTAGACAATATATAGACACCTTGCATCTTACTATTCCTTAGCTTATAGACAAGACTATACCTCTCACCAAGTTATCACTTGAGTATATTCCCAAATATGGAGAGGTATATTATTTGTAGTGCCAAAGTGGTACCCATCACTTTGATCATTGTCACGTCCTTCAAAAACATCTCTAAGATCACCTTATGACCATTCTTGTGCATGCTATCCCTCCTCTCACAAGTCACCCATACAAGAAGGCTTGCCCTTATTACCCTATGGTTCCTCCACCTATCTTACATTCCCCCTATGGTTCATCCATCCATGATTTCTCCACTTATGGATCCTCCTTCACCTGTGGTCCCTTCTCCACTGGTGGACATTCATATCCCACATATCACACTCATATTCATTCTCCTGAGTATCTTATACATGATGTCCCTCATGAGCATGATCCTTTAGTCACACCTACATTTTATATTGAGGATATTCGACGTGAATTATTTTCCCAACTTTCTCTGAAGATTTATGAGACCCTCATTGTAGTTAGAGTCTAGATTCGTAGAGATCTATCAAATGTTATGGATAATGTTTGTGGACAAATTTACTAGTATTTATGAACACAACATGGTGTTATTCACATTATTCTTAATTTTGGATAAGACTTGTGCTCAAAGTTTATATTTATCTACTTTATATCATTTGACTGTGTCAAATTTTCATTCACTTATCTATCTTATGTGGCTATTTATATTTCACACTATATGTTATCTATGGTGTCATTTTATTTCCTTATGATCTCTTATGAATTATTTTCATGACTACATGCTTTTATATATGATTTCATTTCCATGGATATCTTTTTATTTTCTCATGATTGTTTTCTACCTTATCTCCATAACATGGATAATCATTATTATGACTTGGTTATACAAACTTTGTTCCCCTTATTAATTTTGCAAACTAAACATACACATGGTTGAAACTTGAGATAACATATTGGTTCATAGGTAAGCCTAAGTGTTTTAATCAGTCATGTCTTTGGATACTTAGCTTCCTTTAGCCAAAGTCTAAATCTCAATCGTGTATATCACTTTGTCTCTCATGTTAGTTATTCCAAGTCCTTTTGGAAGAGGAATCTTAAAAGACATAATAATTTAAATGCCAAATCATTTTAAAAAAAAGATAATGATAAAAAAAGGAAACATTCAAAATTTTAAATCGCACTAAAAGACATGATTCAAAGAACACCTCCTTTTTCTAATCAAAGATCAAGATCCAAAATTGGCCTTATGATAGATTTGAGGTCCATTAGGGTGTGGTAGGCCAGTAGATTGGGAAAGGAGGGGGGGAAACCTTTAAATTCTACCTACTTTCTCATATAAGTACCTAATCTTCACAGTAGATTGATGGCTCTATAAGATTTTTTAGAGGAATGAGGAACACATTGTGGGAAGTTAGGTCCATTTTACTTTTCTTGTTCAAATAACCAATGTGAGTCAATCTAGTATCTCAGTTATTTGCATATACAGCTTTGTGTTTACTATGAATAGGGTATCCTTTTTATATTGATGGTCACTTGTCACTTAGTGTCGTTTATGTGTCCTTAGTGTGCTTCATACTTCCTAAGGACTTCTCATAGATGCCTACATTGTGATTTTTACATTCCCTCTTTTATTTACAATAATTCTAATATTTCACCTTGAGAAATATTGTTTTGTTCACTAATCACTCCCCCTAGGGATTCCATTTATGATTTGCAGTGTAAGACCTTGGGTAAGACCAGGCCTCCCTCAAAAATTACCATTCCAAACATTCCTTTTAACATATTTTTTTAGTTGTTTTCACTTCATTGGTGCTCTCTTTATGAGTTGTAGTGTAAGACCATAGATAAGACCAGGCCTTACTCACAAAATTTTCCAATACCCAAGTCACAAAGAAATTACATGTGTCACATTTGAGATAAGTAGTGATTGATCATGAGTTACACATTATTGACATGCTTCCCACCTTGATATAGTATTTTTTATGCTTACTTCATTGATATTTCACTTTTATCTTCTTATTTTCTGATTGCATGTAAGAATACAACCATTTTTATTAAATTTTTTCATACTTACCATCTTGAATTAGTATGATCAATTTAAGTTCATTTTCTAATTTCATTTCTCTTTTATACTTCTCAACGTGATTTAGTATGATTGATTGACTTAATTGTTTTGATTTTATACCATTTGGTTTTCTTATGCCTTTCATTTTATTACAATATTTTCATACTTCCCAATGTGATATAGTGTGATTTTACTTGTTTTAATTTGGAGCAAATCTTTTCATGGTTTAAAAACATTCTGTTGTCCATTGTACTAGCAATGGTTTATTATATTTAGTCATCTTTTGTTATTACATATTTTCCATCATGATATAGTGTGTAGTACATTTTTTATAATTACTTATACTTTTCTATGTATTTTTTGCCTTTTTCTTTTTAACCATGCATGTGTATCACATAATGCTAGATAAGAAAACACTCCACATAGACTTCCCATATCATAAACAACAAAATCTAAATACATATGCTAAAATGAAATATATCCATGAATCAACATTCATGACCAAATACAACTCATGGTATTATATCCAACTATCAAAATCAATATCTATATATACCATGTGTTTTATACAATATAAGGTAAAAAATACATATCTCCAAACCTACAGATAGGCTCCATCATGCTTATCTTGTGACCTAGACACACTGACTATAGATGCCTAGGACTAGCCCCTTTGAATGGTACATTGTAATAAGGCAGTCTGAGATCTCAAACTACTACTTATCCCTATAATTTGTCCACCTAGGCCTGTATATATTCAAGTTGAACCTTAGTAGCCATATGCATTTCTCTCTCCTAAGCTAAGTTTGCCAGGTTTGTGCCTCTCCCTCTCCCACCCCTGTAAGTGTTTGCAATCCATCCTTGCATCTTTGTAACTCCCTCACATCTTACCCCACCAGTCTTAACCAACCTGTTTGGGCTAAGATAAATGGTACCACAGGATCATCCAACATGGTGGCGTCATATGGTGTCAATACCCCATCCAAAAGGTCATGGTGTAAATCCATAACCATAGATCCCCATTTAACCCCTTATGTCATCAGATCTACAAAACCAAAACTAAATAGATATTATATCACATATACATCTCAAAATCTATCTATTTACTATAACCACATGCAACTAGTATTCTATATCAAAACTTAAATCACAATCACAACATCTCTCACCAGTCTTGCTATGCGTCCTCCCCATCTTAATTATCCTCTCCTCACCATGATGACTCTCTAGTCCCCAACTAGGTCTCTCAAATATCTATTTTCTCATAATAGTAAAAATAACGAATGATTTACTCTTCACCCTATTTATGTTTACTATTCAAAATTATTTACCTCTCAAATATTTATCATTTAGATTCCATCTTTTGATCATATATTTGTTTCTTCTCACTCTTTTTCTAAACTGTAAAATTTTATATGATCCTAACATCGTATAGAATATTTTCACCTATTATATGACTATGTTACAAAAGAATTGATTTTTTTTCTCTTTTTCATGAATTTCTACAGGATCACCTAATGCTTCCTACATTATACACCTTCACATTTTACGTCTCCTTCTTTATATACAACACTATGATAAGTAAATGTATGATTTTTTAAATTCTATCCTTTCATTTATCTTATTTTCTCCTTACTATAATTTATTTAGCTTCAGTGTTGTGTATTGTTATGTTCTTTCCTGAAGCACCATCTTATGTTTCACCTACACGACACATGATGAGCTTCGAGTGGGGCATATGTCTACACATAATATTTTCAAACTTTATAAATTACTGATGATTTCTATCTTACAGGAACCCATTGAGTTTTAATCTATATGAGTGCATGGCTTAAGGAGCACATTAGGAAAGGGGTGGGAAGACCATTAGTGCTTTGCAGGATTATTGTCCCTATATTAACATTTTTTATCTACACACCCATCTCATAAAAACATTTACATAAGCTTTGACTCCTCTTTTTTACCCTCCTCTAGTCATTGTTTGCCTTCATTAGCTCTTCCCTAACCTAAGATCTTTTTTAGCAGTTTATGATACACTATTCACCTCATCAATCCTGCACTCTAATTGACAAAACTCATTTAGATTCTAAGTAGGCCTTTGGTCAACATATACTAGGACCTAATTTGTTTATTTAGTAACAATACAGAGTCAATTGGGTTAAACCTATCAGTTAAACTTTCAGAAAAGACTAGGATTAGATCCAGATATATAAACACATTCATTTTACCATTCTTAAAGAAGAGAATAAGAAGAGATATATATTGTGCATTTGCTTATCCACCATTCTACTTGAGTAACATAACTTAGGGTTTCATACTTTCTTTGGAGATATGGATCTTATCTTGTGGAGAAATATTTTAGATGCATTGATAGGTTGTGTAGCCTAAAGCTGATTTATCCTTGTCATCTTTACACACCACCACAACCTCTTATGAAGCACCTTAGCCAAGGTGTTCGTATTCAAAGGTAAGTATTCCTAACTTTTTTTCTCCTTTGTAAGAGTATATAAATATGCATTTTTAATTCTCTCTCATGAATTAAGATTTTGTATACATTAATTTGAGTATATGTCTTTTATGCATCTTTACTTTTCATGTTTATTACCCCCACTTTGTGCTACAAGATTTGATGAGCACTAGATTATACTTTTATTTGAATTATTATTAGTTTAGTGAATATAAAAACATAGGACTTAGTTAAGGTTATTACATTTTTTTTTTAACTTGAGGCTTTGGAACCCTCCCTAGTGATATTATTATGGTAAGAGATCCCTTGGCTAGGTCTATTAGATCCATCTTGGTCATGACCTTGAATATATAATATATCCAAAATAAAACATGTAAGTAGGATTTATCTTATCTAGGCTAGGATTGATTTATAGATCAGTTTCATTTCCCTTTGCATACAAGAGGTTCGTTTGGCGTTATATTGTTAATTTGATTTTTAGGAGTAAGATAAGAGTAAGATGAAAGAGAAGATGATGTATCTAATGTATCCTCATGTGCATTTGTATTGCCATGTTCATAGTAATCCTTATATCCATCATTATAATAATAATAATAATCATCATCATCATAAATGAAGTCATTATTATTCTCTAATGTACAATCTTAAAAATTAGTTCATTCATTTTTATAATCATGAGATAAATTCAAGATTGCATCGAGTGGGTAGGAGAAGAAGAATTTTTAGATGCCATTTTAAACTTGCCAAAGAGGATACTGTAAATAAGTAATAATAAACACAAAAGAGGTATAATGTAATCTAACATAATAATGTGTGCAATGTGTGAATGTGTTGAAAAATGTTTGTAATAGAAAATAAGATTTTGATTGAAACCCTAATTACCAATATTTGTATGTATGGGAACCTGGTATGTGGATTTAGGGTTATGTTGCAAATGTTTAAATTAAATTAAATAAATAAAAATTTAGTATAAGATTAATTAAATTAGTTGGGTTATGCCAAAAAACTAGAAAATGAGATTTTTGTAACCCTAATTTAATGTACAAAATTTAGAGCAATTAAAACCTAAGGAAAATTAGGGTTTTGAAGCAATATTCAAAGTAAGTTGCGTTCACCAAATGTTTTAACCTTTTAAGGTTTTAAAATGTAAATATTAAGCTAGATTAAAGGACTAGGTATGTTGTTAATTTAGAATAAAATTAGAATTTATTGATTCTATGGAACTTTCCAAAAATAGTAGGTACAAGGAGAAAAATAACTTATTTGGATATACATAGAGTTTTTCACATATTAGGGAATTAGAAATAGATGAGCACACACAAAGGAATATTTCATCTTTTGACTATTTCTCAAGATATAGCTCTGAACAATAACACCCCTCTTAGGACAATAGTGCCATGTGATGCTAGTGTCCAATTATGGCACTAATGTCCATGTAGTGACTATTTGTAACTGTCAATAAAAATATGAGAGTTTATAGTGATCTTGTAGGTGATTTTATGTCATGCAGGGACTCATTTATGTTATTATTTTGTCTAAATCTTATCCAAAAACCTAATGAATACCTACACACATGAAATAATGAATTAATCAAATATAAAAACAAAGAAAAAACTGAGTTATGGGATGTTACAATCATGCTGAGTAGAAACCCTATTGTCTTGGTTGATGTCTACATTAACCCCAATGTTAGGGGTCTCATATCGCATGTAATTCTCCCTTAAGAAACATGTACCATAAATATGCATGATATGTTAGAATTAACTTTGCCTATGCCCTTCATTAATCAAGCATGCAAATGTATAGGTGTGAAAGCTGAGTAGTATGGAGAATATTTGAGTTGTAATAATGGTTTATTTTATGTAAATAAATGCCAAAATAGTAAGTTCTAGATGTAAAATGCCTTTTGAGGCTCTTTATATAGGAGGATATTTATTTTGAATATAATACATTGTTCCTTGGTTGACAAGTTGTGAAAAAAATATAAAAAAGAATAAGAGAAGGGTCACGGAGGAGTTGGGACTCAAAAATGAGTGAAAGGGTCTGTCAAAAACTAAATCCACAAGTGGACACTAGTTCCATGTGGCGCTAATTTCCTAAAAGTTGTGTTAATTTTTTTAGGCTCAAAATAGAGCAAAAATCAAGGATGGAAGGCTAGGGGCCTTTGGGACTAGGAAAAGGTGACCTGTGACTATTGGGAGCATTAAAAATAGGGAAAATAAGACATAAGAAAGATTAAAAGACTCAATATTACCATGCAAACAAGGACTATAACCATCACTAAGACCCTTATGTGAAAGAGCAATAAAAGATAGTACTTGTGGTTGTTTTACCACATTTGGGTTTTCAGAGTAATCAAATTATTCTAAAAATAATTTTTTCCTAATATATTTTTAAATAATTTCCAAAAATCTAACCCAAACCCTATCCTCCTCTCTTGTCTATATACCAACATAGAGAGCTAGTGGGTGAGGCATATTATGGATGAAAGTTAATTTTATACTAGCATAATTAGGGTAGGCCTTTCAATTTTTCATAGATTTTTTATGTGGATATTTTGGGTGTTTGTCTTATGGTACCTAACATGATTCTATATATTATTTAATTTAATATAACCAATCACATAATTAGTTCAATAAGTGATTACAGTGGGGCCAATTGAGCCCCAGTTCACATTGTATAGTTGTAATTATATTCACGGGGGTCAAATCGTTACAAGTTGTGTTTTGATTAAACCATTTGAATAATTAGTTCAACTATCAATTCCATGGTAGCCAAGGGATACCCAAATCATGTCATATACTCATAATTCATTTCAAAAGGAAATTCATTACACAATATTATCGAGTAACTCTCATTATCTATGGGAGACAAGAGGTTTGTAAAATTTAATTTTGACATACCTAAAACTCTTACAAATATATGAAATAAATTTTGAAGGCCCTAAAATCTTAAAAATAAATATATATTTTTCAAAATGGACACTATTTTCAAACATTTACACGTTAAAGACCTTAGGTTCAATACTAAAATCCTAAAAATGACTAAGTACTAACTATATTATATTTTTTTTTTACCAATACATCTATGGCATGAATCGGTGTTTAAAACCATCGGAAATGCTATAGGGGAGTTTTTATTTGAGGATGATGAAACTAAGAGGTTTTACCGCTCGACCTGTGCTCGCCTTATGGTTGAGGTGGATGTTTCTAAGGGCCTTCCTGAGGCGATTTGTCTGGACTCCCCTAGGGGTTCTTGGACGCAAATGTTAGATTTTGAAGGTTTACCTTTTCGATGCAGAAAGTGTCACCAGACGGGGCACATTGCAGCCCGGTGTACAGCAGGGAAATCCAAATCCAGAAGTTCACCTTCTTGGTGGTCTGAAGCTGATCATGAACACTATTTTGCTAAACAACCTGAGGAATATTCGAATGATTCAGAGAATGAGAATGAAAAGAGTATCAATTCTGAATCGATGAATTAGGAGACTCCACTGGAGACAGATCCTGTTGAAGGTACTGCGGAGATTGGATTATGTGATCTCTCTGAACTGATTACTGAGGAGGTGGTGGTTCCTCCACCTATTTTGAAGGATTCTCCTAGGAGCTAGAAGTTGGCTAGTTCTCATAAGGATTTTGCTGAGGCTTCATCGCCCCCTGGAATTCATGGATCATGGCCTTCTGAGGACTGGGTTGCTGAGGCAGCTAAGGTAGAGGATGGCTGGACAGCAGTTAAGAGGAAGAAGTCTAAGCCTTTGGTCCCCCCTCTAGATATGAAACTTCGGTCTTGTAAAAAAAATATTAATTGTTTGTCCAGCTCTTGTCTGTTGTTTTCAGATTCCTGGTTAATCTGGTCTTGCTTATGCAGGTTCCAGGCTATTTTGTATTCTGGTTGTGCTTAAGGTTTATCTCTCTTTTGATGTATAGGGTTTCAGGGCCCCTTCAAAACTTGTTTTTACCTTAAATCTAAAACTATATTATATTTTTAAAGACTATATTCTAAACGGTAAATTTGGAGTTGTGAAACCAATTCTAGATGATGTAAAATGACACTAATTTATTATATATACTAAAATTAAAAAGTATAATATTATAAACATTTGTTTTAGTAAATACAAAACATGTGTTTCACTTCTTCAACATACACTACTTAGAAACCTTGGGAAATTTAGAACAAATATAACACATGCATTTAATTCAATGATCAGCTAGTTAAAATTAAGAAAGCCCATATGCATTTCTTAAAATATCATATGCATTTTTGTGTAAATCACATTTCAAATGAAAAATATCCTCTTTTTGGGCCCCCAACTTCCTACATTTTCCTTGATTGAATAATATCTTAAAGAAACCCAAATTATCATCTAATTTTGTTCGAGCACAATGAAATTATATACAATAGTCATGTTCATAATTTCACACAACTCTAGTATTTTTTTTGTCTCATTACCAATATAATAAAATCATATTTGCATTTTTATAGCATGTTTTTTGGTAGTCATTAGTATGACAATAATGATGCAATTTTTTAATTTTTCGTGATTTTTTTTCTATCTCATAGGTTATGTACTTGTCACAAAGGATTCTATCTCTAGATTACTTTTATATCCATAAATATGCACATTTTATGTCCATATTAACTAATGGCTATGCACATTACATCTATTTTGGAATTCATTGACCCAAATATAGTCAATGATTTTCTCCAAAAATATTTGTTATTAACATAACATTTTTTTAAATGCCTTTAGATTATGTTAGTAGTAATGCATACAAGTTATTGGATCATTTCTCACAAGGAAATTGACATCATGAAAATTATGAGGTTCTAGTTTTGATACATAGTTAGAATAACTATGACATTCATACAATTATTTTAATGTAATTGCAAGAGGATGTCAAAATTGCTCCACACTTGAGAAAATATTTAAAAATTTAGATGGCCTAGCTTTCGTATCATGCCAAAGGTATTTTTTATAAGTTACTACAAATAATTAGGAGGTATTCATAGTTTTTTGAATTCAACATATCCGATGTAAAAATTTAGCATATTTTAAAATTTTGGCTTACATTTGACATCTTTCACCACTAATGTGTGTCTTTTAAGTTGGCCTTTCTTAATTCGAACCCTTATAGAATAACCCACCTGACAAATGATTATTTTGAATTCGATGCGAAAAATATTGGTGATATAATATGTAAAGAGATAATCAAAATGCAATAGTTCATATTGTGTAATTTTTTAATATGACCTTCCTTGAACAACACCTTTTGCACAAGGCTCACCAAATAAAAGATTTGAAAAGTTTAGTTCTTCTAAAATTTTGTCTTAAAAATACAAAGTAATTTTTCTGTTGCGATCAAAATCAATTTATATAGTTTGATCTTGAAGGGCATGAAGAGATGCTACATTTTTAAATCCACATACCAAAGTGTGACCATAATTATGATTATCATGATCTAAACTAATAGTCTCATGAATAAAAAGTACGTTAATTTGACACATTGTCACTATTAGGAAATGTATGAAGAAGGAAATGTTAGCACTGATTTAAAGGCACATTTATTATATGATATAATGTCCCTTTGTTATAAAAAAATCATCCCTTTCTTAATAAAAATTGAATGCAAATTTCTTGATTAAAATGGATTTTTGTATTCTACATTAAGTTTTAGTTCCCAAAAAATGTTATTGTGTTGTCTATGCAATGTGAAAATGATCTTTGTATTTTATTAACATTTTACGGGACATTTATTCTTGTGACTTTCAATTGAAACAATCATTTTTAATACAACCATTGTATAATTTGTGCAATTTCCAATCTACAAACAATCATCCTTGGTTTAAGATCATTGTTATGCATCATGGATGGTTACATAGAATTGAAGGCAATGTTCTCAGGGAAAGTAAATTTTGGAAACATTCCATCTGATAGATATTTGGTAGACCTAAAGCATAGCATAAGACATTCAAAGGGATTCCAATGGATTAACAATGTCTTATTTTTTAGGTCAAACAATTAGAGGATAATTTTCCACTATCTATCTACAATTTAGGAAAGGATTTCACCCTCCACATGGTGGGAAGATTACAAGGGGGAGTTGCGGGCTTGAGATGCCCTCATCCACCAAGTCTTTATCTTTTTAAATAAGCGATAAATAATTCTACTTCCAAGCCTAGTTATTCAAATCAACAACCTCTTCCACTAGCCTATCTTGTGGAACAAGTAGATTATGTGCCGATTATATAGATTGTTAGGGGGATTGTGTCCTAAGTCAAGATAATTTTAGAAAAAGAATCATTTATTTATAGATTTCATGTCTAAATACCTCAATTTTATATCATTAGATACATTTGACATGGGTAAATCAATGCAAGATTTCCCTCTACTTTAAAGGCTTTTTCATTCTTCAATTTTTTGAGTAAGAAGTCTATCAGAGCATTTTGGTAGTAGGCCCCTAGTTTTGGGGAACTATGGGGTTATTCATCAATCTTAAGTTTCTAGAATTTGACCCAAATTATCTTTGTCACCAAAATGCCATTTTGGGTTTGGCTTCTTAATTTTCCATTACATTTATTCTTCACTTTAAAAGAGATAAAAAAAATTCCTTTGTGCACCTACATCAAATGTGATGCTGAAATAACTTTAGCAGGTTTGTGCACATATGTTCACATATGTGTGGAGATATACCTTAGTAAGGGGTTACTAGATAAAATGATTCTTAGATGTGGTCAATCTCAACATATTCAAATATTAGATTATGAGAATACAACATTTCAGTGTTGTATTTGTAAACTTCCAGGGCATCTTCAATAAAAATGTATGTAGGTCCATGCTTCCCCTTTCAAAAAAAGGGATGACATCAAAAATCAATAATTAGAGTTATCTATAGCAAGAGGTAGTGGACAAAGTTGATGATCAAGTTGAGGTAAATCAACATACAATAGAGATAAAAAAATAAATTCAAAGAATCAGACATTCTAGTGAAGGTCCCTCATCGTGTTGTTGAAGAAAAAGAAGAAAATTAGAATTCCAATTTAAATATTTCAATGAAAGGGATCCTATTAGGAGGATTTAAGAGAGTCCATGAATTAGATAATAGAGACTCAGATAAGGAGCTAGCAATCCACTTGACTTTAGAACAACTATTTAAGACACCAATCCAATTTTTTAGAATTTTATGAAGTACAATTAGTAATAAGAGATCTATCTCAAGAGATATGAAAAGAGGTTTAAAAGAAGAAAGGCAAGAAATGTAAGACTAAAGATTATTTGGGATATATCTCCCATTAGCCATTGGTTTTTATTTTATGAATTATGCTTCCTTTTTCATTTTCCTTTGGTCCTACTTCTTGGGACCTTTTTATTTATTGTCACCATTTGCTCATGTGTTGATTGTACCTTGCTTCACCAGGGCTTCTGTTAATTCTTCTTGGGAGGATTTTCTCCCCTTTGTGGAGGTTTCTCGTGTTTTTGAGTCCTCAGCCATTACTTGTCTATTTTTTTCTTTGGAATGTTATTACATCTACAAAATTTAATCTCAAATATACATTAATATGAATTTATGTTTTTTTTCTGAGCAAAAGAAAAGCATTTCAAAAGGACTATGTTACATGGTTTTTTTTTTCAAATAAAAATTCATAACTTTATTCATTGGAATAAGTTTCATCATGTAAATTCACAAAGCATTGCAGATATAATTCAAGAAAACAACCCCCAAGTGCCAAAATGAGTCAATACAACAAGAGACACCAATAGAAAGACAAAAACAAGCAAGTCATAGACCAAATATTAATGAGAGATATGTCCCATATAATATTATATTCTAACCTTTTGACTCTCTTCTTCTTAACCTCCTATCACCCCCTTGGTGAGGGATCCATTATGACTATCTGCAAATTTGAAGTCTGGTAATCTAGAAGAGTATGTGAATTCTAAATTTTTGGATGTGTATAGGTCACTAGTTCCTTATCAGAGTCAAAGCTCTTTGTTTCATGGGCTCTCTTCATTCCCCCTAATGGGGTCCCATTTGGATCAATCCTTATAGATGGATTATGTTCTTCACCTCTCTCCATCGTAGTATGGATAGATGCCCCAACTTGGGTATCATTTTCTCCATTTTTGTTCTTTTCTAGCTATAATGAATGTTGTATATCCACTTCTTGTTCATCTTATTCATCCTCTGCCTCTTAGGCTAGATAGATCCATTTTTTAGATGTTGTTTTTGTTCCTTTTTTTTAGGGGGATGAGCTTATCCTTGGGGACATGTAGCTTGGAGGTATCTTGGAAGTTTACAGTGTCTACATTGAACAGTTGTGTTCTCAAAATCCAACATCTAAATGTGTTTTCTTTTCCCAAATTTAAGAATGATTTTATCTATTAAACCCTTACTAAAATCTATCTATACATAGATATGTACATAAGTATACAACCCCACAATTATTCTCTCATCACCACTTTTGATATAGGTGCCAAGGGAGTTACCTATTTCATCTAAATCCCACCCAAAATGTATAGATAGATTGGGTAGTCGAACCCCCACTGGTATTTTGGTGATTGAGTGTGAACTTGGGTTGAATTTTGAAAACCATGGAGTCATTAAGATCCCCATAGTTCCTCAAAACTAAGGACCATCCACAAGACTTCTCTGGTAATCTTCATTTTCAGCAAAGTGAAAAACAAAAAATTCTTTGAAATAAAGTATGATCTCACACTCTCTCATTCATGTCATATGTATCCATTGATACAAAGTCTTTGTGATAGGCCAAAATCTATTTAAAATATACATAACTACAGTTTTTTCTAAATATTCTTGATAAAGGAACACCTCTTCGCCTATAATTTCCATAGTCCTCATCTCTTCAACATGTTCCACTACATAAGCTTTGGGGATGGAAGGAGTATTCATAATGCTTGGCTTAATTTTTCAATACTTCCTTAAATGACACATTTTTGGAGGTTGAAAGTAGCTCCTCCACACAATCTGATCACCAAAATGATGGTAGTATATTTACCTAAATTGTAATTCAAAAGAGATTTTTGATCCTTGAGTTATCTGCCTTCAAATATAAGGTGTTGATGATCATTTGGAATCCCTTGCTTGTGCTCTAGCTTCCTTCTAAGATCTATTACATGGTATATTAGTTGTACCCATAGGCAAATAGTTTCCCCATAAAGGATTTTGAACATCATCTAAAACCTTGTCTACAATTTGATATCTTGCTTATCTGCATTGTCTTCATCATACAGTTTGCATGCCATCCCATTTTCAACCAAAAGACCTATATGTTTCACCTTTTTTACTATCATAAAGCCCATTTATCTTTCATGCATTTTGTCATACAGTTTGGGTGTATCCTCTGAGTGTCTAGGGTTGTAATACTCATTCCTCAAAGTTGCAATTCTATGTGACATTTTATTAAATAATTCCCATGCATCCTCTATATCACCATGTTTCCCTCTTTGTAATGAAAATTCATGCTTTTGTTACCAGTTCTCTGCTCTTCAATGTCTTTTACAGGTTTTGCCAAATTCCAAATATGAGGAGCTGCCCTTTCTTTCTTCAATTGAACAATAAGCTTAAGCTTATATTTTTTGTCTATTTTCCCATCACCCACAGTGAATACCTCTCTACCTTGAGGTTTATTATACAACATGGAAGGAATAAATATTCCCACTTGTGTTTTCTCTTCCACTTCCTTAATTTTAACAAGCACACGGTTACGTAAAGGCTTAAGCATAGAGAACTTTGAAGCCACAATAATGACTTCTCTGACAGTAAGGACCCACCTAACATGAGCATAAGAGGGTCATCCACCATTGAATAATGCCATCATAAAGCCATCAAAGGACCTCAGGGATATGAAAAGATACCATTTCAATCCTCACAAGCCTAATTACACCCAATATCGATCCAATGTTAAGACTTCCTACAACTTTTTTATTCTGGTTTAGAGTGGATTCACCAATCCTTCTAGAGAACATCATCAATCAGAGGTAGCTAAAGGGCCTTAACAAATTTAGACTTCCCTTCATTAGACCAAATGAAATTCTTCCCTTCCATTCCCTTCCCTTCCCTTATTCTAGACTATATTGCATGTTGTCTAAGATAATGCACTTTAAATTATTTTTTGCATGGATAATAAATAGAATCGAATAAGCTTATACAACATTCTCCATTTATGGGTTCAATTCTATAAAATTTTATTATTTCAAGATAAAAATAAATATAATTCCACTGAGATTAAAGACTCGTACAATAACAATAACATTAGACCTCCATATTTGTGGTCGCACTTATGAATCTTATATTTTTCCAATATGGAATTTTGATCCACATCCTGCCCAAGAATATGGTTAGATTATCTGGTGGGATGATGCCATCAGAAGGACCTCTCACTTTCTACAAATCTTTAGCCACCAATTTGCTTAAAATAAGACACTCTTACTCTTTTACTTCTTCAGAGCTGAGATGCACAACTTTAGCTCTAGAAAAAGATCCCTTCAATGAGATCTTGTATGTCAGAATAACCTCCTTATGGCATCACACCTAGATTGTAGATAACTATAATGCCTGGGGAGCTCAAGTCAAAGCCAGGATTCACTGGCTCAAAATAGGGGACAAAGCTTCAAAGGAGTTCTTTCAAATGTTGTGAACCAAGAACTCAAAGTAAAAAATTCAACTCATCTCTAAGGCTAGAAACAAAATCACAAAGACCTTGCATATTATTCAATACTATATCCACCACTATCAATAAGTGCTCAAATCTCAAGCATCTTTAGCTGAGTATGAAATTACCCTTCAATAATGTCTCGCATTAGTGCCATGTAAACTCACTCCTACCTAGCAAGTGGCTTACAATAGGCTCCTCACTGTCGATAATTTTCATGATGCAGTGTCTCACATGGAAAATGAAAAAGCTCTAAGAAGTGATGGATTCCCCTATGAATTTTATAAAACCCTCTGGGACCTTGTGGGTAGTGACTTGCATAAGGTTTATCAAGAAGCCTTTTTCACACATTTTATGGGAAAAATATAAATAAAATAAACATTAAATTCATACCTAAGCATGGAGATCCCAAGTTGATCTATAATTGATAGCCCATCACCCTCTTACTTATTTCCTACAAAATCATTACCAAGGCTCTGGCAATCTGGTTGTGCAATATGTTGCCTCTCATCATACACCCTGAACAAATAGGTTTCATTAGAATCTGATATATTTTGGACAACATTATATCAGTTTGGGAAGGGATGGAATAGGCCAGAAGGTGTAAGCAACAAGCTCTATTCATTAAAATTGACTTTGAAAAATCTTATGACCATATCGAATGGTCGCTCATACTAGCCATGTTTAGATCCCTAGGCTTCAAGCCCAACTTCATCCAAACCATCTAAATGGTTTTTACAGATGCCTCAGTCATCCTCTCCATCAATGGAATCACCTCTGAGTAGTTTGGTTTGTTTTGATCTATTTGTCAAGGGTATCCTTTGGCTCCTGCCATGTATGTGCTTGCATATGAGGGTTTTAGATATCTTCTTAGCAATGCCCAAGCTAGAGGCCTTGTTAAGGGAATTTATCTCCCTCTAGATGCCATGAATCTACATGAAGATATGCAATTACTTAATGGTCACTTTCTAGATGACTCTTTTCTTACTCTCATTGAGGATGAGACCAATGTGGACAATGCCTTATAATGTCTTAACACCTTATACTTGGCCTTTGGCTCCAGCATCCAATAATAGAAAACTCATACCTACAAGCAATCATACCTCCTTCTATCAGTGTGGGCTACTAAATATGGTTAGAAGTGGATCCAACATGATGAAATATTCAAATTTATTGGTATGCCCTTTGCTTTTGATGCCTCACCACCCTTGTTGTGAGAATATGTTATGGATAAAGTTGCTAAGAAGCTGGAATATTGGGTGACCAAGTCTCTTTCATTAGCAGGGAAATGTCAAATCTGCTCAAAAATACTTGCAACCACTCATGTATACTACTCTCCATATTGGGTACCTTCTAAAAAATCTTACCAAAAGTTGGAGAAATTAATCAGGGACTTCCTTTGGACCAATTCTTCTCAAGGTAAAGGACTCCACAGGGTGGCCTAGGAATATTGTTACCTCACGTGAGATATCAAATGGATGGGGCTGATTAGCATAGCTCGGCAAGGATCTACCTTATGTGCTAAATGGATTGTATGAGACATTGAGGACAAAGAAGATTGGAACATGTTGTTCTGACACTGCATCTCCTTGAGCTTGCCTAAGGGAAAGAAAGCCTAGAAAGTGCTCAACTTTCCTAATTTACTAATCATAAAATCTCCCATTCAAATCGTATGGTCCTTTGTGGCTAAAATCATATAGAAGGCATGGGAAAAGTTCAAGCCATGGATTCTCTTAAATGACTCAGGGTTCTGAGATGGGTTGTCTGTAAATACCCACCCACTCTAGTGGTCACCTATTATTAATTTTAATGAATTTTCCCTAGCAGAGTTCCCTTGGATCAACACTCTTAAGTTATTTTGTAGGGGTATTCATATTGTGTGGGATATTTACTTCAAGCGATCTCACTCTTGGCTATCCTGGGAAGAGGTGAAATCCAAATTTTGATTAGCCAATTATGATCAGGAATATTACCAAGAAATACTTAACACTATACCATCCACCATGCTCCACAATTTTTTTGTACATTCCACTCATCCGTGGTGGAAGGACTAGAAGTGGTATGTTGAGACTCCCTTTCACAATTACACTCCTCTACTTGGCTATGGATGGCTCACCCCCCATTTACCCATGGTAGACAAGCTCAATGCCCATTGGGGACTACATTCTTTTGTTAGTACGTGGAACTTCCACTTTAGCACTATTTGGGGGGCTTGTGTTGAGCCCAAGCTTGCTCATTTTTCTTGATGTATACTACACCAAGGCTTATCTATTGGCAGAAGTCTTGTCTAGATAGGAGTTCCATTTCCCACTTGCCCTTTATCTTACCATCTCAAGATGTTTCCTCATCTTTTTTGGTACTATTCCAAAGCTCAAAAGGTCTAGATGTGGATCTACGATCTCTTCATTTTCTAGCTCAAATTTTTTCTTTGGCATCACATCCTCCTTGGAAATAAACCTGTGATTCCCTTTAAATACACCCAAGTCTAGCATATTTTTAGAGTGGAGATTCTCTCCTGGATTTGAAAAGAAAGAAATAATGATGTGTTTAATAATGCTTCTCCATATTGTAATGTTTTTACTTTGATCAAGTCCTCTATCATCTCAAATGTTCTTTTACATATTCAAGTTCAAGCCAACAAAGTTGCCATAGAGCTTGGGCACCTTCAGGATCTCCTCTTTCATTGGCGAGATATTCCTTGTGCAATGGCTCAAGTTTCACCATCTTTACCCAAGGATCCTAGACTAGAGGATAGAATTGCTTTTCCACCTTGTGGTAGGCACCGTCGTATCTATTCTTAGTGCCACTCTTATAGAAATACCCCATACTAGTGCATGACCCCTCTTGGGTAACAATGAGGGTGGCAACTTCTTCCTCCTTCCCCTATTGGGCAAGATGTTTGGGACACTCCTCATCCTCCTCTACACCTGGATGCTTGGGGGTACCACCTGGAGGTTGGTCGAATGTGCTGGACAAGTTCCTCAGTCTCTCTCTGGCCATTTTGCCCACTCAAACATAGGAAGAAGAAGATGACAAGGACACTACTCAAGTTACTAGTTGGGAGCCTATTCTAGATGGTAATGACTTACCAAGCTTGGGTTGGGTCCTTATGATATGGATCCTCCACCTTCTAGCCTTGCTCTTGTTGCTTAAAGTTATATTGTATTATGACATTATGACTTGTTCCTAGGTAGGGCCTAGTTATTTATGGTTCTTCTATTTTTGGTTCTTAGGCTTTGCCTAGTGTGACTGCATGGCATGCTCTTATATCGCCTATATTTTTTGTGAATTATTTGTATATTTCTATTAAGTTAATATATAGATATATTTCATCAACAAAATATTATGGTTCATAATGGCCACAAATCCTCGGATTTGTATTATGGAATAATATATAGTATGGGAGTATAAAGTACTTTGGATTGAATTAAATATAATTATTGACTCTTTTAACTAAATGATCACATATTGGTATGGAAAGTGATATAGCCAACCACTATATGCAAAAATTATCATCCCAAAATTCAACTTCATGACCATTTGACTTAGATATAGTAGAGATTTTAATGTAGAAAAAATATGTTTCAGTGTCATGGATTTTATAAACATGAATAATGTTTTAGCATCTAATTCTAATTGTAATGATTTATATGCATCTAGATCACATTTATACAAAAATTTAATACAATATCTATAGTAATAATCCATATATCCAAATAAGTACATTAAAATAACAAATATATCAAATAAACAATCATCAAATCTATATTTAAATTAATCTCCTCTAAAAAGATGATGCTTTCTGAAAATAATATAGATGTCACACTAGGTTTTTTGTTGGTAAATAACACTCCACATCAGTATAACTAGATGGGAGAACACATTTTTTTTGATGAAAATAAACTGGTCGGATGATATTTTATTTTCAATTAATTAACTTAAACATGCAAATGCATTTGTTCATATAATGATTTGAACACGTAATTGCATGTCAAGAAACCACTAACATGTAATCAAAAAATATATGAATGGAAAAAATTGTGGTTAGAATGCACAATTAAAAAATTATCTAGATATGAATTTAAAGAGAGAAACTTGGAACTAAGTAAAAAAAACATAAAATGGAAATAATTTTTAAATAAGTTATATTATATAGGTGGTTTTTTATAGTATATACATGAAAAACAAGTTATAGTAACAAATAGGAACATATGAAACTATTATTGGTTTTGTAAATAGAAACAAAAAAGTTCAACATTTTACTAGATAGTTGTAAAATTTTAAAAAAATATAAAAACACTATAAAATGAATATAGATTTTTCTTGTATCTAAATTCATCAAAAATCAAGAAAACAAAGAAACAACCACTTTTTACAACATGAAAAACTCAAATACACTAAAACATATATGTCCATCCAAATAACCCATCTTATGTATCTTAAAAAAAAAAGAAAAAAATTGGATTCAATTTATAGACAACTCGTATTAACAACTGAATAAAAAAGTACAAACATTAAATATTGTCTCCAACAACCCACATAAACTAGAAATTACTTCTATACAAAATTAACATAAATTTAAGAATCAATTTTAACATAAAGATTGATAAATATTTATTTTTAAAATTATATACACATAATTGAATTAAGACAATAATTATACAAATATTATATTAAAAATATTTAAACACCAATAACAATACTTACTATAAATAAGCAAATAAAACCAATAATAATAATAATAATAATAATAATAATAATAATAATAATAATAATAATAATAAAGTTTTTAAGGTCCACGATGTCAATTAATGCCTTGGTTATGGTCTACAAGGCATGTTCAGCATATGAGACCACCTCGTACTTCCATCGTGGGGAGACACCTTACTGTGCTACGAATACGAGGCGTGCAATCCCTATGCCCTGCAAGATTTGAAACTGTGACCTCCCTTCAAATCATACAGGGGGTAGAGATTGCACGCCTCGTATTCGTAGCACAGTAAGGTGCCTCCCGACGATGGGAGTACATGGTGGTTAATATATTTAGAAATTGTGCAACATCTTAAAATAGTGAAATAAAATTTGAATCCAATGCATGTTTTTTAGAGACTACTTTTTCACAATTCTTTAAAACTTTGTGAAATATGTAAAATTTGTTTGAAAAAAAATTAAGACTCTTCAAAATTATAGAATTTTTTGAAATTCATAATATTTAATTTGTGAATTAAATTTATAATTTTTTTGGGATGAGACTTTACAAGTATAATGTAATTTTACAATTTTAATACATTAAAAAATGAACTTATAATAGTATATTTTCTATTTATTATGTTTAAAAGAGAGTGTAGAATTGATATGGACCAAACAAGATCATTGTGATAGTTAACGCTGTATTTTATTGAGTTGTTTTTATTATTATTGTATGTGTTGATCAATTAAGAGGGTTCTTAAAAAGACTAATTCACAAAATATATATTTAAACGTAGTTAGATTTAATACAAATGTTAGAAAAACTATTGATTTTTCAAGAGAGAAACATTAAATTTTTCATAATTTTTTTACTGAATATAAGTTATACAAATTCTTAAAAAATATAAGTACATACATTTAAAATAATACATGATACCCCTCATCCAAGATCCACATATATTTGATCACAGACACCAAACAAATAAATATTTTTGTTTTTATAAAATTGAGAAAAAAGACTTGTACTTTTTAATCATTTTTAAATTCTAAAATTATATAAAAAATCTTAGTCTTAATTAAAATTGACCATTTTTTATATGCATATCAATTTTAAGACAAGTATATTAAATACATATATTTGATGTGGGAGTAAACAATAGAAGACAATACCATTGAATATAAAAACAATAAAATAAATAAATATTTAAATTATGTTTTCTAATTTTAAAATTTAAAATAAATATAATAAATTTAGATGTGCATATCAGTTGCCACATCTCTCCCTTCAAACATAATTTAAAATAACTATAATTGTTACCTATTATATAGTTATCTCCTTCCAAACATATAATTATTTTATATATAAAAAATCATTAAAAAAATATTTTTTAATTGAAAATAAAGATTGAAAATCTAAAATTCAAATAAAATGAATCAAATCAACACAACAAATATACCATAAACAAAGGCTTTTTCACTTCGAAAATCCAAAATTTAGATAAAAGAATCAAATCAACTCAGCATAACAAACATAATGCATCCGAAAAAAAAATGTATCAAATTAAATAATTAATTTGTGTGGAATAACCTCAATCTTAATTTTCACTTTACATTTCACTTTTCAATCATAGTGTTGAGCCATAAATATAGCGTTAGAAATTTAGAATCGTATAAAATTGGAAGGAATCTCCCAATAAATCATTTGACTTCGGATTGGCAACGCCGCTAAGATCATCTTCACTTCATCATCTCCAAGATTTCGCCATCTCTCCCCTTCCATCTCCGCTGGCATAATGATGTAATCCCTTAGTACGCCTACATCATTTGCTATTTATAATGTTGTTTCTATTTAAAAATAACTTTTCTTATTCTCTAATTAAATTCATTATTTCGACCTTTTCTATTTTAATATTAAATTTTTTATTTTCATTAGTTATTTATGATATTTTTTTAATTTAAAAATAACTTTTCGTATTCTATAATTAAATTTAATATTTTGAACTTTTCTATTTTAATATTATATTTGTTATTCATTTCTCATAATATATACTTAATACATTTATATTTTAAAATAAGTCTTTTTATTTTATAATTATTAATCCAAACAAATAATATCATTAAAATAACAATCAATTAAAAAATAACTAAAAAGTATACAAATATAAAATCTCACATAAATTATCTAACAAAATAATATTCAATCTCAATTCATTGAGTGACATGTTGTCTATATAACTAAATATAATGAAACTCGATTCTATCACTCCTAGTTATATTTAGAATTTATTTCTATTAACTTTGTTTTAAAACTCTTTGGACTAATCTCACTTTTAAAATAGGGGTCAGAGCCTCTTCCAAAAGATGCATCCTTTTCTTATATTTATTTACCCGTAATTTATTTTTTATTTTTATCTTTATTTTTTTAATTTTGACCAAGGAGGTGCAATTTAATGAGATTTTTTTTGAACCGAGAGTAGTTGTATATAATAATGTCTATAATAGTCCATTTGATGGCCATTGCCCCCAACCAGATCCTTCCATTAAGTCTGTTGTTATTGTGAGGGAGATGACACGATGAAGAGGAAGGGCATGCATCATGTTCTCTTCTCTTCTTAAATAAATCCATTGAATTTGTTTGATGATGGGGTTGTAGTGATAAACTATATTCATTAGTTCAGTTGTTTCATTGGAATTCATCGATATAAATATTATTAATAAAATAATAATAATAATAATTTTATATTGAAAGTTACAATAAAAAGCACCATGCTAATATTCATGGCACACACTCCATGTCATTAAAAAATATGACTCAAAATTAAAAAACCTTCTAGCTATGTACAACCTAGAAACCATAAGATTACAACAAAACACAATTATATTAAGGCATATATCATTAGACATAATTCACACATTTAGAAGGTGGTGGAGGTGGATCATCTTTAAGACGCTGCACACTCCAAATAGAATGCCCAACTAAAAGAGAATTGAGCACCACTTAACCATCGTAAACGATCTCAAGAGGTGCTTGTGAAACTATGATACCCAAACCAAAGGGTGGTTGAACAGAATTACTAACTGAAGCATCCATACAAAGTTGAGCTCCATCACAATAGGCCAATAAAGGATTTCTCATGTATGGCAGGTGGAATCCAACCCCCTATTGAAGAGGATGAGTGGAAAAGTACATGTGACTATGAGAATGGATCCATTGGCACCTGGGTGCTAGAGGCAGGGAGCCATGAGGGGGTTGGTTTGGGGGAACATGACTCATAGTGTTGGGAACACTTTGCTAGTGGTTCAAAAGTTATTGCAAATGTTGGAATCTGAGCTCCGCCTTTTGAGCCCAGGCTTATATCTGTAAAAGAGTTGATGAGATAACAATCACATGTCATTAACAAATAATTGTAATGATGGTTCCTCATCATTTAAAATTTACTGAATTTATATATTTTCATGGTTGAAATATTTTGTTAGATATGAATAAGTTCTATATGAAAGTAATGTGTGATGACCGCTAAACTTTGTTCCCCCAAAAAAATTATTCGCCAAAACAAAGGCTTTTGGTGGAAAGGTTGGAAAATGTTGTGAATCCATTGGAAGGTAGACTTAGCTCTTAGTTAGATCCAAAAGAGATGTTTGGCAATCTTAGGTTAAGAGTAAGCTGGGTATTTGAGATTAGAAATATCAATGTCCAATCCAGGTGTTCCCCAAGAGGAAGGCCTTGCTACACTAAACACTTGAGAAAATGTGCAAGTTTGGGTTCAAGCTTGGAATTCCGTACTATGTTAAGTTTGGCAAGCCAATTCTTGGGTAAAGAATTTAAATTTCATAGCCTATTTAGCTTATCCATTGTATAATAAAATGGGCTCATAATTTAGTAAATGACACCACCTAAGAATAATTTCTCAAATTAGTATCACGATTCCACTACCACTCCTTCCACCATGCATGCAGAGGTTTAATCCCATATTTTGTTGTATGACATTAGACTTCAATAGTTGAGTTTGCACAATAGATGGTAAGTCCATATTAAAAAACTTATATTTGTCTAAATTAGCAAGTGTCATGGGATCCGATATGAAGAGGAAGTAAAGCATTAATTGTGTAAATTCTTTTTTTGAATAAATATAGAGATTTTATGCCTATAAAAACTACCAAAGGAAAATTATTGTTGCTTATTACAGGGGACCACCAAATATTTTAGTCATTAAAATAAATAACACTATCAAAAATCCATCACCAACCCATTTTATAAAATGTTTAATAGCTTCAAAGAATTTCCAAATACTCTTGGACACAAAATAACATCCCATCCTAATGGGGGCAGTGCTAATCAATAGAGGGCACAAACTAATATTATTTAATTTGAATTGACTATATGCAACACCTATAGAAATCTAGTGCCTTAAAAGGATTTTCCATACGTAATTACCCTCAATTTCCTTAACCACCCACTTTACATAGTGCTTTATCTAAAAACATCAATGATGTTCATTTTTCCTTGGTGTAGACACTATTCTATGATTATATAGAACCTTAGTCTTGTACATTTGGTGAACTCAAATCTTGGTTGTTCTTCTTGGTTTTAGACCTTTCCTACTTCTACGAGTCTTGTTAGGTTGTGGAGCTAAAAACTTCACCAGGATGCAAACAGGAGGAGGTTGCTGAGTTGCAGGCAACTGACGTCGGTCTGATCAACCGACGTCGGTCATCTTCAGTGTTCACAGCAACCGACATCGACAAGTCAGCCAACATCGATCAGACAGGGAACTGACGTCGGCAGCCTATGTGTGCATGCGTTTGCATGTGTCTCCCGAATGGGTCTATTTTTGGATGGACAGTTTGTTTGCATGTTAAAAGACTAATTTAAGTCTTGAAGCTGCAATTCTAATTATTGTAATTAGAAGTCAAATTATTGTTTGTATGAGAGTTATTTAATAGACTCATGGGCATGTATTGTAATTAAGTCAAGGAAGAGTTCCTTCCAAGTGTAAGATCTCGGTCGGCAGGTGTTACAAAGCCAAGTTGATCTGCGGTATAGCAAGATCAGGTGAGATCTACATGGTAAGTAAGATCGATTGATCTGCAGGTGTTTGTGTGTGTTTGATCTAGATTTGCAGGTGTTGCAAAACCAAGTTGATTTGTAGGTGGCAACAAGATCAGGGAGATCAGCAACACAACAAGTAGCAAGATCAGGGGAGATCTACTTGGAGTACGTTTGTGTACTCAGACTTGAGTATGTGTGTATACTCAGTGGTACTGGCAGTAGTGATACTGACTAGTTGGAGGTGAACAGTAACTATGTGTTTGAGTTGTCTGTTGTGACCGTATTTGAGGAGAGTGAACTCTTGAAGTAGAATTATTGTACACTTGGTGTGGGAAGCTTGGAAGGTGTGGAAGAGTGTGGCATCTCTTCATTGTAATTCTTTTCTGAAAGAGTATTAATACAATTGGGTATTGTCTCTCATATTCTGTGTTATTTCTGAATTTCTAGTTACTTGTTACTTCTGGTTAAATTCCGTGTTTAGTTGCTTATACAAAGGTAATCATGTGTGCTCTTTGAGAGCGGAGGTCCTGACAGTTGGTATCAGAGCCTGGTTGTAGGTTCAAGAGCGTGATACCAATCTAACAATTGGTATCAGAGCAAGGATCACCAAGTGGTAGAGCTTGGTCACTAACACCTTGGTTTCAGAGTCTGTTAAGTTTTTTGATTACAGGTCACTCACAGGGGTTTCTATTGGAGTGGGAGTATAACAATGGCAGAAGAAAGTATGGAGGAATTCAAAAACAAGAATGATCAATTACGGTGTTATGGAAAGAAAGAGCAGGTAAAGAAAGATTGTTGGTTGGTTCAAGATCAGCATGAAAGAACTGAAGAAGCAGATGTTGCAGGTGTTGTTGCACAGGATGCTCTGGTATGTTCCTTGGATAAATTAGAATCTTGTTTTATATATTCTATTACCTCTTTCCATGCAGCCCGAAATAGAGTATTTTTCTATGTTAAGGTCTTTGGAGACTTTGAAAATATTTATTTAGGGGTTGGTGAGCCTTGTCAAATTGGTGGCAAAGGTGAAGTGCAGCTGAAATTGTAGGCAGCCAACACATGGGTGTTGAAGGATGTCATGCAGGTCCTGATTCTAAAGATAAGGCTAATTTATTCAAGAAAGTTGGGTGATGAGAGATGCACAAAAACTCTCACAGCAGATGCACTTGAATTAGCAGGTGGTAAGAAAGTAGGTATCCTTTATCTATCTACTTGTATTACTGATTCTCCTTCTATTGCAAAGACGTGGCTTTGTAGGCTTGGTCACATGAGTAAGAAGGAGATGCATGTTCTTAAGAGGAAGTCAGATGTCTTTGACAAACTTAAGAACTGAAAATCCTTAGTGTTTATGGAGGAGATGATGGACAAAGATCAGTGGAGAAGGCTGAGTAACTTTGAGCAGGGCAGTTTGGACAGGGTTTTGATCCAAAGAGAGCTCACAGGTAAAAAGTCATCACTCATAGGCGAACACAAGTACCGACGTCAGTTAGGGAGAACCAACGTCGAACAGACAGATGCCGATGTCGGTCATGTGCAGACCAGAGCCGGTGGTGTCAGGCAAGGTAAGACTGATGTCAGTCAGGTAATCGACATCGGTCAGATAACCGGCGTCGGCAGTCAGGACAGTCGCATGGAATTGACGTCAGTTAGATGCAGCCTGTGTGGTGACTGAGGTCGATTACTGGAACAGATTTTGGGTGGACAGCAAGCTGTCAAGGAGTCTCAAATGCCCATACGGAGGACTGAAAGGGTAAGTAAGCCTCAAATTCATTATTCCCTTTCTTTATACTTATTGCTTACTGCAGAGCAGGAAGGATCTAGGAAACAGTGGGAGCATGGCATGAATGAGGAATTTGATTCCTAGGATGTAGAACCAAATGGGAGATTTGGTAGGGTTGCCAGCCGAAAGAAAGCACTGAGAAATGAATGGATTTCTTGGTTAAAGAAGAGAGGGAATGGATACGTGAGACAGAAGGCTAGGTCATATGGTCTTGAGTAAGCTGCAGGGCAATGGAGGTTTGACAGGTGTATGACAAAGCATGGCTTTAGTCAATGTCATTGTAACCATTGTGTTTCTTTACCAGGTTGGATGATGATTGCAACATTATCCTATTACTGTATGTTGTGTGTTTGCTTGTTGCAGGGTCACACATGCAGGGTTTCTGAGCTAAAGGTAAAGTTAGTTCAGAGGTGTGTCATGAAGAATTTGGAACAACGAAATTCTTTAGCATGAGTGTGTTCTAGAGACATGGAGGTCACAGGTTGATTTTGTCTCCAGATGATTGTGTGAAATCGGTTAGCACGTCGATGGTTGGACAGTTCTATGAACAGTGTCCTGATTCACATGATGAGGTTAAGTACATGTGTACTAGACCTGAGGTTCCCTAGCAGTGGGAGTTGTCAGCAAGTTCGTGGCCAATCCGAAAAAGAAGCACTAGAGGGCAGTTCAGTGGATTCTTAGGTATCTGAGAGGGACCATCAGTAGGGATTTCTGCTATGCAGGGTCAAGCACTTCTCTACATGAGTATGTAGGTTCGGATGTGGCAGGGGACTTGGATGACATGCGGAGCATCACAGGATGTGTGGTGGTTGGTCTTCAGAATTGATCTTGAAGACGGATACAAGCCAGGAAATAAATTAGATGATGTACAGGTACAGATACAGGTGCAGTTGTTTATCTCCAAGTGGGAGATTGTTAGGTTGTGGAGCTAAAAACTTCACCAGGATGCAAACAGGAGGAGGCTGCTGAGTTGCAGGAAACCGACGTCGGTCTGATCAACCGACGTCAATCATCTTTAGTGTTCACAACAACTGACGTCCGCAAGTCGGCTGACATCGGTCAGACAGGGAACCGACGTCGGCAGCCTGTGTGTGCATGCATTTGCATGCATCTCTCAAACGGGTCTATGTTTGGACGGACAGTTCGTTTGCATGCTAAAAGACTAATTTAAGTCTTGAAGCTGCGGTTCTAATTATTGTAATTAGAAGTCTAATTATTGTTTGTATGAGAGCTATTTAATAGACTCATGGGCATGTATTGTAATTAAGGCAAGGAAGAGTTCCTTCCAAGTGTAAGATCTCGATCGGCAGGTGTTGCAAGGCCAAGTTGATCTGTGGTATAGCAAGATCAGGTGAGATCTACATGGTAAGTAAGATCGGTTGATCTGTAGGTGTTTGTGTGTGTTTGATCTAAATTTGTAGGTGTTGCAAAACCAAGTTGATTTGCAGGTGGCAGCAAGATCAGGGAGATCAGCAACACAACAGGTAGCAAGATCAAGGGAGATCTACTTGGAGTACGTTTGTGTACTCAGACTTGAGTATGTGTGCATACTCAGTGGTACTGGTAGTAGTGATACTGACTGGTTGGAGGTGAATAGTAACTCTGTGTTTGAGTTGTCTATTGTGACCGTATTTGAGGAGAGTGAACTCTTGAAGTAGAATTATTGTACACTTGGTGTGGGAAGCCTGGAAGGTGTGGAAGAGTGTGGCATCTCTTCATTGTAATTCTTTTTTGAAAGAGTATTAATACAATTGGGTATTGTCTCTCATATTCTGTGTTATTTCTGAATTTCTAGTTACTTGTTACTTCTGGTTAAATTCCGTGTTTAGTTGCTTATACAAAGGTAATCATGTGTGCTCTTTGAGAGCGGGGGTCCTGACAAGTCTTACATTTGCTCTATCTCGTGCCCCTTGGCCTATCTATTAGTCTGACTAGTCTTATGTTTATGATCCAAACCTTCTATCTTGTCCATAATGCTTAAAATGTACTTATGTTCCATCTCTATATGTTTTGAACCTGTACCTATTTCCTTGCTCCTTAGATGCTAATGTCTTGGATAGACACTGACATTGACATTAGTGTCCTAACCAGACATAAGTGTCTAGTGCCCTATAATCATCCAATTTCTACAAATGAAACGTATCATAATGGTCAGCCTAAGTGAATTAATGTGAGTTACTTATCCAAAGGCATTGATATATATTCAAGATCAACCCTCATTCATTCGTCACCTGGGAAACACCTAGAAAAAGACCAAGGAGACCAAGGCAACTTATTAAAAGCATTATATCAAGCATTTAATTGAACAAAAATTACCTATTTTCATACTATTCATAGGTACAACACATCTACATGTCTAAATAACTAAAGGAGCAACCCAAGAGCCCGATTTGGTAAGTTACATATTAGGTCACTTTTGTACTTGCTTTGCACATATTGCATGATTCACACACAAGCCAACATGTAGGGGAGAACTACATGAGTCTAAGGCCCTCTTCTAGAGTATAGGCTATGTAGACAACACCATTTGATAGCAAGGTCTCTGGGGTCATCTCAACACCATGTGCCCACTAACTCATTTTTTTCCAAAGGTCACAATGAAGATGGATAACTAGGTTTTTGTCATTTCACAAAGAGCGATAGTCCATGACCTAGATCAAAATACACCAGAGTGAAGGCGAAGGCAAACCCAGAAGCATCCAGGTGATTGCATCCCTTTTCACCAGGTATTTCTTATAGGACACTAGTGTCGAACCTAGTAGCATAGACGTAACCATCTCATGGCGATGTAGTGTCGAACCACTAGCTGGAAGAAATATTGTGATGGCCATGGCCCATTGGCATTGAAGGAAGTTTGTAAAACTATGTACTTTCTTCGATAACCCATATCTGGACTCCATTTATATGAATGCAAAATGTAAGGGTTGAATATAGTGGCATGTTTTTGTATATTTTATTAACCTCATCAGTGCAGAGTGGGGTGTTTTATCTCTTACAGACACATCCCAATCTTACTTGACTTCGGATTGGTAGCAACGCCAAGATCATCGCCAGTTCGTCATCTCCAATATTTTGCCATGTCTCCCCTTCTATCTTTGCTTGCACAATGATGCAGATTACATCTATTCATAATATTGTCTCTATTTAAAAATAGTTTTTCCTATTTTATAATCAACTTCATTATCTTGAGCTTTTCGATAATAAGACAAATATAAATTATACTTTTGTTTTATTCTATATTTAGTAATGGACATCTTTCTTCAATTTTAAAATTTATATTTTCTTAATATTTTCCGTTCACTGCCATCTGATCATCAGAGTTTTAACTTAGTACTCATTTATTATTTTCCGTTCACTGGTCTGATAAATCTGCAAGGAATCATATATTTATAAAATACCATTCATACCTACTCTCACGAAACCATGGCAAACTAACGTGTATCCATTTTACGGAAAGCTTCACGAATCTCGTTGGGTCATTGGGGTTGATCGTATCCATTTTCCCCTCATTTGTAATTTTCTTACAGTAATATAATGAGATGGAATTCTATGCTTGTAAGAATTTGATGGAGTCGAGCAGTTTAAGTTGCATTATTGATAATGTTAACACATCTAAGGTACGAGCTTTTTCTCCATATGTTCTTGAGGTAGAAGAACTCAAAACTACTACAATGGCAATCAAATCTTATTATGCATGTGAGACGCTAGATGGAAAAAATCTTATAATATTTGATTGCTGAACATCATTAGATTATTTTGTGATCTTTTAGTGCATTATTGTGTTAAAGTGATGTACGCATTGCATGACCTTAGATTTGCATGAATGGTCTGACAAACCCTTAAAGCTAAATGAATGCATTGCAAACCTGACAAAGGAAACATCAAGATACTCGATTAGTCATTTATTGTTTACATTGTTTGTATGCAGGCATAGGAGAAAATAATAGAGATCGGAGACATACCTTTACCTAGTGATTATTTTTTTGTTTGCTGATTTGAAAGAGTCTTGTTGGGGAGTGAAGCTTCTGATGTGTTTTGTGCTCGATACTAATTAACTGCATCTAGAACCTCAAAATTTGCTATTATTCCTGAGCAAAATCTATAATTATTCTTTCATGCTCCAAAATATTTCAATTCAAAATTTACCAACAAAATTAATACATTAAGGTGTACTCTAGATGTGATGCATTGTCCTCTCATAATTATGGACAGAGTTGAACATCCTGGTTTGGTCCTTGGTGTTGCAGTGATTAATAACAACAATAACCTTCATCAATCAAATATCCCTTGGAACACCCTCCCTACAATTTTGTCTCCTTGCTTTAATTGGGTATGCAAATCTAAATAAATGCTTTCCATAAAATGGAAACACGACATTCTTTGCATTACATCCATGGTTATAAAAACTTGCTTTAACTGAAGTATGATCAAGTTTAATGGCCTCGGCAATGAACTTACATGTCTTATTTTACTCGTAAAGAGAATAGACCTCATTTCCTCTAAAGCATTTGTTCAATAGCATACAAAAGCAACTAATTTCCTTCATCCCTTTTTGCCAAATCTCGATATACCTGTACCCTTTAATAAAGACACAACCAAACTCTTGGGCTACAAATTATCACTGAATTTAATTCCAAATCATAAATCATCATAACAAGCAGGTACATTCTCATAAATTCTGTCAATACCTCTTTTGGAAACTGCTCTTTCCAAATGTTTTGTTTCTCAGTTATAGGTGCTATTTAGTTTCCATTTGTTAATCTTATTTTGAAACTTCCAAATAGTCTGGCTCTTCCACTGCTATTTTCTCAGACTCTTTATGACTAAAGTATAAGAAATTTCAAATCTGAAAAGCCACATTACCTTCATTTCTCGAAGTCTATATAAAATGCTTTCTTCCATCCTTCTTCACCTGCGATCAGCATTTATGTATATGTTTACCCAATACCCATCATAGATAATGCTCTCGTTGTAATCCCTTTCCTCCAAAGCAACAAAGGAAGTAGAGTCACTCACATAAAGACTTATCTCATTATTTCATGTACAAAATAGCTAAATTCTTATGAAACTTAACACAAAATACTTTTCTGAAATCATGTACCTTTTGAAATCAAGTAATTTTCTACTACTTTGAATTTAGAAGACCTTCAATCCCAAGCTGACGTAGAAAACATTACCCTTGCCCAGTTCATCTCTCAGTCATTCACAAATAGAACTCAACAACTTCTTGTTGCCCCTTTTCTAACCTGTAATTATAAGACCTGAAGCTTTCAGAATAGTCAGAATAGTCCCAAAGAGGCCATAAAATATGGTTATATTTAATCCAAAGATCTTCATTCGTGAGAAAGGTTCGCGTGCAATTTCCATTACGCAGACTTGGTTTTTGACTGCATCGTCACTGTACATTTCTAGTCAATTACCAATGTCAAAGACTAGCAGGTTGTGTGGCAGACATTTCTTCACTGATCTTATGATGTTGGGATCCATCTTCAGACTCGGACTAGAATATATAATATATATTTATTTTTATTTATTTATTTATTTATTTGCCTGTATAAATTTAATAACGGTACATGCAATCGGTAGGCATAGATTCCTTCTGTTTTTGTATTTCAAGTATTTCCGTGCTTTTTTTTAATAATTTTGTAGAGAATTTTACTCGAGGGAGGTGAATTAAACGGTTTCGACTTGGAGGGCTATTTTTGGCATATCTGCTTGCCAAAGTTTGAAATAGACATTTTCCGCCTGAAAATTATTTTTTCAATTTATTTTACCTCAAGCGTTTGGACAATGGATAAAATCTAAAACGGGTCACTTTGATAATATTTGTAAGGATTCAGTAAATAAATTTGTGCACAATTAAGTTCAGCAACTCGGCAGTAAACTTTGGATTCAATATTTCTTGTCTTGATCTTCGTTGATGTGCTTCTCTTCCAGAGCAGCTTGAACCTAACTTTTATCATGCAATTTAGCTGATATTTGTGTGCATGGGTAGATATTTTTGTTTTTGCTGTTTCAATATAGCTTTTCCTCCATAGCTGAGTGATTTTCTTTCTTCTTTTGGGGGACATTAGCCCTTCAAGCCACACTTTTTTGCTTGAGATTCTTAATATGGCTTTTGATATCATGTTATTTTTAAATACCCAGCTACGACTCTAACCCATGTTGGGCTGGTCTAACACTGAGCTACCACCTCCTTTGTAGTCCCAAGCAGGGATTGTTTTTTTTGGGATGTTGTGGTATACAGTATGAGTAGTCCCATTTCCACCAACCAAAAAATTAGCACTTAAGCGGGAAAATATTTGTTATTATTTTACAAGAATGGACTGAACCACCAACATTCATGATAAAATTCTACCAAAATTAACCATAACCACCCTGGTGCAATAAAAATTAACACTATGCCATCAATCTGGCTGGCACGGACTTTCAGCGGACAAATTCACACCTCAGACATTTTCCATCTTTTTAGGGTTAGAAGAAGAGGAATGCCAATAGACATATTATTGCATGTGGCAACACCCTTAAGAGTAGGGTAAAATCTACCATGGGTGTCATGCCATGCTCCACACATGTACTCTAATGTTAAATTGTTAAAGCGGGAAGGAATCAAGTATGTTGTGATTGACAAGAGCCTAATGAGCTTAGAACTTCCTCTTAATGACAGAGTGTGAAGCAACTGACATGATTTGGGCTGAACATTACCCTAGGGCCTAACCATTAGATACATGATACATCAATGACAATTGCACCAGTTTCAGCCTATAAACTATATTGGCGTGTTTAGGTCTTTAATCAGTCAATATAAGCACTGCTGCACTGGTATATGCCAACGGATTTATTGGAGGCGTCTTGCAGCCGACGTCTTAGGCAATCCCTCTATTGATCTTTTACCATTTTTAGGGTGAGGTGATCCTTCATAATCCTAGGGTCCTTGTACTTGCTTGTATCCCTAATGGACACCGGACAGCATCTGCAGCTGATATTTGAACTTCGGGGTGTCCTAATAAGCATGGATTAGAATTTGAGCCACTGGCATCCCAACAAAGCAACACAATACAATGCATGGAAACTACTACAGCAAGGTATGGTGCTATCTCAGGTCTAGGTAGGAAGACAGTCTCCAAAAAATACAAATAACTAACAAGGCATACAAAGAGAAGTGCATAAAATATTAAAATCTACTTGACTATGTACCCTGCATCTTTCTAAATAATTTCCTCTTGAATCTTTCAGTCACACTATCCCAAAAGTTACATGAAACTCTGTGCTGTAACTTTTATGTATTAGAATTTGATCTCAAGTTTTGAAATTTTGCCATGCAGATTTCGAGATGTTGCTCTGGCTTTATAAGTCAGTAGCAGGGAAATACAGGGAAATTACCTCTTGAAAGAGTGATACATTATCTAAAGAAAATAGTCGAAAAGGGGTTGTGGTAGACAATAAACAGTTATCAAGGAGATGAGAGAGATCATAAATATTCACATAGGACAGGCTGGAGTACAAGTGGGAAACACCTGCTGGGAACTATTTTGTTTAGAGCATGCAATTCAGCCAGATGGTTTCATGTCTAGTTAAGGCCTTATTTTAGTAACCAGTAGTTATTATAAAACATTGTTCAAAATCATAGACTGAGAACAGCGTGGCAATGAATTTGGTTTGCTAAACTATTTTTTAAATGCAACGATGAAGCAATGAGAGGAATTAACTATGCACACAGCACTTTCTTCAGTCAGACTCGAGCCAGAAAGAATGTTCCCAGAGCTTTGTTTGATGATCTGAAACCAACAGTCATCGATGAGGTCAGGACAGGCACATATAGGCAACTCTTCCATCCGAACCAACTTATTTCTGGCAAGGAAGATGCAGCTAACAACTTTGCTAAGGCCATTACACTGGTTAGATCTCATGTTCCTTGACTCTCATAACAGCACTTATCGCAGAATTTAGAAAACTTATGAATTTTTGTACTCAATTATCAGCCTATTTCATTTCGGAGTTTAGCATGTCTTTCTGTTTGAATAGTATCAATAGATATTTTAGCAAGAGAGACCTAGTTATGGACTTATGTGATTATTTTTATTTTATTTTTTAATTGAGCTTGTGAGACTCAGCCTCAAAATCAACATACAAATTCCAGAAGAGTTATTTTTTGAAAAGCGTTCGCCACTTCCATTTCAAATTCATCTCACAATGAATCCTTATATTTGTTAAGCAACGAGCTGATTTGTTACGCACATATACCATTTCAATCCATTTTCGAAACATTTTTCATTCCATCACAGTGAAATTGTAAATCCTCTACGGTTTCCTAAAGGCATCGTGTATATGTGGGTGGGAAGTGGTTGTAGTCATCTGGTCATCTGCTGAACAAATTTGGCATGAAAGAAAATATATGCCAAGATAGGTACTGGTGGGAGACGGGCAGACTTCAAAGTTGTATGAAAGTGATTATATACTAGATGAATTCTATGTTCTAATGTTTGGATAATTCTTAAGTTGTTTTGTTTGTTGTTAGTCTGATAGTGAATTCCTTTTATCTGCTTGACAGTGGGAAAAGATGTATTAGATATTTGTCTAGACCGAATAAGGAGGCTTTGCGACAATTGCAGCAGTTTGCAAGGATTTTTATTTTTCAATGCTGCTGGAGGAGGTACCGAGTCTGGATTGGGATCCTTACTCTTGGAACGTCTTTATATTGAATATGGAAGAAAATCAAAGCTGGGATTTACTATATATCTTTATCCTCAGGCACGGTTCCTCCTATATCCTCTTACTCGTCATGTTTAAGCAAATGTATCTGAAGAAGTAAACATTAATACTTAATTGTGTGTGCTTATTCGAATCTTAGACTATCATTTATGAGCAAGTTTCTTCCCTTCCAATTAACATCCTAGTATTTTGTTTCTTTTCTCCAGGCAACAGCATACCCTGTTTTTGATATCTCATAAGTTACTCTTTTAGTTTAAGATCAATTTGGAGTTTTTCGCCGCATCTCATTTTGGATTCTACATGTATTTTGTGTTGGATACTCCATGTCACCGTGAGTGGAAGACACGGAATGGTCTCTCGCCCTCATTTCATCTGTCAACCAGTCCACCTTTTTCCTGGTGTCGATGAGATCACACTGTGAGTTGTTGCTAGAGTTTCATACAAGTCATACAATGTTTCTAACTTGGAGTCCTCTCTTTCCACATTTATATAGTACTGTTTGATGGCCTCCAGAGTGAGTTCATCCATTTTCACTAGAATTATTACAGGGTTTTTTGTGAACTTCATTGCCATCTGTAGTTCTTCGGGGGGCATGGTGGCTGAGAATACACCCACTTGTAGAGGCTGAGGAAGGAGTTCATATATGTCCTGGATCTGTGAAGAACACCCATGATTCAAAGTTAATACACATTTTTTCATTTGCAGAGAGTAAGTGGAAAGGCTTAATCCAATGGAACTGTAATACTAAAGTTAATTTAGAGTAGATCAGAAAAATAGAAACTGTTGACCCATAAGTTCAAGAACATGAAATATAGAGTTAAAAAAGTACAATCCAATGTTATCATTCACCAATAGGATCATAATCATCCATCACACTATTCATTAGGTGAAAAACACTATTTTACTAAGTTCAAACGGTAGAAATTGAAATACCCAATTAAAAAGGATTTAAGTAGGAAATAACAAACACCAAAAATTCAATTTAATGAAAATTAATTGATATGTGAGAACCTGGTCCTTGAACCCAAGGGACAACATTTCATCAGCCTCATCCAGCACAAACATTTTTATGGATTTAGATCTCAAGGCAAGCCAGTGAAGCATATCAAGAACCCTTCCAGGAGTAACCACTACGACATGAACCCCTGCATCAAGAATGAGAATATCATCTCTGATGCTTCTCCCTCCCACACAGGTATGCACTTTTACTTCTAGATGGTCCCCCAAAGCTCTCATTATTAAATCAATCTTCTTTGCAAGCTCTCTAGTTGGTGCAAGCACTAGAGCTTGGCATTCACGTTTGCTGTAATCCAACTGTTGCAAAATTCCAGCACAAAATGTTGCAGTCTTCCCTCTTCCAGAGTGGGCTTGTTCGATAACATCTAGACCTTGGCAAAATGGAACTATTCCTCTTTCCTGAATAGCAGATGGCTTTTCAAAACCTGTTAAAAATTAAATAAATATCAGCAGAAGGCTAAGCATCGTATATTATATTACATTATAATCTTATTTAGTTATTTGAAATCTCGTTGGCTTACCATATTTATAAATTCCACGCAGGAGATCTTCTTGAAGGCCCATTGAATCAAATGAATCATGGACCTTGTCCACTGTAGTATTGAACCCACTGTGGTATTTAACCCTTCACTACTTATCCTGTTGAATGTATCATGAAACAAAATTGAATATAATTATAAACAGAAGAATGGAAGAAAAAATCAATCACCATGGATAAATTTAGTTGTGCAAGTTTACATGTATCTTTTAGATTCATAGCCTCATAACAATAATTGTAACTGAATAATCGATGAGATTTCTGTAACTGGAAATTTTATTACATGGACATCTTAGCCAAGAGGTATCCCTTTGTCCCACCAGAATATAATTTACTAAGCCATGAACTTAAAAAACATTTAATCTTGAGATAGAATGTATATGCATCATTGTAAGAAAGTTAATGGGAAGTGCAATACAAAAGAAGAAACCTACTCATTGAAAACGGATCAACCAAAAGCCAGATAATCTTAACCTTAACAAACGCCCAGGAAATCATAACATATGCACAGCAAATCAATAAGGAACAGAAATGGAGAGAGAATTACTGAGACTGAATCCTGGAATCATAATTCTGGGTATGAAAGCAGCCATTTTCATCAGCCTCTTCCATGACCTTTCAACTCACCACAATTGGCCTCCTTTTTGAAAAATTAAAATTTCTGCATTCGCCAACAACGAACATACAATCCATTAAAAAGAAAAAAGAAAATCACACACAAATAGAATGCAGTAGAGTGCATTACAGAGGAGACTTTTTTAAAAATCCCAACAGTTACCTCTAATGTATTACTATTAAGACTGGATGAGAATGTAATACCAATATCTTACCGATTGCCCTTTTAGAGCAGAGAGGAGATTGAAAGAATGATTGCCGATGCGGAAAGATTCAAGAGGGAGGATGAGTTGCAGAAGACGAGGTTTGTTGCCAAACATGATTTGCAAGCTTGTGTTTACAACATGAGAATGAGAGCCAAAGAGGCCAAGACCAAGGGAGATTTGGCAGTTGAATTGATAGAAGAGATTCATGCCTCTGTCAAGAGTGTAGCTCTGTGGTTGAAAGACAACATGGCTTGCGCAGAGGCTGATGAACTAGAACTTAAACTGCAAGATTTGAAAATCGAATGCAGTCCCCTAGGTCCAAACACCACCTGATTTGAATTATATGTGTTGTCTATTTTGTAATCTTGCTTTCGTTAGCATTAAGAATGCATTACAGAGAATCGTTTAGAGTTTGCTTACGAAGGCCTCGTTTTCAACGATCCGTCACTTCGCTGTCGGAATATAAGTTGGAAATATGTTTTTTTTTTTTTTTAAATGAAATGGTTTTAATTATATTTATTAGAATAAGAAAAATTGTTTATGGGAGTACTTATTAAATTAATTGTTTTAATTATTCAAAGATTTATGAGTTGAATAATATTTTTTATTTTCTATATTGGTATTTTGTTTTTGTTTTTCTTATTTGAGTTTAAATTTTTTTATTTTATTTATTTCAAATAGTTTTATTAGAGAGTTAATTTTTAATATTTTTGTATATATAATTTAAATGTTCATGTATTTTGGACATTCAAAAATAAAATATTCCTCAATTTCGATAATTATTGTGGCACATAAAATACAAATTTTATTATTAGTATTTTTTAGATGTCGTCTATCTATTTATTTTATATTTAAAAAAAAAAAAAAAAAAAAAAAAAAAAAAAAAATATATATATATATATATATATAGATATATATATCTATTTATTTTATATTTAAGCATATATAGATAGACGTTTATATATCTATATATCTATTTATTTTATATTTAAGCATATATAGATAGACGTTTTATATATATATATATATATATATATATATATATATATATATATATATATATATATATATATATATATATATATATATAGACGTTTATGTGTGTGTGTGTGCACGCACGCGCTTAAATATAAAATAAATAGATAGACGTTACATTTATATATAAATGTCTGTGTGTGTGTGCGCGCGCTTAAATATAAAATAAATAGATAGACGTTAATATATCTATATATAAACGTCTATCTATATATGCTTAAATATAAAATAAATAGTATATATATATATATATATACGCTTAAATATAAAATAAATAGATAGACGTTAATATATTTATATATGAACGTCTATCTATATGCTTAAATATAAAATAAATAGATAAACGTTAATATATCTATATATAAACATCTATCTATATATATACTAATTATATTATATATATATATATATATATATATATATATATATATATATATATATATATATTATACTATTTATTTTATATTTAAGCATATATAGATAGACGTTTATATATAGATATATTAACGTCTATCTATTTATATATACTATTTATTTTATATTTAAGCATATATAAATAGACGTTTATATATAAATATATTAACATCTATCTATCTATTTTATATTTAAGCGTATATATATATATATGCTTAAATATAAAATAAATAGTATATATATATTAACGTCTATCTATATATGTTTAAATATAAAATAAATAAATAGACGTTAATATATCTATATATAAACATCTATTTATATATGCTTATATATATATATATGCGCTTAAATATAAAATAAATAGATAGACGTTAATATATAAACATCTATCTATCTATATATATATTAACGTCTATCTATTTATTTTATATTTAAGCATATATAGATAAATGTTTATAGATATATATAAACGTCTATCTATTTATTTTATATTTAAGCATATATAAATAGACATTTATATATAATATAAACGTCTATCTATATATGCTTATATATATGTGAAAGCATATATAAATAGACGTTTATATATATAAATATGCATATGCTTAAATATAAAATAAATAGATAGACGTTAATATATATATATATATAAGTCTATCTATATATGCTTAAATATAAAATAAATAGATAGACATATCTATATATAGTGTTGAAATTATTTATGGAAGAAAAAGATCTTTATTGTTCAACTAAGAACTTACTCTTATATGCTTAAATATAAAATAAATAGATATATATATATATAGTGTTGAAAATATTTTTGAAATTATTTATGGAAGAAAAAGATCTTTATTGCTCAACTAAGAACTTACTCTTATATGCTTAAATATAAAATAAATAGATAGACGACATCTAAAGAATATATATATATATATTCTTTAGATGTCGTCTATCTATTTATTTTATATTTAAGCATATAAGAGTAAGTTCTTAGTTGAGCAATAAAGATCTTTTTCTTCCATAAAATAAATATATATATATATATATATATATATAGTGTTGAAATTATTTCATATATATATATATATATATAGTGTTGAAATTATTTTTGAAATTATTTATGGAAGAAAAAGATCTTTATTGCTCAACTAAGAACTTACTCTTATATGCTTAAATATAAAATAAATAGATAGACGACATCTAAAGAATATATATATATATATATATATATATATATATATATATATATATATATATATATATATATATATATATATATATATATATATATATATATATATATAGCCATGCTCATAAATTAGATTGTTTTGTAATATAATATTATTATTTTTTACTTATTTTTTTCCTCCGCATTTTTGGACATTTGTTTACATTAATGTCCTATCTACTTATTTATTTGTAATTATGTTCATACACTATTTTTTCTCTCTGCAACTCTCTGTATTTTACAAAACTTGGCCAACGATCAGTGTTTATGTTTTTTATTTTAAAGTTAACATACCCTGGTCATAGAGGTTGCCTCTATAGGTGAATTTATTGTTTCAGTAGAGATAATTTCATAGGAACTAAAGCCTTCATTCTGAAATTGTTTGCGATTAACCTCTCTTGATTCTTTCTATTTTCCTTTATTTCAAACTTGTTTCACGATTATATGCTTGCAACCATATAACACCACTGACACAATAAATAACCCAAATAAGACCCTAATGGCAAGGAAAATTTTATTGGTCTATGTTAAAAAAAAGTTGGAGGTCACTAGGCAAATCAGTTTCACAATGGTGGTGAATCAGGGTGGAAGACGTATAATAGAGTAAGTGAATTAGGAGGTGACATGTGGTGAATGCAATACCAGGAATAGTTGTATGACTGCATACTACAAGCATATGAGTATACAGTGTACAATGAAGTTATCTGACTACATAATGCAGTCATTTGATTACATTATATAATCGTCTGATGGTACTATGTAGTTGTCTGACTGTAGGACACAATCGTCCTACTACATACTACAGTCGTCTGACTGCATGACATAGTCATCTATCTGCATAGCATAAACATTTGACATCATAACATAACTTTTAGATTTTAGAAGATGCATTGGGTTCTTACTTGTTAGATGGCTTATAGTTGATGATATGTTATATATTACAATATATGTATAATATATGTTTTTAAGATGCGAGTGTTGATTTTTAATTTGATTTACATTATAAAAAAAATTGATTGGGTTTTTAAGAAAATAAATTAATTTGATTGAAATGAAAATGGATAATTGTTAAAGTTATGAAGGGACTAGACATCCATCTACCTTTCATATCGTTGCATCAGTGTCATACATACTATTGGTAAAGAAATTAATTAAATCATTCATAAACAACATAATTGAACATATAAAATATTGTTCACTATACGACTACTTACTATATAATTGATTTATGAATTCAAAAGAGAAAATATCATTCACCAAATAACATAAATTTATCATGACTACATTTAATTCAAGTATATTTGAAATATATATAAACTAAAACTTAGGTAGTTGGAACAACTCTGTTGTAACATGTGCTTCATTGTTGACATTTGTATATATTATCTCAATGGTTTTTTCCATAACTTCTTTGGTGGTTTTATTAATGACTATTCTTTCAGTAAGAGAACTCCAAATTGAAATTGCTCTTTCATATGGAAAAATGTTCACTGCATAACCTGAAACATACAACCTCAAACATGTATCAAAATTTTTATCCAATCTATTCTAAGATTTAGATTTGATAAAATATAGTACACTAAATACCCTTTCATCTTCCATCGACCCCAAAATTATTCTTTGACATAATTTATATAACTAAAAATATTCGTTGATTCTTTATTGTAGAACACTACTAGGATATAGTTTATGAACCGTAGCCTGGTAATAGCACCTGTTTCTATTGGTTCATCTAATGTTAGATATTGTTCAACCATTGTAATTCTAAAATCCATTGACTATTTTTTATGTAAATCATTTTGTAAAATACCCTCAACTTCAACTCCATTAATTTCTATAGACTTATTGAAATGATTAATGAGAGTACCCATGTATTTGATAAATAAATTACTTATTATTTTTTTACCCCGTAGATTATTCTAAAATATAAGATTCACCACTCCCATGGCTTCAAACAACTCATCCCTTTGAAATCAATTTTGAATTTCAGTATATAAGCTTCTTGTGTCATCTATGACATTATCATATAGAATCCGTGATATAGGGAGTTCTTCAATTTATGCTCCAACCACATGAATTAATCTTTGAAAAGTGTGTAGTGTCTCCTTTTCATCAATGACAATACAAAGATGATCATTAATATTGAATTTCAAATAGTTTTTAAGGTCTTTAATATCTATTAAAATTTATCAACTATCAAATATTGGTCCCTTAAAACTTTCATTTGACTATTATAATATATCCAGAGATTGACAAACATGTTTTCTAAACCGTATGAAGTCAACAATATATATAAATCTCTATTGTGCATGTTTTATCAAATAATGCATTTATTTCAACATAGACAGAATAACACACAATGTTAGCAAGGATTCAAAATCTGTCAAATGGTACAATAAATATTTTGTCTCATCAACATCCTTCTTATATTTAAACATAAAGCCTATCAATGATTGATATTCTTTAAATATTCTACATGTAGGCTCATATATAGAAATCTATCTTGTATCAAAATATTTTAATAGTCTTTTACCATCAGTCACTCCAATCATAAATTTCTGAACCTCTAAAAATGTTTTTAGACTGCTTGACAAATATGTGTGTAAATTATGGATAAGCTCCTTCACTTTTGCGATATTTTGAAATGTGCCAACAATTTTGTAAGTAAGATTCATTTTATATGCCATGTAGTGGATTGGAGTCATATATGGGGCAACTATTGTTCGTAGGCAAATACACAGATCAATTTTATTACCATACATTATTGATGCCCTATTCACACTAACACACACTAATGTGGTACCTATATCATAATATTTTATCCCAGCAATATCTACCAAATTAGAAATAACCAATTTGGAAAGGTTCTCAACATTACAATTTTCTTTCATTTTAATTACATATAATAAGTGAGGTTTCTTTGAATGGTTCTCAAATGTATAAACATGCATACAAACCCATGATGTGTTGTCAACTACTATTACCTCATCAATGGATAGTGAGATAAATTGTGTTACTTTTACTTTTTCTTTCAAATCCTCCTTTTCAGTCATTCCAAGGCATTTTTCCATCTTCCAAGCACTTCTATCTGAACAATGTGATTGAGGGATGTTAGGCAATCCAATATACTGAAATAAAATATTATAATCTAAAAAATCAGAGATTGGTCAGCCTCTTTTTGAATAGAATATGATATAAAATGAAAAATTGTATATTTTTGGCAAGTAGATTGACCTAAGCAACTTTTTCAAACTGAGTTGTAATTGTTCCTCCTTTCTGAATGAGGTGTTGATGATGCTTCTGATAATTTTCATACTCTTTTGCATAACATTGATGCATGCATTCTTTTGCATTTTTTCATTTCACTATTTTTTATTTGTCCATCATTGTCTTTTACCGACTCATATATTTTATCACAATATTTTTCAATTATGTCCATCTTGGGTTGTATTTTGTATTCCTTTCCAAGTTTCCAATTGCATATTATATATTTGCATTATGTTGGTGTTTTGATACTATGTTTATGTTGTACAGATTCAATGAATAAGTATTTAGCTACCCAATCAAACTTAAATGACCTTCCAATTGTCCATGTACTTCTCTTATTTCACAAAGATTTTTTAGTATTTTTTTAAAGTAAAGATTGTGTTGGCTAAGTAGAAATCTCATCTAGTGGTGTTGGGTACTCATTATCGACATCCATGATAATGTCCTCCAATGTCTTTTTCTTTGAATTCTATGATGGCATTTCATACCTGGGTACGTCTTTCAGTGGAGGCATATCTTCAAAAGAGTTATCAATGGGTTTTGATTGCAAAATAGGTATAGATCTTGTAATTAAGATTAAAATTTGATCCTTAATATGAAAGTGTAAAAAATTAACAATATATTAAATCATATAATATTTATTACCTCTATTTGAAATTTGATATCTAGGGACATCTTCTAGTGGAGGCATATCTTCAAAACTATAATAATTATATTCTGCATGCAAAATGATTGTAGACTAATTATTAATAAATATTGTAATAAAAATATAAATAAATAATAGGATAATAAAGAAAATAATATTTAGTACCTATGTCTGATATTTCATACTTAGGTATGTCTTCTAATGGAGGCATTATTCAAAACTATTATCATTAGGTTCTGCATGTAAAATGGTTGTAGATTAATTATTAATAAAGATTGTAACAAACGTACAAATGAATAATAGAATAGTAAATCAAATAATATGTAGTATCTCTATCTAGTATTTTATACCTAGGTATATCTTTCAATGGAGGCATATCTTCAATTGTATTATCATTGAATTTTGCATGCAAAATGGTTGTAGACATTAATTATTATTGAACTATAATATTAATGAATAAATAATAAAAATTTGTAAATTAATATTTATATGTGTGTTTGCCTTCTGATTGAAATAAGATAATATATATATATATATATATATATATATATATATATAATTTTCCTAACGTCTTAACATTCTCAGCATTAGCCATTGAATTAACACTGCACACAAATGATAGTTACCCGACTATTTCACACAAATGAAAGTTTCCCAACTACTACACACAAATGCTCGACTATTGGTTATAGTCACCCGACTATTAGTTGTAGTCCCCTGACTACTCCACACAATTGCTTGATTATTTCACATAGTTGTTTGATTGTTCCAGGTAGTCGCCCAACTGTTCCACACATTCACCCAACTATTTCATGCATTCGCTCGACTGCTAGTTGTAGTTTCTCAACTGTTTCATGTAGTCACCTGACTATTCCATATAATCACTTGACTTCTAGTTTCAATCACTCAGTAGCTACCTGTAGTAGCTCGATTTTTGCTCGTAGTAATTCAACACCTATTTATTGTCATTTAACACCTTGCTATCATCTATCACCTTTTTGTTGTCATCCATCTCTTGGTTACTGTTGCCTGACTATTGGTTGTAAAAACATGGTAGCAAATACTGGTGCATGAAATAATTTGTACTTGAAGAGTGAATACCATATATATAGTGGTGAATGCCCCTAGATTGACTTTCTTATCACCAATGATATACATTTATAAGTATAAATTTATTTTAAAAAGTAGGCAAGCCGACCTTAAATTTAAATTCTACTTTAAAATTTAGGTGATCATGCATTGTTGGTTACCCCACAAAATCGTTAAATGCTAACTTCCAAAATAGAAGATTCATGAATTAACGAAGATTCACCACTGAAAAAATCTCTACTTAATGGTATTCCAATTCTATAACTTAGCATTTTGAAACTATTTTGGAGCACATAAAAAACTTGCCAACCTCCTTGTATTATGTTCATCTTATATGCATCCTAGTGAAGCTCGTTAAAGAAGTCGAAGCCAATAAATATGTATTTTTGTAAACTAAAAGTTGGCATACAAATTCTTTTTTCAATGAGAAAATTATAATTTCTATTTTGTTAATGTTCTCATGCATTCCTAATTATTTATAAAATATATTTAAGACTCATATATGTTATCTTAGATCTTGAATTGTCTCTGTGATTTGAATTAGGCATTGGCATAACACATAGGTTTCACAATATATTTGGTTAAGTGGACCCCTTCCCCTCTAAATTTGTTTATTATAGCTTGTCAATGTATAGCCTAAATATAGTCAAGGATAGAGGGCATCTTTGTTTGACACATATATCACTTTCAAAACACTCAGATAACCTTACCTATGTTTTGATTTTAGACGTGACTTGCTCATATAAATAATGAATTACTACTCTTTAATGCACTGAGACCCCTAGTTCCTTCATTTTGCTTCACAGTTTATTTTTTGGCATTGTGCTAAATTATTTTTTGAAGCCTACAAAACAACAATATCCATCTCTTTTTTTCCAAACTTTTTAAACTAGTTAATACAAATGTGACAATGTGATCATAGTTTTTAGATAACATTTTACCTATTATGTAATCAAAGGAGTAATCTTTTAGATTTTAAATTTTAATCAATTATTTATTGCCATTCTACATTGTATTTTTATTGATACAATGAGAGATATAATGTTTCCACAAATTAATTTTTAGAAAAAAATGACACTTTTTTCTTGATCCATGTTTCAGATCACAATTTTATCTATCTTATCCTTGATGATGAATCAAGAAATGTGAAAAATTCCCCTAATAATGAATCAAGAAATTAAAAATCAAAATCAACATGGGACAATTTTTATCCAATAATTACTTTTTATTTATTTTATAGATAAAATTCAAAGTAAAAGACTAATGGAAATCGAACACTAAGTTTCAGTAAATATTTTTAGTTAGGGTGTAATTTTGTTTTAATCAATGAATTTTAATGTACCCTACATTTTTACATTTCTTTCATCCAGTAATTTCATCCAAAGACATGAAAATTGATTTTAAAAAAACCTAGACTTCAATCTTCCTCAATAACGTTCATTTTTCTAATGATCAAGACTGATCCTGTGCTATAAAATATTGTGGATTTTATGTGATGCCAACAATTTTCTAGTTATAAATTAGTTTAATGTATCAATTCAAAATTGTGTTGTTTACTTATATTCACATTTTGTGTTGGTCTCTAGTTATCAACCATAATGACAATTTTTTTTGCACAAGCTCTTAGGGTTAAGGCTTCCAAACCATTTAGAAAATATATTCACACCATTGTTATTATTATTTTTTTATAAAAAGGATAGGTCATGGACACCTTGCACTGTTCTCAACAATAAAGATTTGAGTCTATTGCTGAAGCCCAGAGCATTATCCCTAAGCATAAAATTGGTCTTAAAGCTCCTCCCTTATGATGAAAATATTATAATCTAAATGTCCCTATTCCTTTGTTTTGGTACAAACCTTGATCATATTATCAATGGCTTGCTCCTACTATTGTTTTTTAGGAAATGCTTAATGAATGATAAAACCTTAATAATCCCTCTTCCACTTGTTAAAAGAAAGCCCACGCCATCTAGGTTCTTGTGGTTGAACTTAAAAAGGCTCACTTTGCATCGTGTATATTGTACCATGGTCTACCTATTGTGGATAAATAATTATATATGGGGATACCTATTCCTAGATGCCATGTTTGTGATCAAATTGAGTATAATCTCAAACATATATTCCAATTTTCATTGAGATATCGATGATACGTGTTCTTTCTTAGATACTCATCCATGCTCCCAACAAATTTCAAGAAAATCTAATACATTTTTTACATTGAGATTCTCTTTCAACTTTGAAAAGATAAAAATTATGAAATGTTTACTAAAAACTATTTATACAAGAATTTTTCCTCTACTAATGAAATTGCCACTACATAAAATGTCATGATGTAGATTCAAGTGCAAACTAAAAAAGTGGACCTAGAGGTGAAGCATCTCCACAACCTCATTGGCCATTGGGGAAATGCCTCTTGTATTGTTAGGAGAGTGCCTTTTGACTCCCTAAGATAGAATTCTCTAGGAAGAGACTAATGGCAAAGGGAAAAAGGAAGAGGATAGTATAGATCATGCAACTGTTTGGTATTTTCCATTCCTCCAGCTCATCACATGCTCTTACCTTCTAGAGCGCATGGAGGGTGGTCTTCACCTCAAGCTAGTGAATACAAACCTACAATGTTTGGGCCTACTAGATGGGATGGGTGGGGGAAAATGCTTCATCTTAATTCGACTATTTCACCTCCTTAGTGTAAGGAGGAGAAAGAGATTGAAGATAAGAATGTAGAGAAAGAGGGTTGGGACCCCATCCCTGATACTACACACCCTTCTAATAGCTTTGGGGAGCCAAAACTAATAATATGCCACCTCCTCCTCCCAAGACATGTCTAGTAGCACTAGTTTCCAAAACAATTATCACAAGTTAGTGTTATTTATAGTTTTTTTGGTTCTTGTTACATGTGGCTTTGGTTTTATGTAATCTTTAGCTTTGTTTTTTTGGGCCTTTAACCTTAATACTTTTTTCTCAAGTTTTGTAGCCCTAATTTTAATTCTTAAATATTTTTTTTCTCAAGGTGTGCTCTCATACCATAGGGCTTTTCTGATTGTGCATGTATTTTAAAAAATATATTTACATGCTTTCAATTTTAAAAAAAGTGTGTTGTTATTTGGGGCTAGGAATTCATGTATAAAATTAAAAAAATGATATTTAAATTAGAGGGGTGAATCTTAAGTTCTTAAACTTTTATCCACAAAATGAAAGCTCTGGTACATTAGTTTTAATTCATATAGTTCATCACCAATAATTTATGATGTTAAGGTTTTCTATGTTTGTGCATAGTCAAATGATGCTCAATTCTCCCTAGTATGCAAGATAGTTTATATAGATAAATAGCGTATTAATATAATGAGGTAGGTTTATTATAGACCTTTTGTAAAAACTAGATATAACTTTAATGAAGTTGTAGTTTCTTTGCATATATGTACATAGGTTTTTTATAGACATGGGGTAGTTTCTTATATGTGGTTTTCTAAGTTGGAATGTGGAAAGGAAATAATGAGTGAGCAAGTTGTAGAGCATGTATGAGTGTTTGAAAATATTACAATGCAAGGTATGTTCATGAAGCTTAAAAAAGGCAATAAACATGTTCTTACAGAAGAGATAGTGGAATGAGGAGGAAATCCCTCACTCTTGTTGGAGTTTTCTTGATTTGATTTTTTCCAAGTTAATCTTGTGTCTCTTTTAATTCCACTTTTGCTATAATTTATTGCTCCACATTCATTGTTCAATATTCATTTTAGTATGCAACACTTGAAATTCATTCCTAAGCACATTTAATGACTATTTTATGCTAATTAACAAGCAAATAGTGATTTAAGAAATCAAAGAACTGCTAGCAATGTATATAATTTGTGTTGTAAAAAATTAGTGTAGAATATCCACCTAGTTTATAGACCATCAAACATGATGAGACATATGTTTTTGGGTGTACATTATACTACTAAATAGTTGAACTACGTTGATATTTTTCAAGCCCCTTAATGGTATATAATATGAGAAACAAAACACCAATAAATTAAATAATTCATCACACAAGGCAACTAGTGTATGATATTTAGAATACTAGTATATTATATAGATAAAATAGAGTGTACAATATTTTTATTTTTAACATTTCCTTATAAGCTATACCTATATACCCACCTGCTCAAAGTCCCAAACCTCTGAATTATTTCAGGAGACAAATCTTCTTCCATTATACCAAGTTAATATTCTTATTATTATTTGAACCATTGCAAATAAAGCTTCTTTGTAGAATCGTAATGGATATGATGAATGAGTTTGGGATTTTGAATAAGTACATTACATATGTTGGCACAGATTTCAATGAGGCTTTATTCAATTGAACTCAGCCAAAAAAGGATAACCATTCCCCATTCCATGAGGATATATTTTTTGAATTCTCATAAGGATTAGTTTATATATTTCATGTGCTTCCTAAACATCAATATGAGGCATGCCTAGATATGAACTCGAGATAAAATCAATTTAAAAATACATAATTCTTTGAACTTTTATTTTTTGATCTCCTCATTAATATTGATAAAGTGTACATTTTCTATTTTCTTAAATTAATCTTTGTAGTCACTCAAATTTGGTCATGGATACTTGATAATGTTAGTTTTAGCCCACTTTAATTTTAATTATCTTGAACACTTAATATAGACCTATTTCACCACATCATTTTATCCTAAGCACTTATATGGATCTATTTCATTTCTAAATTTTTATCTAATGCCTATAAAAATATTTTAACTATTAAAACCCCCTCTAAGCATCTATATAGACATATTTGGATCTAAAAGTCACTCCTTTCCATTAAGGACAAAAACTTCCAGTAGGGGACAATAGTGGCAAATGTTCATGTCCCATATGGGGCGGTCTTGTCCTTATCCATTTTAACCTACAATTTTCAAATTTGGACCCTCTCTTACAATTTGGTCTGTATTTTGAGGATCGGTAGCATGAGTTTTTTCTATTTTTAATTGTTATAAAGGCACACTTAATTCAATTACCATACCACTTAGAAATTTTAATATTAAAGCATGCTTAAACTCCTACACATTGAGCATAACTTTCCTATTCTTTCTTACTCTGATTCTAATCACTTGAAGCAATCCTCAACCAAGTCTAAATATTGATTTATCCAAGCTAAAATAAAGCATGATCAAGTATTAAATCCATTTCTAGATGCATTCATATAGTCAAACAAACACACTTACAAAACTCACTCTATATGAGAGAACTACATGGGCTTGAATTCCTTCTTCAGAGTATTGCATACGTAGGAAATATTTAGTCATCACAGGGATGATTAGGGTCAACTCAACCCATTACACCCCCTCCTTTTTATATTTTTAAGGTTTTAGTCATTGCAAATCTTATTAGGGTTTTAACTTTAAATAAGTTATTTGTAGGTATTCCACACATGTATATAAAGGTTAAATCTCTGCACATAGGGTGGATTGAAGTTATCACAAATGATCATGACCAGAGTTTCCTAATTTTTAGTAGAAGTCAATATCAAAAATTTTAGGGCAATAGTGTCATTGAATCATGTCCTAAGTTGGATGATCATGTTCTTCACCAGTTTCAGTTCCAGCTTCTAGGTACTTGAAGAAATAGTCTTTGTAGACTTGTATCAGTCATTGTTCATTTTTACACAATCAACACACAGATAGTAAACAACTATTTTTCCATTTTTTTCATATTTGGTATTTTTTTATTCAATTACACTTTGTTGATTTCAATATTTCAGTTCTATTTTGCTTGTTACAAGTTGATTTACAACATTATATTATATTTTAATAAATTTATTTGAGTTAGGATTAATCATCACATTATTTTAAATAATGATAAAACATATTGGTGAACCCACTTTTTATTTGAACATTGCTTCAAAATAATTATCCTAAACTTTAGATAAATTTTTAATACTTGACATTAAAATAAATTTATTTCGACCTTGGATATAAATTTGACACTAAAAGAACTTGCTTTTGACCTTGGATCTAATCATTAACACTAAAAGATTTTTACTTTTACATCAAATTTGATATCTAAAATAAAATTATATTTCTTTTGACCTTGGATTTCAAGAGAGTTTACTAATCTCCATAAAAAAAATTACTTTTATTTTTAGTATTTCATTTCATGTTATTATTTACAAAAAAATTTAGAAGTTATTGTTTATAATATCCTCTTTTTACGATCTTGAATTCAATTTTATGTTACCTTCTTTTCAAATAATATATGGCTATATTGGATGAACATGTTTTCCTTCAAATTTATTCAAAACAAAGCAAATCACATGCTACAACCGAAGTTCTATTAATGCAAAACTTTGTAAAGTCAAGTATGATATGAGAAAACTTGATCAATCATATGTTCAAGAGGTTACAAGGCCTACTTTATAACCTCAAGTCTTGATCAATTCTCATTGTTTCACCCCTCAATTAGAGCTTTTACCGATTACACATTTCATTGCTCCTCCTTCTAGACCTCAAAATGATGATTGTTACTTTCCCTCTAACTAGGTCCATGCTTTCACTATCCCAAGAGATAAGGTGACCTACCTTATAGTGATAAATGAAGGTAACCGACATGTCTTTCCTCAATCCCATTCACCTTTTGCACATCCTCTTGATGAAGGTTGTATGCATATTCAATAACAATTACCTAAGGGTTGTGTTTGTGAATTTTTTCAAAATCAAATAGTTATTATGAGAGTATTAAAAAAAGAGTTGCAAGACAAAAATCAATATTTTAGTTCAAGGATCACATCACTTGAAAATAAGATCACATATGTAAATAATCCAGAGCATGCTAGTTTTAATCATATATCTTTGTCTCCATCTAGTTATTTTGTGCCTCAAAATCAACATGCATATACAACTATTGATTCAAAAAACATACAAAAGGCTAATAAGAGTTCAAATTAAGTTTTAGAAGAAATGCTTAGAAATGAGTTGATTATATTACCTTCTATGCATCCTCTAAGGAGATCAAAATATTATTTTGCATATCATAGAATGCATGGGTATCATATAGATATTTTCTGAGTTTAAAAAAATATTAATATAAAGTATCATTGATAGTGGTGATCTTATAATAGATTAAAAAAAATCATGCAACCCACTCACACTATGATTGCATCTCCTAAGGAACAAGTGCAACAAGAATAAATAGTAAATTTAGAACACAAAAGGTTACAAATTATGGTAAAGTTCTGGACAAAAAAATATATTTATAAGGCAAAATTAGGACAAGCAATATTACAAAAGGAACAAGATGAAAAAGTAAGATTACAAAAAAGATAATTACAATAGAAATAATTTGAAAAATAAATGTTGTAAATGGAATAATTGAAAGTTATTAAAAGAATAAATTGAGATGGAACAATTACAAAAAATAAATATTAGAACAATAAAGGTTATAAAAGTTACAACAAGAGAAGTTACAAAAAGAGTAATTTTTAAAACAAAATTTATGATAATAAGCTCAAGCTAAGAAAAAAATAGCTTAAAGAAAGCGTAAAAAATGTTTATATATATATATATATATATATATATATATATATATATATATATATATATATATATATATATATATATAATGTTAGAAGTATGGTTCCAAATGAGGCATTTAACAAACATTCATTATATATAGAGCCTTTGATTTTTAATCTTCACATTGATGACAATAAATTTACCAAGGTCAAGATTGCATCTTTTGATGAAGCAAATATGTGTAGCATGACACTTCTCCAACACCTTGGTATGATAGTCAACACTTAGGTAATATAACTTGGCCTTGGTGTTGCATAGGATCCATTGAGATACTAATAACATTTGGGTCAAAAATATGTTCCATTATATTTCACATTGATTCTACCTTAGATCAATACAATGCAATACTAGGAAGATCATAGATGAAAAAAATAGGGAAACATTGGGTAAAGATCATGACTATGTCACATTTGAGCAAGAAAGTGCAATGGTTACAATTTCAAGAGATGATAAATTTATAAACAAGAATATACAAAGGAAACTATTTTAGTTAACATTCTATAAAATATAGTTAGTGTCATCACAACAAAAAAATGTGTTATAACACATATAGAAAAGTAAAAGAAATCAAGAGTTTCAATACCACAATATGGGGCAGTTGGGTTTTCATTTGTAGATACACTAGATAATCACAATGGAATATCAAAATTTAAAAAAAAAACTAAGAAATTAGTTATGTACAATGATGATGATTACATAAATGATTATGATTATGCATAAGACTGGTACATGATACTCCCGATGATACAAAACCTACATAGAAGCATCTCTTAGATGAAATCTTTGAATTGTATTGGCATTACAGATTGTACATAGCTTCTTATTTGTTTCATCATGTTATTCTTATACTACTTAAAACTATGATTGATTTGATAAATTATTCCAAGATATTGGTTTTTATTAACCTTTAGGACTCTTAGTTATTCTTTTTTTGCTTTTCAGATCTGAACAATCGAAAATAGTGATCTATTGTGTCATATTTTTCCACTTACCTCTCTATTTTCAAAGTCTACACTAATAAAATTAAATTTTATCTCATGGACAAGAATATTCAAAAAGGAACATGAATGACTAAGATTGCTATCCTCAGTTGGTCAATCTTGTCCTATGCAAATTTTTACACTGAAATACAAAACCTTAGCATATAGAGCCTTAACATTGCCAATTTTCAGATATTTCACTCAGTTCTAGTATGTAAAATAGTATATATATATATATATATATATATATATATATATATATATATATATATATATATATATATATATATATATATATATATATATATGATAAAATCTTTATTTTCCTATGCACTTCACTGGCATCTGCTCACAGACTTGTCGACTCTTTCGAGCCCCACTTCAACACAACCACGTGTTGGCCTATCCTGACCATGTGGCAAAATAAGTGGCCCAACTAGTTGTTAGCTACCAATGGAGGATCTTGAGATTGAAATTCATTGAAGATAGCCTGGACATTAACTATTCAGACCATTGCCAACTACCACATCTAACAAGAAGATAGATTTACCTATCAACACCCTCCTTGATTACTGTACAATAATTAACACTACTCTTGTATTATACATATTAAATATGTAATATAAATATCTAGCCAAAGATAACTAAGATAGTTAGTCAAGTCAATGCCATTATATAGTTATAACATAGATAGCTTCTTGCGTGCATCTACTTTGTATACATGCATCATAGACATTGTAATCTATTTTCCTATTCTTCACTATTGAATAAAAGTTGCATTTATGCAAGTAAGGCTTTTGCTCCATTGAATGTGTGCTTGATTTTTTTATTTGAATACATCTCCATACATTCACTCTGTACAACCAAACTTGGTTATCCCCTGTACACTTGGTCCTGGGCCATATGTTACGGATCATACATAACACATCCTTCATCTCAAAAGAGGGCATTTAGAGCCGGTTTGTATGGAGACATAAGCCTCCATGAACATGAAAAATCAAATTTTTGGTATATATTACAAATTTTAGAGATTCAAATCGGTTCGGATACCGTATTAGTTCAGTTACATGACATATATTGACACATCAGTACAAATTATGAGCGCATATGCTAACATATGCACTTAATTTACAAATAACTGAGTACAAATTCATATACACTTGGGTGTATATGCATGAGCATATGTACACAATTTACAAGAACAAAAATTATTGGTTTTCACATACTTTATACATTTGAGATATAGGTTCTCAAGTTCATCATATAGATGCATAACATTCTTTATCAATAGGTACAAATTCATGGGGTAATGATATTGGTTCATGCACATATACACACTTTTAGATTCATAAGACATGACATTATTTCATACACATACATACTATCACAATTTACAATGTCACAATTCCAAAATGGGGCATGATACTAATTCGTGCACATTTACATATTTTGCAGTGAGCGCTATTATAGTTGTTTTTTAATAAGCTTGAATCTATAAATCCATATGTAGTGGTTGATTCATGTTTTTACAAGTAATGCACACTTATTTTCAGTGAGGCTCAATGACCATGACATTACTTCTAACAAACCCATCACGTGGTTCTCAATCTTTTATCATATATGGGTAGTTATTTGCATTAGTAGATCACATGATTTTCACCACATTTATGAGGGTAGAAACATATTGTCTTCCTAACCCAAGGGCTTGAATAGTTACACAATTTTGAGGTACATTTAACCCTAATTCTCCATGTGCTTTAACAAAGAATCACAATTCTCCAATATTTCAATAAGGAAGCATCATCTCTAGCAAGTTACAAGGGCAACATGGTTTTCACCAACACCTAAATATACTCCTTCCTTATATTTTACTTTTCATATTTCAAGTTCAAATTTTAAAATATCAATTTATGGACATTGAATACTATTTATTTGTTGCAAGTTTTGCTAATGAGTGACCTACACACTTGGAATGTCCTACCAAAGATAAAGTCTATTATACACACTTAGGTACACCTTTTCATTTTACTCTAGCAATTCCATTACTAGAATAAAAAGGGGAATTTGTAGATACTTAAATCTAGTATTAAGTACTTGGAAATAACAAATTTGACATATATTTACCACTCATGACTTGCATGTACAAATATGGTCCTAACCCACCATTATCTCACACCTACATGCTACCTTGTGATTTTGACCCTTTCGTTCTACTATTAAACACTTAAGGAAACCTTAATGTCTATGTCAAACTTGCATACTATCCTACACATAAATGCCTAGATGCTTAGTTTAATCCTCCTATGCACGGGTTGGTGACATCAAATTAGGTTAGCATCGTTAGTTGATATTGACTTGCCTTGACCTTGATGGTACCAACCCTCTGCTAATAGTGATTACATTTTAAAATAAAATCTTTTCTTAAGGTCAACCCATCTACCTAGCATGTTGGTGATGTGAGAAATTACCCAGTTGGACTCATATATATACAAATCAAAGCCTCACTTGATGGGCTACTTAGCACTTATCTATTACACATTTATACACTACTACACATTGAACAAGTTTGCCTTATTCTTTCTAAATTAAAAATCAATCACTATGAGTAATCAGAGGCCAAGTTTGAAGCATATCAAATCCAATTCAAAGGAAGCATTGCCAAGTATCAAAGCCAAATTATTAGCTATATTCATATAATGAAGGAGCACAATTGCACAATCATAAAAGGTGGGATAATTACACATAGATTGATGATCTCCTCAGGGTCTTAGATATGTAGGCAACGATCAATCATCAATGAGGGTGATTGGAGTCAACTTAACACATTACACTTTTCTTTTTTTAAGGTTTCTAGTCCTCACAAGCAAACCTAGGCTTTCAAAGTGAAGTCGACTGATTTCTAGAGTTGTGAACATCACTAGGGTTCAACATTGCACATATAAAGTTTTCAGAGACAAGTGAAGGGGACTATATGGTCATTGACCCATCTTTCAATACATGTCACTACTGACCACCACATGTTAGTATCAACAAAGTTGACAAAATCGACCTTGCACAAACGAAAACATAGTTCTAGATGTGGACGAATCATGGGCCTACTTCAGTTTATTCTCCACTATCATAAGTCAACCACAATTAGACGAGTAAAAAAAGACAAGTACTTATCCCTTTTTTTTGTACTTACTATATTAAGTATATGCCACTTATCAAATCATTGTAATCTATTTCAAGATTTTACATTCATATTCATGCTTAAATGCCATATCTTATAATTTAAATTCAAATAATAGTTTTTATCCTATCAGGGTTTTTAAGATCAAATTAGGGTAAAACATCCCCCTATTTCCTTAGGTTTCTATGATTTTACCAAAAGCATACATGTACTGCTATGGGATCCCAAAAACATGCAATGTATGGTTCTAGGCGGGGCCCTCATGACCCTTTGTATTCCTATTTTTTTTTTACCTTTCTTGCACATCGTGTGTGTGTTGGCTTGCATGCCAATAGGGTCCTTATTTGAATTTGAGATGTTTATTAATATCTATGGGCATTAGTGCATACTAGACATACAGAAATTGAAGGAATTCATTTAAAGATCAGTTTCGAGAGTGCAAAAGTAATTAATTCAGACATTTAGAGCAAAATTCAAGTAGATCTAGTGTAACTATTTCTCTACCACACATTCATTTTAACATGAAAAGTCACATAAGATTAGCCTATGCATTCATTGCACTACATTCTCAACATACATTATACTGGGTATGTTGTTTTTGAATTTATACAAGCATTGTATGGACTTGATATTATCACCAAGGAAAATACAACCTTCTGAATACATTCCCCATTTTTAAAAGTTCTTTCTAGAAGTTGTTGTTCTGTTAGGGTTTTGAAAAAGAAGATCAAATTAACTAAGCTCTACACATGGTCATGGAAAAACAAGCAGAGTTTTTAGAGTCCTAATGTTGACCAACATGATCATCAAATCTTTTTTCACACATCCGAAGTTTACCAAGTCTAACCTTACGATTTTAGAAACATCCCCACTCTTTCATAAATATTCAGATGGTTATGGGGAACAATCTCTATGTACTCTTATTTTTTGCAGGTGGGTAGGCCTCATTGTCTAGACATGCTTTATTAATTGTTTCTGAATTCAAGATGAATCAAATAATCTTCTTTAACCCCCTCTTGTCAATTATTATTACATGATATTATTTATACAGTTAAATTTGATTATAAAGTTTTAAATTTGATTAGGCTTATTTACAATATTTTATGGATAAATGTATTATATGTTAATGTAAAAATATTTTCTTAAACCAGATGTAAAAGCATTTGTTCCTTGGGTTGTGGTGTCACAGTTAAAACGGATGCATTAATGTAATGGCGATCCAAGTTCAAATCTCACTAATGATTAAATAACCTACAATATAAAATATATATCGATGAATTGGTATAATAAAAATAGAAAAATTGACATAATAAAAATAGAAAAATTAAAACTCTCACTTATATCCCAAATCAAATGTAGACTCACCAATCCCACAATTATCATATATATATAAATCTATCTTAAATCACAAATTTATAAAAGAAATATAATGGTCTAATTTTCCATAACTTAACAAAAGGAAGTAACAGGCTTAGATCCACATTTTACCATACACATTTGATCCCACAATTATTTTATAATGTATTGGTAAATATTAGAATTAACTACTCACAAAAGAGATTATTAAAATATACAAAGAGATAAAACATTAGAACATTCTCTGACTCTGACCCAACTCGAAAAAATATATGTATGTAATGTGTATACAAAACAAATGCGTTGCAGGATATTTGCAGAGCCTAAGCTACCTCTATACAATTCAAATACAGATCCACATCCACACTGTATCTATAACAATTTTAATCAGAAATTGTCACCATGGGCTTTTGGGCATTGAGTCTGGCAGGAGCTGGATTCATATGCATTGGGTTATGGCAGGCCTTCTCAATAGCCAAGATCTATCTTACCGGATCACATTCATCCCCTCAGACACCCTCTTTCTACAGAAAAAGACCTTTCTATACTGCAGAGCTTGTATTCATAGCCTCCTTTGCAGCTTTGTTCATTGCCGATGGAGTATTCACCACATTTCAACGCCTAGAAAATGGAGACCACTTTAGACTTGCAATACAACTGGAAAAATCAGGTGTGGCATCAATTTTTTTAGTGTATTCAATTGTCTATATCATCTCTGAGTGCACTCAATTGCTTCCTTTGCCCTGGGAGGCCTGTAATTTGATTGCCCTTTTGGCTTTTGGGGAGGAATTTTCTGTTTTTTACCTTAAAAAAAAGGGCTTAACAATGCTTGAAAACAGGTATTATGGTTTAATCCTAGTACCCATTTGTGTTTGCATTTTGTGTAAGGCCCTAGAGATCCCATACCCTAATTCCGTATTGCCTCCATTAGTTCTCAGAATGGGGTTGATTCTGCAGAGGACTTGGTTTATTTAAATGGGTATTTCATTTTGCACTGGAATGATTAATCATGGATGTGAAATATCTGAAAAGATTGAGGGGGACTATACTATTCATTGTAATAGTCATGCTGATGGTCACAGAGGCATGGCCATTGCAACTCTTCAATTCAATTGTCATCTGGCTCTACTGTTGGTCTGTCTGCTTCCTGCCTCTTCATATATCAGAACCTAAGTCTCAGGGATCGCCGAATTTTTACCCAAAAATTAGAAATTCAGCAAATTTAATGCCCTTGACCAAAAATTCGGTCAAATTCGACCTGTTTGGTGAATTTAATGCTCAGATGGCATGAGGACTGTTTGGCGACTGTTGGAGGAGTTAGAAGGAGCCGAGGAGGAGTTTGAAGGGTAAACACAGCTGATTTCAGAGGAGCCGAGGTCTGGTTTAAAACTCTGTGCGCCATGGAGGAGCCTGCGGGGACAACCCTACGCGTAGGAGCCTGCCATCTGAAAGACCCTGCCTTCTGAAAGGAGTCTACTGTGTGAAAATGCCTGCTGTCTATTCTAACCCAGCTGCTAGCTAGCAGGCACGAGGGAGGAAAGCCGTCGACCAAGGGAGCAGCTGCTGATCAGAGAGCGGCGACCCAGCACAACCTAACAGGCAGTGACGAGGTAGGGTATTCTTCTTTATGCCTTTAAATTTTTTTTTTTTTTTTTTTCATGTTCTCTATAGTTTGTATACTCTTTGTTTCTATTGTTTTTCTTTTTCTTTTTCTTTTTGTTTTATTTCGTTTTTTTCTTACAATCTATTTTTGTTTTATTTACTAAACTAGTTTTTAATTATTTTAATTTTAATTTTTTTATTTATATATGATAAACTTATTCTATTTTTTAATTTTACGAATTGGCTTTTATGTAGAACTTTTTGATGTATACTTCAAATGAAGCTGAAGAACTTATTATTACATGTTTTAAATTTTGAGACAGTTTTTCAAGATGTATCTTTAATATTCTGATTTGACTAGTTTTTATATATTTCTTATGTTTTTATATGGTTAGAACTTAATGCCGATTTTTTTTCAAATTTTATCCATTGGCGAGTTTGAACCGAATTTTGTACTCATCGAACTTGAACCCAAACTCGAACCTTGTGACTTAGATCAGCACAAAGTATGTGAATTTTGGTGCTATGAATTACAAACCTTTGGGTGAACAGGCAGAAGAATTGCAAGATTTGGATGTTTCGGGCGCTGAATTTGGAACCCGGTTTGCATTGGATTCAGATGAAGACGAAACCCCTGGAACTCCACCACGTAATCATAGAACCATGTCTGAGGTCAATGGCATCAATCAAGTTTCAGTTTCAAATTCTACGAGCTTTAGTTTAGGCTGGAAACAGTATGCCCCTAACCCTTTTTAATATTATTATCTTCATTGTGCAAGTGTGGCTAAGGAGCAGCTGATATGTGGTGCGCATAACTCTTAAGTTCATTCAGGTCAGTTGTTAGGATTTGTTAGTTAGGTTCAGGGTCATGCTGAAGCTGGAAGGCTAAGGGTCTATCGTTGCCAGTTACTGACCCCTGAAATTATTTCTTCTGGTCTCTAAAATGCCCCTCTGCAATTATCCGCCAATGTGGTCTCTTTGGTCTCTAGGTCATACGTACTCTCTCAGTAGTGTCATTCACAAGGAGTCTGTCTCTGAATACTAAATACAATCTGTATACCCCTCTGGAGTACTGGGCCTTTTAATGCCTAGGCTAATTTTAAAAAAAAAGCATTTTTTTGCTTTTTACTGGTCACAAGACCATGAATTCTTTACCGTTTATGTACTATTCAGTACATCGAGAAGGTTTATTTATCTGCATACCTTTTAAACTCTGGCCTTGTGTTCTCCACTAGATTGGAAAGAGAATTGGAACATTTTTTGTTGTTGTTGTCACACTCTCAGTTTGTGTAACTGCCATTTCAGACTGACATGTATATTGGTATACAAGACTAATCTTCAGATTACTTATATTTCATTCTATGTACTCTTTTTTTGACAAGATTTATGTGATATTTTCTATACGGTATATATGGTAGAGCAAAACTCCAAATTGTTGTTATTGATAAAATAGTGATTCAGGCGCATACTGCTTTTTATATGCACGGGTTTCTAACTTGACATGGTTTCCCCCTTACAATGACACTGGGAAGAGGATTGATTTTTGTTCGAATTGTTTGTATTGTAGTGGCAAATAATGAGTTTTAAAAAAATAAGTCTTTCCATGCATTTTGTATGTGAAACATTTCAACTGATCATTTTTTTCATGATTTCAGCCCAAAAACTATATTTCTCTTATCAATATTCCTCTATTTAATTTGAAATACAGAAAATATGAACAAAATTTATGCAGTAATAGAAGCAAGAATTGGGCTACAGTTCACCATTATAGCACAAGCAGCATTATAGGCATATGAAAATAAAGTGACAATACTGTATTTTCACATACTATACGATTCTAATATATTTCATATATCATACACTAAAGGCTTTATTGAGTATTAAGTTTGAATTACATGAAAAAGAAGCTATGATACTGTATGATATTGAGGAAATTATCGGAAAACGGGGAAAAAGACTAGTATGAAAATGTAGGTCATATCATTATGGAAACCCATGTGCCAGTTTGCTTTTCTTTTTCTCAATTTTTGTGTTAGGAGCTCTACACATTATTTCAGCAGTTTGTGTTAGGAGCTCTCCACACTGAATAGCAAGTAGCCGCGGAAAGTCTTTCTTGGAATTGTCAGTATGTCTTTGGGCACGAGGTTGTTGGTTTGCTTAAGGGCTGCTTCTTGATGTCTGCAAAGAAGCTGCAGGTATAATTTTTAAAATTTCAGCAGTTTTTGTTAGGATTCTTTTTGTTTTAATTTTTTTGGTTTTGTTAGAGGAATTTGGATAATTTATTAACAATCATGCAAATAAAGGCAAGGGAATTGTTATGCTTCAATTTAGTTAGCGGTTCGCCATAGAAAATGGATTTGAGATGCAAAACAGTGCTAAAAGTGTATTTCTGCTAGTTTAGAAATATATTGTTGGTTTTGGTAATATAAAAATTAGGCGGAATGTACTGAAAAGACGTTATTCTACAGTCTGCTCTACAGGTTTCTCCTAAACCTTTACTATTCTTTACTATTTTTTAATATTGGAAAGGTTTGAACTGTTTATAATTTATTATTCCCAAACCTTTACTTTTCTTTGTTGTAGGCTATCTTTCTTTGGAATTATCGATGGGACAAAAAACAGGCACTTTTTCTTAGAATCTCAAAGGTAAATTGGGTTGCGGCTTTTTGTGCTGAATTTGATTTGCACCATGCCATTTTCTTTTCTTTTTTTTAATAATTAAGCTATGGGCTTCTATAATGGGGTTCCAACCCTGTAGCAAAATGTCACAACATCAACGTTCACACTGGCTGATCGAGGGGAATTGAGGGAATTCCTGTATGAAAACCATTGATAGCACTGAGCACATAACCTTAGGACTTCTGCTGCCGATCAGTCCCAAAATACTACACACTAGACAAAAACTGACAGCCTACAAGCTCGTGCAGGTCATGAAAAAATATCTATACAACATATTAAAATTTATAATTTCAGTGGACATACTCTTGATCCAGGTGACAGCATGACTGTTACAGGCAGTTTCATCATTACAGATTTGCTTAGTCAATAACATCCTACTCAACAAAGCGCTGGTCCTAGTGGCAGTGATAGGGCATCTGTGTTGAATTCTGCAGATGGCGGAATATGAACCTTTTTGCATTCGAAAGGGTTCAAATCTATGCCCTTCTTCAAGAACTATATCAGATCTAGAGGGATCAATCTCCTTATAGAATTTGTATTTTACGTTTTTTCATCTGTCTTTGTAGGCTTTTCTATAGGGCCATTCATCAACACACATTCTGACTCACAATTCTATTCCTTGTGTCTTTCCATGGGTGGTTAGTTCGTCTCATGTTTCTGAGTTCATTTGTGGCCCTGCTCTCTTTGCCCGTGCACTCTGATTTTATTCGTAAGTAACGACACAAACCATTTCTGTCTATAACTTGTTGGGTTTCCACATATCAGTGTGTTGTCCTCCGAAATGCTCTAGGAATCTGGGTCAGTGTTATGAGAGCAGTCATTTTGGTCTTTCCCAGTCTTTATATGTCCCGTCATACATAGTCATGTTAGAAGAAGTTAGGTCACAGAACTTGTGACCTTTCAGAGAACCTTCTTGTTTCAAATGATCTCAAATGACAGACGAGGAGGCAACGGACACACAAGACCATGACTGCAATCAAAGATTGATTGAAGATGCACTCTGAATGCAAAGAGATGACACGGTGGATCAATTCTAAAGGCAGAAGAGGATATGATCGACAAGTTTGGTTAGACTTTCCAGTGTGTGACATCTCTTGCAACACAATTGTACACATGCAACAAGATCTATGAAGGTTAGATGCCTTTCAAGGTACAAATAAATCTCAACATTCCTTTGTTTGAAAGCGAAAATGATGCAGATGCATTAGATGGTTGAATCAGTTAGATTACTACCACTGTGATCATACTTTCTACGATGGCGAGAAGACGACCTTTGCACTTTTGAAAGTGGCACTACCAGTTGGAAATCACTAAAATTTTCTTAGACATATTTTAAAAATGTGATGAGTAATCTACACAAGGAAAGTGAATGTGTTAGGGCAGCAGGAGGATGAATATGATAGCAGCGTCAGGGGTTTTAACAGCTACTGCCATTTTAGGGGCTGCTGCCACTGATGCTGTTGCACAGCTGTGACCAAACTTCTGTGGTTACCTCTGGGGGTCCCATGGACTTTACAGCACAAGTGTCTCGCTTCTCTGTCCAAAAGAGATCCAGAATCCTTGTGGATTTACGGGCCCATGCGAATAATGCAAGAAATGGAAACCTTTGGATAAAATCTGGATGTATCCAAGCTGCTGAGGAGGAGTGGATCATCACCTTTGACCATAATGAAATCAAACAAGAAATGGATGTCCTGACAAAGCTTGGATTGATCTAGAAGTTTGTGGGTTGGGGACCTTGTGAGCAGGAGTTATGAACCTGGGAATCAATGCATTGGAAGGTAAAGGGATAGGTGGATATTCACTTTGGGACGAGAGATTTCTTCATTGCTGTTTCTACATTTGAATAGGACTGAGCTCATGTGTTTGAACATGGGACTTGTTTTTTTGGTAGATCAGGACTTTTCATGACCCCGTGGAACCCTAGTTTTGACTTTTCGCAAAGATTATGCCAGTATGGGTAAGATTATTTAATCTCCCTGCACACTTGTGGGTAGAGACCATTCTCTCAAAGATTGGTGACCCCCTTGGGGGGCGATGCTTTTGAACCTTACAGCAAGAAGCATATTACTTATGCTAAGATCTGTGTTCAAATGTATGTGAGTAAACCCTAATTTAAAAAAGTATGATTGAAATTTTCAAAAGGGGATATGTTTGAGGAACCACTTGACTATGAAAACCTTGCTTTTCGGTGTTTGATGTGTCACAATCATGGTCACCTTGCCAGAGATTGTCTCTTGAATGTGATGACTGGAACGGAGGTTGAAAAAGAGGAATTTCAGGTAGTTGGCAAAAAGGGGAAGAGAGATCCTAAACATGAATCCAAAAGGAGGAGAAAGTCCAAGATAAAACTAAGAGTCTTTAAGACAGGTTAAGTTCTAACCCTTTTGCGATGTTAGAAACCAAATCAGATGACAAAAAACTTGAGGTAGTAGCAGCTTTAGCTATTCGGTAGGAGCCTGTGGACACCAAGACTCAGTTCAAGGACCAGGTGGTAGATGAGGCTGCTTTGGCCCATGCCAATCCTTTTACAAGTGGATTGGAGCCCTTGATTAGAGATTCCTTTTAGTTCTTTTAGAAACTTGTTCAGATGGATCAAGCTAATACCCAGCATTTGTTTTCAAATGGTGTTCAGTGTCTGTTGATCCCACCAGGAAGAAGGAAGACTGGACAAAACAAGTTACGCATTCTTCAAAAAAACAATGATTATTGTCTTTGGGAGCTATCCAATTTGATTATGTATTTGTATCTGGTTTATCTTTTGCTCAGACAGTGATTTCATTCCACCCGCCCTTTTGATCGGGCATGCGATCTTTCTTTAAATTTATTGAATATATTGCATGCTTTCAAAAGTAAAAAAGTGGCACTCCCTATCAAGAACTGGTTAAAGACATACTTCTAAAATCATGATCTTGACAATGAATGAGTGGAAACCTGGACTAATTTTGTTGCTTCCCTGAAAGAAGAATATTACCATCTGCCCAACTATAATGACCATTACTTCAAGAGACATTAATTGCACCACGGATGTGACCAAAGTGCAGCAATTGGGTAACATTTTTCATTCTGACTGCAAAGCTAGTAGAGTGATACTGAGAGAAACATTGCCCTCAAGTATAGAGATGGCTTGCGACATACATTTAAATTGAGTTGGATTTCTTGCAAATCTGAACTTTGGAAGATTACAAGGACATTGCTAATATTTAAAAGAACAAGCTTAATGCTAAGAAGGATAATTCTCAATCTAACAAGTCTTAGACCAAAAGGTATTAAGAGTGTATAATTGATCTCTCCCCAATGTTTGAGCACTTCTATCTCTATCTCCTATCCAATTTGCTATCTAACAGCAAGTGCCATGGCAAAGATCTTTAATGCCAGACTCAAAGCGCGATGAACAACACTGAAGAAAACGTCACATGATTACAAGAAGCAACAAAATTTCGACAAGTGTTGTAGTGTCCATAAAATGAGCAATCCATTAGATGAAAAATCTTGTGCTGATAATACGTTAATGGTTTAGATGCAGACATCAGTGAAAGCAATCCAAGACAAAAGCAAGCCAGTCATAGATTCAAAATCCAATGCCACAATCATAACTACATGGGAAACACCTTCAAAATCTGAACTTGAAGAAGAAAAACATCTTTTCGACTTCCACCTGTGAGTACAAGGACAACCTTTTCATTTCATCATGGAAAGTGGTAGTTAGAAGAACGCGATATTTCCAGTTGTTATCAAGAGGTGCAAACTACGATTACCACCTTACACCATTGGATATTTAAGTCAAGGAAGAGAGATACATGTTATATAATAGTGTCAGCTCACATATGTAATCAATGCATATCTAGATACAAAGTCATCTGTGATGTATGCCCATTGGATGTTTGTGATATTCTACTTGGAAATTTAGTCATGTGGTAGCACCATGGTGTTTATGAAGAAAGACCTAGAAGTGTCATCATTGTTGTTGGAAATCAACACTATAAGATTCCAAAGGTAATTCCTATGACCAAAGTTTAATGTAGGAGTCTAATAATGCATGCAAAATTTAAATACACATCCACTTTATATCCATAACAAGTCTAAACAACAGTTATCACCATTGTATTTTGGGGATTGAGTCTAGCAGGAGCTGGATTCATATGCATTGGGATATGGCAGGCCTTCTCAACAACCGAGATCTATCTCACCAGATCACATTCACCCCCTCCTCTGTCTACATAAACAACCTTTCTACACTGCAGAGCTTGTATTCATAGCCTCCCTTGCAGCTTTTTCCATTGTCAATGGAGTCTTCACCACATTCGAAGGACTAAAAAATGGAGACCAGCTTGGACTGTTAATACAATTGGAAATATCAGGTGTGGCATCAAATTTTTCACTGTATTCAATTGTCTGTATCATCTCTGAACATAGTTACCAAATACGGCTGCATCCAGATTGTTTGGCTAGCCCAGATTAGTTCAGTACTGGACGGCCCTGATTTTTTTCAATTTTTTTTTTTCAAGTTTTCTGCAGGAAAAAAAACCCAGCAACCATAAATATTATATAATATTAACATTTTATATTATGTTATTGATGTTTTTCATTGTATTTGTCAATTTTACATATTTATAAAACCATGCTCTCTCTCTCTCTCTCGCGCGCGCGCCACACACACACACACATTCTAGATTGGATTTTTCCAAACTTCTACAATAGTTCCAGATTTTTTTTGCCCTCCTGACTGGATCTGGATTTCCGGACTTGGTAACTATGTTTCTGAGTGCACTCAATTGCTTCCTTAACCCTAGGTGGCCTGTAATTTGATTGCTGTTTTGGCATTTGGTGAGGAATTTTGTTTTACCTTAAAAAAGAAGGCTCAACAGGGCTTGAAAACAGGTTTTATAGTTTAATCCGACAACCCATTTGTGTTTGCATTTAATGTAAGCCATAGAGATCCCATACCCAAATTCTGTATTTCCTCCATTTGTTCTCGGTATGGAGCTGATTCTGCAGGGACTTGTATTTCATTTTTCACTGGATGGATTTTTTCATGTGAAATATCTGAAAAGGTTGGGTAGTACTATGCCATTCATTGTAAGAGTCACGCTGATGGTCACAGAGGCATGGCCAGTGCAACCCTTCAATTCATTTGTCATCTGGCTCTACCGTTAGTCTGTCTGCTTCCTGCCTATTCATATCTCAGCACAAAGTATGTGAATTACAAACCATTTGGTGAACAGGCAGAGAAATTGCATTAGATGTTTTTGGATGTTGAAGTTGAATTTGGAACCCTGTTTGCATTGGATTCTGATGAAGATGAAACCTGTGACTCTCCACTTCATAATCATAGAACCATGTCTGAGGTCAATGGTATCAATTTAGTTTCAGTTTGAAATTATATGAGCTTTAGCTTAAGCTGTCCCTAACCCTTTTAAATATTATTATCTTCATCATGTAAGTGTGGTTATGGAGCAGCTGACATATGCTGTGCATAACTTAAAGTTCGTTCAGTTCAGTTGTAAGGATTTGTTTGTTCAGATCTGGGTCACGCTGATGCTGGAAGGCTATGAGGTTATCACTGCCATTTACTGACCTCTTCAATTATTTCTTGTGGTTTTTAAAATTAGAGATTTTATGAAATATTTTAACAGAATTTTTTTTGTTCTTTAGGTCTTACGTAGTCAGTACTGTCATTTACAAGGAGCCCGTCCATAAATACCAAATATGATCCATATACCAAATAATATGATACATCCATGATCCAACATTGAATGATATTGTTACATTACTCACGAATCATTAATGTCAATGATTAAAATTGATCACAAAGCGCTGATTCCTCGTAGTTACAATGACAATCCATAATCAACAGTTCAAACTTAATTACAACTTACAATTATGAATTTATGAAGTTCTTTCAAGTTACAAACTAAACAATGACCATAGAAACTATGAATATAAAAATGTGAAAATCAAACTGATTGGCTGCATTGAGCAGCAAGTTCAATAATCGGTTGCGTCATTAGATAATCTCATGAATTTCTCCTTATCACTGAAACTGTTGGACTCATCTGGGTCCTGCAATGGTATCCCAACCAATCCTACTTGCACATCATGTTCCTCATCAACTTGCCTCGCTACTTAGGCTCTATATTGCACCATGATGCTGTGTTCTCCTTGTACACATTTGTTTTGCGATCATACATACACAAGGTAGTATGTACAACAACAAGCTTCTCCACTCTCCTAGATGTAAGCATGTACCTCTTCACAGAATGGATCTGGCTATATGTAGACCAATTCATCTTAGTAGCAGAGGAACTAGAAATCTCTAGGAGGAAAATGGCAAGTGTTCGTAGCAATGAAGGAGGCGCATAGAACCACCACCAATTTACCAACTTATCCTGTGCCGTATTTGTAAATCTTAGTTGATCTCTTATAGCCTTCGAGTTCCACAAATTTGGCCCATTGACTCTTGATTATTGCAACATATTTAACACTATACATTCTTGATAACGTTTTTGAAGCCCTTAATCACCTCCTCATCATCAATAGTAACAACTCTTCGAGGCCTTTACAGAAACCATTTGGGATTCACTGCATATGCAGCCTTGTGTAAAAGGTCATTTAACTTCTCCCACCTTTACTGAATAATGAGGTGAATATGTTCGTGATAAAATGCCAAGGTGGGGTCTCTATGATGAATTACAACTGTCATATGGCTAAGCATGTTGTCAATGCACTCATATCTCTTCAAGATTTGATTTCTTGAAGTCCGCATCTTTCATGACTAGGATTTCATGGGATACAAAGGATATATGTATTTGACATCCAACCAAAAAGAATCTCTAACGACCACCTCCTTCACCTTCTTCCACTAATCTGTCTTGGAGTCCCCCCACCTAGTCCAAACCTGTGTCATGATCACTAGTTGCAAGGGCTTTTACAATTCAAACATCCTATCCAATGAAATTAAGTAGGATGTAAACCAGGGTTTGAGTGGTTTGAGGAATTCTTTTCTCAAAAAGGACCAAAACAATGCAAATGGGGTGTGGTGGTTGCATATGAACATATGCACCTCCCTTGAACTCAACACGAACTCCCTGAACCGGTTAAATTGTCCAATGTCCTTTAGTGCATTCTTGATTGCATGCACATAACATGGGGTCCAATAGATGTGCCTATAGGTAGCCTCAACCAATGTCCATCCATAAATGGTGCATCCATAACCACCTTCACTACACTAGAAGAGCTAACCTCAATCGCATCCCTCGAAACATGGAACTAAAATTTGGCATCCTTGTACTTTCTAGAACAATAAATAGCCTTAAGGAAATAAGGCTTTTCTTTGCATGTGACTACAATATTGATGAGTGGGTGGGGCATAACATTCATCCACCCATCCATGATAGGGCATCCATGTGTCATCCATGTAGCGTTCATCTCCTCCATCAACAAATTGAGTTTTGAATATTTTTTTCCAAGTTGTTCCAAGGAGGCACATAAGATGAACTTGCTCTACATGCCTTGATGAAAGCCTTCTCATAAGGAGATTAAGCAACATTAAATGGAATACCATTAGCAAAGAAGAATTTGCCAATGGCATGATCTGCTTCCACATGATCTGTTTCCAATATATGTGATTGGGTTTGAAGCTAAACCTGTGGCATTTCTTTTCCCCTTGGTTTCCACTGCTTTCACCTCAAAGGTTGGAACCATGGTAATTGTAGTGGAAGTATGCGTGGAAATTATAGAGGAAGAACTGCTGGCAAGTGGTGTAGAGATCCCAGTGTTGAACAACCTTAACGTTAGCATGTTGCTTAAGTGGAATTCCTTGACTAAAACAATCCCCTTTACCAGGGATGTTTGGAAAGTGTGCATTAACCCTTGTAATACTTCCCTTCCACTCTTTGCTGCAAATATTACATTTCCAATGCCAACTCCCCTGTATCATTTGCCATGTTAGTGTCAAGAATCCTTGCAAATTGCTGCAACGGATGCAATTTGTTGAATGAGCAATAGAAAACCGAAGTACTTCCAACTGACTCTCAGTTTGAGTGCCTTGAAGTCTTTCTATTTTCTCATCCTCATCACTTATGTAACTCATCTTGCTCTAGATATCATAACAAGAAACAATCATTTTGATTTTTCAGTGCATTTTAGATGCAAAAAAAGGTCATATTATAGCGCATTTGAAGTTTTCAATTTTTTTTTTAGCACATTTCAAATCCAAAAAATAAAAACAGTCACGTCTACAACACTTTCAAGTGTAATTTTTTTGTCGAAGTTAATGCATTTCAAGTGCAAAAAAACAATTAGTCTGAGCACATTTCAAATCCAGAAAACAAAAACAACGATTCTTGAAGAATATTTTTGGGCTAGGAAAAGTCATTCTTAGCACATTTCAAATCTAGAAAATAAAAAATAGATTCTTGCAGGTGAAAAAAAACATTTTAGCACATTTGGAGTGGAAAAATAAATAAATTCAAATGCAAAACAAAACAAAAAATTAAATTGAAGTGATAATTTTGATAATTTAACACATTGAACCAAGTAATCAGGTAGATAAAAAATGTTGTGAAAAGAAAAACATTATTGGCTCAGATGTAGACATGAGCGACAACAAAGACAAAGGCAAGCAAGTCATGGATTCAAGACCCAATGCTACAATTGCAACTACTCAAGAAACCCCTTCAAAATTTGAATGTGAAGAAAAAAACATCTTTTATACTCCCGACTGTGGGCACATATTTTCATTTCATTGTGGATAGTGATAATCAGAAGAACACGATATCTCTAATTGTTGTCAAGAGGCTTAAATTACCATTGCCACCTAACTCCCAATTGTACACCATTGGATGTTTTATTCATACACCATTGGATGTTTTAGTTAAGAAAGAGGTAAATGTCACAACAATGTCACCTCACATATGTAATCAAGCCACACTCAGAAGTCATGTGTGATGTACCACCCATTGGATGTTTGTGATGTTCTACTTGGAAAATCATTCATGTGGGAACACCATGGTGTTTTATGAAGAAAGACCTAGAAGTGTCATCATTAGTGTTGGCGATCAACACTAAAAGATTCTGGAGGTAATCTCTACAATCAAAGTTTCTTTGAATAGCACCAAAAACTGTCGAGAGTGGTTGGTCACAATGGGAGGTTCATTCTCCTTTTGATAAAATTAGGAGGAGAAAAGAAGGTTGTTGAAGCAATCCAAACCACCCAGACTTACTCAATTATTTAGTTAGTAATAACAAAAGCAAATGGAGTAAAGTTGATACAATATGGTAACATTTTGAAGTCACCAAAGTGATATCACATCACTATCAAGTGAAAACAGTCCATAGACCTCATTCCAGGTTGACCTTTGCCTAATGCTCCTATGTATTGCCACTTTCTTCTGGAGAATGATAAGATCAAGTGCTAGATTGAAGAGTTGACATAAAAATGATACATCCGTCCTAGCCCTTTCACTTTTTGGCAGTCCAATCGTACTGATGCTAAAGAAAGATGGTACATTGCAACTCTATATTGACTGAAAAGCTCTTAAAAAATTTACTATGAAGAACAAGGATCCAATTCAATGGGTTGAAGACTTGTTGGATCCATAGTGGCAAAAAGTGCGATTTAAACACGATTAATTCTTATACTTGGCCCAAAACACTTTTTCTAACTTGGATTTTTGGTGCTTTTTTCAGCGAATCAATCTACAAAGCCTCATATGATGGGGCAATTTGAAATGTTGTCTACATTTACAAAGAACTCAAATACACCCAAACTTTTAAAAAAACTAAACCTAATCGTAACCTATAAACCTAACCCTCCTCTGTCGTAAATGTTATATTTGACATTCATTTGAACATACTTAATATTTTTAACTATGAAATTTGGTGGAAATGTTTCTCATTATAACTCCTTAACAATCTACCCTTGGATTAGTACCTTGTGGCCCAAATGTAGGTAGGGGAAACATTCATGCGTTCTTTAGCTCTCACACTACATATGGAGTGCAAACCACGCTAGCGAGTATAGGGTGGAAAAATATTGTTCAAGAAGAGACAAAGAAGACAATCTTCAAATTTTGGTACAACTATAGCTTATCGTTTAATGTGGCTAGATCTCTATACCAACAAAGTATGGTAGATGCAATTGCATGTGCAACTTGTGGGTTCATTGCCCCATCATATGAGGCTTTGCATATTGATTTGTTGAAGGAAGTTGTGTACAGGATGTGAGCAATGTAGTTGCAAAACATCGTAAGGAATGGAAAAAAATCAGGATGCATTATAATGTCAGATTGGATAGACAGATGAAGCTGTGCACTCATCAACTTCTTTGTGTCATGTGACATTGGTACAATTTTTATTAAGAGTGTTGATGAATCTGAGATGATAAAATCGGGTAAAACACTCATCTATTTCATAAGGTTGTGATTGGGGTGGGACCACAAAATGTGGTCCAATTCATTACAAATAAAATTGTTGCGTGGTTGCTAGGAGGCTTCTTATGAATAAATATGGAACTATGTTTTGGACTCTATATGTGGCACATTGTCTTAATTTGACCTTGGATGGCATAGGCAAAATTTTACGGGTGAAAGGTTTCGGAAAAAAACCCACACAAGGGTGCTTAATATATTGCACACATTCATAGATGGCAAGAAACTTCTTCAACGACGATGGCAAGGTTTACAACCCACTTCCTTGTGTTGCAAACTCTTTTTCAACAACAAATGAATTTGATACAAATGTTCATTTCAATTGAATGGAAGGAATCTTCTTTTGTGAAACATATGGAAGGAAAAATGGTGGTAGATTAAAAAAAAAAATTTCTCTGAGCCTTTAGTTCAAATTTTGCGACTCATCGATGGGGATAAACTCCCATGGGTTATCTACATTAGACAATCGATAGGACCAAGGCGCTATTAAGAGTAGATTGGAGAATAACAGGGCCAAGTACATGCCATTATGAGAGAGAGTTGATAAAATTTGGGATCGTTAGATACATTCTCCCCTCCATGCAGTTGGATATTTCTCGAATCCAACGTTCTTTAGCAGTTAATTTTGAGATGATGCAAAGGTCACAGAGGGCCTATTTAAGTGCATAGAGAGAATGTTTCCTAGGGATCTTTTGAGACAGCGATGGGAGAGTTTCCAATGTACAAGCAAACAAAGGGTTTCTTCTCTAGTAAGGTAGCCATCACAAGGAAGAAAACCTTCAAATCAAGTAGCCAATTTTTCTATATACCTACGGTGAAAATGTTAAATTTTGATTGAATTGGGCATGTTTACAATGTTGACAAAATCTATTTTTGCAGTACAATGGTGAGATTTCTATGGCAAAGCAACCAAACACCTTTGATGGATGGCAATGCACATTTTGAGCTAGCCAACCCGCTTGTGAGTGTAGTTGAAGTGTGTGCAAGCATATAAATTTCAAAAAATACAATCAAGGCACTGAAGAATGGATGAATGATATGGTGTTTGTCACCACAATTTTTACTTGAAGATGAGGAAAACTCAAGCTTAAAAAATGTTGCATTTTTAATTCTTAATTCATATGAAAAATTGATTTATATTCTTTTAAAGTATTATTCTTCGATCACTAACATATGCATTCTATTTGATAAGGTTAGGTACCGTTGAGGAAGATTCGGTGATTGAACTTGACAAAATCAATCCAAAATCCGAATGGCTCAAAAATAATGATGACCCTATTTATAATGAAGCTGACTTTGACTTGTTGGAGAAGGTTGGGTACAACACTGTGGTTGTCTCTCAAATTAAGAGATGCTCTAACTCTAGAGATTCAACATCTACACCTATTGATCCCTAGTCTACTTCATTGCCATTGACTACCTCTCATTTTTTGTCCCTTTGTAAATGACAATAATATGCATTTTGAAATGCAAATTAAATAGTGTAGAAATTAATGAAAGAAAATAGTGTGTTGATTTTGATGGCATACAATCTCATTTAATTTTCTCTCATTATCTGTATCTATTCTCTATGCAATTGAAATGCCTAATATATATATCTATGCCTCATAATTTTAAAAAAAATTGTTTTTCTCTTTTTTCCATATTTTTTCAATGGTTTTATGTTTTTTGACTTTTTTTCGATTTTTCCCTGATTAATCACTTTTTTTGAAAAACACTTACACTTTTGAAAAAATGATTTTTTCCCCAAACAATTGTTGCTACTGTGGTTGGATCAACTCTGAGGTGTGAAGTATTCCCCAAGATAAATTTTAAATTAGGTTACCATTAGTTACCTATTGAACCTTCCAACATTTTGAAAAACTTCTTGAAGCTCAAAGGTGGTTTGTTTGAATGGCTAATTAGTCATACCCTTTCGCTTGACCAACTCACCAAGAACAATCTTGAGGATGATGAATGGTATTATATCCCCTTCACAAATTCTTTTGTTGTTTTTTATCTATAAGGCCTAAACCATGTTGAACACGTTCTCCAAATATTGCTTTAGCATAAGCTGTGGTATTTCTTCATAATGAAGCAGAGAACTTGGGATACATTGTCGATGAAAATGGAGTTCATTTTGTATTCGAGAAGGGCCAATGCCTAGGAACCTCATAGAACTCTATAGTTTTGTGGGCCTAGCAAACTTCCACAAGGGGTTTGTACCTCAGTTTTCTCACATTACATTACCTTTGAACCAAGAAACTAACGCTAGTGCCAAGGAAATATTTAACTGGTCAGACACACAATAAAGGAAGTTTCAAGGAGTGAAGTATCGACTATTCAAACATAGTTCTTGCATTGCTAGATCCATAACAACCTTTTTAAATAAAAATTGATGCTTCATAGTATACACGTTCTCACGTATCATGGGCATCCTATTTAATTGTTTGTTTGATTAGTATCACAGGGAGATATTTGATAATAGTCTAAGTATCCAATATATGACTGGGGATTGTGTGCCATTGTTCAAGCATGCAAGCAATCAAATCATTATGTTATGGGAAATAAAACAGTCATATTATTCATAAGCATTTGCAGCGTCTGTAGACCAAAAAAAAATTGCTAATTGAGCACCTTCAGAAATGGTCAACATACTTGCAAGAATTCCATTTAAACATGAAGCACAAATGAAGAAGCACCAATGTAGTAACTGATTGACTAAGTCATCCTCCAGTCACAATGTTACCAACTATTCTTGATTCCTGTGAACACGTGACTTCAGTGCGGTCACATTTGTGCAAAGCAAATCCAAATTTTGTGGACACATCAAATTTTGAAAGTTCTACTTGCAGAATGATCTCCTCTGCTGCCATTGACACCTTTGTGTACTATCCAGTGAAGAGCGTCAACCACTGGTTTGGAAAGCACATTTTGGTGAAGTATTTGGGCATTACAGAAAACATTTGAAGTCCTAAAGAAATATCTCTACCAAACACTCCTGAGAACAAATGTCACAAGATACATCAAATCTTTTGCAACATGTACCTTAGCTAAACTTGCCAACAAGAAGCTAGGATTGTCTGCACCTTTGCCAATTCCCACAAGACCTTGGGAAATAGACACCATGTACTTTACAGGTTTGCCTACTACCAAGTGTGGTCATGACTATTTTTTGTAACAGCACATATATTTTGAAAATGGCTATCATAGTGCCTTGTCAGAAAACAACGTCCACACTAGATATTGCAGAACTTTTCTTTCCCTATGTTTAGCTACTTTTTGGTTGTCCAACAAACATTGATTCTAACAAAGACATGATATTTTTGAGCAACTACCAGATAAGCCTTTGGTCCATAGACCATGATGGATACAAAGCTACGTCAACAATTTTCCATCCTCAGATTGATGGTCAAACAGAGGTGGTAAATAGAATGATAGTATATCTTCTAAGAATGTAGAATTCAAAGCATTAGCACACATGGAAGGGAATTTAATCTTGAATTCAACAAAACAACAACAAAGCTTGACACAACTCTAGAATTACATGGCACAACTCATTTCAATCTTGTTTGCCTTTTCAACATTTAGCACTTGTTAACATAGCTTACCGTGAGCAAACTATGGCAAAAATTCCAACAACTTAAAGGGAGTTTGACAAAGCAACAAAGTTCATTGAGCAGATTCAAAACATTTAGCAGCGAGTCCATGCCATCTTGCAAAAAACAAATGCCAGATACAAGCAACACCATGTTCAACATTGAGCGCATCACCAATACAAGGTTGGTTACAGAGTTTGGCTACACATGCAGAAAGAATAACTCAGGTATTTACAGGTAGATAAAACCTCTTTGTTGTGGACCATACACCATCACCAAGGAGATGGGAGATTACACCTTTGCACTTAACCTTCCATCCGACCTTGGTTTGCACCCAGTTTGCAACGCTGACCTTCTACGACCATATTCTCCACTATTATTAGATGCAATAGTTGTAGTAGTATAACTCCAACAAGAAGAGGTTACATCACCAATACAAGGCTGGTTACAGAGTTTGGATACACATGCAGAACGAAGGACTTAGGTATTTACAGGTAGATAAAACCTCTTCCCTTTGCACTTGACCTTCCATCCTACCTTGGTTTGCACCCAGCTTTCAATGTTGATCTTCTACGACCTTGGGTTTTGTGTACTTGCAAAATATATTAGATTGTGGGCATGACAATCAAACCTAGAAGGATTCAAGCTATAAACGTCCACAACGCTGTCACACCCGTTTTAATCCCCAGGGGAAATGGTTCACCAAATCTCATGTTGAGAAGATATTCCCTCACTAGGTTTCTTAGCTTGGTGCAGTGGGGGCCATTGCTTCTCATGGAGGAGCCGCTGATCCTAGTGGCAGCGTGAGTTCTATAGTTAGTGTTAACATCAAATAGATTTACCTAGTTAGTGACATCTTACTCAGCAAGGCGTCGGTCCTAGCGCCTAAGTCAGAACATCTAGTGCCAATGGATGCAGATGGAGCCAAGAATTTAAGACGATGAAACAGGAAATGTTTTACCTTACAAAATGGTTCACTCTGTCCCCTCCATCAAGAATTGTATAAATATGTACTATATTAGTCTTGGATTGTTCAAACTCCTATTCTAAAAGTTGTATTATGACTTTTCACCTGTTTTCTCATATTCATGTCTTTTCATCTGTTTTCTCAGATACAAATTCTAAATTAAAATTATGTTCCTTTTCTTTTAGTTTTTAATTCTAGAATCAACTCTCTTCACATATGCAATCTGATTTTTATTCACAAATAATATCATAAACCAGTTTTGGGAAAGTATTTTTTGAAATTAACTTGGTATATTTTTGATAACACAAACCATTTTTGCTTGTAACACATTGGATGGATTTCCACAATTTGGTGTGCTGTCCTCGGGATTGCTCCTGGATTTGGATGAACTGTACATGTAATTGATCAAATACATAATTGAACTTAAACAAAGTACTATTCGAAATGAGTAATCACTGCATAGAGAACTGGAACAACTACATGTCCTCATTCATCTTCATCTGGATCACAGGGTGCTTGCCTTTTCCTTCATCATCCGAAGGGATACGATATTTTTGGGGACCTCAATGCCTGCCTTTCTGACAAAAAAATGGACAATGACATTTTTAATGCTCACTTTCTCATCCAATTTTGTCCCAAAAGCAATGAAACCTTTCGGTCAACTGCGAATTTCAGGGTTCTGAATTCTGTTCTAAACCTCTGTAAAACATTTCTTCTATCTTGGAGTCAATTTGCATCTGGTAATGGCACACAAATCTTCCCTTGTCTGATGGATATTCTCCCTTAGAAATAGGGGCTTTTGAGTCCCAGTTGAATTGACCGTGGAGGGGGAAATTTTGCATCATTTTCCCCTCATTTAACCTTTAATTTCATTCCTGCTTACCATTTTCCCTGTGTAAATCCGTTTCTGTTTTGTGTTTGCTTGTTCCTTCTAAAACCTGTTGTCCTCGTCCATTCTAATGCTTGGCACTCTCATTTGTGGGGGCATTTTTGTCTTTGCAAAATTCGCGCTTTTAAAATTTGTGTTTCATCTCTCTGCAAAGGGACATTCTTCTCTCGTTTCATAAACCCAACAAGTTTGATTTCGCTTATTTTGTGTCTATAGAAATGAAGCTTCGAAGTTTTTGAAGGCTCCTTGATTTCAAGGGATTCAGATTTTTTTTCGAGTAGGCTTGTGGGAAATTCGGAGGGCATTTCATGGATTTCCATCCTCACAAACCTCTATGGAAATCCGTTAGTGTTTTTCCTATTTCCCTGTGAAAGTCATGGACGTTTTGCTTTGAAAAAACGCAATCTCAAAAAATTATACTTGTTTCGAGTTGCCATTTGCTAGGGTTCCCAAACTAAGATTAAATCATGTAAAGCGTTAAAAGATGTCCTGCAAATCGCATTTTCGGTACTCAGGCCAGATAGTTATTTACAGGTTTGTGGCAACCATGTTTGAGGGTCTCTGCTTCATTTACTTCTTCAAATATTTCTCAGATACCTGGAAGTCCACATTTCTGTTTGCCCAGAGTAGAGTCTCCATAATTTCAGTTGAAACTTCAAAACATTTAAACAGGTAGATTTTTACAGGGCCTTAATCCTTTATAGATCAGTCGTGCCTTTTTGCAGGAGTCACTAAAACCCTGAAAGACATTTCCCTTGATGGAAGTTTGGGCGACTCTTAATAACATCCTTGTTAACAATCTCAGTGTTTGAAACAACTGTGTATACAATTTTGTTGCTCCATGTTTCGGATCATCATCATCACCTGTGATCCTTTATCACTAGAAAGAAAAAACATCCTTGTTATTAAGTTTTGGTAGGTAGAAAAGTGTTTACAGATTACAGAATTGAGGCTTTGGCAGTCCATAAAATTAGAAGAAAATGTAAACTTAACACAATTTATTTGGATTCAAATCTTCCACGACTTCAAGTAGAGAAGCTCTGGGAGGTTTTGCAAAAATCATTCTTGTTAGAAAAGAAAAAATGTGCTGAAATTAAGGATTGCAAACCTATGACTTATGACTCTTTTCCTCGGGTATTCACATCCTTGACCATATAAATGATGACACTCTTGTGTCTTAGTGCGTAATGGTGGGATCTCTATTGTATGCCAGAATTGTAATGGTGCGAGGTGATCTCTCCTTGGTTCCTTCTAGGATGATGTTTCTTCACGAGATCTCATTGTTTTTCCTTAGGCGCACACCCCTTTATTCACAAGATACTTTTGGGTTTCAGGGCATCGTTGTGACTCGTAGTGGTGTTTGTGATTTGATCCATGTGGCTTGCCTTGCTTGTGACTACCTTCTATCCAAGGTGTCATTGTTAGCTTGGGATGTACACTCTTAGGTACATATGGCTTTGAGTTTAGAAGGATCCACTTCCTCTTGGGGAAAACTTCATCTTGATTTGTTATTTCCCTTTGAATTCATTGCCCTTTGTCATGCACACTCATGGTTATCTGTTTTTTGATATTTATTAAGGAGATATTTTGTTTTTCCTCTTTGGGTGATAGCATTCTTTTGGGTGATTGTAATTCCTATAATGAAACTTGTTAGAAGATTATAAATGATTTCACAGAGAATTGGCTCTGTCTTCAAGGGATAGACTCAAGGAGACTAGTTTACAAAGGATCTTGGGGGATGCGGATAACTCTATCATGGCTTAAAGGGGATATTTTATCCAGTGGCAAAGTCATGTAATAAATACATTCTCTATGGGTCATCTTGTTTCTCAGAGTCCAACAAATTTACTTGCTTTCCTTAGTGGGGACGATTATGTCCTTTCCATTAGGGCTTTGACTTACTACATTTGAGATTTCCATATCATCAGCTCACTCTTGTTGGCCATGTTGTATTGTCTCTTACTCTCCATGGGGCTTCACAATCCTCCTTCACTCCTACAATCCTTAAATTGCGACTGCACTATGATCCATTTTTGATGTTGTATATGCCATGTATCATGTTGTTCGTCTCTCCTAGCTTATGACTAGACCAATCTCTCTCCACTGTTGTGATTAATAATGAGTTTATAATACAAATATTTTCCCCACATGATTCACCATTATGCTTCACTATGTCCTCTTGATCCCCCCCCATGAATTGTTGGTATGATGGTGAGTATAAATCTATGCATCAAAAGCTTCATTTTCCCCTAGTTTGTGACCTTTTATAACTATCCTCCATGCATAATGATCACTGTCATCTCCTTCACTAGAAGAAGCGTGTGTTTCTGATGTCAAGATGACACGAGCTCTTTGATGCTCTCCATCATTCCCCTAAAACTTTTTGTTGTACCCTCCTCTTGAGGACAACTCCTACTTCAAACATTAATCCCTAAGCTTGGGTTTCCTATGCTAGTTCTCTATATGATATTTCACATCAATACATCACTAAAATCTGCACTCCCCCTAATGTCATTTGTTCTCTTTAGTGACATCAAGAGATTTACTGAGAAGCTTTTACCATCATAGTAGAAGATTGTGAGGGACTTCTCAGTGTGTTCTTCAAGTATGGTGTGATTTCACTTGCCTTCACTATGGCAGAGCTATTTTATGAGGTGTTTAATGAGGATCCCCCCCTTGGTTTTCGCACATCATATGCCCCATTCGTAAATTGAACGACTTCAAATAATTTTACTATATGACTTATAATTGGAAATACATTTTCCAAATGTTATGCCATTGTGTTGGGCATGAGGTTTTCTGTGTTTGGAGAGTGGTATACATAGAGTGATGGGGAAAGTTGGCTTCAAGAGAGACTTCTAAACTATTGGCCACACTTTCACATTTTGGGCTATTATTGATCAACAATTTTCTAGAATATTTTACTACTTTGTAGACTTTAGGACTGCCTTTGATACTTATGTGCATAAACATGCTTTTCTAGAACTTATGTGACATTGTATTTTTTATCCTTTCATTACTATTGTCATGAGGCTCAATGAGACAATTGTTCCCCAATTTTGCACTCTCCATGGTCTCTTTGACTTTGTCAAGACTACCACTGGAGTCAAGGATGTGTGTCATCCCTCCCTGAGCCTTTTTTATACTTACATTGATGAGCTTGAGGATTTTTAGTGGCAACATGTTCATGTTGATGATAGTTGTATGTTACACAATGTTTTGATTGTTATACTACTATTTGCGGACAATGATGTCCTCTTCTCACACTCTACCAACGATTTACAAATACAATGTGATGCCTTTACTTTTGTCAGGTTCAAAAGATTGTAGTGTGAACCTTAGAAAAACTATGTGTTATGGTATTTAACACACCTAGTGGTGGTGTTTCCAAGTTTCCATTTTCCTACAATTTTGATCTTTTAGAAATAACAAATTATACTTGGAAGTTAAGTTTATTAGACCATATTTTAGTCTAAAGCCTATTTATTAGTTGTGTCTTTGCAATGAATATGCCTTACTTTCTAGTCTTGAGGACAATTTTTTTTAGATACATTTCTAAGATACCCCTTTAAAGATATATCTCTTCAATACAATTATTAGGTCTACAGTGTTTTATGTGTTGGAGGTTTAGGGCCCTAGTGTGGGGTGTTCTAATTGGGCTTATATTGGGAGGGCCCAAACTCATGCTTTAGTGAATGTTTTGTTTCAAGTGGGTGACTCCTCCATCCATTGTCCAAGGAGAGTATCTTCAAGCTCCCTTTGGGTGATTTTGCCTTATGTCACTAGAGATATCCCTGTTTGGAACTATGTTCTTTAGACAAGATTGCTTCTTTGAGATTAAATGGGTGTTCGCACTGTTGGTATTCCCAAACTAGTCTCTTCCTTTAGTCAATCAATATTTCTATTGATTAGCGTCCTCCATTTCGGATTCCTTAGCATCAAAAGAGCTATTGGAGATGATATTTATTGACAATATATCTAGGTTACTCGTACTTCTGCTTCCTAGTCTCTCAATCCCAAGTTGGCTTTCTATGCATAACATTTCTTACAAATTGTAGTTGTCATCATTGTTCAACCTGACTCTCTAATGTTATTGGTCACATGTCTGGAGGTTTCCTCTTGCCAAACAGAGGGTGGGTTCCCACCAACTATGCGTTTAGATTGACCACCATATCTCACACAATAATGGGGTTTATCGTTTATGCCATATCCAAGAGGTTAAGACTGAGGAGGACTTCATTTTCAAGTGTCTCATCTTCTATGAGCTTAAGAGATACCATTGTATGTATAGAGACACGACTCTTTATTCACATTTTGGTACCTTGATTGGAGATGATTGGTTATTTTTTATTTGTGAGGCTATCATTCTGAGACAAATCCTTATAAGGGACTCCTAAAGTGGTCAAGCTAATTACTTCCTCTCAACTACTAAAAGCATTGGAGGCATTAAGCGCCCAGTGGATCCATCCATGCATAGAGGGGGACAAATCAATGAGACAAGGTTCCTCTTCATGCATAACTACCATAGTGTCCCAACACCCTTAGTCTCATTCTAGGTGTTGTGGATTTGCTTCATTTCAATAGCAAGGGCCTCCCCCTTGTCCACAACCTAGGTCACAAAGGTAGATGCACATTACTAGTTTTTTCTATGTAACCAAAGATTTGTCGGTGTTCAATGTTAGGAGAGGTCCAAGGATTGTACTTAACTTGCCTCATGATTGTCTATCTTGTGCCTATCAACGTTGGACATTCCATTGTGAACATTCTCATATCCTACACTAGCCTTTCATGATAATAAATAATGATGTTGTGGGCTCTTTTGGCTCAAGCCTTGCCATAAACATATAACCGTGTTGAACTGTTTTCATAGATTCCTGCTTTGGTTTTCATCAACTTCATGCTTCATTGAGGGGTACTTCCCTCGCACAATTCTTTATACTTATACCATGTTTTATGGCTTGAGGTTTAAACACATTACCTAGGTTTATTACCCCTCTTGTTTTGTTTACTTTTCTTTAGTGCCAAGTGTTTTAGCTACCTTTTAGAAACTAGGGTCCTTTCGCCTTAATACTTCTCTATTTTACTTTTTAGAACTTAGTGTCCTCTCACCTTAGTACTTCTTTATTGTGATTAGATGTACTTTTTTTAGTTCCATTGATGTATTTGTTTTTATTTTTTTTTCCATTTGTGGACATTAATGTAATTTCTTTCTTTTTTCCTCATGAGTCAAAATATCCCTAACATTCATTCAAGATGAGTGGCTAGCAATGAAACCCCCTGAACAACATACATTTTTAGGATAAATCCATTTTCTCCCCTACACAATACCTATCAGTGACTTATAACCTCGTCCATGCTAATAAAATTAATCAATTTTTGCATGGTGATAATAGGAGGAAAAGCTAGGATCTAAAGGAGAAACCAAAGAAATAATGGCAAAGTAACATAAATGTTGTTTAGAAGACCATTAAAGAAAATTTTAGAAGACGAGAAACAAAATTCCCTTTGAAGCTATAAAATTTTAACCCATCAATGCCTATTGATAGAGAAAGAAAGAGCAAAAAAAAATGACTTTTAGGGAACAAATTTTGATAGAGAATGAAAGAGAAACAAACATGAAATTCCAGGAAATGAGTTTTTAAACCAATTGTTATGATTCCATTTCACCTTTCAACTTCTTCTCTTCACACTACCCAACAAAACTATCAATTTAAATTAAAGCTACAAAATCCAAAACATGTGAAAACAATTGAAAATAGTAGATGCGCCCATGGGGACACACATGGATTGACTTGGGTTCATAGCACATGTTCATTGCCATAACTTAGATTCCTATCTTTAGGTGTTCCCGTGGCTACAAGGTGACTAAGAGCCTTTAGGAATGTAACCTTGGCTTATAGTGTGAAATGACTTATTCCCCACTACTTGATTCAAATTTATTAGTCCATTAGTCCAATATTTTGCTTTGGTGGATAAACCATTTTTTTTTAAGACAAAAACAAACTTATTTTGCAACTCTTTTAGAGAGATTCATGTTTTGATCTGTTTTCTAGTAGAAGCTAAAAACATTTCCAGTTTGGCATTTAAATAAAATGTTTTTTTAAATTAATTCCATTTGTTGTTGTGAGTGATTCATTGGCCCTTTCTTGACACGCACATAAGAAATCTCTATAGGCTTTCGATAGCAAATTTTCCCATTTTGTTGTTTTGTGTTAGTTTTTGGTGGGGCATTAAGGCACGGGGAGCTATTGTTTATTATGGTACTAAGAAACTCTTCTAACATTCTAGCTAGGAGATATCTTTATAACTTTGAACAATTTAAGCTCAAGTTGAATGACCTTTTGGTACTCCCTCCAATTCATGTTTTATGTAGGGTTCTAAACTTAAATTTGATATATGTCCAAATTCAAGCTATTCATCTCAACTTTGCTCATCAATGAGTTATTCTTTCTACTTGTGTTGAGTATTTCTTTAAAGCAACTAAATCATAATGAAAACATGCAGTGATTTAAATACACCATAAATAAGAAATAGTCCAATCTATAAAGATTCATAGGATACATCCACAACTGATTACAAACTCAGCCAATAACACTGTTATGGTGAAAGGTGGATTAAAGCTAAATAACTGTAACACAAGAAGCTAAAATGGGTGTGCAAGGGAGATTATGATATGACTATTCAAAACAACAACAAATCTAATTTATGTGCACTAATAGGGACAAACATAACAAGAACAAGGCAAGAACAAGAAAAAGTATGTAAATTAAGGGCAAAAGACAAATTTAACACACTTGGGGTAGAATATGGATGTGTAGGTCTCTGTTCAGTGTTGTGTGAAATTTGGAAGTTTGCTTGTACATAGACAGATTTAGCGTTTGTATGGTACCGCCAAATGTGCTTAGGGAGGATTTGGTTGTTGAATATGCCCTACCTATGTTTGCATTGAACCTGTTTATAGGGACTGAATTTGTACTGTGTCACTTTCTAATTTTGAGTTGAGATTATTTTTACAAGTACGCAGAGTGATGTTGTATAATCCTATGTAGTTTCCTTCCAAAATTTGCGAGAATAATTGTCTGATTTATCTTCTTTGTCTTGTTGACCTACTTCACCACAAGTGCTTATAAGAGCAACAAGGAAAGGCTAGCTAGGTTAGACAACCATCAAGGAGTTACAACTTGATATCCCACGTGTTTAGAATCAAAACCTATATAATTATAATGCAGTGTGAATGTATATTTAGAGGAAGAACTTTTGTTTGCTCTCCCTAAGTGGAGATGCAATTACATGCACAATTTGCTTCTCCGTATTTTAGTATAAGATGCAACTAAACCTATGCAAATTCTTAAAAGAAGAAACAAATCTTTGTAGAGTGTGCCTAGACTCGAGATGATAGATAATTCCTTTTGATACTTTTTATTAAAATTATTCTAGAAGACCTTGTATATTTAGCCTTCTCAAATTTGAATTATGGATCTATTGGCACACACGCTAACTCAAGGAGGAAGAAAGTAGTTGAAAAAACAAGGAAGAGGATAGGGGGCCAAGGGTCCACACAAAAGACATATTTAGTGGGCAGATTTGGTGGACCGTTGACTATGTCCCATAAACGAAAACAACATAAAACAAAGAGAGGAAGAAGAGATAAGAAAGGGAAAGAGAAAAGAGGGGATCCCAAAGCCAAAAAACACAGAAGAGAGAAAATAGAAGAGAGTAAGATAGGACCACACATAGAAGAAGGAAAGAAGACATGGGAAAAAAGTGTCAATAAATACCTAAATCGAATCGATGAATCATATACCGAAATTGACACTAAAAGTATTGCAAGCACTATACCAAAATTAAGTGTCTTAAGAATATGTAAAACCAAGATAAAATCAATCCGTTTCCAATCAAATTATAAATGAAATTCTAAGAAAAACAAAAGAATAAAATTTCCAATAACAAATATGAATAGAAAATAAAAGCATAATTAAAACTAAAGTATCAAGCAATGTTACCATCAACACTTCTTTAAAAGTTATCAAAGATTTGTCAAAGTTTATAACGATCAATCATATTACATTTTTCTAAGTTTAGATAAATAGAAAGGATAGAAATTAGTATTGGAATGAAGAATCAATAATTTTATCATCTATAAATGTCTTTTTGTTATGAAAGCCAATGCATTATATATGTTTTTTAAAAATAAAAAATAAAAATGATAGGATGAATTTTATTAAACATTCATTAGCATTAGTTGTGGTGTCTTTTGACCATAGATGGGGATTTGGATGGTCTTAATTAATAATGTGGTTTGGTTTTTAACTTGTTTATTATATGTATAAGATATTGTAATTATTTTAATATTAATATTTATTTCATTATTATGATTGTAAGTGAGATATTTATAAAGAATTGGATTCAATGGATTGTTCGAAGCTTATCAAAAGATAACAATGCAATACGTTGTTATTTTAAAGACAACTTATTATGTTATTATAAAGTTGATTGATTGATAAAAAAATATTTAATCAATAGTTAATAATTTACTTGCAAATTTAAACATGTGTGATAGATAAACTCATCCTCCATAAAGTGGTTGTTAGGGTTCATTAAGTTAACTTCTATTTTTTGATTCATAGTTTTTATTTTTATAAGAAAATACAACCTAGTAAAATCAACATAAGTAAACGAGGAAAAATTGATCTAAATGAGTATTTTACAAAAACATATTAATGTGAAAGATTTGAAAATAAAAAATATATAAAAATAAACATCGACGACAATTATTAGAATCATAAAATTAAATACACAAAATAATGTCCAAAACTCATTTACACAAAATGAAAGGTTTCTTAATATTAATAATCATGAATTTCACCTTTCCTCTTTGATTCTCTTTATTTCAACAAAAAATATATTTAGATGTATGAATTCTTGACAAAACCCATGCAATAGTTTTTAAGTTCTCTTTATTCAAAGAATATCTAAGCATTCTTTCCCTTTCTAATTGATGTGTGTCATTTTTTGTTTGTTTTTTTTCCTTTCCCTTGAGACATTAGAGTGATTTACAATGTTCTAGGCATTATCGATATTTAACTTGTGCCATACAGAATAAGATACTATAGTAGAATAGGTTGACAAGATGGTATTGTGATGAGCCTAGTGTAGAAGGACGATAAGCTCATGATGAGGATCAAAAGGCCAATGACAAAGTGGATCAAGGGATGGATGAATATGAAGGTAATAAGGAATATGAAGGTGATAAGGAAGTTGAAGTATAAGAGGAAGATAAGGATAAAGAAGAAGAGAAGGGGATGAAGACCACCCTATGTTACCTAATCGTTGTAGTTCATCGTATGAGTTGGATAAGGCGAAGTCAAGTCTTGTAAATATTATTCAAGGGGCGATGATACTTTATCCGAGCATATAAATTACATAATGTCGATATCTGATCTTTAATAGTAATGTATTTAGCTATAAGATTTAAATTTAGTTTTTATTTAAGAGTGGTTGTGAGAGCGATAAATTTTGTTTCTTTAATTAAATCTGGTTTCATGTGTATAAAAAAAGTCACTAATGACATGATTGTAACAATGCTCTCTTTAATAAATTTCATCAATTTTTTTTTGTATTGTCATTATTGTTCATTAAAAAAATATTAAATAATTAAATTATCATTGTCTTTAATTTTTATTTATTAAATAAATTTAAAATATATTAAATACATTGCCAAGGCGGTGTGGAAGGGGTCTATTATGAGGTGTGTTACATTCGACACTTGTGATTGTTGAAAGGTATATATTTTCAGTCATTCATCTTGCTTCTCAAGAGCATTTGAGGTAAAGCTTTTTGCTATATAATATTGTATAAGATTTGGGTGATGGGTTGAGTGAGAGAGTAGAGGATACTTGGTTGGTTCTGGTATTTGGGTATGTGCGTTAGCTTTTTCGCAGAAGCAACACATGATGACTCGTATTGATCTCTTTTTTTCCTTTTATATTTGTGAAGCATTCTCTTAGATGTTGGATGCATGTAATTTTGGATTGTATTTCATGGTCCATATCGCATATGTGACAATTTCTATGAGACCTTTTCCAGAGGGTCCACTAACCAATAATTTTGGTATAGCTATGTCATCTTTTGTAGGTATGAGGGGGGTGGTAGTGGGGAGTGGGGATGAGCTGGTGAAAGCTAAGAAAGTGAAAGGCCCTTTTCATGTGTCAAGTCCTAATGATAATAAAAGCCAAAGAAGGGGGAGGATTTAGGGGAAAATTTCTTGGCATTTATAGATCATGAAATATTCAGCCCTTATATGTGCCTCTGTATTTTACATGTGGAAGGCTATTAAGGAGCTTGATGATGTGGAGGTCGATGAAATTGATGAAGTTCATATTGTTTGACCCCAAACAATCAATCAATAGGTGGAATGCCTTCGATGTAGTGTGGTCTTTGGGCTGTGCCAATCTTATTTCCAATGCTGTTGACATGTACTCTTTACATGAAGGCCATACATAAATTGAGTGCATGATGCAGTTAGTTAGGGTGGAAATAATTCATCACTAGCACCATATGTTGGATATGTTGAAGGCTTTGAAGGGCCAAGCTTAGTTGTCTACAAGATTGAATATGGTGCTCTTCCTTGATCTTACTTTTAATCCTCTTGCTCAATGTCCTCCATTAGAGGAAAAATAAGATATCTCTATGATTGAAAATCTAGAAAAAATAATTATTGTTGACTAAGATGATGTAGGATTTCATATCATATATACATTTTTTTTGTGAAAGAGGAAGTCTTGCGTAATTTCCCCCCTCCCTGAATCTATCTAGAAGTTTGATTTTTAGTTAAATTGTGAAGGTGGATGAAGATTGATGATCGCTATTAATAGCTTGATGGTTAATATAGATAAATATAGACTTACATTTTTTGTTTTCAACGTCTATTCATTTTTTTGTGTGTGAATGAATTGGGTGTTTACCATATTTTTAGATTAATGTGCATCACAATAGACTAAACTTCTAGAATTTATTTAGATTGTAATATATACAAATTAAGCATAAATTTGAATAATTGATTGAGATTGCTCTGATAATGCGATTTTCTATTTATAGAAAGTATTAAGGAGATCAAGATACTTAGCTTTATTATTTGACTGGCTGACTATATCTATGTTTTGATGGCAAGAATGGACTAAAAGCAACCCTGTGATTCATCTAGATCTAAAACTGACTATACATGCATGTTGGGTCACTAACGTCAGGAATAAAGTATATTCATTAGACACATGTGACATAAGGTTAACGTTATTGTCTTGGGGTATTATACTTCTCTATGACCATACAATGTGGTGCGTCTTTTTGATATGTCTCTATGTGTTATCTTTGACCCTTAACTATTTGTGCAGTTCCAAAAATTAGCTTCCTTTTCTTTGAAACCTCAAGTTCACATATGAAGGATGAAAATCGTAAAAAGTGAGGAATTGTGATTGAGTTGAGTTGACCCCAATCACCCCCGTTGATGATAGACCAATACCAATGTATCCAATACTCTGAAGAGGAAAGTCAAGCCACACATAGTTCTTCTCCTTAGTGTGAATATGCAATTGTGCCCTTTGGCTATATGAATGTACTTAGAAATTTGGGTTTTATCTTGCAAATGTTGGTACTTGACCTAACTTGGTGTGCCTCAGACTTAGCTGATGATTTCTTGTAATGATTAATTTTCAATTCGAGAAGAATAAGGTGGATTTTCTCAATGTGTAGTAGTATACTTGATAGGTACTTTAGAGAATAGATAGTGAATATGTTTGACCTTAATTTATCTTTATATGCGTTCAATTGGGTAATTTTTTCGTGCGACCAACACACTGCTTAAATGGGTCGGCCTATGAGAATGATTTGATTTTTAAAAATAGTCATTGACAGGAAAAAAACAATAACCTCAACCTCAGGGCAATAATGTGAACTTTACTGTCTGGGAGATAAAAGTGTAAATGTGGTATTTTGAAAACTATGAGCAAGATATTTCACTTATAGAGCACAAATTAGTATGTTCTTGTAGGTGACTGATAGCAACTTAGAATGGATCGGGCTCATAACTAGCATTTGAGTGTGTGGGAATGATGAATGTGATTTTTTAGAGTCGCACAAGTCATGTAGGACAAGTTTAGGTCAAGATCAACATTGCCAAGTGTAAAATACTATATTTTAGTGTCTAAAAATCCCATTTTTTTATATTGTTATTAAATTGAAATTAAAAGATTAGCGTAATAGGATAAATATGTTTCGAGTGTGTACAACACAATTTGTCTTTGGGAGAAAGCTCCAAATGTGCAAGTTGCCCCAAGCAACCTGCAATGAAAATGTAGTAGTCAATGTCTATAGAATGAAACTTGAAACATGAATTATACGTGAAATTTAAAACTTGAAAGAGCAAGGAAGAAGTACACCTATATGTGAGTAAACAATGTTGCCATGTAACTTGGAGATGATGCTTCTTTGTCGAAGGATTAGATAATTACTGAAGCACATGGAGAACATGGCAAAATTGAGGTTGATCGATCCCTAATTTGAATTTTGACTAAGGCAAGGGTCATGAATAGGAAGACAAAAGCCCCAACCTACATATAACTAATCTAAAACCGCTCTTGTAACCCCAAGATGATAATATGAGAACCAAACAATGGGTTTGTTATGGGTATTGCTATGGCCATTGCGTATTGCTGAATCTCAATGTACACTACTGAAAAATTATGAATCAATTGTTGTAGGCAGACTTATAGATTCAAGTTTTCTTCACACTTGAAAACTCTTGAAAATACTTAAAAATACTTGATAAATAATTTCAAAGGTGCCAATGTGTCAATGTGCATGAGCTGGCATCACATCCCATTGAATTAGTGTCAATTATAATATGTCATAATCTGCATGAATTAATATCATGCCCAATTGAATCGGAAATGGTGTATATGTGTATAAATCAACATCATGGCCAATTGAATTTGTCTTGTGAAAATGGAGTGCAAATGCCTTGCACATGCCCCCAAATGTATCTGAATCTATGCCAATATGAAATCTATCACTCATGAAGGGTAAAATGGAGTACATATGTCTTGCATATGCCCCCAAAATATTTTTAAAGACTGCAAACAACTATCCCAATCTGATATATGAATCACATTTGAGCTCTGAAATTGTATAGTGTACTCAGATCTATTTATGGAGGCTTTAGTCTCTATGACAAATTTCACTAATATGCCCCTCTTTTAAAGTGAGGGACAAAACTTGTAACCTGTAAATTACTCATATCAAAAGAGAAGTGAATTGTATAATGTCATGTATAAAGATAATACCATGTAAAAACATGTCAAAAAGTGGAGAGTATGCCATCATAATAATGCATATAACATCAAGGCATATATGTAACATATGGAATGAAAGGACATTTAAGTGGTAAGTTAAGATAAATGTACCTATGAAGCACATTATAAAAATTGTCACTAGATAAGAGTACATAGTAAGGAAGTGCATGATATAAAACTTGACACAACACACATAGGGGGATGTGAGATATGGATCACAACATCTGCAATCATAGCAGTTGCACAAGCTCAGATCTCAACACACGATGTCAATAATAATATAGAATGTCACATAAGGCCAATGGGCCACATATAAAGGAAATAAAGACATCACTAACAAGCAAAGCTATGGAGCCAAAAAAAAGGGTACGAATGCCACAACAAACAAGGTTAAGGAGCCACAAACAAGGCCAAGATGCCATACACAATAAGAAACAATAACTATCTTATCATGCAAAAGTAACAACATCGATGAAGCATAAAACAAGTGAAAACCAATCTACACTAAACATATATGTCAGTATCATAGCAAAGTAAAATAACATATCCATGTAGCACTATGTAAGAAATGAATAGCTAACAAGGCATACATGCAAGCAATCTATGTAGTTCAACATGGTAAATAGGTTATTGAAATATATAACTTATGGAAGTAGATGACCTATCATTGGTATGGCCCCTGAGTATACGGAAGGTCTAACATTTACATGTCTATGTATGATTTGTATGCCCTGCATTACACTCATATATCTTGTGAAACTCGTGTGTATGAAAATAATATGCCATCTACCAAACATGTAATTAATAACACATGTAAATAATGCAATCTAGCAATTCATGTCATGTTCAAGTCCTAATTTTTGATGTTTTGGAATACTGATTTTTTTTGAATTGGTCTAGTAAATGTTCAAGGGAGATGCTAACCAATTATCCAATCTAGGCGATGGTCATAGGAAGGAATTGTATCTCTTATCCACCATTCATGTCCATTATCAACTATATGTTTACTTTATTTTTAGATTAATGTGAATCAAAATAGGCTAAAATTTTAGAATTTATTCATAATGTAATATTTGGAAATCAAGCATAAATATGAATGTAACTAATGGAGATTGATATGATAATTCAATTTTCTATTTATGGAAAGTACTAAAAAGATCAAGATACTTAGATTTACTGTTTGATTAATTGATTATGACTATGTTTTAATGGTAGGAATGGATTGAAAGTAAACTTATGATTCATAAGAATGTTGAACTGATTATTTGTGCATGTTGGGTCACTAACATCACGTTGGAAAAAAATTGTCAACTGCAAGTGACCTAATGCTGACATTACTGCCTTGAAATATTTTGATTCTTTGTGATCGTACAATGTAGTGTACTTGCCTGATGTATCTATATGTGCATTATTTGATCCTTAATTATATGCACAGTTCTAGAAATCAACTTTCTTCTCCTTGAAACCCTAAGTTAGCTTGTGAAGGATGAAAACTTGTAAAAGTGAGAAAGTGTAATTGGGTTGAATTGACCCAAATCACCCCCATTAATGATTGATTGTTAGCTATGTATCCAATACTCCAAAGAAGGAATTCAAGCCACATGTAGTTCTTCCCATTAGTGTGATTGTGTTATTTTGTTCTATGAATGCACTTAGAAATTTGGGTTTGATAATGACCATGTTGGCACCCTAAGTGGCTTGGTGTGCTTCAGACTACTCTTAATGATTGTTTCACAATTTTGAAATAATAAGACATATTTTATCAATGTGTAGTAGTATATGTTGACCATTTTGGTCCTACAGGCCAAAATCGGTTTCTTTTTTCCCCTGCTGTTCTGAGCCAGTTCAAATCTGGTTTGCACAAGTCTTTCGGCAGAAGAAAAACCAGTTCAAATAATACAAAGAATTTTACAAAGCTTCTTTGGACATTCTGTCCGAAGAAATTCACAAGGAAAGAGAGTGAAAATGATTCAAGACACTTTTCCTTAAGGTTGGAAAAATTGGTTCAATCGAAGGGTTCAAGCGGTTGGTTCAAGCAGTCAAATGAATGAGCAGAACACAGTATTGAACCATTGAATTATTGAACTGTTGAACCAATTGTTGGTTTAATCAAAAAGTTCAATGACAGAGACCTGATCAAAGAAAAGGTTGAAGGAATCGACCAAATAGCGACGGGCACACGAACGTCAACTTTACGACAATGAAATAGCCGTTGATTTTTAAATGAAAGGCATGAGCTCGAAAGAATTCAAAGGCTTAAGGCCAAAACAAAGATAGCCCCCGAGAGCCGAAGGAGCCAAAAAAGACAAAGCCAAGAAGAGGCAAAAGAGCTAAGTGCGAAAATGGACAAAACAGTCCAAGTGGCAAAGGAAGGTGTCGACTCAAAGAGTTACTCCAGTAATTGACATAGTATCTGCCAAGTGGTCATCAAGGGGCACAAACAGTGAACGACGTGACTCATTTTTCTTCACTTTGCATTGATGAGCAGACAAACTGCGTGAAGGCCTTGAAGTGGTGGTCTTGTTTGAAGACAAACGACGTGGCCCATAATTTCATATATGACGTTTTAAACGCCTAAAGTCAAAATAGGAGCCAACACAACATTATCTATCAAGCGGCTTCCTCTTCTCAATGCTCAAAATGCACATGGGCCACTTATTAAAGGGCACCAAAGTCTTTTCCAAAAGGGATGCTTTTGTTTTTTTATTCTCTATATATATTGTAACTTCTCATTTCAGAAGGAATCTCTTGGCTTGTAAGAAAAAGCTTTGCCAAAAATCTCTTGGCTTGTAAGGCAGAGCTCTGTCAGATTTTACCTTGAATCAAGACATAGCATTTTTACCCCCATTTTGAGTTTGCACTTTCGTATATGTCTATGGCTTTGTTTTATGTTAAGTTATTTTCTTTTATGCTTTCACAGAATGATTCCAGCATGTCTAGTGTATTGTGAAGTTTCTTCTTTTGCAGGTCTGCCAGAAGTGTCTACAACAGAGTATAAGCGCATGTGAATAGGGTGCCATAGTGTGTCTTAGAACGCCTCTGGTAGTTCTTCCTCCCTGTATCTCCACGAACCCCTAGCTCATTGATGCAAAAAAATTTCTCGTGTCAAATGAAGTGTATGTCAGCTTGTTCTTAGTGAAAAGTGTAGGTTCAAGCTAAGTAGATCAAACTTTTTTGGTGTATCACTGTTTAGTTTAGGTTCTATTTTCAGCATCCTTCTCTCTTTTCACCCCCTCCATTGTTAGTAGTAGGAAACCCAAGACCGTAGAGATACATCAAAGGGAGCTAGCCCTTGTCTAGAAACTCTCCCCCTAGTTTTGCTAGACCCACAGGCAAGAGGGGAGTTTCCATCGTGACGCGTGAAAGACAGGAGATCAACCTCTTGTCGAGGGTGCAATCCACCGCGTCAATAGTTTTTGGCATGCCTGGTGGGACATTTCGTCTAAAGAGTTGAAAAATTTTGGTGTGTTCTTCAACCAACCAGCATTTGGAGGCTTTTTCATCAACACCAATGGTGACTCCGAGTTGAATCAGCTGGTTAAGTAGTCCAGGTGCCATCAAGAAATCTTATTTTTATATGTATAATCTCATTGCTCAGAATCATGGGCCTTGTATTCCTTCATATGGTTTTGATCAAGCTCAGGTTGTTCATGGAATCACCTCAAACATCTCTCTTAGTTGCCCTTAAATAATAAGGGAAGTAGCACTAGAGTTTGAGAAGCAAGTGATGGAGATAGACAGATTGGATGAGCAGTATAGATATTAGTAGGAGCTTATGTACAAAGAGGAGTGTTTGTTCAGGCAAGCTCAGGCTTTGCAATCCATGGAGGAGGAGGTAGCAAAATGGAAGAGTCCATTCATGCAAGGCAGTCAACCTTGTGCACCCCCTCTTATTCTAAAGAAAGCCCCCTCTTATGCACCAAATCCTTTCTACCAGATAACACTTGCTCACTCTAGCTCATCTAATGCATTAATCACTCCTGCTCTTAACCCCTTGCATCTAACTTTCCAACATCAAAGGGAACTAAAGCAACCTCTCAGGGAGATGAACCTTCTCAATTCTTTAGATTGCAAATCCTCCTTTGAAGGGAATACCATGAACCAACATGCCTCTCTTCAAGAAGATCTTCCTGTACATCAACAGTCTCTTCCTAATCTTCCCCAACCTCCTCAAGTCTCTCAATATGATGTCCAGATTCTAAGTTAGAAGAGGGAAAATCATGAACCAACTTGGGACCTTGAAGAAGATAAAGTTGTTGCCTCTTCCCAAGGGAAAAGTTCTAATCTTAAGGTCATGAGTTGGAAGGAAACAATGGAATCATGGGGCAGGAAGGAGGAGGAGAAAGGTTTTGCTCAAAACCTTGAAGAAGATGAAGCTGCTCCTACTCATCATGATGATGCTTGTGACCTCCAAGAAAGGATCTTTCAAGAAGATATAGACAGGCAAATTATAGAGTTGGAGTCCAGAGCGAGATTCCTCATCCAATGTATGATAGACGGTTCAGACCAAACAATAGATTCTATGCTTGAACACACTCCATCTACACACCTCCAAGAGAGCTATCAGGCCACATCTGATATAGATGAACTGATGGCCAAATGGAAAGAGGAGGATCATTCGATTCTAGCTCAAGGACTACCTCCTCTTCCACATGGGTGTAATCATTAGTGTTCCACTTCATCCCTTCTCAAGGAGGAACCTATTTTGCAGGAGGCAAGTGAAGAAGAGAAGATCCAATTTGCAGCTGTTCAGGAGGCTATCATGAGCGACAATGAAGATGAAATCATCATGGATGCTCTTTTTGAAGACATCATCAACAATGGAGAAGACACAAGTCATACATACATGCAAATGTTACAACAATATGAAGATGAACATAAGCATGATGAGTTCTCTCCTCCCTTGTTTGATGAACTTCCTTGTTGCTTTGATGAGGAGGATGACCATGCCATGGAGCCCGAGTTGGAGGAGGATCAAGTGGATGTCTTTGAACAACTAGAGACTCTGATCTTTGAGCAGAAAAAGGAGAAGCCTATCTATCTTGAGAATAGCTTTGAAGAAGAGAGCCTTGAACAAGAAGGTGATGTTCTGTGGGATGAACAATCAGTCTGTGATTCAATTTTAGACATAACAACAATCACCCTTCTTCAAGAAAGCCATGATCAAGTAGAAAATAGATTTGACAGGGTCTTCAATGAAGCAAAAGGGGACAAGTCAAACCATGATGCATGTCAAAAGAGCTATGCATATCAAAGGGGCTATGGTGATGAGTCAACAACCATCGATTTTTTGATAAAACACGCTAGCATAAAGAGCCAACATTCGACAAGCTTCCAAGAACAAGAAGAGTACATATATGTTGGGAGCATGTTTGATTCTGATCCACTCGGATGCAAGCCAATCGAGGTGGCAAGCAAGAGGAGCAGGTCACCAAGTCTCCATTCCATTCAGCCACTTGTCTGGCACCATAAGTTTCCTTGCCATGAAGGAGACTTAAGAAATTTTCCCTTTGATCTAGGAGGGAGGCAAATATACTTGGTTAGTTGTACATAGTAGCTTGCTTTCAGTTTTCTTTCCTGTTTTCCCTAAGTGTTGTTTGCACAAGTAGTGTTTTTAGCCTTGTGTGTGTTTTCCTTTGTGTTTGGGGTAAAAGCTTCATGATTGATTCTTGGATCTATCTCAAGGCTGTTGCTAACTTTTCAAGTTACATTCTAACTTCGTACCCAATGGACTTTAAGGCAACTGGTTTCTAAGCATAGCAGGCATGCTTCCCCTGAGAATCGCCAAATTGTTAACCATTTTGGTCTTGCAGGCCAAAATCGATCTCCTTTTTCCCCTGCTGTTCTGAGCCAGTTTAAATCTGATTTGCACAAGTCTTTCAGTAGAAGAAAAACTAGTTCAAAGAATACAAGGACTTTTACAAAGCTTCTTCGAACATTCTGTCCAAAGAAATTCACAAGGAAAGAGAGCGAAAATGATTCAAGACACTTTTCCTTAAGGTTGGAAAAAGTGGTTCAATCGAAGGGTTCAAGCAGTTAGTTCAAGCAGTCAAATGAATAAGCAGAACACAATATTGAACCATTGAACCAATTGTTGGTTCAATTAGAAGGCTCAACGATAGAGACCTGATCAAAGAAAAGGTTGAAGGAATCGACCAAATAGCGACGGGCACACGAACGTCAACTTTACGACAATGAAATAGCCGTTGATTTTTAAATGAAAGGCATGAGCTCGAAAGAATTCAAAGGCTTAAGGCCAAAACAAAGATAGCCCCCGAGAGCCGAAGGAGCCAAAAAAGACAAAGCCAAGAAGAGGCAAAAGAGCTAAGTGCGAAAATGGACAAAACAGTCCAAGTGGCAAAGGAAGGTGTCGACTCAAAGAGTTACTCCAGTAATTGACATAGTATCTGCCAAGTGGTCATCAAGGGGCACAAACAGTGAACGACGTGACTCATTTTTCTTCACTTTGCATTGATGAGCAGACAAACTGCGTGAATGCCTTGAAGTGGTGGTCTTGTTTGACGACAAACGACGTGGCCCATAATTTCATATATGACGTTTTAAACGCCTAAAGTCAAAATAGGAGCCAACACAACATTATCTATCAAGCGGCTTCCTCTTCCCAATGCTCAAAATGCACATGGGCCACTTATTAAAGGGCACCAAAGTCTTTTCCAAAAGGGATGCTTTTGTTTTTTTCTTCTCTATATATATTGTAACTTCTCATTTCAGAAGGAATCTCTTGGCTTGTAAGAAAAAGCTTTGCCAAAAATCTCTTGGCTTGTAAGGCAGAGCTCTGTCAGATTTTACCTTGAATCAAGACATAGCATTTTTACCTCCATTTTGAGTTTGCACTTTCGTATATGTCTATGGCTTTGTTTTATGTTAAGTTATTTTCTTTTATGCTTTCACAGAATGATTCCAGCATGTCTAGTGTATTGTGAAGTTTCTTCTTTTGCAGGTCTGCCAGAAGTGTCTACAACAGAGTATAAGCGCATGTGAATAGGGTGCCATAGTGTGTCTTAGAACGCCTCTGGTAGTTCTTCCTCCCTGTATCTCCACGAACCCCTAGCTCATTGATGCAAAAAAATTTCTCGTGTCAAATGAAGTGTATGTCAGCTTGTTCTTAGTGGAAAGTGTAGGTTCAAGTTAAGTAGATCAAACTTTTTTGGTGTATCACCATTTAGTTTAGGTTCTATTTTCAGCATCCTTCTCTCTTTTCACCCCCCCATTGTTAGTAGTAGGAAACCCAGGACCTCAGAGATACATCAAAGGGAGCTAGCGCTTATCTAGAGACTTTCCCCCCAGTTTTGCCAGACCCACAGGAAAGAGGGGAGTTTCCATCGTGGCGCGTGAAAAACAAGAGCTCAGCCTTCTATCGAGGGTGCAATCCACCACGCCAACAGTATACTTGATAGGTACTTAAGAATTTTAGATGATGAATATGATTAACCTTGATTTGTATTTATACACACTTAATTTGATAATTTCCTACACCACCAACATGATAAGTGAATGGGCCAACCTAAGTGAATGATCTGATTTTGAAAAATAGTCGTTGCTAGGTGTAAAATGGTAATGTCAACCTCAAGGCAGTAATGTTGATATTGTCGAGAAGAAATAATCTACAATTATATGTTAGCTTAAGGGTTTCTCCTACAACTTGTGAGGATATACCCTGAGGTAGCTACTTAACACATAGACTATATGATCTTTCATTTAATTTTCATCCTAAGGACATATAACTTTGTAAGGAGTTTCCACTATACATGCAACACTAAACTACATAGAATACTAGGAAGGCTAACACACACTTGCAGAATTTAAATGGAAGAAAAATAAATTGCATGAAAGGAAAGTTCAAGAAAGTAGATTGCAGGAAAGTAAAGAAAATAAATTGAAATTTGAGTATAGATTTGGAAGCTTCTTAGACAATGTAATTGAAGTACACACACTAAATTGGAAGTTAAATAAACTTATAGGAATCAAATGGAAGGTGGTTAAGAAATGGGGCTTACTTACGTGGAATTATTTATGCAAAAACTAGAAAATAGGACAAACAACTTACATCTCTAAAGTTTTTGGATGGATGTGACATAAAGTTAGATGCTCAGACATTAGGGTGACATAAAAGGGGATATGAAGTGGATAGGATAAATGACATGTTTGACTCAAGATTGGTTAAAAAATACAATAGATAGTGGGAAATAACACATAATATATAAAAATTATACATACTAAAAATAGAAAAAAATTCTAATTAAAAAGTACAATTACGTGACTTGGTATTGGTTTATCAAAATAATGATGTTGTAGAAGAGTTTGGTAGCCAGTTTGTTGGAGTAACATGTAGTCCCTCAAGAAAAGGGATCAAGTGATTAAATCGACAATCCAACATCTCGAGTGATGGGTGAGAATGTATAACAATTGAAAACTCTTTTACGTGAAAGCATGAAACAACGCCTAAGTTTATAGTAAAAATATCCTTGTTTTAGTGAACCCATCATGTCATAGGTTTTTTAGTTGTTGAGTGACCTTTAAGTGATCTGAATATACTCAATAGAGTGCATCAAAACATGTGGGTTTCCCTAGACACCAACATCTATCACACTGGTGGGTGTTTTCTATTGTATCTCTTAACAAAGAGAAATGTTGGGAAGACTTTCCTACAACCAAGTTGTTAGAAAATGTAGGATCTTACATATGAATAAAAAAATATGTTTATAATCCACTTGTAGACTTTGTTTTCCAGATGTTAGTTGGGAAAGATAATCAACAATGAAATTATCTCTTATAGGTTTATCTAGGATGGTAATATTTAATTTCTAAAATAATAATAATTATGTAATAGTGGAACCATTAAGATTTAGTTTGTGCATTAAAGACTACATGGTTGGATAATCATTTTGCACAAAAACTTAGAATCTAATAATGAAAAAGAACTAATTAATAGTATATAACTAAAATAAATTCGTTCATAGTTATCATGCAATTGGGCTCTATGCCATAAAGGTTTTTTATGATGTAATGCATGTCATGGTTCAACTGCTCATATTGTCATCCAAGGATTACTTTTCATGCTCTATTGGATACATAAGTGAGGATATGGAAAGGAATTTTCCAATCCATCTCTCAAAGAGCATGTATTGTCATGATAGTGTGTTCTAAAAAGCTTTAAAAGTTTCCTGACATGAATTATTCCAAACAAGATCAACATGATAAGACAATTATTAATGCTTCAATTTTGTTCAGATTTGTAATGAATATTCAATAAGACATGCATGCTCAAGGAAACTATTAACATTTTTTTTGTTGAGGTGTGAAATAAGTTTGTTAATTATATGTACCTTAGGGTGGTTTACTTAAGGTTTGATAGATGATGGTTATTATTGCTTATGTTTAGGCTCCAACTAGTTGTTAATGTTAAGGGATCGTTTAGAAATGGTTGAAATAAATTTGGTTATTGTAGAAATGGACTACATTTTTATAAAATATTCCCAAGATAGAATTGATGTGGTAGGAGGTTATCTAGAGTAATAATGTACCTAATAAGATCTGAAGATCCCACAATTAGGATGATATTTCAATGAGGACAATCAATATATTGGATAAAATTATAAATGGATTGATTTAGTACGTGTATGTTATGTACATAAGTAAATATGAATGTGTTTACATTATGTAAGTTCAACCTTTGGTCAACAGTGAGAATTAGTTGAATACTAGAGTGGTCATTGGTCATGATTTATAGACATATGAATGATTTTATCTCTAATTAGGGCTGGGTGGGTCGATATAACACTAAATTTTGAACGTTTTGTTTTCATCTTGAAATGACCATATAATCTGATCTACACCTCATATATGCATTAGTTGTGGCAAGTAAATTTTATTCAAGTTTTGGCATGACATCATCTTAATTTGTAACAAATTTGCAATATAGTTTTCAACAAGCTACAACATTTGCTATAGGTAACCTACAGACAGGGCGACCTACAATAATTTCCATAGGGTGACATGAAATAGTTGTTACAGGTTGACCTACAATAATTTATATAACAAATTAAACCATTAGTAATACCAAATGATCAACATTATAAATCATTTTATCTAGATATCGAAAGCTTTAAACCACACCAATAAACGTATACAATGTATATATATTATGTGCTAGAATATATATTAGGTGGATACATCCGTGATAACATTAAAATAATGGAATATGGTCACAAACATTCTTTAACTTATTTAAAAAATCATTTTTTTAATAAGGCTATTTCCTTGCATGATTCAAACATTTGTGAAAAGGGAAATTTATAAAAATTATATAGCCTTACTTGTGAATGGATGTGATTCAGGGATTGACTCATTTAATGGTAATGGGGTGTTTATTTTTGCCTCAGAAAACTTCTCAAATGGGTTATATCATTATAAGTGATGTGGATGTAGTCCGACTAAAATCCTCAAATGTGGTCCTACTACAATCCTTGAATGTGGACGGAACTTTATAGAGTGCAGTGGATGGGAATGTCATCAATTTACTATTGAAAACCAATTAAGTGTTCTTATTACTAAGGTTATGGGTGTAGGTTGAGCATTAACTATTAGGTGCTATAGGGGGAGGTTGGGCTGGGTAGAAGCAACTCAAAATGCAATATACCTTTGTAACAAGTCACCATCAACAACCTTACAGATGAAGACTCCATATGAAGTCTGGGGTGGTCATCTCCCTTTAGTGACACATCTTCAAATTGTTGAATCCATGTGCTATGCATTGATTCCAAATGGGAAAAAAAACAAACTAGAACATGAGTCATAAATGCATGCTTTTGGGATACTCTGAGTCTTCAAAAGCATCATGTTATATGATGAGAAATCTAATAAATTTTTCATTGCAAGGGATGTTGTCTTTTTTAAAAGTGTAAGGGACAACTCAAGCATTAGTCAACAATTGAATCGATTGAAAAAGTATGCCAAATTTGATGTTTGCAAGGAGGTTGATATGGAGGTTCCAAACACTAAAGGGGGGAACTGCAATTGGGAAACACTTGAATCTATATTGACCCTTGTAACTGAAAAGGACACATCCCTTACATATGACAATGGAACTCCATCAGGGGATGGTTTAATGACATAAATGAGGGGGCTTTAAATTCATAAATTGAGGCACATGTGATTCAACAAGATACACAAAAATATTCCAAAATGGGTCAAATAGAAATTGAAATATTTTAGACCTAATGAAGTCGAGAAAACATGGACAAGAAGTGAACACATAGCTGCAGAACAATTAGAATAATTTCTTGATGAAATTTATGATAAGATATAAAATATTACCTTGGAAGACCTTCCTAAAGAAGAAGTCAATGTTGTATTAGAATTTAAACCCACTTATTTCAAAGAAGTTGAAAAGCTTGAGGCATGGAAAAATGCTTCAAGAAATGAGTATGATGTGTTGGTCAAGAATGAAACTTGGAAATTGGTTGATCCTCTGATTGGCTATAAATCAATTGGCTTCAAGTTGGTCTTTCACAACAAGTACAAAGTAGATGGCTCACTTGTCAAGCACAAAACAAGTCTTGTTGCAAAGTGTTTTACACAAAAATAATGAATTGACTACAATGATAATTTTGTACTTACAATACAATTGACTACCATTCATACCATGTTGGATATGTTAGTTCAAAATAGATAGAAAGTTCACCAAATGAACATAAAAACTACATTTTGAATGGTGATCTCAAGGAGATAGTGTACATGACATAGCTCAAAGGTTTTATGGTAAACAACCAAGAGTACAAAGTGTACAAACTGAAAAAATCATTATATGGTTTGAAATAATCCCCATGAGTGTGGTGTGACAAACTTGTTGAGCACCTCCTAAACATGAACTTAAAACATTTTGAGTTTGAAGATGCAACTCTTTCTGTCAAAAATTGTATTTGTAGTTGTGTGTGTTGAAGATCTACTCATCATAGAAAATAATGAAAGATTCACTATAAAATTCAAATAAGAGATGATGAAAGGATTTGAAATGGTAGATCTGGGTTATCTTCATTACTATTTGGGTATTGAAGTAATTCAAAAATTAAAGTATATCTTCATCACTCAACAAAAGTACATTGGTGAAATTCTGAGCAAGTTTCGAATGCTACTTTGCAAGGCCCTCAATACGTCCATATAACAAAATTTGAAACTAATATAAGAAGATATAATAGATTTAGTAGATGCTACTAAATACATACAACTTATTGGAATTTTGATATATGTAACCATAACTATAACATATATTTATTTCATTATTGGTGTTCTTTCTTGATTCATGCAACAACCTACAGAAAGTCAATGGTTAACAACCAAAATAGTCCTTTGATATCTCAATGGAACACATAATTTTGGGATTAAATCTTCAAGATAGGGGACTTCAAACTGGGTATATACTCAGATTATGACTATGTTGGTGATTCTGAAGATGGAAAATATACTTTAGGTTTTTTGATGAATATGAGAACAAATGTTTTTAGCTAGAAGTCAAAGAAGCAACTGGTGTCAAAAATTTCTTGAGCTAAAACAAAATACATGTTAGCTTCAGAGTTAACCAAAGAGATTTTTTGGTTCAGAAGGGTTCTTTCAGATTGTTAGGAACAATAGGTTTCATCAATACATCTCATGGTTGACAACACATCTAAAATTCAAATAGAAAAAAATCCAATATTTCATGACTGAACCAAGCACATCAACCCCAAATTTTATCCGATTCAATACTATGTGAAAGATGGCAATGCAATTTATCCATTGACCTAATTTAAATCAACCAACACACATCCTTGTAAAAGCACTGCCATAAGAAAAAAATTAAAATTTCAAAGGAATGCTTGGTCTCACATTGACCCCTATAGATAAAGGGGGGATGTAAAATTATTGTATAATATATGTTATTAATCCTAGGTATCATCGGATTTTGTCTTTAGTGATAAATGAATAGTCAACATGAAGAGTCACCTTAAAAGGTGAAATGAACAACCATTCATTGGATTTGTATATTGTAATATTTCTATTTTTTAAATTGAATCGTGAATATAGTTTTGACTTGCACTAAATATTGTTTATTTTCATTCCATTAATATCTGGTTTGAAAAAAAATTAAGAATAAAAGAGAAAAATGGTTATGTTTTAATTATGACAGAAAATATAGTAGGATACATAAAATTTATGAAAATAAGTTATTCTACATTAATTATGCTAATACACAATAAGAAAAAGACTAAGCATTTATGATTATTAATAAGCTAGAGGATGCTGGACATCCACGCACTTTTGGGTATTATCACCCCACATACCCTCAAGTTAGTGGGTCTTAGAAAAGAACAAAATGTGAAAATATTGATTGAATCAAGAAGTTATCACAACTTTATCAACCATAAGTTAGATACACACTTGAACTATTTTGTTTACCCAACTTTAAAATTTCAGTTCATGGTTGTAGATGGGAGTAGAGTTAGTTATTCAAGAAAATTACATAGTATTAAACTCACCATGGAAGACTTGATGGTAGATGTACATATGTTTTCCATTCCCATGTATGAATAATAAATTATTGTGGGAGTCTAATGGTTCACTATCTTGGGAATGATTGAGTTGAACTTCTAAGATTTAATCATGTGGTTTCATTCAAAGGGCATAAAATTTGAACTAAGAGGGTTGTGTGCAAACTCTCAACAGATGGTAAGATCTCATCATATGAAAAACATGCTTAAAAAGGGTGAATATGGGGTTGTCGAACAATAATTTTCATTATAGGGACAATAGTCCAAGTTATCTATACCACTAGATCAACAATAAATTATAGATGGGCACTCAATAGTTTTTTTGGATACAACACAGTAATTTATGCCTAAAATAGAAACTTCTTCCAATATGGATCCATTTATGAAATTTTATGGATACAAGCCACCATTTATCATATCATCATCCAAGATAAAACCATGGGTTTGAGTAGTTAGGGAACACACTCAACACCAACATAAGTTTCCCTAATCAGTAAAAATGAAGAAGGTCATTAGACAAAGAGTTTTAGCCCATATAGTGTTATTATTACTTGATGAGGAAGGAAGAATCATTTTTGAATATGAGGAAATACTTCAGACACACACTAAGAGATTGAGGAAGAAGGTGCTTACAAGGTATATGATGAAGTAGACTAATATGGACACTATATATGCGACATGGGAGGATGAAATATTCTTTCACAAGCATCCAATGGTCATCAATGTTGAGGACAATGTTAGTTTGAAGGAGAAGGGCATGTTATGCCCTTAATCTATAACATGCATTCGGATATGTGTGTATAACTTATGGCTAGAATAACATTAAATTAAGTCATACGATCATTTATATGTCTTCATATAGGTAGTAGGGCCGAAGTAGGGACTCTTAATATCATAACTAGAGTATATATAGGAGGTAGTGGTTAGTATTTTATCATTATATTACAAATTCAATCCTTATTGTAAGGTTTTACAAGTTCCCCTCCTAGAAGTGGCTTAGTCATATAATTCATTATTTTTATATTATTTAAATCATATAGTTATCAATTGTTGGCATTCTAATTTAGTGGTATAATAATTCCATTATACTCATTTTAGAAATGAACATAATTTAGCAACATTGCATGATAAACATGCTAACATTGTTAAAAATTCCAATTGATCTAAGTATATCAGAACAAAGCAAGCAATGAGGATTCAACATGACCTTAAAAATATCAAATTTCATACCATATTAGTATGTGAAAAGGATAAGAAATTATGTTTCCATCCAAATTGTTAGTGGGAGCAAGGTTAGTTGATGGAGCTATTATCAAATAAGTTTTTTGCATTGTCTACAAGAAAGGCTCAAATGCCCATAATTTGTTGCTATATGTGGTTATTAAATTCAAAAAATACTTCCCCTCCATGAATATAAAAAACCCCGCACATTTTCCAATTCCTCTTGTTACTTGTTTTAACTTATTTTGGATTTAGTGATCTAAATATGTAGAAACTATTGAAATTTAAATTGCATAAGATATAACATAGATTACACAAATATAATGTACTAAACATAGATTGATTGCACTTTCTAAATGTGGAAATTATCAAGAGAAAAGGAACTTTAATAATGTTATGTTTTATATTTCTCACTCCCCATGTACAGTCACCTTAAATGGTTTGTGTAAGCTTTATGATTGTTAAGGTCAAGAAATAAACTGTTAGAATCTTCTAGGATGTTGTCGATGGAGCCAAAACACTTATGGTAATTGGTCTTGTCCATTGTCTTTCAGAATTTTCTTTTTTATTTTGTCCATTTTGTTATTCCATATATCATTGTGCCTAGTTATTTAGATGATTTATTTGTAATTTATTGACCTTGATCCTATGCGTATATCCTAACTTTGTCTTCTTTTAGCTTGAAACCCTAGCTCCACTTTAGACACTTGTTTGAATTGAAAGAATAGGGTAAAATATGGGTTGGATATCCTCAATCACTCCCAACTAAATGGTCGAGCATTGCCTATTTTCCAATAATTTAAAGAGGGCTCAAATCGCATGTAGTTTTCCCACTTATGTATGTGTGCTCAATAGTGTTCCACTAAAATTCAACAGGACTCCTTGATTTTAGACATTTGACAACATAAATTTGACTTAAAATGTTATTTTTAGGGTTTTCATATTTGGATGCTTTTATATAATGCCTCAAGGGTGTTTAAATGGGTTTATTAAGCCTTTCCAAGTGAATGCCTGATAGGTCTAATGCTAGATAAAAATGGCCTTAGAATTGATATGTATTTATAGATGAATCTTGGAGTAATTTTAATCCATAAATGACATGTGAAATGTATATATTCATACCTAAGGGAGATATTTAAATTTGAAAAATATCTATTGAGGATCATGTGACACTACTAGCAAAGGTAGACACTATCGATAACCACTTGCATCCAATTACTGTCGGCACTATCCAAGAAGGGAAAAAATGATCTATAACATGGTGAGATTCTAATTAAGATTAAATAACATTATGACATAGACTAGGGACACCCTGAGTATGAATGATAATAATTTGTGTTGGCCAAGTCCATAGATAGATAAACACATATGAGAGAATATGAGCAAGAGTCAAATGTGTACCCACAAGTCATATATGCCAAAGATAATTCAGAATTAATGTTTTAAGTGTTTGATACCAAATTTAGGTGTCTATAAATTCCCTCATTTTAGTCAAATAATTTAAAATGTTAGATTAAAAGGATAAACTAAATGAATTTGGTACTCATGTTTAATTTCACTTGTTATTGATAGGTATGCCCCAAATATTTGGCTTACTCCATGTAAAACCTATAAGGAAATATGTAGAGATCAATGTCCACTCATGATATAAGTATAAAATATATCTAAATCATTGAATTTATTCAAAATTGAAAAGTCAAAGAATGAATAGACTTGTGGGTACACAAACCAAACTATCACTTGAACTCATTTGGAGAATGTCGTTGGGTGATTATGTCTCAAGGAGATGTCACTGCTAAAAACATTAGTTGAGAAGTATAAATGCCTCAACCCTCATTTGAGGTTGAGAAGTTATTGAAGTTTATAAATGTATAACCTTAACCACACCACTCAAAATATCATCATAACTCTTTTTATGGAATCCCAGACTAGGTTGTTATGTAAAAGGTGGAACCCTAAAACAAGTTCATATGTTAACTTAAAAGTCTAAATCAATCACTGCAAACCGATTTTAGATTCAAAGTGATTAAGTAATACCATCAATCCTCATCATAGACATAGAAACGTGTATGCATGAATAATATTCATGCCCTAAAATATTATCCAATGGTACCTAAATGTGATATAAAATGCTAAAATTTGTATGTTACTTTGTTCAATTTGATAATCTATTAAATCTGATAAGTTTGATAAATATGATAAAATTTCTCTATCTAAATCACATAATATGTCTCATAATGTCATACAATTTGTCACCTATCCCTCAGAATCCTATAGAATACCTCACATATGCCTCAATTTGTTAGTCTATGCCAATTTGAATCACATATTCTGACCCAAAATATGTTTCATTTGTCTGTCAAGGACCGAATCTCATGATAAACCCAAAAATATTCCCTCATTTTTAGGTGATAGATGAAGCCTACAAATCATTCATCTCAAAATAAATGAGTTATATGCATCATGTTATATATAAAGATGTAATCATGCAAAGCATGTGTGCTAATATGATAATATCATGTCATAATATATTTATTTGATCATTCATGTAAATATGAAACATAGAACCCAAGGCATACAAGTGTCATGTTAAGTAGATATAGAAATTAGTCATAGAGTAATTATCATCATTGTAATAATCACTTGGAAATAATCCATGCATAAGACACATAATAAAAATCATGTAATTTTACCTAAATATAACAATGTGTGATAGTAATCATGCCACCATAAGCTCAACAACCATGTAAATATACACATAATGTCATCATCATGATACACACAAGAACTCAAGACATGACTAGACTTTGACTTGACATGGACAACAACATGGATATGACACAAAATAGATGATCCTTGACACAATTGATCCATGACATGACAATACATAATAAATGCATTCATAAAAACACTCGATAAGACCCATAATGATCACACAATGTAAAAGTAATCAATGATCACACATTAATCAATAAATGCAACATAAAAATATGATCACACAATGTAATACATAATAAATAATCACACCATGGATAAATCATCAACATCAAACACACATAAAACAAATAATGTTAGTCTACACAATCATTCAATGGCATCATCTATAATTACAATGTACAATATCCAAAGGTTATAGCACCTTAGAGATTATACAAAAGATCAAGTCATGTATAATCAATCTTAGTATCTTAGTATGATAAATGGAATGGTCATAGAAGATATAAAGTGTAAAGTGTACCAATATGCCCTAGTGTAGGCATGCCCCAAATGTAGATAGGTAACCCCTAGGTGTAAAGAATGTCCCACATCTCAATGTCCATGTATCATATGTAACATGTATTTCCTACATCCCCCAAATGTATAAAATGAACATCATGTGCATATAAAATGGTTATGTAATTTACCATGTATATGATAAAGAACAAAAATCAATCATGTAACTAGAAAAACATACCATGCATAGGTCTTGATTTTTTATATTTATGTTTTTTAAATTTTAATATATTATTAAAATATATTCCTACTAACCAATGATCCCATCAATGTCATAGTCGTATATATGTCTTGCATCATATATGACATAATCCAGTAAGCTAGATTCACCATTCCAATCATTTTCTATATTTGTAGTAGGGTACACATAACCAACTGCACCATATTGTGTAATTAATTTACCAGATCTCTATGTATATTTATCAAGCAATATGCATGTCTTATATCCTTGCATTTGATATCACTGAATGAGATGAACTACTTTTGAAAATCATTCTAGAAACTACGCATGCTAAATGGATATTCTTTGCACACTAGCTTATGTGGAGTGAACTGATGTAGCTCATAAGTAAGTAGATCCTATGTATGTACATCTAACATTAAGCTCTTAGGAACACTTGAATTTTTATTAAATACCCTTGTTAAATCTTCACTACTGGTACTTAACCAATGGCATTAGCTTGAGATTATCTCTTTTTTCTCTTTTTTAAAAGTATTCTTTACTTGATCAATTATTTGATTTGTACTTTGTTCACTTTGCTTTGGTACCCACACTTGTACGCAAGGAGATGCAACTACATGCTTAGTAGGATTCTTATTTTCAAACATTCCATCTCTATAATATGTAAGCAAACCACCTTAGAAATTAAATGAAATATTCATATTGCTCTTATCCAATTTTGCTTCCATTTGCCTTAACCATGATTGTCCAAGCATTACATCAAATTCATAATATTAGGCTTCAAATATAATAATATTTCCACTATCTTAGGTGTAATTAAAATTTGTATATTAACATGCCCTATTGCATCCTCGTGAGTGATTGTTGTTATAACTTACCCTCATTGTATCCCAATTTTGTAAGAAAATCAATTGTGCATGCATAGTGTTGCACATTGTCATCGATGTAAATAAATTTTCTATATTCACTTTTTATTAGAGCTCAAATGATCATTGATTCATTTTTAGGAACTTATTGGAACACATAACCTTTGTGGATTGTGAACTAGAAGAAGATTGAGAAGCCAACCTTGTGGAATTATTGTTATATCTCTCAAATTTAATAACACCCATGTTCAATTTTATTTTACAATGCTTAACAACTGTTATCTCTTTGCCCATTGATATGATGATAGTTACAAAATGATATTTCCCCCACTTGTTTAAGATGATGTTCAAGGTGATGGTGATTTGAAGATAATTTGATCAACTTTTTATCAAGGAATGTGCATAAAATAACACTTGGTTGATACTTGAAGCTGTCAAATAAGATAGGTTGCTTCATACTTAAAGGCATGAAACTCATGTAAGTTACTATTTTATGAATTATAATATTTAGAATTCCCTTCTTAGGTGAAGGTCCACTTTTACGGCTTGAAGTTTTAACCTTTGGGAACTAGTAGAATTAGAGGCATCGGTACATGCATGTACATTATTATCCAATTTAGTCTTATATGGCTTACATTTTAAAGTCAAAGTATTTGTTTTGAAGCTCACCTATTATATGAATCATGTACACTATATGATTAATAGGTATGATTATAGTATGAAAATATTCATTCATAGGTTTCATTTCACCATTCATCTCAAAATATTAATCACAAGCATCCAGAACATTGCATTGATTATAAATTTTATCACATCCTATATCAATAGAGATATCATTGCATGGTGTATAAACATCATCACACTTCAAAAGTATAAAATGATTATCATCACATTGCATATCAATAGAAGGACTAACATCACATTTTGTGTGACTAGAAGAATCATTACATTAAGCAATATTATTGCAAGGCATAACATCAAAACAAACAAAATGCACATCATATATCCACTTAATATTGTATCATATCTCTTAATTGGAAGCTTAGTAGTATCAATAACTTTTCTAGTTAGTTTATTTTTACTTTCTTTTTATTCTACTTCATGACTAGTGGAAGGCTCTAAGGAAGGGGAAGGAGAACTAATCTATTGAATTAAAACATTAATTTAAACTACTTGTCATTCAATACCATTTTAAAAAGATGTATCACTAGTATACCAATATTATACATCATCATAATCTTAATAAATATAGTCATTTCCTTCACTCACACAATCATGGTTCTCATTCACATAAGCACTATCAGTAGACACATAAACATGATCATCTATATCCACACTTATCCATTCATTGACATAATTAAAAAGCACATCATGGGTATATAAGAAGGAATCCATATGATGAATGATGGTGTGGACCAAGGGATACACATGCACAAAAAACTTACCAAATCCTAAGATTACAAGGAATACAAGCACAAGGCCTACTCCTAGGATAAGGGTGGACATATAACTCTAAGGTTTGAAGGATTGGAAATCAACAATTGGAACCCTTGGAGAAATAGACACCAATGAAGGGGAAATCAAAAATAAAATCTTAAAACCAAACCTTAATACAAAAATTTTAAACCCTAATAAGGAAGAATGAAACCCTAAGGAAAAATACGTAAAGTGTTTTGCACTCAAAATAATGGTTGGGTTCACTAGAATGTTTTTACTTATTTTAGATTTAGCTATCTAAATAGGCAAAAACTATTGAAATTAAAATTGTGTAATGTATAAAAAAAATTACACAAATATGAATTGTTAAATAGAGATTGATTACACTTACTAAATATGGAAATGATTAAGAGAGGAGACACTTGGCCGATATTTTGTTTTGTATTGCTCACTACATGTGTAAAATTTTCTAAAATAGTTTTTGTAAACTCTGTGATTACTTGGCTTAGGAAATAGATTTTTAGAATCTACTAAGACATTATTGGTTAATCCTATACACTTGCAGTAATCAGTCCAATCCACTGTCTACCTAAACTATGCCTATTAAATTTGTAGGTGTTTTATACCATAGATAGTTGCAAGATAGATGATTTATGTGCAATTTTTTGACCTCAGTCTTGTACACACATCCTGATTTTGTCTTCCTTTACCTTGAAACACTAGTTCCACTTTCAAAAATTGTTTGATCTAAAAAAAATGGAGAAAATATGGGATGTACAAACCCAACCACTCCCTTTTGAGTAGTTGAGCATTATTTACATTCAAATATTCTGAAGAGGGTTCAAATTATATGTAATTATCTCACCTATGCACATGCATGCTCAATGGTTTTCTAATAGAATGCAATGCAACTCTTTCAATTTTGACACTTGACAATGACCTTGTGTTTTATATTCAAACTTAGATTTTAGACTTGTTGATGTGGGTTTTATGCACACTAGGGAAATTGATGAGGTAGCCTCTAAAATTTTAGGATCAGTGAAAGAAATTCAATCCAAAGCATGAGTTGTAAGGTATTGGGTTTTGTAAACAACCTATTAGTGGAATAGTGGTGAGTGGAGCAATTGTTTATTATAGATGGTTTGGTTATGGATGAATATAAATCTACTTGAGATGGGTGGATAGATGAAGGATCAAACCTAAGGTGGGTATGACCAAAAGAAACTCAAAAAGAAGGAAAGGTAAAGTAGAAAAGAAATCATGTGGACCAAATAAGATGAAATCATTCTAACTAAGCCGACTCTTGAACTAGGTGTTGGATTAGAAATCAGGAACCAATGCTTAATACAAACTGTTATAAACACCCCAATAATTAATCACAATCAAGAGTCTCAAAAAATAATAATATAATAAACTTAAGCATATATAATCAAAAGTTGACATGTTTATAAGATTGAATTTACATATCTACAAGAGAGGATTATGATTAATACATAAAATGCATTCAAATTAAACATATCACAATATGAATAATTATATTGAAAAGACAACTCATGCACAACCAAAAGACTAAGATGTCAAAATGATAAAACTTCTTACAAGATTCATAGGTTTGGAGAAGAATCAGATTTGCACATCAAGAATAACTACATAAAAATCTATATAATTTTTTATTAATCTTAATAGTCAAAATTCTCCTCCCTTTGGGATAAGGAGGATACAAATATATATTGGCTTAGGGAGGGGAAGGCCTCATCCTCCAAATGAAGTTTGAATTTACATCTCCATAAATAACACTGTGTGCCAAAACTATGCAAACCATGCATATACAAAGTGTTTGCCCAAAATAGGATTCTTCAACTAATATATATATATATATATATATATATATATATATATATATATATATATATATATATATATATAAAGAGTTGTCACTTGACCATATTCATCTTCAAGCAATGCCACATCATCACCATATAAATATAAATTTGTATTTATATATTTTGGCTAAATTGGAATGTTGGTTCCTAATATATATATATATATATATATATATATATATATATATATATATATATATATATGTTGAAACTGAAGTTTCTTGAGGAATCAAAACTACCCAACCTAGAGTATACATGATTGCATATCCAAGATATTGGGAAGCCTATGTCAATGTATAAGCATTAATAGTTGACTATGTGTTTGATACTGAACCTGAAGCTCCTTATTTAGCTTTGAGTTGCTTGAATAATGAATGTTCTGCTTCGATCTCTTTGTTAATAATGTCAAAATTGAGAAAGGAAGGTTTAAAAAATTGTATGGCTTCATCCATTAGTCTTATATGTTCTATTTTTGAGCTCTTGAACTCAGCTCCAAGGGCCTCAACCTTCGTCACTCTATCCTTGGAAAAATTTATTAGTTGCAAGATCTCATCGTTAGTTTTAAACACTATTCCTTCAACTTCCTCCTTAAAACTATTTGTAGATTCTTTAAGGAATGTTTCAAAATTTGGTCTATTGACTAACTCTCCAACAGGGGTTATCACATTAGTGACCCTCATATCCTTTAAAATTTTCAAGGTCTCATTCTCATGATTCATAAAATGTCCCATTAATGCCTTCATCTATACATGCAAATTTAGGGTATCATCCCTTTTGGTAATTAGATAGCTTAGGGCTCATGCTGCATCTTTGTTGGACATTAGGTTCAACTGGTTGAATGCACTAATCCTGAAACATTGGACTAAAAAAGTGAGCCTTTTCTCATATTATTTTAACTAATGCCATAGTTTTAACACCTTTGTCATTTTAGATTGTCTTATTCCTCTAAAAACTTGGATACTATTCAAAATATTATACAACCTAGTGGTTGCATTTTGCAGGTTGTCAACAATTTCATGAGGGGCATGGATAATTTATCTCTACAATAATCTCTATTATGCCTCCTCCTTGATCCTATAAACTTCTCTCATTGTCTTCCTAGCTAAATCCATGAAAGAACTTAAATATTATGTATATTTAGTTGGATCATTAGGATTCCTTTTTAAATTCTTAGCCAAGGAAAATATTTTTTCTCTTTTCTCAAACTTAGTTTCTTCCCTTGTATCTATATTGAGTGCCTTCCTCTTCCTCACCCTTTGAATGGTGCCACTCTATTTGTCAAATTGGGTAGAGACTATAGGTAATTCAATGATGACTAGATTCTGTCCCTCATCCCTTTTGGCTTGCATTTATTTAACCCATTGGGTAACAATAAGTTCCCCTTCTTATTTTGATGGGCTTGGGTCTTTCGAGATAGAGGGTGGAAGAGTCATTAGACGAGGAGTTATTTTTGGAGGTGTTAATGAAGCATTTATTTGAATTAGAAATTATAATGGTGGATAAACAAGCCTTTGCCATGGTGAGGGCTCCCTCTGCAGGGTGACTTCAACCACATATTTAGTCAAGCCTAGGGTTTTTTCAATTGACATGGTGGTTGATTTTATAGGTGAGGATTGTAGCATGGGTAGTTCTAATTGAGTTGAAGGTTTTTGAGGGATTGGTGGCTTTCTAGGATCAAAAATTGAAATTGAACTCCTTTCTTTGGATCCTTTATTTGTATTGATGCCAAAAATATGTAAGAATTAACTGACCTAGACAATGATGGTGATGAAATGGCTAGAGGAAAACTTATAACTTGAGTATCTATGCTAGTGATATAAGAAACCAAATAATTAACTATCTCATTTATATTTTGCCTTTGCTCTTTGGTGAGGATTTGATAGTCTAGGGCATCGACTGAAGTTCCTTCCTCTTATAGGCTTCTTAGGCTCATAGATTTGGCTTTTTATAATTCAACCTCTTCATCTTCTTCATTTAGAACTCCCTCTTCACTTAAATTCTACTCATGGCCTATCATCATTTCTGCATTTCCTTCTTCTTTGTTAGTGGCACAATCCACTAAGGATATCACATGTCCATGTTTATCTTCCTCTACTTCCTCCTTAGAAGGAGATTATTCTATACTAGCTAGACCAAATCATCTTTCCTCTAATTACTGAGCTTTGGGGGAGGCTAGGACTTTATAACTCCTTCAGTAAGTGGCTATGGGGGAAACAAGAAGTGAGAGGGATGATGAAATAACTGAAGGAGACATAGTAATAGGAACTAATATTACTGGTGGTGGTGGAGGAATAAAGAGTGGAACAATAATAGTGGAAAGAAGTGTGGATGTGAAGGAAACTAGGGTGGTAAGAAGTGTTTGAGAGGAGGTCCCCTCACTGGTGGTAATGGATGGAGGTGAACTTACTTGAGATGTCGGAGGGGAAGGAGGAGCAGATGAAATAGACAAGAAAGAAGATTACAAAAACTTTTGGAGACTTACATGTGTGACCGTTATAAGTGGAGGTAGAGGTGCCATAGAGAATGTGATCTTCTATCAATTTGGAGGAGGTGTAGTATTCTCCATTGTGGTGGTTGTGCACAAAATATAGTAACAATAGATGTATGTGTGGAGGTTATTTAGGGACTAGGGAGACCTCTAAGAATTTATTTTCTTATTTGGAAGTTTTCCTCACTTTTATTTTTAGACTCTCCCTCTTGCAGATTTGTCTCTTATCTTATAGGAGAGGGGGGATGGTCTTATGCTATTGATCCCTAAGACTAAGCTGGAGGCCACTGATGATTCCAATATTTATGTGCCTACTCCACCATTTCATTTGCTTGTTCCTTGGTGATGTCTGGGTCATACTGAATGGCTTGTGTAATTATCATGATCATATTATTATTTTTCATACGTGTCCACACCTATGAATCATCTGATGCATTCATGAATATAACATCATGATCATATTCTTGGTGACCATATGTGATGGTCACCCTTTTTTCTCCTTGAAGAGTTGGAGATAATTCTTGATTCTTTTTTTGGGGTCCCATTCCCTGAATTGGGTCACCATTAGATTGTAATGGAATCTTACCTTCCCACCATGGTTAAAATAGGCCCTTACCATAAACTCTAGTTGCCCAATACCTAAAGGAGTCTTGAATTAATAGGATTGATTTTTAAGGCCAAGCTTTTCATCTATGATATTATACACTTGATGCATCACCTCTTATTCTACAAGTTTATCTAGGACATGTTATGGTAAGAATAAAGGATCATCAGGTCCCATGAAGATGTGAAATTTGTCTATTTTGGTCTTATCTGTATACATATTACTCCTTTGATTCCTTGAAATATCAAACCTGTTATGTATTTAGCCTTGTACGATAGACGCCAAGTCAGTTTTAAGCATGCATGTCAGTTATCTAGTCTTGGCTGACTAAATGATGAAGTTATTTGTTTTGAGTTTTATCCTAACCTCTCTGACGCAGTTTATGATAAAGGTTGTAAAGAAGTAAAGTTTGGATCTTTAGATTGTTGGGGTTTATTTAATTCTCTCTTTGGATTAGATATGCTTGGTGAATTCAAATATGCTTCTATAAAAATCTTTGTTGCGTATAGTATGACCAACACCAATCATCCAAAGATTCTTGAAAATCTTCCATATGCACAATGTCTTAGTGGAATAGTCCAGTTACAGAAAGGCCATATAGAGTCTATAGAAATACCTTTTGACTGGAAACTTGACTGGATGAAAAATATTTCTCCCAAAATGAAAAGTCAAGCCTCTGTGCATAAAAGTGATGGGAAAACTATCACTATTCTTCCCAGATCTCTTTCTGTGAATAATTATTCTATTCTTTCTCCTAGTAGACCTTATACCTCTTCTTCACAAAGAACAGTAAAAGTAGGTCACATCTTAATTGAAGATGAAGAGATTAACCAAGGCCCTGATCCACAAGATCAGCTCCCCTGTACATTAATGAATCTTCCTTGAGAAGATAATTTAGAATTTTATATAGAAAACAAGGTCAGTCTGTATAGAGGTGGCTGGTGGCCTCCACATAAAGGAGTGTATAAGTAGCCTGAAGGACTTGTTCATTATCTTTCTGCAGCATTCCAAAGAGATGTAGAACCATCAAATGAATTCAAACATAGAAAATATGTTTCTAGGTTTAATGCCCATCTCTCTGATAATCTAGATGACCTCTGTAAAGATGTTTTATACATCAAAAAAATCCTAGATAAGCTAACCATTCTTGAAGACAATACTAATCAAGTTTGTATAAACATGCAACAACAATTGTCTTATATTGATACTAAGCTTGCAGCATTGGATGAAAGTCTTGACTGGCTAGTCAAACAAGATCAGGAAGCTGAAACGCAAGTTCCAGTGTTAACATATGAGGTAAATTTTGGTTCTAGTTTTAGACCTCATAAAAAGCATCCCATTAGTTCCTTGATGCAAAGAACCCATGTCCAATTACAACCATGGTATCTCAATATTGATGATTTGTTAAACCTTCTTAAAGAGATTTCTGCTTGGTGCAATTCCATGAGAGTCATCATAGTCAATGCCCATTTGGACCCTGTAGGTACCACTGTCTTTGCTTCAAAATTATTCTGGGGCATTGTAACCCAATGGTGGGATTCTATGTATGAAAATGAATAGTATGAGCATGTTCATCACCAGCCTAATCCTCTTGGTTCCCTATACCAATTATAAATTAATGAGTTTTTCCCTCCAATTGGCAACAGGGAACTGGAATCCAGGAAATGGCTTCTCAAAATGGAGCTCTGTGACCTCAAAAAGTTTGATGCTTTTACCAAACAATTCCATGAATTGGCATATGAAAGTCGAAGCTTTGGATCCGTGGAAACCAAGTTAAAAATTTTGCATGCTATAACTTGATCGATAAATTCATTATATATATTGATCTTAAAGGTCTCACAATTAATGAACTTTCTCTATCTGATGTTATAGACTTTGCTAAGCAACAAGCCATGCAATTAGTCTCTGAGACTAAAACACTCCAAAAGCTCACCAAGCATCAAGCCTCACAAATTGCTCATGTATTCCCAGAAATAACCCCATTTGGTTGTCGACCATTTATTCAACCTAAAAAGCACCATAAGCCGTGCCGTAAGCATCTTTCTTTTAAGTGCCACTCTTTTCCTCATAAGCACTCTTATGCTCCTCCTCACCGTTTCCTTAGGAAACACTGCACTCCTCGACTATAGTCTAAGCAACCTATTTGCTATATTTGTCGCAAGCTTGGTCATATTGCTCCCCAATGTCACTGTAAAAACCCTATCGTCAAAGCTATTTTCATCTCCAACACAACAACATGGTGGGATATCATTAACACAGATGAAGATCTTTACCTACATGATGACATCTATGAACCAATTCTAGATGATCTCCCTGAAGAATACTTTGATGAAGAAGATGCAGATGCTCTTGAATAATTAGCCAATGATTTAGAGGAACCTCTCTCTAACATGCAAAGACCATGGCATCATGACTACTCCCAACTTTCATATGAAGCCTATGGAAGATGGTCCATACATCATGATGAAGTTCCTGAACATGACTATAAACCCAGGACTAGAGGATACAATCGAGGACAAGGATCTACCAGAGGGAGACAACTCTCTATGACAAAGATACCACCAACATTGAAAAGGCCTCAACATCTTCTTTTGCAATTTCAGAGCTCTTTTAAGCCTAGTGCCTCTTGAATCAAAAATAAATTCATTAGTATAGAACTTCTAAGAGAAATTCCAGCACCAACATTAGAGCCACAGTGGGATGTCCTATTACCCATAGAAACAGAAGAAAAAGATGAATAAGTAGAAAGCTCTTTCTACTCAAATCAAGATTATTGCCCAGGTGAATGTAGTAATCTTCAAGAAAAGGAAGAAGAAGTAGAAGAAATCATCTACTCTGAACAGGTGGCTATACAAGACCCAAGGAGACAAAAAATTGTATGTACTAGTATTCCTCCCTTAAAAATTCCTCAACCATCTTACCTTACTCAGTTCATTAATGGAAAGTTTATCCAATTTATAACATTAGAAATAAATGGTAGATTAGTAGATGCACAAATAGAGCTTCTCTCTCCTTTGCAAAATCATAGATCATCCATGACTGGAAGACATTAGATGATTCCCTAGCTTATAAGAGCATAAATGTCCAAGGGAACAAATTTATATGTAATCAATATAAACATCAACAAACCCTTAGGATTCAAGATAAAATCTTCCATTGTGACTTTTTTGCACTAGATAGTATGCCTGTAGATATACTATTATGTGGTGCTTTTATTGATAGATACTCACCTTATGGAGCTACTACTAAAAGCATTATGTTCACCATAAATAATGAAAGACTCAGAATTCCTCATCTTATATATACGACTAAGCAATTTCCAAGTTCAATGACTCAAGCACTTGAATTAGTAATTCCTGTTGAAATCCAAGCTATAGGAGAAAAGATTAGAACCACTATCTATTCTGACAACCCTCAGTAGTTTTGGTCCAAATCTATGCCAGAGATGGACATAAAACTCATCAATGGTAAACATATGAAGATTGGAAAAAAGATCTCAATACCAGCACATGATTACAATGATATGGAACTATAAATAAAAGAATTAGAAGAGAATGGTTTGATAGAAAAATCAACCTCTCCCTACTGTTGTTATGCTTTCATGGTTAATAAGCATTCAAAGCAGAAAAGAGGAAAAAAAAGAATGGTCATCAATTACAGACTATTGAATGCCATTACTTGGCCTTTTCCATATCCAATTCTAGATAAAAGCTATCTATTGGAAAAAGTCACATGTAAATATTTCTCCCAGTTTGACTACAATTCAGGCTTTTATCAAATCAGGTTCAAAGCAGTCGATAAAGAAAAGACAACATTCAGCTACCAATTCGGCCATTATCAGTGGACTGTTATGCCTTTTGGTCTAATGCATGCCCCAACATTCTACCAAAGCCACATGGATAACATATTTAAAGGCACATCCAATTTTGTGTGTGTATATATAGATGATATCTTAATTTTCAATAATTCTTTGACCAACCATTACTCTCACCTGACAACATTATTTGAAATGGTGAGAAATGCAGGAATAGTTTTGTCAGATACAAAAGTTTAACTCTGTAAAATTGAGTGAAATTTTCTTGGAATGATTATTCAAAATTCAAAGTTGCAGATCCAACCACACATCAAGGAGAAAGTTATCAGCTTTCCATAAAAAATGGACAAACCTAAACTTCAAGCTTTTTTGGAATTATTGAATTATTTAAATATCTTTTACCATAATTCTAGTGAAGATAGGTTTATACTCAAAGAACTTCTCCAAAAAAAGAAAGCATTCTAATGGAAGGAAGAACATACTACTACTATCTAGAAAATCAAAGCAAAAGTAGCACTACTTCCAGAACTTCATATCCCAAAATCAGACAAAATTTTGGTTTACTCTGGTGCCTCTAACATTGCATGGGGAGGAGTACTTGTTTGTCTTTATAAAAATAAAGAATTTGTTTATGAATTCTCTAGTGGAGTATTCATTACCGATGTTCTTAAATGGATCTCTTCTGATAAAGAGATCTATGTTGTAAATAAATGTTTAGAGAAGTTTATGTTGAAATTTTTGCATCTGCCACATTTCATTGTAAAAACCGATGGTACTAGATTTATGACCTTTAAAGAAAATGATCATGGTCTGAAAGATGGTTGTGATAAATATATTAGATGGCAGGCTTTCTTTAATTAGTTTAATTTTTCTGTGGAACATATAAAAGGTATTGACAATATTACAACAAATTAGCTAAGTAGAACTCATCCAGCTACTTTAATGCACCAACCCATCCCTGGTTTTAATATAACTAGAATCTACAATCAAAGATTTTCTTCTTTGAATGTTCTTGTTCAAGAACAGATACTTAGAGAAGGGTTACATCTAAGATATACTCAGATTTCTTATGCCGCAGGACAAGATTTACAGATATCTTTAGCAGCATCTATCTAAGCAAATCATCATCAAAATATTGGTGTCATTATAATAGAAATATTAAATAGTGAATTTCTATTTCACTAGTTTACTAAACTCTTAAAGCATCCTGTATGGACATGGTAAAAATCGGGTCTGTACGTAATGAACATCTGTATAGATGGGTATCAAGATATGGCCCACACCGTATCCATGAAGAAGAAGCCCATGATCATGACATAGTGGTCTATACGATTATTAGAAGATAGCTAAAATAGGAATCATACTTTTACATCACTCCTCGCTGTCATGCATGTGAAGTTAGACCCCAGTACTAGCATCTTTTCAGTACATTTCAGATAAGATGTCTTTTCCAACCAATAAGTGAAGATGACTTGTTGACTGAAGTAGAAGCCATGTTGGACCCACCAAGCTAGAAATATTAAATAGTAAATTTCTATTTCACTACTTTACTGAACTCTTAAAGCATCCTGTATGGACATGGTTGGTAAAAATTAGGTCTGTACATAATGAACATCTATATAGATGGGTATCAAGATACGGCCCACACCGTATCCATGAAGAAGCCCATGATCATGACACAGTGGTCCATACGATTATTAGAAGATAGCTAGAATGGGAATCATACTTTTACATCACTGCTCGCTATCATGCATGTGAAGTTGGACCCTAGTACTAGCATCTTTCCAGTACATTCCAGATAAGATGTCTTTTCCAACCAATAAGTGAAGATGACTTGTTGACTGAAGCAGAAGCCATGTTGGACCCACCAAGCCAGACGTCATCATCTAACACTTCCAACAACATATCACTGTAGTCAACTTTTGAGTTGTAAATCATGATGGGACATGACACCGCCTAGGCAAAGATTCTAGGCAGGACCTCCCAAATGCTATAAATAAGTCCGCCCTCTATAGAGTAATCATCAAAAAAATTTCTAAGGAATTTATAAATTTAGTATCCTTGTTCAAGGAGTATTCTCTTCTCTTGCCCTTCTTGAAAGATCCTAAGAATAAAAAAATTGAATAAGTATTTGTAAAAATATTGTAATATTTTGAGTGATAATAGTGAAGCCGTATCCATTTGGCCCCTGCCTACTGTCACAAGTTTCTCTGTAATCAAACATTCAAGAAAGGATTAAAGGAGGCGTCTATTGACATAAAAATCTTGGTATCAAGATTTTCACGTCAATAGACACCTCCTTTAATCCTTTTCTCTAAAGGTTAAAAATCTAGTACAATCAATTTTTACAATGAAGTGTGGCAGATGCAAAAGTTTCAACATAAACTTCTCTAAACATTTCTTTACAGCATAGATCTCTTTATTGGAAGAGATCCACTTAAGAACATCGATACCAAATACTCCGCTAGAGAATTCACCAATAAATTATTTATTTTTATAAATACAAATAAGTACTCCTCCCCATACAGTGTCAGAAGCATCAGAGTAAACTAGAATTTTGTCTGATTTTGGGATGTCAAGTTCTGGAAGTAGTGCCACTTTTGCTTTGATTTTTTGGATGGTAACAATATGTTCTTCCTTCCATTGGAATAATTTCTTTTTTTAGAGAAGTTATTGGAGTATAAACCTGTCTTCACTAGAATTAGGTTAAAAGCTATTTAAATAATTCAATATGTTGGGTGAATATTTTGTCGACCAGCTAACTGGTGAGCAAAATAGTTCCTATCACCACAACATAGGGAGATTGGTCATCCAGGTGTGCAGTTTTACTACATCAACAAGGGATAAATCTCTCCTCTCATCAAGGGGAGGTTCTCTATTAAATATATGGAGGCTATATACTATATATATAAGCAGAAAGTAAGACACAAGGGTGGGATAAACCATCCATCTCTTTTTTTTTAGAGATGATGCTAACAAATAGAGGAAAAATCCTGGGTGATTGGTGAAGGTTATTCTCTTCTTTTAGAAGTAACATTCAACCAAGAGCTAGATCCCTTCTTAGATAGTATAAATCTTGGTGAAGCAACAGAAGACACTTCTCTTCTTTTAGAAGTGCTTGTTCTTGCAAACAATAAGAATCTTTTTGGTAAGTAACTGGTAACCAAAGGTGTAAAGTAACCAACAACCTGAGATGTAGTGAAAAGTCTCCACCTCGACTGCCCAAGAGTGAAATACAAAGAATAATGGGGGCACAAAGTCATCCCAAGGTCCTTTACATAGAAATAGAAAGTAAACACACACTAAGACAACTATGACAGTACAAAGTCTGAAAGTAGTTGGCTTCAGGGCACCTTCTTTGTTACTTTCACTAATTCTACTTGCCAAATTAAATAGATGAGAACACATTTAGAAGACAAACATAAGAATAATCTCCTAAAATGATACAAGCCAAAACAACACAAAGTCTACAAACAACTTGATTTTTTATTTAGATAAAATGATATGAACAACAATCTGAGCTCAAAGTCTCAATATTCACCTTTCAATTTGGGCAGAGTTTTGCTTTTGGTAACAAGAATATCTCTTTTGCATAATGAGAGAAATTACAATGTATAGCAAATATGAAAGGCTTGGCACTCATTCCCATGGGACGGCCCATGCTACAGTCAATGCCTTCAATGCACCCTCAGTTCTGTCTGAAAGGACCATGCTAGGAACAATGCATTGCCATAACTATGGCATGTCCATTCCTCTAATATGTCTATTCTTAGTATGGACTGTCTGATCTTTTTCTTGATGTCTATGTAGCTGTCCAATTCACCATTACTTTATGGAAGAAAAATAGGCTTGCATCCTTGATTTGGTGTGCCCAAAAGTCTACTTGATCCACTATTTCACGTATGGAAATAACTCTTTTGAAGATATTTATGGTCCTTTGGTCTCGTTCCTCTCTCTCCTATAGCGATTTGAGTCTTCGAGCTCTCTTTTCAGCTAGTCGCTAGGTTCTTTTCTTTGGCATTTTGGCCTTTAAATACATTTGAGTCCATCATCCTCCTTAGCAATTCCTTCATGTCTTTCTCACTTGCTTTGGCTGCTTTCCACTGATCTCAACAAGTGACACATGGCGTGTTTCGCATAATCTAGCAATCACACGGACGATGAAACTTGGAGTGCTCCGCTCTCGAGATTTTTCTTTTTGGGCATTCCTTTGGTCAGGCTTATTTCCTTTGGCCAAAAGTGTGAAGGAATTTCTTCGGGCTTTGCCTTGCTCATTTTCTCGCAGAAAATACTTCTGAAAGAATTCTAATGTCTCTCTTCACTTAATAATTTCCTTCGGATAAAAAGTCTAAAGGAAATGTTCCCTGTCAGTCTTTAAACAAATCTAAAGGAATTCTATCTTTTCAATCAGTCGCTTGGTTCTTCCTTTAAGTTCTACGCTTTATTTGAATTGCAACAGATATTCTCTTACTTTAAATTTGACATCTGCAGGGCCGTCAATGGTCGCTAGCCACTTTGAACCATGTTGAACCTTAAACCTTTGAACTTGCTAAAAGTACATTGGTTCATTGGTTCATCGATTCATTCTACCTCTTTTGTTCCATCGCTTCCTAGTTCAATCACTTTTTCGCTCCTTGGTTGAACCATCCATTGAACCGCCTATTTGCTGCTTCTTTCTTTGACTGAGGCCGCCTTTGAACCCATCAACCATTGAACTTTGAACTCTTTCGATTCAAGGCTCAATCGATTCATTGGTTCATCTTTTATCCGTTACTTATTCTTTCTAAGTTCTTTAATCTTCATCGCACTGGTTGAACCTGTGAACTCGTTGAATTTTTTAGTTCAAGGTTCAACGGTTCAATCAGTTCATTCTTTTTATTTGGCTAAGTCCTTTTGATCTTTTTGAACCAAACGCGTTGAACTATTTGGTCGTTGAACCTATTGAACCATTGAACCCGTTGAACCTTTGAACCAAAGTGGTTCAATGGTTCAATGGTTCAAGCCTTCTCTTTGATAATTATTTTGAAGCCGTTGAACCTTGAAGCAGTTGAACTTTGAACCTTGACAAAAGTGCTTAACTCTTGCTGATGACGTTGAACTTTTGAACCCATTGAACCTATTGAACCAAAATGGTTCAAAGTTCAATGGTTTAATAGTTCAATCCTTGCTTAGAAGCTTGCTGATGAACTCTTGTAGTTAAACCTTGTTGTTGAACCAACTTTGAAATTGCCTAAGTGTTGAGAGCTTGCTTCTTTCCTACAAACTTCGTAGATTTTCTTTCTGCAGAGTCTGTAGATTCAAGCTTGCAAAGTCTGTAGATTCAAGCCTGCAGAGTGTGTAGATTTTTGAGAAGCTTGAAAAATGAGGAATTTGAATGCTCAGAACAAATTTTGAAAAGGGAAGAGATAATTTTGGTCTGGCAAACCAAAATAGTTCATAGGTTGTCCCAAAAATGAGTGATATTTTTGGGGGACAATAGCTGGCTCCAGTTAGGGAACTTCCCTTAGTTAAAATTTTGAAACAACTGAGGGGAGTAGAAGCTAGAATCTCCGATGCCTTGAAGTATGCCATTTGGCTATAAAGTCATGCTACCCAAAAAAAAGGTGCCAAAAATGAAAATAAAAAGCACAAAGTAGAACTAAAGACTATACAAATATACATATGTACATATGATCTTATCTAATGCCTCAAGATTTGAAGTGCTTCAGATGTTGCCCACTGTGAGATAGTGAAAATGGTGTGCCATCTTGATAAACTAGCAGTAAACAATTTTGTCCCTAGAAACGGTTACGGGCGAATGGAACTCTCCACCAGAAAACTAATTTTTTGTGTCTTCCTCTTGGCTCTTTCTTCTTCTTTCTCGATGGCAAGATGTGGTCTTCAAATTGAAAACAATAACTCCTTGCTCTCTTGGCAAAGAGTTCTTTTTGCTAACTTTGGAGTACAACAGTATGGTCCACCACCATAGCTTGTTCTTCTGGTCCAGTCCAGCACATGCTTTGATTGTCAGCATGAAACTCTTGACAAACCATCAGCTCAACATCTCCTTTGGTGTGAAGGAGTTTGATATCTTCATCTTGAGCAATCTTCAATCTAAGCAATAGAGATTTGCATCTAGCCGTGTTGTTGGTGTTGCTGAACTGCAACTTGCATGAAGGAAAAATATCTCTTTGGGGAGATATCAACATAGTCCCAGCTCTAGCATTGGTAGAAGAATTGTTGCCAGCAGATCCTAGGATCCAAGCATCATCAAAATTTGATTTTCTATCAGATTTCTCTTCATTAGAGATGAAAGATCTTTATTCATTTGTACTACGCCCTACCAATTTTTTTGATGTCTTGTTTAGATCAAATCTTAGATTGTCAGCTATGAGACTTTCATCAACTAAGACATGAGCATCCTCTGTGGTCAAGAAGTAATTACCCCTACCTGAAGGCTCAAACAAAATTTGAGCTACAGGGGCTGACATTTGGGTGACCATAATTTTTGCCTCAGACAGGTCCACACTTAGTTCTCCACCAATGTTTAACTACTCAGGATTGGCTTGCAGGAATTCAAATTTAGTCATTTAAATTTTAGATTTTTTGACATGATCAATTATATTAGATGACTGAAATGGACTTAGAAGAGGGGATGGGAGTTCATTCTTTTGGTTTTTGGGATGGGAAAGACTAGTCTATGAATTTGAAGTAGAAGGTGCAGAAATATTTGATGTTCTTACCTTTTTGGTAATCACTGGGTCCTTTGACTAGAAAGGAAGAGGGGTTATCTGCTTATCAATTGAAATTACTGGTTGGGGTTGTTCCTTTATCTTTTTTTTGTCGGCCTACTGGGTTGACTGATTCTTGAAACAAGGGAATACTGCATATGATCCTTTGACTGCCTCATCTTCACTTTTGGGTTCATCTTGACAATTTAAGAAACTAATGTGGGAGTCGCCAACTGATTTTTCTTGATCCTCCATGAAGAGATCAACATCATTTTCTTGCTCAAACTTAAGTTGGAAAGAGAAAACATGTTCTGTTTTCAGATATCCAACTGCTGAGTTGGTTGGAGGTGCTTCAAGGGCAAGGTTCCTCTATGGGGGAGGAAGATGGTTTGGTTGCCCTTGACTTCTGGTAGCATTGTCTTGATATGGCTGATTGGGGAATGTCTTTGGTACATCTCTGTATGAAGGAGCAAAAGGCATACCTTGTATCACTTGTCTTTTCAAGGCTAGCATTTTATTTGCTAGCTTTTGCACCATTTGATCAGTGGTGCTTGTAGATGAATTCTTAAAAGATGAAGAAGATTTGCCTCTATTTGGGTCTCTCCTTATCTTTTCTGACAAGATAAGGTCATATTCTACCTTAGTAGCCAAGTCCTGAGTAGCAGCAAGGTCTATGTGTCTAGCCCATCTCAGCAAAAAACTCACTTTAGGTAGCTGTGAGTTGATGAAAAAGTATTTAAGGTTTTCAGGTGTTGGTTGAGTAATTACAAGAATCATATTTCTCAACTTGTCAAACTTGGAAATGAAATCCCTCATAGGCTTATGAGGATCTTTCTACATCTGAGTGAGTTGGGCCAGCAAGGCATGGGCATCCTCTGTGGAATTGAACCTTGCTTCGAACTTGGCTTTTAGGGTATTTCAGTTTGTCACTGATCTAGCTTACAAATGGTAGAACCACTCTGTAGCAGCACCTTGTAGGGTCTCCACAAAATGCCTGACTGCCACGTCTTCAAATTCCACCCCTATCACACCATAGGCTGTACTGAAGGCTGTAATGTGTTCATCAGGGTGAACTCTCCCATCTCAAAATAATTTAGAGAAGTTCTTTCTTGAGCTGCGTGGAAGTTCATGCAAAGGTGGAGTCAAGTTGAGTGGGCCAAATGAGTTACCTCAGGAGCCTTGAACTGCCATGATTTAATTATGAAAAATAGGGATAACAAATTTGGGTGGAGTGGCCAGATTGTAGAATAAAAATGGAAAAAAACTGGCCCTACTTCAACTTGAGGCTTCAAACTACCCACTCTTTTTCAGTAGCTCTTGTTTTGCAGACCAGATAAAATAATGGAGATGGAGGAAAATAGTAAGGCTATAATGATATTGGGTAAGACACAGAACGGAGTCACCAGAGTCTATATAATGAATAAAAGAAGGAACTACTTTAATCTAAAACTTGAGGCTTTACACTGCATGCTCAACCCTAGTGGAGTCACCAAAAACTATTGGATGAATATTTTGTCGACCAACTAACTGGTGAGCAAAATAGTTCCTATCACCACAGCATAGGGAGATTGGTCATCCAGGTGTGCAGTTTTATTACATCAACAAGAGACAAATCTCTCTTCCCATCAAGGGGAGGTTCCCTATTAAATATATGAAGGCTATATACTATATATATAAGCAAAAAGTAAGACACATGGGTGGAATAAACCATCTATCTCTTTTTTTCAGAGATGATGCTAACAAATAGAGGAGAAATCCTAGGTGATTGCTGAAGGTACTTCTCTTCTTTCAGAAGTAACATTCAACCAAGAGCCAAATCTCTTCCTAGATAGTAGAAATCTTGGTGAAGTGAGAGAAGGCACTTTTGTTCTTTTAAAAGTGCTTGTTCTTACAAACAATAAGAATCTTTCTGGTAAGTAATTAGTAACCAAAGGTGCAGAATAACCAGAAGCTTGAGATGTAGCACAAAGTCTCCACCTCAACTGCTCAAGAGTGAAATATGAAGAACAATGGGGGCATAAAGTCATCCCAAGTTCCTTTACATAGAAACAAAAAGTAAACACACACTAAATACAACTATGACAGCATAAAGTCTGAAAGTAGTTGGCTTCAAGACACCTTCCTTATTAATTTCACTAATTTTGCTTGCCAAATTAAATAGATGAGAACACATTCAGAAGATAGACATAAGAATAATCTCCTAAAATGATACAAGCCAAAACAACACAAAGTTTGTAAACAACTTGCTTTCTCATTTAAATAAAATCATGTGAACAACAATTTGAGCTCAAAGTCTCAGTATTTGCCTTTCAATTTGGGCAGAGTTTTGCTTCTAGTAACGGGAAGATCTCCTTTGCATATTGAGAGAAATTACAATGTATAGCAACTATGCAAGGCTTGGCGCTCATTTCCATGGGACGGCCCATGCTATAGTCAACGCTTTCTATGCGCCCTCAGTTTTATCTAGAGGGACCATGCTAGGAATAGTGCATTGCCATAACTATGGCGTGTCCATTCCTCTAATATGTCTCTTCTTAGTATGGACTGTCTAGTCTTTTTTCTGATGTATGCGTAGCTGTCCAATTTGCCAATACTTTATGGAAGAAAAATAGGCTTGTGTCCTTGATTTGGTGTGCCCAGAAGTCTACTTGATCCACTATTTCACCTATTGAAAATAGCTCTTTTGAATATATTTATGGTCCTTTGGTCTTGTTCCTCTCTCTTCTATAGCAATTTGAGTCTTTGGGCTCTCTTTTCAGCTAGTCGCTTGGTTCTTCCCTTTGACATTTTGGCCTTTAAATGCATTCGAGTCCATCATCCTCTTTAGCAATTCCTATGTGTCTTTCCTGCTTGCTTTGGCTGCTTTTTGCTGATCTCAACAAGTGACATGTGGCATGTTCTACATAATCTAACAATCACATAGACGATGACACTTCGAGCGCTCTGCTCTCAGGCTTTTTCCATTTGGGCATTCTTTTGGTTGGGCTTATTTCCTTTGGTTAGGCTTATTTCCTTCAGACAAAAGTGTGAAGGAATTCCTTCAGGCTTTGCCTTGGTCATTTTCCCATAGAAAATACTTCTGAAATAATTCTAACAGCTCTTTCACTTAATAATTTTCTTCACATAAAAAGTTTGAAAAAAATGTTCCCTATCAGCCTTTGAACAAATCTGAAGGAATTCTATCTTTTCGGTCAGTTACTTTGTTCTTCTTTTAAGTTCTACACTTTATTTGAATTTCAATGGATATTCCCTTACTTTAAATTTGATGTCTGTAGGGCCATCAATGGTCGCTAGCCGCTTTGAACCATGTTGAACCTTAAACCTTTGAACCCACTGAAAGTACATTGGTTCATTAGTTCATCGATTCATTTTACCTCTTTTGTTCCATCGCTTCGTAGTTCAATTGCTTTCCCGCTCCTTGGTTGAACCATCCATTGAACCACCTATTTTCTGCTTCTTTTCTTGACTGAAGCTGCCTTTGAACCTTTGAACTCATGAACCATTAAACTTTGAACTCTTTCGGTTCAATTTTCAATCAGTTCATTGGTTCATTCTTTGTCCGTCACTTGTTCTTTCTAAGCTCTTTGATCTTCATCACACTGGTTGAACCTTTGATCCTGTGAACTCGTTGAACCTTTTGGTTCAAGGTTCAATGGTTCAACGGTTCAATCGATTCATTCTTTTTATTTGGCTAAGTCCTTTTGATATTTTTGAATCAAACGCGTTGAACCATTTGGTTGTTGAACCTGTTGAACCATTGAACCCATTGAACCTTTGAACTAAAGTGGTTCAATGGTTCAAGCCTTCTCTTTGATAAGTGTTTTGAAGCTATTGAACCTTGAAGCAGTTGAACTTTGAACCTTGACAAATGCGCTTAACTCTTGCTGATAAAGTTGAACCTTTGAACCCATTGAACTAAAATGGTTCAAAGTTCAATGGTTCAATGGTTCAATCATTGCTTAGAAGCTTGCCGATGAACTCTTTTGGTTGAACCAACTTTGAAATCACCTAAGTGTTGAGAGCTTGCTTCTTTCTTGCAGAGTCTGTAGAAATCAACCTATGAAGCCCCTAAAACTTGCCCAGCAGAGTCCGTAAATTTTTTTCCTGTAGAGTCTGTAGATTCAAGCCTACAAAGTCCATAGATTCAAGCCTTCAAAGTCCGTAGATTTTTTAGAAGATTGAAAAATGAGGAATTTGAATGCTCAGAACAAATTTTGAAAAAAGAAGAGACAATTTTGGTCTGGTGAACCAAAATAGTTCATAAGTTGTCCCAAAAATGAGTGATATTTTTGGGGGACAACAACTAGCTCCAGTTGGAAAACTTCCCTTAATTAAAATTTTGAAACAACTGAGGGGAGTAGAAACTAGAATCTCTGGTGCCTTGAAGTATGCCATTGTGATCTAGAACTCAAAATTTTTGGTTGACAAATATTTCAATAGCATAAAAATAACACAATAACAATGGATTCTCTGAGAAGAGACATTGTATTACTTAACAATCACAATACAAATATAAGCTTATCTCTAAAAAGAGATGTTTTATTGAATCAAAACAATTACAGATACAAAACATACGCTTACATCTGAGAAGAGATGTTTGCCTTCCCTTTTCAGGTTATAATGCATTTATACATATTTTGAAAACATTAGGAGATTGAGTGGCTCAAGGAATTAATGGGTGACGATTTAAGACTGAGTGGCTCAAGAGAAATAACTATCATCGATAAATTAACAACCTTGAATTAAAACAATATAGCGCTTGAGGACATAATGGCTCAAAGAAATAACTATCACTGACAATGTGACTTCCAAGAATGAAAACAATACAAAATTCAAAGAATTAACTATCACCCGACAATTCGACATCCAAGATTTAAAACAATACAAAGCTATGCGCAGCCCTACCCCGTCTAGTAGCTGCCCGCTCCAGAGACTTACAACAACCACTTTGGCAGTCATGGTCCATTATACTGCTGCATCTTGGCACTTGTTATACCACCCAAATTATCACCCAGATCATTCCTCCCTCCTTGAAAAGCAATGGTCCCCGTTGCGTCACTGTTCTCCATCAGGTGTGGTAGTTGTGTCTTGATTTGTATATACTATGTCGATCATACATGAATGGCTGACCAAAGAGTACATCACAAATATCTAGATTGACCACATCACATAAGACCTCATCTTGGAAAGGTTGTATTGCATATGAGAGAAGACATTGGTGGGTGACATGGAAGTTTCTCCCTGGACTCAACCATCTAATACTGTATGGTTTTGGGTGAGGCTTCATGAACAGATTTAGGCTTTTCACAACATTAGTAGAGATTAAATTCTTTTGACTTTCACTATCAAGAATGAAATGCAGATGCTTACCTTTCACCCATAACTTAGAGTGAAATAACCTTTCCTTGTCATCTAGCATCTCATTGTGTGTCTGTGATGAAGCTACAATGGCTTCAGGATCAACATCTATAATTTCTTCTTCAACCTCTTTGACTATAGGGTCTGTATGAGGTAAAGCAGTAGATGTTGAGGATGGTGACTCAAATAGTAGTGATTTGATAGCTCGACTTTCTTCTTTGGAGTGAGTTCTAGATTTGTGATAACCACACCACTTCCCAGTCTTTCCTTCCTTTTGCTTCTAATTTTGGCTCATATTTGACATTCTTTATCACTTTTTCATTTTGAAGACTGATTCTTTATATCCATTCTTCCATGCTTCTGCTCAATCTTTACTGTGAACTTGTATGCCTCTCAGATGGTTTCCAAATTGAAGAGTTCCATTTCTCTCCATATGTACCATTGTAATCTACCACGATATTTGAGAACTTTGTGTTTCTCACTTTCTTGGATGCCTAGTCTCACAGATAGAGAATGAAAAATGTCAGTGTAATCTTGGATAGATTATTTCTTACCTTGGCAAAGTTGCTGCCACTGTATGTACAGATCATCATACGCTTCGATGGGATAGTATTCTTCTTTTACTGCTTTCATAAAATCATCCTAGGTAGGTTCCACCCCAAGGCCAATGATATCCATACTGAACCTCTTTTTGTACACTTTCCACCATTTTTCATGGGCAATGATGATTTCAAAAGAGCAAAAGTGATCTTTTCTCCATCGGTGAACTTATTTACAGAGAAGTAGGAAGATAGTTGATCCAACCAATTTTCCACTGCATCAACATTGATTTTGCCTTCAAATGTGGGAAAATCAAAATTTACCTAAACCTTGAAGGGTGTTGGGGCACTGAAAGGAATTTCCCTCGATGAGGAGCTAGGATGTGTAGCCGCAAAGCCAAAATTTTCCATCAGAAGTGTTTGAAGAATTTGAGCAAATTGTTGGAGCATCTGTTCTTGTTGCCTCTGGAGGGCTTCATTCACCATTTCCTTGAAAGGATCAAATGTCTTAGTGTCATCCACCATTTGAAGTCATTTGGGGTGCACAGGTAGAACGTTTGGAAGCTTTGTCACTTCTCACCCAAGTTTCCTATATCCTGACCTCATCCTCAAGATCATACACTCTCAAGACAAATCGCTCTAATACCACTAATCTAGAACTCAAAAGTTTTGGTTGATGAATATTTCAATAGCATAGAAATAACACAATAACAATGGATTCTCTGAGAAGAGACGTCGTATTACTTAACAACCGCAATACAAATATAGGCTTATCTCTAAAAAGAGATATTTTGTTGAATCAAAATAATTGCAGATACAAAACATATGCTTATCTCTGAGAAGAGATGTCCGCCTTCCCTTTTCAGGTTATAATGCATTTATACATATTTTGAAAACATCAGGGGATGAGTGGCTCGAGAAATTAATGGGTGACGATTTAAGACTGAGTGGCTCGAGAGAAATAACTATTGTCGACAAATTGACATCCTTGAATTAAAACAATATAGTGCTTGAGGACATAATGGCTTGAGGAAAAACTATCACCGATAATGTGACTTCCAAGAATGAAAACAATACAAAATTTAAAGAATTAACTGTCACTCGACAATTTGATGTCCAAGATTTAAAACAATACAAATCTACGCATAACCCTACTCGGTCTACCAGCTGCCCGCTCTGAGGCCTTACAACAATCGCTTTGACAACCATGGCCCATTATACTACTGCATCTTGGCGCTCGTTATACCACCCAAATTTTTGTCCAAATCACATTGGGCTATGGAGTCATGCTACCCAAAAAAGAAAGGTGCCAAAAATGAAAATGAAAAGTGCAAAACAAAACTAAAGACTATAAAAATATATATCTATACAGATGATCTTATCTGATGCCTCAGGATTTGAAACAATTCAGATGCTACCCATTATGGGATAGTAAAAATGGTGTGCCATCTTGATAAACTAGTAGGAAACCATTTTGTCCCCAGAAATGGTGATGGGTGAATGGAACTCTCCACCAAAAAACCAATTTTATGTGTCTTCTTCTTGGCTCTTTCTTCTTCTTGCCCCATGGCAGGATGTGGTCTTCAAACTGAAAATCATAACTCCTTGCTCTCTTGGTGAAGAGTTCCTTTTGCTAACTTTGGAGTACTATAGTATGGTCCATCACCATAGCTTGATGTTTTGCTGGTCCAGTCCAGCACATGCTTTGATTATCAGCATGAAACTCTTGACAAACCATCAACTTAGCATCTCCTTTGGTGTAAAAGAGTTTGATATCTTCATCCTGAGTAGTCTTCAATCCGAGCAACATAGATTTACATCCAGCTATGTTGTTGGTGTTGCTGAATTGCAACTTGCATGAAAAAAATATCTCCTTAAGGAGATATCAACATAGTCCTGGCTCTAGCATTGGTAGAAGAATTACTGCCATTATATTCCAGGATCCAAGCATCATCAGACGCTGATCTTCTATCATATTTCTCTTCATTAGAGATGGAAGATCTTTCTTCATTTGTACTGTACCCTACCAATTCTTTTGATGTCTTATTTGGATCAAATCTTGGATTGTCAGCTACAGGACTTTCATCAGCTGAGACATGAACATCCTCTGTGGTCAAGAAATAATTACTCCTATCTGAAGGCTCAAATAGAATTTGAGCTACAGGGGCTGACATTTAGGTGACCATAATTTTTGCCTCAGACAGGTCCACACTTAGTTCTCCACCAATGTTTAAATATTTAAGATTAGCTTTCAAGAATTCAAATTCAGTCATTTAAATTTTGGATTTTTTGACATGATCAATTATATCAGATGACTAAAATGGACTTGAAAGAGGGGATGGGAGTTCATCCTTTTGGTTTTTGAGAGGGGGAGGACTGGTCTGTGAATTTGAAGTAGAAGGTGCAAAAATGTGCGATATACTTACCTTTTTGGCAATCACTGGGTCCTTTGACTGGAAAGAAAGAGGGGTTATCTACTTAGCAATTGAAATTATTGGTTGGGGTCACTCCTCTATCTTTTTTTTATCAACTTGCTAGGCTGACTGATTCTTGGACCAAGTGAATACTGCGTATGATTCTTTGACTGCCTCATCTTCACTTTTGGGTTCATCCTGGTAATTCAATAAACCATTGTGGGAGTTGCCAACTAATTCTTCTTGATCTTCCTTGAAGAGATTAGTATTATTTTCTTGCTCAAACTCAGGTTGGAAAGAGAAAGCATGTTCTATTTCTAGATATCCAACTACTGAGTTTGTTGGAGGTGCCTCAAGGGCAAAGTTCCTCTATGGGGGAAGAAGATGATTTGGTTACCCTTAAATTTTGGAAGCATTGCCTTGATATGGCTGATTAGAAAATGTCTTTTTTGGTACATCTCTATATGAAGGAGCAGAAGACATACCTTGTGCCACTTGTCTTTTCAAGGCTAGCAGTTCATTTGCCAGCTTTTACACCATTTGATCAATGGTGCTTGTAGATGAATTCCTAGAAGATGAAGAATATTTGCTTCTATTTGGGTCTCTCCTTATCTTTTTTGACAAGATAAGGTTATTTTATACCTTAGTAACCAAGTCTTGAGCAACAGTAAGGTCTATGTGTCTAGCTCGTCTCAACAAAAAACTCACTTCAGGTAGCTGTGAGTTGATGAAGAAGCATTTGAGGTTTTCAGGTGTTGGCTGAGCAATTGCAAAAATCTTGTTTCTCAACTTGTCAAACTTGGCAATGAAATCTCTCATAGGCTCATGAGGCTCTTTCTTTATCTCGGTGAGCTGGGCCAGCAAGGCATGGGCATCCTCTATAGGCTTGAGCCTTGCTTTGAACTTGGATTTTAGGGTATTCCAATTTATCACTGATCTAGCCTACAGATGGTAAAACCACTCTGCAGTAGCACCTTGTAGGGTCTCCACAAAAAGCTTGACTGCCATGTCTTCAAATTCCACCCCTATCACACCATAGGCTATGCTAAAGGTTACAATGTGTTCATCAAAGTGAACTCTCCCATCTCCAAAGAATTTGGGGAAGTTATTTCTTGAGCTGCATGGAAGTTCATGCAGAGGTGGAGTCAAGTTGAGTGGGCCAAATTAGTTACCTCAGGGGCCTTGAACTGTCATGATTTAATTATGAAAAATAGGGATAACAAATCTGGGTGGAGTGGCCAAATTGAAAAACAAAAATAGAAAAGAACTGGCCCTATTTCAGCTTGAGGCTTGAGGCTTCAAATTGTGCACTATTTTCCAGCAACTCTGGTTTTGCATACCAGATAAAATAATGGAGATAGAGGAAAATGGTAAGGCTATAATGATAATGGGTAATACATAGAATGTAGTCGCCAGAGTCTATATAATGGACAAGGAAAGGAAATGTTTCAATCTAAAACTTGAGGCTTTAGAAGGCACGCTCATCCCCAACGGAGTCACTAAAAAATGTTGGGTGAATATTTTGTCGACCAGCTAATTGGTGAGCAAAATAGTTTCTATCACCATAGCATAAGGAGATTCATCATCCAGGTGTGCAGTTTTACTACATCAATAAGAGACAAATCTCTCCTCTCATCAAGGGGAGGTTTCCTATTAAAGATACAGAGGCTATATACTATATATAAGCAAAAAGTAAGACACAGGGGTGGGATAAACCATCCATATCTCTTTTTTTAGAGATGATGCTAACAAATAGAGGATAAATCTTAGGTGATTGATGAAGTTACTTCTCTTCTTTCAGAAGTAACAGTTAGCCAAGAGCCAGATCCCTTTCTAGATAGTAGAAATCTTGGTGTTCTCTTCTTTCAGAAGTGCTTGTTCTTGCAAACAATATGAATCTTTCTAGTAAGTAACTGGTAACCAAAGGTGCAGAGTAACTAACAGCCTAAGATGTAGCACAAAGTCTCCACCTCGACTATCCAAAAGTGAAATATGAAGAACAATGGGGGTACAAAGTCGTCCCAAAGTTCTTTATATATAAACAAAAAGTAAACACACACTAAAGACAACTATGATAGCACAAAGTCTGAAAGTAGTTGGCTTTAGGACACCTTCCTTGTTACTTTCACTTATTTTGCTTACCAAATTAAATAGATGAGAACACATTTAGAAAATAGACATAAGAATAATCTCCTAAAATGATATAAGCCAAAAAAACATAAAGTCTACAAACAACTAGCTTTCTCATTCAGATAAAATGATATGAACAACAATCTGAGCTCAAAGTCTCAATATTCGCCTTTCAATTTGGGCAGAGTTTTGCTTTTGGTAATAGAAAGATCTCCTTTGCATAATGAGAGAAATTACAATGTATAGCAATTATGCAAGGCTTGGCGCTCATTCTCATGGGACGGCCTATGCTGTAGTCAACGCCTTCAATACACCCTCAGTTCTCTCTGGAGGGACCATGTTGGGAGTAGTGCATTGCCATAACTATGGCGTGTCCATTCCTCTAATATGTCTCTTATTAGTATGAACTGTCTGGTCTTTTTCTTGATGTTTGTGTAGCTGTCTAATTCACCATTATTTTATGGAAGAAAATAGGCTTGTGTCCTTGATTTGGTGCACCTAGAAGTCTACTTGATCCACTATTTCACCTATTAAAAATAACTCTTTTGAAGATATTTTTGGTCCTTTAGTCTCGTTCCTCTCTCTCATGTAGCAATTTGAGTCTTCAGGCTCTCTTTTCAGCCAGTCATTGGGTTCTTCCTTTTGGCATTTTGGCTTTTAAATGCATTCGAGTCCATCATCCTCCTTAACAATTCCTTCATGTCTTTTCTGCTTGCTTTGGCCACTTTCTGCTGATCTCAACAAGTGACATGTGGCATGTTCCACATAATCTAGCAATTACATGAATGATGACACTTGGAGCGCTTCGCTCTCAGGCTTTTTCCTTTTGGGAATTCCTTTGGTCGGGCTTATTTCCTTTGGTTGGGCTTATTTCCTTCAAACAAAAGTGTGAAGGAATTCCTTCAGGCTTTGCCTTGGTCATTTTCCCATGAAAAATACTTCTGAAAGAATTTTATTAGCTCTTTCATTTAATAATTTCCTTCGAATAAAAATTCCAAAGGAAATGTTCCCTGTCGGCCTTTGAACAAATCCGAAGGAATTTTATCTTTTAGGTCAGTCACTTGGTTCTTCCTTTAAGTTATGTGCTTTATTTGAATTTCAATGGATATTCTCTTACTTTAAATTTGACGTCTATGGGGCCGTGAATGGTTGCTAGCCGCTTCAAACCATGTTGAACCTTAAACCTTTGAACCCACTGAAAGTATATTAGTTCATCAGTTCATTCTGCCTCTTTTATTTCATTACTTCCTGGTTCAATTACTTTCTCACTTCTTGGTTGAACCATCTGTTTGCTACTTCTTTCCTTGACTGAGGCTGCCTTTGAAACCATGAACCATTGAATTTTGAACTCTTTCGGTTCAAGTTTCAATCGGTTCATTGGTTCATCTTTTGTCCGTCACTTGTTCTTTCTAAGCTCTTTGATCTTCATCACACTAGTTGAACCTTTGAACCTGTGAACTTGTTGAACCTTTTGGTTCAAGGTTCAACATTTCAATTGGTTCATTATTTTTATTTGGCTAAGTCTTTTTAATCTTTTTGAACTAAACGCGTTGAACCATTTGGTCGTTGAACCTGTTGAACCATTTAACCTATTAAACCTTTGAACCAAAGTGGTTCAATGGTTCAAGCCTTCTCTTTGAAAAGTATTTTGAAGCCGTTGAACTTTGAAGCAGTTGAACTTTGAACCTTGACAAATGTGCTTAACTCTTGCTGATGACGTTGAACCTTTGAACCCATTGAACTCATTGAACCAAAATGGTTCAAGGTTCAATGTTTCAATGGTTCAATCCTTGCTTAGAAGCTAGCCAATGAACTCTTTTGGTTGAACCTTGTCATTGAACCAACTTTGAAATCGCCTAAGTGTTGAGAGCTTACTTCTTCCCTGTAGAGTCCATAGAAATCAACCTGTGAAGCCCGTAGAACTTGCCCTGCAAGTTCATAGATTTTTTTCTTGTAGAGTCCATAGATTCAAGCCTGCAAAGTCCATAGATTCAAGTTTGCAGAGTTCGTAGATTTCTGAGAAGCTTGAAAAATAAGGAATTTGAATGCTCAGAACAAATTTTGAAAAGGGAAGGGACAATTTTGGTCTGGTGAACCAAAATAGTTCATAGGTTGTCCCAAAAATGAGTGATAGTTTTGGGGGACAACACAATAATCTCAAAAAAGCTTGAAGTTTTAGTTTGTCCATTTTTTCTAAAAAGCTGATGACTTTCTCCTTGATGTGTGGCTGGATTTGCAGCTTTGAATTTTGAATAATTATTCCAAGAAAATTGCACTCAATTTTGCATAGTTGAATTTTTGTATCTGACAAAACTATACCTAGATTTCTCTCTATTTCAAAGAATGTTGTGAGGTGAGAGTAATGGTCAGTCAAAGAATTACTAAAAATTAAGATATCATCTATATATACACACAAAAAATTAGATGTGCCTTTAAAGATGTTATCCATGTGGCTTTGATAGAATGCTGGGGCATTCATTAGACCAAAAAGCATAAAAATCTATTGATAATCGCTGAATGGGTAGCTAAATGTTGTCTTTTCTTTATCAATTTTCTTGACCTTGATTTGATAAAACCCTGATTTGTAGTCAAATTGAGAGAAATATTTACATGTTGCTACTTTTTTCAATAAATAGCTTTTATCTGGAATTGGATATGGAAAAGACTGAGTAATGGAATTCAATGGTCTGTAATTGATGACCATTCTTTTCTTTCTTCTTTTCTACTCTGAATGCTTATTGACCATGAAAACATAACAACAGTAGGGAGAGGTTGATTTTTCTGTCAAACCATTCTCTTTTAATTCCTTTATTTGTAGTTCCATATTGTTGTAATCCTGTACTAGTATTGGGATATTTTTTTCAATCTTCATATGTTTATCGTCGATGAGTTTTATGTCCATCTCCGACATAGATTTAGACCAAAACTACTGAGGGTTGTCAAAATAGATAGTGGTTCTAATCTTTTCTCTTATAGCTTGGATTTTAGTAGGAATTACTAATTCAAGTGTTTGGGTCATTGAACTTGGAAATTTCTCAGTCGCATATATAAGATGAGGAATTCTGAGTCTTTCATTATTTATGGTGAACATAATGCTTTTAGTAGTAGCTCCATAAGGTGAGTATCTATCAATAAAATCACCACCTAATAGTATATTCACAAGCATATTATCTAGTGAAAAAAAGTCACAATGGAAGATTTTATTTTGAATCTGAAGGGTTTGTTGATGTTTATATTGATTACAGATAAAGCTTTTTCCTTGGAAATCTATGCTCTTATAAGCTAGAGAATCATCCAATGTCTTCCAGTCATGGATGATCTATGATTTTACAAAGGAGAGAGAAGATCCAGTATGTATTTGTGCATCTACTAATCTGCCATTTATTTTTAATGTTATAAACTAAGAAAATTTTATATTAATGAGTTGAGTAAGGGAGGTTAGTTGAGGAATTTCTAAGGGACGAATACTAGTACATACCAGTTTTTGTCTCTCTAAGTCTTGTACAACTACCTGCTCAGAGTAGATGATTTCTTCTACTTCTTTTTTTTAAAGATTACTGCATTCACCTGGTTAATAATCTTGATCTGAGTAGAAAGAGATTTTTACTTCATCATTTTCTTCTATTTCTGTGGGTAACAAGACATCCCACTGTGGCTCTAATGTTGGTGCTAGAATTTCTCTTGGAGGTTCTGTACTGATGAATTTATTTTTGATCTAAGAGGCACTGGGCTTGAAAGAGCTCTAAAATTACAAAGGAGGATGTTGAGGCCTTTGCAATGTTGGTGGTATCTTTGGCATAGAGGGTTGTCCCCTTCTGGTGGATCCTTATCCTCAATTGTATCCTCTAGTCCTGGGTCTAGAGTCACATTTAGGAACTTCATCATGATGTCTTAACCATTTTCCATAGGCTTCATATGAAAGCTATGAGTAGTCATGATGCCATGGTCTCTGCATGTTGGAGAGAGGTTGCTCCAAATTATCAGCTAATTATTCGAGAGCATCTGCATCTTCTTCATCAAATTCTTATTTAGAAAGATCATCTAGAATTGGTTCATATATGTCATCCTGTAGGTAAAGATCTTCATCTGTGTCAATGATATCCCACCACGTTCCTATATTAGAGGTAAAAACAACTTTGACGGTAGGGTTTTTGCAATGACATTAGGGAGCAATATGACCAAGCTTGCGACAAATATAGAAAATTCTTCTGGGGCATTGTAACCTAATGGTGATCTTCATCAAGGAGAAAGTCATCAGCTTTCCAAAAAAAATGGACAAACCAAAAGTTGTTCAAAAATGAAAGGAGGAAGTTCATACACACCTTCTAGTTCAGATTCATTTAAGATTTCAGCTGCAGAAGACATCTGAGTTCTACCGAATTCCATAGCTAAGAGGATAAGACTCTAGAAAGCGAGAAAATTCTGGATATGGAAATAAGAATGTAGAGTAAATGGGCCTATGAAAATTTAATAACGGCCAGAGACTCAATGCAATATCTTTTCCAAAGAATTTTTCAAAGCAAAGAGATCTTAAAAGACTTAAAAGAATTCTTACAGATGTTGATCTACTAGCTTTGATACCAAGATTTTAATGTCAATAGACACCTCCTTTAATCCTTTCTTTAATGCTTAATTATAGAGAAACTTGTGACAGTAGACAGAGGCTGAATGGCTACAGCTTCATTATTATCACTCAAAATATTACAATATTTTTACAAATACTTATTCAATTTTCTGATTCTCAGGATCTTTCAAGAAGGGCAAGAGAAGAGCATACTCTTTGAACAAGGCTACTAATCTTCGAAATTGCTTAGAATTTTTTTTGATCATTACTCTATAGAGGGTAAATTTATTTATAGCATTTGGGAGGTCCTGCCTGGAATCTTTGCTAAGGCGGTGTCATGTCTCATCATGCTTTACAGCTCAAAAATTGGCTACAGTGATATGTTGTTGGAAGCACTGGATGAGGACGTTTGGCTTGGTGGGTCCAACATGGCTTCCACTTCAGTCAACAAGTCATCTTCACTTATTGGTTGGAAAAGACATCTTATCTGGAATGTACTGGAAAGATGCTAGTGTTGGGGTCCAGCTTCACATGCATGACAATAAGGAGTGATGTAGAAGTATGATTCCCAGCCTAGCTATCTTCTAATAATCATATGGACCACTATGTCTTGATTATGGGCTTCTTCTTCTTGGATACGGTGTGGGCCATATCTTGATACCCATATATACAAATGTTCATTATGTGTAGACCTGATTTTTACAAACCATGTCCATAAAAGACGCTTTAAGATTTTAGTAAACTAGTGAAATAGAAATTCACTATTTAATATTTCTATTATAATGATACCAATATTTTGATGATGATTTGATTGGATAGATTTTATTGAAGACATCTATAAATCTTGTCTTATGGCATAAGAAATTTGAGTATATCTCAGATGCAACCCTTCTCTAAGTGTCTGTTCTTGAACAAGAACATTCAAGGAAGCAAATCCTTGATTGTAGATTTTGGTTAGAATAAAATCAGTGATGGGTTGATGCATTAAAGTAGCAAGATGATTTTTGCTTAGCTAGTCTATTATAATATTGTCAGTACCTTTTATATGTTCTAGAGAGAAGTTAAACTGATTAAAGAAACCCTGCCATCTAATATATTTATCGTGACCATCCTTCTGACCATGATCTTTTTCTCTAAAGGTCAGAAATTTAGTACAATAAATTTTTACAATAAAGTGTGGTAGATGCAAAAGTTTCAACATAAACTTCTCTAAACATTTATTTATAGCATAGATCTCTTTATCAGAAGAGATCTATTTAAGAACATCGATACTGAATACTCCACTAGAGAATTCACAAACAAATTTTTTATTTTTATAAAAACAAACAAGTACTCCTCCCCATGCAGTGTTAGAGGCATCAAATTAAACTAAAATTTTGTTTGATTTTGGGATATGATGTTCTGGAAGTAGTGCTACTTTTGCTTTGATTTTCTAGATGGCAGTAGTATGTTCTTCCTTCCATTGGAATGCTTTCTTTTTTCTAGAGAAGTTCTTGGAGTATAAACCCGTCTTCACCAGAATTAGGGTAAAAGCTATTTAAATAATTCAATAATCCCAAAAAATCTTGAAGTTTTAATTTGTCCATTTTTTCTAGAAAGCTGATGACTTTCTCCTTGATGTGTGGTTGGATCTGCAGCTTTGAATTTTGAATAATCATTCCAAGAAAATTGCACTCAATTTTGCAGAGTTGAATTTTTGTATATGACAAAACTATTCCTACATTTCTCACCATTTCAAATAATGTTGTTAGGTGAGAGTAATGGTTAGTCAAATAATTACTAAAAATTAAGATATATTAAATGGCAGGCTTTTTTTAATCAGTTTAATTTCTCTGTGGAACATATAAAAGGTACTGACAATATTACAATAGACTGGCTAAGCATAAATCATCCTACTATTTTAATGCATCAACCCATTCCTGGTTTTAATCTAACCAGAATCTACAATCAAGGATTTGCTTCCTTGAATGTTCTTGTTCAAGAACAGATACTTAGAGAAGGGTTGCATCTGAGATATACTCAAATTTCTTATGCCACAGGATAAGATTTACAAATGTTTTCAGCAACATCTATCCAAGCAAATTATCATCAAAATACTGGTGTCATTATAATAGAAAGATTAAATAGTGAATTTCTATTTCACCAATTTATTGAACTCTTAAATCATCCTTTATGGACATGGTTGGTAAAAATCAAGTTTGCACATAATGAACATCTGTATAGATGGGTATCGAGATACGACCCACACTGTATCCATGAAGAAGAAGCCCATGATCAAGACACAGTGGTCCATATGATTATTACAAGACAGTTAGAATGGGAATCATACTTCTACATCACTCCTCACTATCATGCATGTGAAGCTGGACCCCAACATTGGCATCTTTCCAATACATTCCAGATAAGATGTCTTTTCCACCCAATAAGTGAAGATGACTTGTTGACTGAAGTGGAAGCCATGTTAGACCCACCAAGCCAGATGTCTTCATCTAGTGCTTCCAATAACATATCACTGTAGCCAACTTTTGAGTTGTAAAGCATGATGGGACATGACACCGCCTTGGAAAAGATTCTAGGCAGGACCTCCCAAATGCTATAAATAAGTCCACCTTCTATAGAGTGATCATCAAAAAAATTTCTAAGCAATTTAGAATTTTAGTAGCCTTGTTCAAGGAGTATGCTCTTCTCTTGCCCTTCTTGAAGGATCTTGAGAATCAGAAAATTGAATAAGTATTTGTAAAAATATTATAATATTTTGAGTGATAATAGTGAAGTCATAGCCATTCAGCCCCTGCCTACTATTGTGGGTTTATCTATAATTAAGAATTCAAGATAGGATTAAAGGAGGCATCTATTGACATAAAAATCTTGGTATCATAGCCAGTAGATCAACATTTGTACGAATTATTTTAAGACTTTTAAGATCTCTTTGCTTTGAAATTTTTTTTGGGAAAAGTTATTGCATTGAGTCCCTGGCTATTATTAAATTGTCATAGGACCTTTTACTCTGCATTCTTGTTTCCCTATCCAGAATTTTATCACTTCCCAGAGTCTTATCCTCTTAGCTATGGAATTCAATAAAACTCAGATGTCTTCTACAGTAAAAATATTAAATGAATCTGAATTAGAAGGTGTGTATGAACTTCCTCCTTTCATTCTCGAATAACTTTCAGATTGTCTTGATATAGAAATTACAGAAAAAAATCTTGAGAAAGAGAATAGCCTTTATAAGCCTCCTGCTATTAAAGCTTCACAAGTTTATAAAAAATTTGAATTACTTAAGTCCAAGTTTGTCTATAAATCGACCTATTTATCTTTTGTAGAACCCATAATCAAATCTGTTGAGCTCGCTCGGAGTTATAAGCCCAAAAGAAAATTTGAGACAAATTTATTGTCCTTATTGCCTAAACCTGAGATCAATTAAATCGGGTTCCATGAAGATGTGAAATTTATCCATTTTGGTCTTATCTGTATATATTACTCCTTTGATTCCTAGAAATATCAAACCTGTTATGTATTTAGCCTTGTGTGATAAATGCCAAGTCAGTTTTAAGCATGCCTGTCAGTTATCTAGTCTTGGCCGACTAAATGATAAAGTTATTTGTTTTGAGTTTTGTCCTAACCTCTCTATCGTAGTCTGCGATAAAGATTGTAAAGAAGTAAAGTTTGGATCTTTAGATTTTTGGGGTTTGTTTACTTCTCTCTTTGGATTCGATATGTGTGGTGAATTCAAATATGATTCTATAAATATTTTTGTTGTGTATAGTATGACTAACACCAATCATCCAAAGATTCTTGAAAATCTTCTATATGCACATCTTAGTGGAATAGTCCAGTTACAGAAAGGCCATATAGAGTCTGTAGAAATACCTTTTGACTAGAAACTTGACTGGATGAAAAATGTTTCTCCTAAAATGAAAAGTCAAGCCTCTATGCATAAAAGTGATGGGAAAATTGTCACTATTCTTATCAGATCTATTTTTGTGAATATTTATTCTATTCTTTCTCCCAGTAGACCTTCTACCTCTTCTTCATGAAGAATAGTAAAAATAGGTCACATCTTAATCGAAGATGAAGAGATTAACCAAGGACCTAATCCACAAGATCAGCTCCCATGTACATTAATAAATCTTCCTCAAGAAGATAATTTAGAATTATATACAGAAAATAAGGTTAGTTTGTATAGAGGTGGCCGATGGCCTCCACATAAAGGAATGCATAAGTAGCCTGAAGGACTTGTTCATTATTTTTCTACAAAATTCCAAGGAGATGTAGAACCATCAAATGAATTCAAGCATATAAACTATGTTTCTAGGTTTAATGCCCATCTCTCTGATAATCTAGATGACCTCTGTAGAGATGTTTTATACATCAAAAATAGCCTAGATAAGCTAACCATCTTTGAAGACAATACTAATCAAGTTTGTATAAATATGCAACAACAATTATCTTCTATTGATACTAAGCTTGTAGCATTGGATGAAAGTCTTGACTAGCTAGTCAAACAAGATCAGGAAGCTGAAACGTAAGTTCCAACATTAACATATGAGGTAAATTTTGGTTCTAGTTTTAGACCTCATAAAAAGCATCCCAGTACTTCCTTGATGCAAAGAAACCATGTCCAATTATAGCCATGGTATCTCAATATTGATGACTTGTTAAACCCTCTTAATGAGATTTCTACTTGGTGAAATTCTATGAGAGTCATCACAGTCAATGCCCATTTGGACCCTATAGGTACCACTATCTTTGCTTCAAAATTCTTTTGGAGCATTATAACCCAATGGTGAGATTCTATGAATGAAAATGAATAGCATGAGTGTGTTTATCACCATCCTGATCCTCTTGCTACCCTATACCATTTATTAATTAATGAGTTTACCCCTCCAGTTGGCAATAGGGATTTGGAATCCAAGAAATAGCTTCTCAAAATGGAGCTCTGTGACCTCAAATAGTTTGATGCTTTTGCTAAACAATTTTGTGAATTGGCATATGAAAGTCAAAGCTTCGAATCAGTGGAAACCAAGTTAAAATTTTTGCATACTTTACCTTATAACTTGATCAATAAAGTCATTACATATATCGATATTAAATGTCTCATAATTATCAAACTTTCTCTATTTGATATTATAGACTTTGCTAAGCAACAAGCCATGCAATTAGTCTCTAAGACTAAAACACTCCAAAATCTCACCAAGCATCAATCCTCACAAATTGTTCCTGTATTCCTAGAAATAGCCCCTTTTGGCTATCGACCATTTGTTTAACCTAAAAAGCACCAAAAGTAGTGCCACAAACATCTAAATTTTAAGCGCCACTCTTTTCCTCGTAAGCACTCCTATGCTCCTCCTCACCGTTTCCTTAAGAAATGCCGCACTTCTCGACCATAGTCTAAGCATCCTATTTGCTATATTTGTCACAAGTTTGGTCATATTTCTCCCTAATGTCACTACAAAAACCCTACCGTCAAAGCTATTTTCACCTCTAATGCAGTGGCATGGTGGGATATCATTGACACAAATAAAGATATTTACTTACAAGATGACATATATGAATCAATTCTAGATGATCTCCTTGAAGAATACTTTGTTGAAGAAGATGCAGATGCTCTCGAATCATTAGCTGATGATTTGGAGTAACCTCTCTCTAACATGCAGAGACCATGACATCATGACTACTCCCATTTTTCATATGAAGCCTATGGAAGATGGTCTAGACATCATGATAAAGTTCATGAACGTGACTCCAAACCCAGGACTAAAGGATACAACTGAGGACAAGGATCCACCAGAGGGAGACAACCCTCTATGACAAAGATACCACCAAAATTGCAAAGGCCTCAGCATCTTCCTTTGCAATTTTATAGCTTTTTCAAGCCCAGTGCCTCTTGGATCAAAAATAAATTCACCAGTACAAAACCTCTAAGAGAAATTTTAGCACCAAAATTAGAGCCACAGTGGGATGTCTTGTTACCCACAGAAACAAAAGAAAATGATGAAGAATTAGAAAGCTCTTTCTACTCAAATCAAGATTATTGCCCAGGTGAATGTAGTAATCTTCAATAAAAAGAAGAAAAAGAAAAAAATTATCTACTTTGAGCAGGTAACTGTACAAGACCCAGGGAGACAAAAAATGGTACGTACTAGTATTCCTCCCTTAGAAATTTCTCAACAAGCCTACCTTACTCAACTCATTAATTGAAAATTTGCCTAGTTTATAATATTAAAAATAAATGGTAGATTAGTAAATGCACAAATAGCTAATGGAGCTTCTCTCTCCTTTGCAAAATCAAAGATCATCCATGATTGGAGGACATTGGATGATTCCCTAGCTTATAAGAGCATAGATGTCCAAGGGAACAAATTTATCTGTAATAAATATAAACATCAACAAACCCTTAGGATTCAAGATAAAATATTCCATTGTGACTTTTTTGCACTAGATAGTATGCCTGTAGATATAATATTAGGTGGTGCTTTTATTGATAGATACTCACCTTATGGATCTACTATTAAAAACATTATGTTCACCATAAATAATGAAAGACTCAGAATTCCTTGTCTTATATATGCGACTGAGCAATTTTTAAGTTCAATGACCCAAACACCTAAATTAGTAATTCCTGCTGAAATCCAAGCTATAGGAGAAAAGATTAGAACCACTATCTGTGATGGGGAAATCAAGAACAACAAATAGTTCTGATTCCACTTGTTAGGATCTTGCTCCTCAATAAGAGCACAATATGATTACCTTATATTAGCAACTAAACATGGAATTATACTAGAATGAACAAGTAACTAGAATTCACAAATGACACAGAATATGAGAGACAACACAATCTGTATTAATACTCATTCAGAAAAAAATACAATGAAGATACGCCACACTCTTCCACACCTTTTAAGCTTCCCAAACCAAGTGTACAATAACTCTCTTCAAGAGTTCACTCTTTTACCAAAAATGGTCCCAACACACAACTCACACACAGAATTGGTGTTCACCTCCAACCAGTCAGTAATAACCCTGCCAGTACACAAGCACTCCACGTACTTCAAATAGATCTCCCTGATCTTATTTACACATGTAGATCTGCCCTGATCTTACAACAACCTGCAAATCAATGATCTTACAATGGAAGAATCTTCCTTGCCTTCCTCTATTTGCTCTACTATGGAACTAGGAGGAACACACACTTTGTTTTTTTCACTAGCACTCTTTACAATACATGCCAATGAGTCTATAAATAGATCCCATACTAAATAATAACTTAGACTTCTAATTTACAATAATTAGACACGCAACTCAAGACTCAAAATAGCCTTTAACATGTAAACTCTCGATTCAATGAACTAAATTTTTATGCAATGAATAGTTCTAGACTACACAGACGACTGACGTCAGTCCTTATCTGACTGGTGCTGACCGACATCAATTGACTCCTACCGATGTCGATTGCCTTCTACATTTAATATGATTGATGTTGGTTATACTGCCAATGCCAGTATCCCTAGAACTTTAGCAACCTCTTCCATGTCTGCATAGTTGAAGCTTTTAACTCCACAACCTAACAATCTCCCACTTAGAGATAAATAGCTACAACTGTACCTATACCTATACACCATCTAGTTTATTTCCTTGGCTTTGTATCCCTCTTCAAAATCACTCTTGAAGACCAACCACCACAAATCTTGTGGTGCACCCCCTATCATCCAAATCTCTTACCACATCTGCATCTACAAACCCATGTAGAAAAGAACTTGACCCTGCATAGCATGTGCACCTACTGCTGGTCCCTCTCAGATACCTGAGAATCCACTAAACTGCCATTCAATGTTTTTTTTTCAGATTGACTCCAAACTTTTTGACAGCTCCCACTGCTTGGGAAAACTTAGGTTTAGTACATACCATGCACTTAACCTCATTATGTGAATCAGGACACTGTTCATAGAACTATCCAACCATCAGTGTGCTAACTGGTTTCACACAATCATCCAAAGACAAAATCAACCTGTGACCTTCCATGTCTCTAGAACACACTCATGCCAAAGAATCTTGCTGCTCCCAAATTTCTCATGACATACCTCTAAACTAGCTTTACCTTTAGTTCAACAACTCCTTGTATGTGTAACTCTGCAACAAGCACACAATACAGTAACAAGATAATGTAGCTAATATTATCCAACTTGATAAAGAGAAACACAATGGTCAAACCTCTATTGTCCTGTAGCTTACTCAAGACCATATAACCTGGCCTTTTGTCTCACATGTCTATTCCCACTCTTCTTTATTCTGAACATTCATTCATCTTTCAGTGCTTCCTTTCAGCTAGCAACTCTACCAAAAACTCCTGTTTGGTTCTTCTCCAAGGAATCACATCCTCATCCATGCCAAGCTCCCATTGTTTCTTAGATCTACCTACTCTGCTTCTTTAATAACTTCCTAGTTCTTCACCATCAGTGAGCAACAAGTAGTGTAAAGAAAGGAAATGACGAATTTGAGGCTTACATACCCTTTAAGTCTTCCATATGGGTGCTTGAGACTCCTTTGACAGTGTGCTGTCCACCCAAAATCCATCTCAGTAATTGATGCCAGTCACATCTCAGTCTGCACTTGATTATCGTCGATTCCATGTGACTGCCTCATTACCGACGTCAGTTCCCCCTAACCGATGCCAGTGTTTATCTACCCTGAGTCACTGACGTCGGGCTGCACATAGCTGACATCGGTCCCTGTCTGAATGCCGACGTCAGTTTTCTAATCGACGTCAGTCTCTGTGTTTTACTTGTGAGAGATGACTTTTTCCCACGAGCTCCTTTTGGATCAAACCCTTGTCTAAATCAACCTTGCTCTGCTTAAAATTCTTCAGCACCTTGAACTGATATCTATCCATCACATTCTCCTTGAAAACCAAGGATTTCCTATTCTTGTCACGAACATTGAATTTCTTCTTTCTATAATACTGTGATCCTCCACCAGAAGCTACCACCTTCTTAGTTGACCCAGTGTCAAAAAATGTCACTTTCTTCTTTTGCATACAAAAATCTCGATCCATGCTTTTCAAATCTGAAAGCATACCCTTTGACTCAAGAATATGCATCCCCTTCTTATTCATGTGACCAAGATTATTAAGCCACATCTTCAAATCTATAGCTGAAGTAGATAACCCAAAAGGAGAATCAGTAATAAAAGTAGATAGATAAAGCATACCTACTTTCTTACCTCTTGCTAAAACAAGTGCACCCTTGGTAACCTTCCAAGAGTCTGCTATGAGAGATACTGTGCATCTCTCATCACCCAAATTTCTAACAAAAATCAAATTCCGCTCCAGGATTAGGATATGCATGACCTCCTTCAACACCCATGTGTTGCCCGTCTACAATTTCAGCTTCACTTTCCCTTAGCCAACCATTTGACAAGGCTTACCATCCCCTAAACAAATTTCTCCAAAGTCTCCTTGGACATATTCATGAAAAAATTTCTTGTTTGAGGATGCATGGAAAGAGGCACCAGAATCTAAAATCTAAGATTCTACTTTATTTAAAGAACATACCAGAGCATCTTGTGTAACAATATCTGCATCACCTGCTTCTTCATGTCCTTCATGCTGATCTTCATTCACCTAGCAATCTCTCTTTAGATGTCCTTGCTTTCCACATTTTTAGCAGATCATTCTACCATACCTGGACTTGGATCTCCTGCCTATCTTGGACCTTGATCTCCCACGCTCAATCTTCTCTCTTGGCCTTCCCCTGCTTTCAACACTCAAAACATTCCCTGATGATTCACCTGTGCTTTTCCTATGAATCTCTTCATTCAAGATTACACTCATAACATCATCCACTTTTAAGATTTTAAAAGCAGACGCAGTATTACTAACTGCCATTACCAAAATCTCCCAACTTTCAGGTAATGAACACAAGATTAAGAGAGCCTTAATTTTATCATCAAAAATAATATTGACTAAATTTAACTGGTTTACCAAACCATGGAAATCACTAAGATGACTATGAACAGATCCACCATCCAACATTTGCAAATTAAATAATTGCTTCATAAAAAATACCTTATTCGAAGCTAAGGGTTTTTCATATAAATTTGCCAAAGATTCCATCAACTCTACCGTTGTCTTAGCCTGTGATAAATTGGAAATCATAGATGATGCAAAGCTCAACCTTATAGATCTTAGAGCCTTCTGATCAAGAACCTTCCATTCTTCATCCTTCATATCTAGGGGCTTGCATGCAACCCCACCCAATGATAAGTACAAATCTTTCTGATACAGATAATCTTCTATCTGCATCCTCCATAATTGATAGTTCTTGCCATTAAACTTCTCCATTCGTAGCTTACTTTCTTCTACCATTGCTATACTCTCACTCAAATACAAACCCCTGTGAGTAACCTGTAATCAACAAACACTAACTAGATCTGAAACACCTGTTAGTAACCCAACCAAAAGCTCTGATACCAGTTTTATGGGGAAATCAAGAACAATAAACAATTTTGATTCCACTTGTTAGGATCTTGCTCCTCAATAAGAACACAATATGATTACCTTGTATTAACAACTAAACATGGAATTATACCAGAATGAACAAGTAACTAGAATTCACAAATGACACAGAATATGAGAGACAATACAATCTATATTAATACTCATTCAGAAAAGAATACAATGAAGAGATGCCACACTCTTTCACACCTTTCAGGCTTCCCACACCAAGTGTACAGTAATTCTCTTCAAGAGTTCACTCTCTTACCAAAAATGGTCCCAACACACAACTCACACACAAAATTGGTGTTCACCTCCAACCAGTCAGTAATAACTCTATCAGTACACAAGCACTCCACGTACTTCAAGTACATCTCCCTGATCTTACTTACACATGTAGATCTGCCTTGATCTTGCAACAACCTGTAAATCAATGATCTTACAATGGAAGGATCTTCCTTGCCTTCCTCTATTTGCTCTATTTTGGAACTAAGAGGAATACACACTTTGTTCTTTTCACTAGCACTCTTTACAATACATGCCAATGAGTTTATAAATAGATCCCATACTAAACAATAACTTAGACTTCTAATTTACAATAATTAGACACGCAACTTAAGACTCAAAATATATTTTAATATGCAAACTCTTAGACTAATGAACTAACTTTTCATGCAATGAATAGTTCTAGACCGCACAGGCGACTGATGTCGGTCCCTATCTGACTGGTGCTAACCGACGTCGGCCAACTCCTGCAGATGTCAGTTGCCTTTTGCATTCAATATGATTGACGTCGGTCATACTGCCGACGCTGATATCCTTGGAACTTCAGTAACCTCCTCCATGTCTGCATAGTTGAAGCTTTTAGCTCCACAACCTAACAATATGTTCTGACAAACCTCAATAGTTTTGGTTTAAATCTATGCTGGAGATGGACATAAAACTCATTGACAGTAAACATATGAAGATTGGGAAAAAGATCCCAATACTAGCATAGGATTACAACGATATGGAACTAAAAATAAAAGAATTAGAAGATAATGGTTTGATAGAATATTCAACCTCTCCCTACTGTTGTTATGCATTCATGGTCAATAAGCATTCAGAGTAGAAAAGAAGAAAGAAAAGAATGGTCATCAATTACAGAACATTGAATGCCATTACTTATCTTTTTTCATATCTAATTCCAGATACAAGCTATCTATTGAAAAAAGTAGCAACATGTAAATATTTCTCCCAAGTTGACTATAAATCAGGGTTTTATCAAATCAAGTTTAAGGAAGTCGATAAAGAAAATACATCATTCAACTGCCCATTTGGCCATTATTAGTGGACTATTATGACTTTTGGTCTAATGAATGCCCCAACATTCTATCAAAGCCACATGGATAACATCTTTAAAGGCACATCCAATTTTGTGTGTGTATATATAGATGATATCTTAATTTTTAGTAATTCTTTGATTGATCATTACTCTCACCTCACAACACTCTTTAAAATGGTGAGAAATGTAGGAATAGTTTTGTTAGATACAAAAATTCAACTCTACAAAACTAAGTGAAATTTTCTTGGAATGATTATTCAAAATTCAAAGCTACAAATCTAGCCACACATCAAGGAGAAAGTCATCAGCTTTTCAAAAAAAATGGACAAACTGAAACTTCAAGTTTTTTTTGGGATTATTGAATTATTTAAATAGATTTTATCTTGATTCTGGTGAAGACAAGTTTATACTCCAAGAACTTCTCTAGAAAAAGAAAGCATTCCAATGGAAGGAAGAACATACTATGGCCATCCAGAAAATCAAAGCAAAAGTGGCACTACTTCTAGAACTTCATATCCCAAAATCAGATAAAATTTTGGTTTACTCTGATGCCTCCAACACTACATGGGGAGGAGTACTTGTTTGTCTTTATAAAAATAAATAATTTGTTTGTGAATTATCTAGCAAAGTATTCAGTATCGATGTTCTTAAATGGATCTCTTCTGATAAAAAGATGTATGTTGTAAATAAATGTTTAGAGAAGTTTATGTTGAAACTTTTGTGTCTTCCACGCTTCATTGTAAAAATCGATTATACTAGATTTATGACTTTTATAAAAAAGGATCATGGTCGGAAAGATGGTCACGGTAAATATATTAGATGGCAGGCTTTCTTTAATTAGTTTAATTTTCCTGTGGAAAATATAAAATGTACTGACAATATTACAGCAGACTGGCTAAGTAGAAATCATCCTGCTACTTTAATGCATCAACCCATCCCTAGTTTTAATCTAACCAGAATCTACAATCAAGGATTTACTTCCTTGAATGTTCTTGTTCAAGAACAAATACTTAGAGAAGGGTTGCATCTGAGATTTACTCAGAACTTTTATGCCATAGGACAAGATTTACAGATGTCTTCAACATCATCTATCCAATCAAATTATCATCAAAATACTGGTGTCATTATAATAGAAAGATTAAATAGTGAATTTCTATTTCACTAGTTTACTAAACTCTTAAAGCATCCTTTATGGACATGGTTAGTAAAAATTAGGTCTACGCATAATGAACATTTGTATAGATGGGTATCAAGATCTGACCCACACTATATCCATGAAGAAGAAGCCCATGATCAAGACATAGTGGTCCATATAATTATTAGAAAACAACTAGAATGGGAATCATACTTATACATCACTCCTCATTGTCATGCATGTGAAGCTGGACCCCAGCACTGGCATCTTTTCAGTACATTCTAGATAAGATGTCTTTTCCAACCAATAAGTGAAGATGACTTGTTGACTAAAGTGGAAGCCATGTTGGACCCACCAAGCTAGACGTCCTCATCTAGTGCTTCTAACAACATATCACTGTAGCCAACTTTTAGGTTGTAAAGCATGATGGGACATGACACCACCTTGGCAAAGATTCTAGGCAAGACCTCCCAAATGCTATAAATAACTCCACGCTCTATAGAGTAATGATCAAAAGAAATTTTTAAGCAATTTAGAAGTTTAGTATCCTTGTTAAAGGAGTATGCTCTTCTCTTTCCATTCTTGAAGGATCCTGAGAATCAGAAAATTGAATAAGTATTTGTAAAAATATTGTAATATTTTGAGTGATAATAGTGAAGCCGTAGCCATTTGGCCCCTGCCTATTGTTGCAGGTTTTTCTGTAATTAAGCATTCAAGAAAAGATTAAAGGAGGCATCATTGACGTAAAAATCATATGCTCTAGTTCCTTCAATCTTGATAATTATGTCATCGTGGTAATACCAATAATCCCCCCATTTTCGTACGCTTATTTTTAAGTTCTCAGATAACCTAGGCATCTGAGTGCCATGAATGTCCTAGTATACTTGAGGATATATTTACTCAAAAATCCTTTTGATTTAATTTTTGGATTTGTAGACAAACATGAAAGAATAGACTTCATAGATCTTATTATCCACATACTCTACTGATGGCTACCATAGTTCTTCATGTGTTCTATCAACTATGTCAAGGATTACATCTAATAAATATGACATTATATAAAAATTTCCATCATCTAGACTTTGCTCATACCTAAATATTTAAATCTTCAGTCTAAGGCTTATAATCTTTCCCAAGGTAAAAAGCTTGTTTGAAGTCAGGATAATGTCCAACAATGGGACCCATTCCACTCATACATAAGTAATGCTAGGAAAATTATATAATGTGTTTAAAATGGTCATGGCTATCTTGATCTCATATTTGAATTTTATGATGCAATTGAAATAAATTCCCCCTAAGGATTCAATCTCTGACCTTTCACTAAGCATTTTTTTAGTTTTTCCTCTACAATGTTATGCTGAATCCATACGTTAGATGAGACTTAGTTATAGGCTACCTTAGGCGCTAGGAGCCAAAGGTACCTTTTGAATTACCTTCTAAAAATATATATGATTGAATTCTTCCCTTTTCTAAGGTGTAGACAATATCTAAAACAAGTACCAATAAAGAATAAATCATGAAGCAAGTTGATACAGGGTATTACCTCTGGTTTCACTTCTGCTTGATGAATCCCCATGGTTTTTATTGGCAACAAGTAATCAATGTATTACTTTTCATCCTAGGATAATCGGTCTTGTGCAAAGTATGATGCCATAAACTCCACTACATTCTAGAGTGCCAAGTAATTTGAAAATTTGAAATCAAGGGGACTTTTATCAAATAATGTGTATGCATATTTGGTACTTATAGCACAATAATAAGTAGAAGGGGCCTGCACACATGCTAGTTTTGAAGAAGCCATTTTAGTAATCTAAATTGTGTAATTGTTTTTCAAATTGGTTTGAATGCTCTTACAAGTTCACTAAAGTAGCTAGGGATTTTTATCACAGGAAGGCTCAAAGTTTAAATTTTGATTTGTAGATTGATGGTGAAGTGACTTTCCTTTTGCTTAGATTTTACATATTTTTCCAAAAGTCTATGCCTTGAATGTTCAATTCATATGATTTCAATGTGAATAAGAACTTTTTATTTCAATCCTATTTAGATTTAAATTTTCCAGTCAACTTTGGTAGGTTCATTTGTCTACCATATAGAAAATTTTCATCGATATTATATGTCCAGTCATCCTATTTGAGATAGGTGTCAATTTATCATTTACTATCTTATTTTATTTTCTATCAAACTTATTTATGTGTACTTAAACCATGCATCTCATGAATTGTGATACATGTTTATTTCTTGCTTACTTAGACTTTTAGATTTATAACCTTGCTTTGTATGTTCTGGGGCCACAAGTTAATGTGATTGTGCTATATGGAGCAATCTCAGGATACAAGAACTTAGAGACTCAAAACCTCAGATGTTTGAACCTTTTTAACTATGTACGTCCTTGTGGATGCTCTGGGTTAGTGAGATGTCAATGTGTGGTATGATATCAGAACCTCAAAGACTCAGAGACTCGGAGCCATGGGATCATTAATCCATTAACTTGATATTTCTTATTTAAATCTTTGGGTTAACAAAAATATGCCAGTTGTTAAGTTCTTGGAGCTCAAAACCTCATGAACATTAGACTATGGGGCCTCAGAACCATTAGATTATGTTTAATCTTTTTGTATTTTTGGGTTAACAAAAATATACCACTTGTTAATTTATTAGAACTCGAAACCTCAGAATCATTAGATGATTGACTTCATTTTGAATTTCTATGATTTTGGGTTCATGTAATTGTGATGTGTGATGTGTTCTCATAGCTTGAAGACTCAGAACACTTAGAATTTTATTTAAAGATGAAGGGATCTAGGTAACATAGTAATGCCACCTGTCAATGTCTTAGAGCATAGGGACTTTGAAAACTTAGAAACTTTTGTAAAGGTTTTGGGTAACGTAAAAATGCCACTTGTCCTAATTTTAGATAAATAAATTGGGGAATGATAGTGAATAATTTTCAAATATTTACCAATAGTCTTGCAAACATACAAAAAACATAGGGACACTAAGACAAGACATATTAGTTTTGTTAGTCCAAACAAATCATAAAGTCAATTATGAAAACCCAAGTTTTAAGATAGATCAAAATTAACATTGAAGATTTGATTTTCATAGTTGTGGACTCTGTAACTTTAGAATTTGAAGACAACTGTGGACTTATGTAGATTGAGACTAGTGTCATGGATGTCTAAGGCTTAGAAGACCTTAAATAAGGATATTCAAACAATAATTGGTCTCAATTAAAATTTTGAAAATGGGGGTATGTGTGTTAGGGCACAACATGACTATTCCTTTGAAGGTTTTTATATTTAAATGAATTTGGGTGATGCCTCAAAGGTGATAAAATGGGTTTCTCAAGATTTGTAAAGAGAATGTCATATAGGTCTAGATATTAGATAGAAATGTCTTTATAATTGATGTGTATTTATATATGAATTTTTGAATAATTTCCATCCTTAATTGACATGTTAGACATGTATAGACAACCCTAAGGGAGACATTTAAATTTAACAAATAGTTGTTGAGGATCAAGAGACACTATTGGAAAAGGTGGACATTGCTAGTAACCATGCGTCTGGTTGTTTCCAGGATTATCCACAAAGGGAAAAATAATGATCTAGAATATAACAACAAACTACTTAGGATTATAGAGAATTACAATTTTAGACACTCAAATTAAATCATTAAATTCTTGAAATTATTTAATTTTAATATCCTTACCTTATTTGATCTATATAGCAATCACTTAGCAATTCTACTACACATTGAGAAAAAGGCACTAATCTTTTCAATTCTAATTCTGTTTTATTATAGCAGTCATAGGCTAAGTCTAGAGCTGTTTTATTGTAGGTGAAGGGCATTCATTGTCAAATATTCAAGTCAATTTTATAATTGCATCTATATGAAAAATATTAATATTCACACACTCTTTTTAGGAGGAACTACATTAGCTTGAGGCCCTTTTGGGCTATGTAAGCAATACTCAAATTACACATGGTTTCTTGATTGGATATTCTCCTTGCTCAATTCTACCCTTTTGTATTTGATATTCTATTTTCTATATGCATAAAAATTAGGGTTTTGCTATTGCAGGTCTTTCACACATCAAATTACCTCTTGTAGGTATCAACAAACCCTTTTAGATAGCCATAGACACTCAAAATGAAAAATTGTTCATATGGTCAACCAAGACACAACCGTAATCAAAAGACAAGGCTACAATGCACCCTTGTCCACCTAGTGTAGTCTTATTCAAGTACATCATAAACCCTTATTTTTGGCTATGACACAATTTATAGGTCTTTCCAGCTAGTTTTACATCATAGATTTGCCTATATAGTCAACATAGATAATATCCAAGCTAGGTTTATGCATTTAATTATTTATTCCTATTTATAGATCATTTAAAATTTTGTAGTTTATTGTAATTTACATTTAGGTTTTATATATTCTGTAATCTAAATCAGTATTTCAATTGTTTAATATTTGTAGTATTTCATTGGTAAATCAAAATAAATAGATAAACATTCTAGTGGATCCATATTTTATTTAGAGTAATATTATTTGCTTGATTTTTATCCTAGGATTTCATATAATTTTTTGTAAATTTATGACATTGAAATAAAATAATCTCAACCTTGGATATAAATTTGATACCATGAGTCAATCTTCTTCGAACTTGGATTTAATATGATACTGAAGAAATTACATTATCACCTTGGATAACATTTGACACCAAAGCATTTTATTTTGACCTTCAGTTGAAATTGGTTGATCTTTATACATAAAAATATTTCAATTTTTTTTTCTTTTCTATTTTATTGCTGCTTGTTTTTAGCAACTATGTTATAACAGTTATAAAACTACTTAGTGATTTTTGTTATGAGCTAAGCAATGATTTTTTTTATAGACACCATGGTGTGAGATGTACTACCCCAATACCCAAGCTATTGTACAAAACTAAATACATATTTAAGTTTTCTCATACCTTAAGGTATATTATAAATGCCTACGATGCTTTGTTTATACCATAAGAAATATTTTTAGCTATTTGATTTTTGGTGCACCTAAGAAGAGTGTATCACCCATGGAAGTTACTTTCATTGTACCATCAAAGATGGGATATTGGGCTACAAGCATGGTTCAATCTCTATAGTTAGTTCTATAAAATATTGAGCTAACACTAATCTATGAATGGAAAAGTGTAATTAAAATCCCACACAATCATTCAAACCCTTGTCTAAATCATTCATTATACAAAGATTTTTACTTATATTGTATTAATATTACTTAACTCTTTTATACATATAAGATGAATTGAGATCACTAACCACTTTATTAGTTGCATTTACTGTATTCAAATTCATTGTATATATCAAGCAAAGTCAAAGTAAATATACTAATGATGCTTATCCTCTAAATAAGTTATTTTTAACTCATGTTGTGCCTTTTACTTATGATTATGACTGGACAAATCAATAAAAATAAAAAACTATGGAAGAATCATATATTGATGATTATGCTTTTGATGATGTAATAATGAATAGATAATTTAGTTTTGATGAAACTTGGGAACATGAGTCTATAGAAAAAAATAACCTTTAGATTCTCTTTGGATTCATCTTTAGTTTTCACTAATCCTCCTTTACCTTATTCCATAACTAATAATCTAGAAAAAAAGAGCATTATAAAAATGAATATCTTCTCTCTTAAATTACCACCTACCATAAAAAAGAAGGATCCTTATCCTTGCACACCTAACTTCTATTTACACCTTACTAATGCACTCTATCACTTTCATCCTATAAAATAAATTCATAGAAGGATAATATTAATCATGAACAAGATATTATTTCTCCTTCCTTTGAAGTGCAAGTGACTACTAATAATGATGTTATTTCTTCTCCGTTACAAATAGTGGATATTAAGCCTACATATCACAACACTTTCCCCTTGTCAACCAATGAGGATGAACTTGCTTCCTCTTACATTAACACATCACAAGCTACAATTGAAATACATGACATTAATTATAACACATCTTATGATGTTTCCTTTACCTCCACCTCGCTTATGTTCACATGATGTTACTCTTGTGTCACACTGTTATAATATTAACATTAGAAGTACCACATGATGACAATGCATCTCCTACTAGTGATAATTATTTCAATGTTATCAATAAACAAAAAATAAGTAACTCATATATATCCAAAGAGGCTCCCAAACCAAAGGAGGAGCCTATCCCTCCACCTCCCACACCTCCTCTTGATGGTGCTTATATTCAATCAGATATAGTGGTTGTGCTTGTGAATCTCTTCAAGATCGAATCATCACTATGAGAAAATAATAGAAGAGTTGAAAAAACAAAATAAATATTTCAGTTTAAAGTTCATAACAATTGAAAATAATAGTAAATATACAAAGAATCCAAAGTATTTTAGTGTCAATCATGTATCTTCCTCTAACTATCATGCACCTCAAAAAAATATACATATACAATTAATGCTTCAAAAAGTATAAAAAAATCCAATAAAAGTTTAAGTGAGATTCTAAGATAAATGATTCAAAAAAATTTGATTACTTTACCTTCTATGCCTCCTCTTAGAAGGTCAAAATACTATTATGCATATCATAGGTTGCATGGGCATCATACTACTTATTGAGTTTTGAAGAACAAAAATACAAAGTATCGTTGATAATGGTGATCCTATAAGAGATAAATCAATTAATAAATCCACTTATATTTCATCTCCTAAAAAATAAATGCAAAAAAAACATAGAGAATATATTGATACAAAAAGACAATTAAGAATAAGAAAAGTAGAAAAAACAAGTTTACAAAAAGAACAAGATGAAAAAGCAATATTTTAAAAAGAACAATTACTAAAATAAATGATGCAAAAACAAATTCAAGATAAGCAAGAAAAAATATTTTTAAAAAGGTTTCTCATGATGGCATGCCCAAAGAATTTTTTTTATAGAAAGTCTAACGATACAAATATAGTTTCTAAAGAATCAAACATTATGTGTGTGTGTGTGTGTGTGTGTGTGTATGTGTGTGTGTGTGTGTGCATAGAGAAAAAATATAAGGTCAACACTACAAAATATATGATTATACCTTCAAGTAACAAATTCAAAGCATAAATTACTTCTCATTCTAATGTTTAACCAATAACACATGATGATTCTTTAGTTCAAGATGGCATGAAAAATTATATCAATGATACACATATTTAAAATCAACATAATTTTAAAAAAGAAACTTCAATATTTGGTGTAGTAAGTTTTTCATACATGAATACAAAAGATGATAAAAATGACATATCACAATTTCAAGCATAACCCAAGAAGTTAATTCTTTCATATGGTGATGATTACATTAATGGTTATGGTCTTAAGAATATTGAATATTGGTATGATCCAAATGATATAGAGCCTCTACATAAATATCCCTTTGATGAGATCATTTGTTAGAATGTTATATTTTTCAATATTTTTACAAAATATCAAAAACATCCAAATACTTCAAATAATTCTAAAAAGTAAAAACTTGAGTGTACATAACTTCTTTGTTTTTACCTCATTGCTAATTCTCCTATCCCGAATTCCAAGAATTCTTCTATCCATTGGATTTATTTTCATTTTTTAAATTCTCCCTCTTGATTTTCAAACCAATTCAAACAATCCAAAGACACCTATCTTATAATGCATGTAATGCTCATTCTTTGTGGCACTATGCTTTATCAGTATGACATATTTATCATGATATGGATTTATTTATACTTACATGATCACATCCATATACACCTATATTCTCCATGAGCACACAATTTTTTTCTCATTGTGGGCATGCCCATTCTTATATATGTCAATCATTTGTGGTACATTCTAGAACTCTTTTACACATACATTGGGGGCATATTACTTGCCTTCCTTTTTTGCTAGACTTTAGGTTCGTATTGAAAACTATTTGAATCCCTCTTATTTATTCTATTTTTGAAGACTTTCTTCGTATGATTTTTCAAATCTTTTAAGTTTAAATATTTACAACAAATAAAAAAATCAAATATATCAAAAATCCAAAAAAATTAAAATATTTTCAAAAATTTAAAATCAGGACCTTTGAGAATTTTTTTATGCTACTAATTTAATTTTTTCATATGTTATTTATTTTATGTGAAATAGATAACATATTTAAATTTGCATAAAGACATTTCTTTTTATGAGGTATGTGAATGTGATACAAGACATACTCTTACATGGTTCTTCAATGTCAGGGTTCTCTTATTATCCAACAACCTTGTTAAGCTGAGGGCATCTCTTTTTTCTCCGTGAACATTTCAATAGGTTGTATCTATACACAACCTTTCTACCATGTTGAGCTATATATGATACAAATGTGTTGTAATTCACTCTCACTTTACACTGTGTTACATGGATATGTTATTTGATAACATTGGCATTCATACATATGGTTGATGTAGACTAGTCTCATTTTCTCTACATTTTTTTTCAAAATTATTACTTTACTACATGATCAATTAGGACCTGCTTATTTTGTGTGGCCCTTGGTCTTGCATGTGTAACCTATTCAAATTTTTTACTTATATGGCATTATTATGTTATTTGCATGTGTCACTTGGTCTCATGTGTTTATACAAAATCCACATGTCCCTTGTATGTGGCATTTGGGCCTTATATGTGACATTACTTGTATGTTCAATACTTGTTACTATGGTGTCATGATTTATATCATGCATTGTTTCCAATTTTACTCTTTTGCTATGATATATAACATGCACATGCTACTTATATGTTTCAATGGTATATCTATCTAACATATGTTCATATACAATTCAATGATCTATTCAATACTATGATGTAATACATTTCAAATATTCATATGTTATTACATGGTTACATCTTTTATATATTCTATAAGTTTTATTTTGAGATTAGTGACTTCAAATCTATGTCCCTCATATCAAAATAGGGGTATCACAATAGGCTTGCCTTGAGAATTCAAGTCCTCATAAGTAATAAGTTTAAGATTTATGATAGCATATTGTTCTTATAATTATAACATGATTAAATTTTTTTAGATTATGGGGGTATGTGACATGCATGTGCACTCATTCTTACAATTATTTGATTATAAATTCACATATACTTGACACATATGTAAAATAAATTACAAGATACTAATTTCAAATAGTTACAAGTTTAATTGGAATTCTATATCAATTCAGTACAGATATAGGGGGAATGCTATTCATTCATGTTCATGTTTCTACATTGAAAATTTCAAATTTTACTTCTTCAAAATTAAAAAATTTTAAAGGTAAAAAAGTTTGAAGTAGAATCTAGATCCATCTATAGTCACATGATTTATTTCATTTTACAAGTTGACTACGTTAGAGTCTAGTGACACTCAATTTCTATGGTGGTACTTTAACAAGACACAATTAGTGTTTCAACCTCTTTTCTTACCATGTTTGATTTCAGTAATACTCAACATCTATAGTGGCATTGTAATGAGACACATTTGGTGGTTCTACCCCTTTAATTATTTTATAGATTAATATACATATTCAGATGAGAGTTGGAACATACAATATTTTAAACTCAAGGGCTTTCACTTTGATACTTGATCACTCTCAATTCACCACAAGTTCAACATTTTAAAAATGCCTCAACAAGGGGGAATTTACTTCTCCATTTTCAAGTTACATGACAATTAGATTGCATACTCTTTCAGGTGTATTCTTTTCTTGCTCTATTTTCAATTTTAAAATTTCAAGTTTTAGATTTTAAATTTTTAAATATAGATAATAACTACTTTCAGTGGTATTTTTGTAGGTTTTGCATTGAGATATTTTGCACGATCATGCTTCACATTAAAAGATAAATTATGTATACACATTTAGGTTCACAACTCCTCTGATCCAATAATTTCACTTTATTGCATCACTAAAATATGGGGAAGAAAATGTATACACTCTTATTTAATAATTAAGTAATTAAAAATATTTAATCTTGACATCTTTACCTTACTTGATCTATCTAGTAATTACTTGGCAATTCTACTACACATTGAGAGAAAAAAACACTAATTTTTCCAATTCTATTTATTATGTACCTAGTGAATGCTATGTACCTAAGAATATGATATATTAATATATATGGGTTGATGATATAATAATATGTGGCACACATCCCCTTAATTATTTATATGGATCTAATATATTAGGATAAATGAGTAACTTGTAGAATTAGTGCATTGGATAATGTTTGGCCTACTTTGTGATTGGGAAGCTACCCATCCATTATTAGTTATATATAGGTCTATAGAAAGGAGATGGATATCATTGTAAAGGAATCAATCAAGTGTTGAGTCTTATATTCAGTAGAAGGATATCGGAGGTTGTCCTCTTGAAATGGCATTGTAGAATTATTTCTTCCTAAAGGAGTATTGTATGGTGTTTCCCTATATTTAAGGGTATTATTCTATTTCTACATGTACTAAATATTTGGGCATTTTGACCCACTAAAATTTATTGTTTTGTATAGATATACATTATATTCTACATTATTTTCCAATATTATAAGGGTGGATCATAACTAGTGGTATCAGAGCATCAATTGGGGTAAATATTATGGGTGAAACCTTAATTTTAGAGAACCTCTTATATCTTTAAATTTATTAAAAAAAATTGTACAATTTTTTTACTGGAGCTGAATACTATCTCAAAGAAGTCAGTAAAAATTCAAGATTTTATGATCAGTTTAGAGGGAGATATTAATATTTTAGGGTTTTTAATACATTCATCATATATATTAAAATTACAAGAAATTTTTAATGAAAAATTTAATGGCATAATATCATCATATAGGGAAGCTACAATCAAAATTTGATATTTTTTTGATAAGTTTTAAGTGATTTATTATGATTATTATGATTTTTCATAGATTCACTCTAAGAGCCATAATTTTTAGAAAATTTCCACCAAGTTTTTGATGAAGATCCACTATCATACATAAAATCTACAATCAAAATTTTGGACTGTTTTGATCCATTTTGCATTAGTTATTGAAATTTTAGGGTTTGTTCATTAACCCTAGTTTATGTGTGGATCATGGAGTTAGATTTTTTTATGGAAAAGATGATATTGATGTTAGAGAATGGTGTATCCTATTTAATAAAAATTATTGTGATATAAGAACATGGAAAAATGCTTTGTGACATCATTTTAGGGGTCAGACACAACTTTGATGGGTTTAGCTGAAAGTTGAAATATGAAAGTTTTCATTGGAATTAATGAAACAAAGTTTCACAAATCGATGGGGTATAAAAGAAAAAGAAAATATATAAGAGGAAGATAATGAAGATGATGGTAATGAAGAGGAGAATAAAGATGAAGAATAATAAAAATCAATAGAATAAAATAACAACAATGAGGAAGAATATGTGAGTGATGAAGAAGAAGAAGAAATCATGCATAATGATGATGATGAGACTACAAATGGTGTAGAATGAGAGGTAAATGATATAAAAGAGGTGAATAAGGATTGGATGATAAGGGTTAAAATAATTTGACTTCAAATAAATCAGATTCAATTTTTCAATTTCATGGATGCATTCAAAAGAAGGTCATTGTGCACATAAACCCTACCAACAAGTATAAATTAATCAACATGGATGTGGCCCAAAATTTAAAGGTTCAAACAAAGATCATCAAGGACTCTCAAGTAGATGGTAATAATATTCTAGGTTTTTAATATTTGAAGCTCACTATGGATAAATATGTTTTGCATTCATATTTTTATGCTTTGGATATGTATGGTGTGGATATGGTTCTTACATATCCATGGTTGTAAACTTTAGGAACAATAAATATTAATGTTCAAAAGAAGTTAATGAAGTTTTGGTATAGGAAAAAGGTCAGTTTACATGATATCATAGTTGTAAAGACATAAATAACAACCAAGGAAGATCATGATGATGAGATTGAAGCAAGTGATGAAGAGCATGAGGAAGATTTAAATGACAACATAAATGAATAAATAATTAAAGAAGAAAATAATACTTCATCTACTCAACAAACAAAGGAAACACCCAAGGAGAAGGTGGAAGAGGTAGAATAAAAGGTGGATAAAGTCAAATTATCTAAAATAGTTGAGGTATATAAACACCCACATAATCTTGAGAGGAAAAAAACATGGAGCCATGTGAAGGAGTATCATAACAACAATCATTTTAGTTATATAGGAAATCATAGTACCAATCACTATGGCTATGCATGGAAGTCAAGAAATAATTACGATGGTTAGATATGGAATTAAATTAACGTAGCGACATATAAAACATGGAATCAATGGGAAAATCACTATGACTATGTATGGAAGAATAACTACTATGGTCATATATGGAATCATAGTAGCACAATGGAGTATGCTACATGGAATCATATGAAGAATAATTATGCATAGAAACTAAGGTGGTACAATTATAATCATGAATGGAATCAAAGTAACACAATCAAAAGCATGAAATAAGGTTGGGAAAATGTTCTTAGCTTCAAGGGTGTTGCCACTAGACTTTGTAAAGGGGACTTCCCCTTGACCCCACTAGGGGCTTCGACCCCTAGATCCTAGATTCTGAATCATTGAACTAAAAATAAGAATTGGTGGAAGGATTTTTCCAAATAAAACTATGATTTTCTTGACTCTTATCCTTAATGGATGAATGCTGAGATTCTAAGTTCATAACTTTGCAAGTAAGCTACCCTTAAGAGCCACCAAAAATGTTAAAATAATTATACCCAATTCAATTTTTAATCAGTTCAATCCTCTTATAAAAAATAGTTTAACCCATGATTCTTTGATTATAAATGTAAATGGGATATATTTAAATTCAAATTTAAATTATGGGCATATCCCACTATTTAAATATTTGAGATGATAAATTAAAAATGAAAATTTATGGTGGTTTAAATAGCTTATTTGATTTTTAAATCAAGAGCTCGTTCTTTAATCAAGTTCATATCATGATTTTAAAAGGCTATTAAGTCAAAATAGGAGGCTAAAAGACTAAGGAAAAAGATCCCACAATGATTTCAAAATTTAAAAGAAAGCTTGTTTTATTTTAAAATACATATTCAAGTAGCTAAAATTCAATGAAGTTGCATGCCAAGTACATAGAAAGGCATGGGTAAAATATGGGCAAATCTAAAATGGATTTCTTAAGGCACTACAAGGGATTTTTTTAAAAATTTACATTGAATTATCTTCAATTTGAGTATGGAAAAAATATTATTGAATGCATTTTTCCTCTCTTCTATTCTATATAATTAAATTTGTTCATTTGAGAAAAAAATAATTTTCTTTGAACTTTTAGTCTATTGAATTTTTATAGTTCATAATTGAACCTTTATATTTTTGTTTTGTATGAATATCCAAAGCCCTCTTTTAAAGTGTAATTTGATTGTGCATAATCTATGAAAATCAAAAACTTTGTGGCTCTTTATTTTTTTTCCCTAGTTATTATTTTGCCACTACAACTTTGTTGCATCTTTCTCTTTGGATTCGTTTGTGTAATTTGTGTTCATTTTATTTCTACAAATTAAATTTCAATTTATGTTCATATACATAAGGAATCTTCCACTTTCTTATTCTAGTGAATCATCTCCATTTAATTTATTTCTCTTTCCCTTTTCCCTTTCAACTTTTAAATTTGTTGGTAGATTAGCATTATAGTAGGAAACAAAACCATTTATGGAGGTTATCTAAAAGGAGCATTCCCACACTAAGCAAGGAATCCATGTTTTAGTTATTTTTAGGGTGAAACCAAATGAATAAAATATACCATTAACATACTGAGATCATATATTTTCCTTCATGTGTCTCCATGCAAATCTATGAAACTAACAAATTGATTTCATACTAGTATTTTTTTCATATATAATAATCTGAATTAATTCTACATAGTTAGGCACAAGAAGTGTTATAACTTATAGGCACCATACTCAATCAATAAAATAAGACCCATAATAGATATTCTCATTTACAAGCGTCTATGTGAATCTACAAGAATGAAAAATTGATTATGTAGTGGGTGTGTAGAGTTTTCCATCATTACAAGAGTGTATACACACTAAATATCTATGCATGAAGAAAATAAATTATTTTTGCATAGTCAAATAATGTAGACACCCAAATTTGCAAAAAAACCTTTATTATTAGTGTCTTATTCCCACTTTATCATAATTTACAAACTTGTGTAGTTGTCTAGTTTCTTGGTCCATATAAATTCCACTAAGGTGCTTATTTATCCCTTAAGCCTAAAATTTATTGTCTAATACTTATCAAAAACTATATCCATCAGAATCATTGGACTATACATCACATGTTATCAGACTCTACCTATAAAATGGAGTTTATGTCATCTCCAGGTTAGACATGGAATCTATGCATGTCTATCTAGGTCATAGACATGTCCTACATGTGTCTATCCATTTTAACCTTGTAGGCCCTTCTACCTATTGCCATTGATTACGCTCCTTTAACCTCACCCCTTGCTAATTCTAAAGTTAGCTAACACACATAACATGTCCTAGATTAGCCTATATATACAAGGTCATGTCAATCCATTTGAAGAGATAAAAAATGAAATGACACATAGAGATGACATATTATCAAATTTCAAGCATAATGCCAAGCATCAAATATATTTCCTCCTAGTTCAATTTTAGATTCAATGAGTTACATCTTGCATACTTGTGATAGAGTTGTTATTATTTAGTTATCATCATTTTCGTTGTGCCAAAAGAGGGTATTATCTTGAATATAGGTATTTTTATCACTTATAGAGAAGATGAGGTTAAAAAACCTCACTCAATATATTTCCATCCACACATTCACACAATTAAGGTGGAGGTCTAATTTTGAGTGTGTATGATACATAATTCACAATTGTTGAGTATGATATCAATGTCAAAACTTGATAGTTGATGGTATAATTATATTCAATAATTTTTTATTAGTTTAGGAAGGTTATTTAATTTAGTTACATCCTAGACTATTTGTTTTTCCAAATTTAGACACTTTTCAGGAAATTCTTCAAAAATAACTACAAGTGCCAGTTATATTGCAATTCATTAAATGTGTACTTAACTGAGATTTAATCCTTATACATTCATCCCCAAGAGGTGGGTAACACCTTTTATATTTAATTTAATATAAATTAATTTTATTTTAGTCAATTTACTATTTTATAGGGATTTGGGGTGCCTATCTTGTCTAGTGCACATGTGTTGTTTGGTTGCTAAGAAAGGCATCTTACATGTTGACCATATCTTATAAATAAGTCAAACTTGTTCTCTTGAGTATATTTTTAGTTATCTAAGAATTTATTTTTATTTAACTTAATTTTTAAGTAAGTTCTTAATTTATCATTCACTTGTCATGACTTGTCATGCAAGTTATTTGTAATTAGCTAATTTTAGCCCTATTTTCTAATAAATAATGGTAAAATAATATGGCACCATAGTTATTATTAGAAACTCATTTTCATGTGTTTTATCTCAAATTTTATTGTAGGTATTCACAAAGGAAAACCAACAAGAATTTTTATTCTGATTTGAAATTATTTAGTACAATTTTTATCAATAATCACACTTACAACACTACTAAATTAACAACTAGTAATTCTCAGATACATTGATTGATATATGGATTCAATTTAAAATTAAATAAAATATGATTTTTATTCCCTCCATAAATTCAAAACTTTAAGCAACCTCACTTTGATATTTGCCTGACTCCATAACTACTTATTTATTTTGAATTATTAATCTAGGTTAAATAGGAAGAACATCTAGGTTAAAGGTTTTTGTTTACCTCACATGAATTCAACATTTTTAGGCTTATCATCATCCACTACATGATTGAATATATCAGATTGTTATATTGTAGATGGCTCTAAAATCTTAATTCCTATTTGTTTTCTTTGAAAATCAAGATTGTTATACTGCAGATGGCTCTACAATTTGAAGTCTTGTTTGTTTTCCTTAAAAATCAAGGTTGATAGTATTTGTTTGAAGGGGATCTTGTTGTTATTTATTGTTTCTTATTAAGTCTGCACTCATGCTTGTTTATTTTTGTTCGAAGGTGTCTTGAGTTTCTTCTTGCTAGTTTCTTTGAAGGCCAAACTTTTACTTGCTTTCTTTCAAAATTAAAGATATTGTTTACTTTGGAATTTTGAAGGTGTTCTAGTGGATCATGTACTCAATATTCGACATTGATCATGTGTATTTTCTATTCATTAATTTTAGATTATTGTTCATGCCCATTTTATCCCCAAATTTGCCCTGTTATTTTATTTGTTGTTCTTGAACTTGTCATTCTTTCCCTATAAAATTTGTGACTTCTCGCTTCCTAAATATTTGTTAATTATATGTTTCCTTATGCATGCATTTTATGTTGATTGTGTGCTACCTCTGATGCATTTTTGATATTTTATGATGGGGGATAGTTCTTCATTGTTTGATTTTTCTTTTGAAGGATTCAATTTTTTTATGATTCTTCCAAAATGAGAGCATTCAACGTATTTTATTGATCGAAAAGGATAAAAATATGTTGTAATTGATTCTAACCTCTTAAAAATTGATGTGTTTGTTTATGCAGAGTGTACATACACTCTAAATAGAACACACTTTGATAAACTAATTTTTTAGCAAATCAATGTTTTTTACAATGCCATTACATGCAACCCTATTCAAGTTTTGTTGTTTTCAATGTAGTTTTAAAATTTTATTATTTGTGAATGCCATTGAAATGTGGAGATAACTTACATAAATTATATTTATTGTCGATGTAGTGACTATTTTTTACAAATTAACTATGTTCTATGCTAACCTAAATTGGTATTTTTTACTGTCATGCTGGCTTGATATTAAGGGAATAAAATGACAACCTATTTATTGTTTAATTTTTACTCTTTTTAATTTTTAATTTTTAATTTTGATCTCCTTTGCATATAGTAGACTGTAAGGATCTTTATTTTCTAATGAAAAAATTGTAATAATTGTCCTTTGTGGAAGTTCTATAAGACATGTATTTTAAATGGAAGCACGTGAACTATATGACAAATTGGCAATCTAGATGTGTGCATGTAAATGTATTGGATCAAATGAATGTTTATTAGAATCTTTGTTGGGATTGTTTTCTCTATTGAGGCATAAATTTCCTTAGACGTGCATCGAAGTGATTAAAACTAAACATGTTAGCGTGCAGACATTTCATGAAAGAATGATTTCTTGTGTGCTCATCCAAAGTACATAGTGTGGGACTAGTTCTTTTGAAAACATAAATAATATAACTGAATTTGAATCCTTATGTTCGATCTTGAGAAAGCTATTGAATTTAATATCAAACTGTTCAAAGTTCTCAGTGATTCTAAACATGTTATAAGGTAGGATATAAAATTTTACAAAACAAATCAATTACATTTGCATAAATATATACAAAAATTTTGGTCTCTTATGGAATATTTTATAGTTTTTAATTTGACTCATATACTCAGATAGTTTAATACACATCTAGATAAACTTATTTTTTATGATTCTAACCAACTATAAGTGATGTAGAACCTATCGTTGACTGTAATTTCACTAAATTTTTTAGACCTCATATACATGATTTTCAAATTAGTTGGCATGTTTTTGACTACGATGAATATATTGACCTTTTTATTCAAGCTATTTTTTTTCATAATGAATATGTATTATTTACAATTGAGTAGTAGAAAACTAGATCCTAGTCTTATTAGCCTTGATTCTATGTTGATTCTTCATGGTCCTAGCCTAAGATTTTTAAAATTGAAGAACCTTCAAGAAGAAACTTTGATAAACTATTCCAAAAAATTTAGGAATGGAAGGAGATCCCAAGTATTTTTATTTAGGTATTAAATGTACATCATTATTGATATTTTTTCATGGTCTTACAAAGATATTAGAGTTTATGATATAATTATCATCCAATATGATACTCTTATAAATCCTGGCACAAAGCATGTTAAATAAAAACCTCACAAAATACACCCCTTATTGGAAGACATCGTTAACAAGGAGCTAGATAAAATGTTAGATGGAAGTTTCATATATCTAGCTAGATATTTTGATTGGGTGGAAAACCTTGTCCAAGTTCATAAAGAGATTGAATATATTCATATTTGTGTTAAATTTAAAGATGTAAATCATGAAAATATCAAAGATAATTTCCCTTTACTATCAAATCTTACAATAGGTCACCAAATTTGAAATGATGTATTTACTAGATGGATTTTAAGGTATAATCAAATCTTTGTAAATCCTAAAGATAGGTAAAAAAACACTTTAACCACATGAAGAGGTAATTTAATCTTTAATAAAATGTCATTTGCATGAATTAATGCATGTGCTACTTTCTAAAGAGAAATACATGTTTTTTATGACTCAATCAGAATTATCTTTTAGGTATACTTAAATGACCTCATTGTTCATTCTAAGAATCAAGAAAAGAATATAAATCATCTACGTGAAATATTTTAACATGTAGGAAATTTATAATTTCACCTAATCCAAAAAAAATCTATCTTTAAAGTGATATAAGGAAAATTACTTGGTCAATTATCTTCAAAGATGGGATCTCTATGATCAAGATTATAACAAATATATTAAAGAGCTAACTCCTTCTAAATATCAATATGGTTTAAGATATATATTTTTTTAAATTAACTTTGTATGTAAATTTATTTTTTATTTTTCTAATAAATTTCATCCTTTGTAGATTTTACTTAAGAAAAATCAAAATTATTCGTGGGCTAAAAAATTAAATGTTACATTTGATGAAATTAAAAATATAATTACAAGTGTGTCTATAATTTTGAAATGAGATATGAATAAATACTTTATATTATAAATAAATGCTACTGATAAAGTTACAAGTGATTTTATTACGTAGTATGATCAAAATCATGAAAGACCTATATAATGCATTAGCCAAGTACTAAAAATACAAAACCAAGTATATTTTAATTGAAAATTTTGTTATTTTTTTAGTTTCAACATTGGGTAAATTTATATATATCTCAAAGAGAAACAAGTAAAAACACTATCAAATATACCTATTTTATCATATTATCTTAAACAACCCATGATTGATGGTAGGTTAGTTGAATGGATCTTTAAAATTTAATAATTTGACTTTGAATTTGAAATTTTAAAAATTATTAAAGGGAATGACTTAGCTATACATTCACAAAAAAATACAACTTCAGATGTCAATATTCTAATTATTACTGTTGATGACAACTTGCATGTTAAACCTTGTTTTCAAATCATGAAAGTTGTTAAAATAGTCCATAAATTCAAAATTGGTTTTAAAAAGTAGGAATATAATTATTAACTCTCTCAAGATGATAGGTACCATGATTTAACATAAAATTTTCATAACCAAGCTTGTTTTGACTCATTATAAAAACATATATGTGAACTCTTAGAATGCAAGCCTTAAATAATTTTTATTGAAAATTTATTATTTTTCATAAATATGGAATCTTATTAAGATGTCTAACACATGAATAAACTCAAAAACTTCTTTGAAGTTGTCATGAAGGTAGTCGTGATGGATATTTTTCTAAAAAAACTATAACACAGAGTTTTATTTACTAGATATTATTGGACAACCTTATATAAAGATGTTTTTCCTTTAGTTTGGTCATGTATGCTTTGTCAATTATTTAAAATAAGAAATATCTAAAATGTTGTTAAATCTTGTAATCCCTTAAAAACCATTTACTAAATGGGGCATTGACTTTATTTTTGACATTCATCCACCATATTCTGTTGGCTATAGGTATATTTTGACAACTGATTATTTTATTAAATGGCATGAAGTTGTAGCTTTTAGCAATTTTATTACCTCATAAATTATTACTTTATTTGAAAATTATTTTTTTCACATTTCAGAGTTCCCTTCAAAATAATTTTAGATAATGGTCTTCATTTTGTGTTAAATGAATATACTAAATTTTTAAGTTATTATTTGATTATTTTGAGTCATTCATCAAGTATTACTTTTAAATGAATGGACAAACTGAATCAACTAACAAAAATCTATTTTCAATTATGAAGAAAATTATAGGTGACAATAAATTAAATTAACATATTAAATTTTTTGAAGTTTTATGGGTTGACTGCACTATAGTCAAAGCTACAACTAGTTAATCACCTTTTATGTTAGATTAAAGTTTCAAAATGACTATGTCACTTAAATTAAAAATTACTTCAGCAAGTACTATCTTGCAATATGCCCCTAAAAATATACCTTAAACTAAATTAGCATATTAATTTTTTGAGTTGACTGTATTATAGTCAAAGTTGTAACTAGTTTTTCCCTTTTTATGTTAGCTTACGGTTTCAAGTCCTCTGTGCCAATTGAATTAAAAATTACTTTAGTAAGTATTGCCTTGTAATATAACCCTAAAAATATTGATATGATACAACTAAGATTAAATGATCTCTTATTATTAGACGAGATAAAAACTACTGCACTTCAAAAACTTGAAAAGGTTAAAAAAAATTAAGAAATTCTTTGATAAAAAAATCTCTCAGAAAACATTTAAGATAAGTGATCTAGTTTTATATTGGGATAAAGCATGGGAACTTCCTAGAAAACATCACAAGTTTGATTCTTTATGACTTTTGTAAAAAAAGTCATTGTACTTGGGAGAAATACTTTTTATTTGTAATATTTAGATGGAAATTGGATGCATCATATGGTTAATAGCCATCATTTAAAAAAAAATCATGAATAGTTTCTATTGATTTTTTAGTTTTTAATTCTTGTATTCTTGGTTTTGATTTTTTATTTTGTTTTCATTATTTTCTTCCATGATTTTGTTTTGTTTTCTATCTATTTATAGTTAATTTTGTCTTTCATTGTTGGCTATATTTAGTCAATAATATTCATTTTGGATATAAAGTATTCTTTATACAAGCCAAGGAATAAAGATACATGTATATAATTATAAGTCTTCTTCATTCAATCAATAATTTGAATTTTAAAAACTTGATTCGTTAGTCAATCAATAAATGATTTATGATGGGTTTTGACTATTATAACATCATTTCCATATTTTTCTTCTAAGTTGTTCTGATTGTGCTCTTCTAACTCAATTTTTTTCATTATTTATTTATCATTCTTCGTACCATGCTAGTTAAAAAATACATCCCTAATTGTAAAATTTATTAAGGGATTTGCATTTAGTGGCTCATGAAACAAAATATATCTAGATCGCACTCTTAAATTTAAATTTTATATTTTTATTTATTACAACCCAATTTCACATACAAAAATAGTGTACAAGGTCACTAACATTATCAAATTTTTTTTTACCCTAGTCAAAACTTAAAATTTTAAAAAAAGTCGTAATGTGCTATTATGCTTCATCATATTCACCATGTGACAAGGGCCAACTTGTGCATTTACTTAGCTTGTTATGATCTAATACCTTGATTGCTTATCATGATTCTTACATTTGATTGTTTTCTATTGTCATTAGATTAATGAAACATTATTTATATTATTTTGCTAAATTTGTTTTATTGGAGTTTTAAACTAAATAGAACCAAAAATGAAAGTATCATTTTGATCATATTGAAAGAGATAACACATTGTTTTGATCTGTAGATTGTGTGAATTTCATAGTTACTAAAATAAAGTTCCATCTTTAACAAATTTTGATATCAACAATGATATAAATTTCAATAGAGAATACACATAAAATCATGTTATTATTATGAACTTGTTATTTTTCAATCAATTGAAACACATTCAAGATTTGATTTCATGCAGTCGAAATCATGTCCATTGCATTAAAAACAAGTTGATTTTTTTTGCTTTGATAAGGTCTCTCATGAACATTTAATCTAGACCACATAGCATCAAGGAAATGTTGAAGAAACAAATGTTTTTCAAACTCGTGATCATGGAAACCACATAACATTTAAAATAACAACAAAGTATTCAAATCTAAGTCTAATTTGATGGAGGTGTAAATCTATAGCATATATTATAGTCATTGTTTTTAAATAGACCTTATCTCATGAATTCAATCTTGGCATTGATAAGATATTTGGCTTTGATGAACTCAACTTTAACATTGATAAAGTTTTTGATTTGTTCAATTGTGAACTTGAATTGACATTGGTAGCATACATTTTTTAAAGTCATTTTGATTTTTAAAATTAATCTAATGTAAAATAGACAAATCTAAGGTGGTAAAAATATATTTTAGATATTTTCCACTATTATTCATGGTTCAATCATACCTGTATTCAATGGGGCACTCAATTCATTGGTTTTGGAAAATATCATCTTTATCTTAATTTATCTTCTCATTTGACACCCTTTAAAAAAGCACTATGTGAAAGTAAATTCTTATCAAAAAGTTTAGGGTTAATTTTGAGTCTGGATAAAGTTGTTTGGTTCAGTTCAACTAGGTATGATTTTCTATTAGTGACAGTTTCATTTCTATGAGTGATAGTTTCATGGAACATTTTTCAAATAAAATGGAAAACTGTTTGAGTTCTTAATGATTTTGTAGGTATGCATAAATAGTGGATTTTTTTCTCGAAGCTTACATGCATCATTTCATATTTTATTTCTAACACTGGGTATTAATGGCCTTTGTTAGTAAAAGAGTTTTGATTCTAGTGGAAAGAAAAATAATAGTATGAAGTTGATAAACCATTCTCCTATTCCACAGCTACACGAATTTTGTTTTGAAGTCCACTACACAAGAGGTTTTAGTTTTGAGTTGGTTTATGCTTTTATCTAGTTGGTAGTATATGAAATGATTTCTTATGTAGACTGTAGTCAGTCTTCCAAAATGATTTTTTTGTGGTTGGCATATATAACACATAAATAGTTTTGAATCTATTTTAAGATAGAGGATTTTTGATTTGAAGGAAATAATGTGGTTGGTCTACAGAAAATATATTCCCTGGGTTAATATATATGAGAGATTAATGTTTTAAATGTGGTTTTAGAATAAAAGATGTCTTGAAAGATATAGTGTGGTCATTTTATCTCAAAATCCTATTGTATGAATTCATAATTCTTGCACTAAAAATGCCTTCACAATAGTCATTCAAGGCTTGTTTAATATTTAGTGATTAATGTTGTTGCATTCTGATGATGTGGTCATTTAAATTATATCTATTCATTAGTGTGATCTCATTTTCAGTGGAGTTCTTGAGATTTTCAAATACACGAAGTGGTTTTGCATTAAGGCTAGTTTTTTATTTATGTTGTTAAATGTAGCTTAGTTGTAGTCCTCTACTTGTCATAAAAGGATTTTATTTACCGAAAGAATATCCCTTACCTAATTTTGAAGATTGCTAGATATATTGATACATGCATTGTGAACATTGCATTAAAGTTTTACCATACTATGTAATCTAGATGAAAACATTGAGTTCAAGTATAATATACATATTATGTTTTCTATTCTAAATAAAATTTTGAATGGATTATTATATATATGATATATAATTTTGAAATATGCATTAGAGAATATATGATATTTTTTCATTTGGGTCTGAGTTAGCATTTTTGTGAGTCATGTAGAAGTTTTCATCAAGGTTCGAGGTAATGTTTTATTGAAACATACATAATTTTTCTATTGGAAAAAATGACACTTTTTAATCTTAAATTAAAATTTCAATAGAATGGTATGTGTCTTGTGGTTGTTTTGTCTATGATGAAAAGTTTTCAATTAGTTTTAAATTCAGTGAAGAAAGATTGAGTTTTATTTGTTTAGTTTTAAGATCATATGAGAGTGGTATATCTTCATGAAGGTAGTTGTATTTATACAATGGTTATTATGTTGAATTTTGTAATCATCTTTCCTTACAAGTTTTTTCAAGAATTTTTTTCTTGTTTAATACTATGAACATGATCAGAAATGATGTGATAGATGAATTAGTTTTTATTTGAACTCACTAGTATACTTACATTCATTTGATTTGTAAATTGGAAGGTCGTATTTAGATTTTTGTGAAATATGTTACATTGCACACTATTGTTGATTTTGTTAATATGGCCAAGGAATTATTATATATGGTTTTATTTTTAGATTTATAATTACTTGTCACTTGACAGCTTGAAAATAAGTAATGTTTTGAGATTTATATTTGAAAGGTGTTTGGGTTCACTCAATTATAATAGAGTGAACCTAAATATAATTAGATCATCCATTACATAACCACTTTATATAAATTTTAATTCTTAAACAAATTTTGACTTCTTTTTTGACATATGCCTAGTAGAAGATATAGTATATTAAAGTTATATATACTATAAATATGAATATAATATATTCTATAGCTTTACAATTAGACTTTGAAAAATAAACGTATCTAATTATTCGAAAAGGAAGTCTATAGTTGCATATGTGTCAAAAAAGAAGTATAAATTTTGTTTGAGTTATAATAGAGGGATGTTACATAACCAATGATAAAACTTATCAATTACAACACCTGAGCTTCATTGGTCCTAGTTCAAATAAACATTCTATCCCCTAAAATATAACATCACAAACTTTCTCAATCGGCCATACTTCCACATGTTTTATACAATTTGGCCACATAACTATAGTTACAATATTCCCCCATGATCTTTCACTTTCGTTACAAACTTTATGTTACCATCTCTCATTCTTATTCAAGGTGTTACACCTTGCACCTTATTTATGACATTTTATTTCCTCATGGTGTTTTCTTACTAGAATAGTTGTGAAAGATATAATTTTATAAGGTGGCATTAAACTTATCTTGAATAGAGGATCTTAAAAATAAATAAAAATTCCATTTAACTAATTTGCATCATTATGGTTATCTATGATATATAGTTCATCCCTACTAATAGTATGTACTTGTCTAATTTCCCCTGGAAAATCACTAAAGTGAGTTAAATGGTTTAAGATTATCACATATAAGTGTCAATTTAGATCAATGTATCCCTGAATAGGGCAATGTATTTTATGTGATTATTATCTTTCTCAGATCTTTTTGAATCAAATTGACAAAAATACAATTTAATTCTTTAACCATTGAATTATTATAATTCAAAAGCACACAACATGTGCATGTGTTATTTTACATCCACAATGTTCTAAATTGAGTATTAGTCCATACGCAATTGACACCTTCTAATTATACTCCAGTCAAATTATGACTCAGTAAATTGACATTTCAACCAGTTTGATTAAGTGAACAACAAATCTCCAAAGAATTATAGAAATTTAATCAATCTCACTTAAAAAATTAAACTAAATCAAGGGCTTAAGTGAGAAATCCATGAAAGTTATTGAAGATATATTAATCGGAAATCCATTTCTAATATCTACATTATTTGATGACATTATCTGTGGGGTGGCATCCATAAGCCATAAATGAAACAAATATCTAGTTTAAACCTTCTCATGCCTCATTAATGCCATTTTTTCAAAATATTTATGGATTGAGACTCCAAAATTGAATTGATTCATAGCCACACATCTTGATCTCAAGATGGATGGTCATGGTTGATTCTGATTATTTCTAAAAATCTATAAATATAAGGGTCCTCACTCATCCTTTCAAGCTCTTTTTGTGTAAACTTATTATGCAAAATTATCTTCACAAGATATTTTTGTGTAATGTTATTATGATGAAATTGTAATAGAATATCCAAATCCCTCATGGAGTTTTACAAATTAAATCTAAGAGCTATTGAAAGAAGGACTACAACCACAAAACCTTCCCAAGAGTATCCGTCCTCCAAGTATGATTCAAAAATATGATTTTTTTCTTGATTTGATGCTTTAAGTCTTTATCGATGATGAGTGGCTTGATCCTCCATCAAATCTCAATGCATCAATGAATTATGCTCATGAAATTGATCAATGTCTACCAATGGTTGGCTATTCTATTGGAAATTCACCATAATAACATTACACAAAAATAGCTTATGAAGATAAGTTTGCTTAATAAATTTACATAAGAAAACTTTAAAAGGATGAGTGAGGACCTTTGTATTTGTAGATTTTTGAAAATGATCATAATCAACCATGATCAGCCATCTTGAGATCAAGATGTGTGGCCATGAATCAATTCAATTTTAGAGGCTCAATCTATAAATAGCCCCATTAATATTTGGAAGAAAGAGGCATTAATGAGGTATGGGAGGGCTTAAACTAAATATTTGTTCCATTTATAGCTTATATATGCCATTACATAAATGATGTCAACAGATGATGCATATATTAGAAATGAATTTCCAATTAATAGATCTTTAATAATTTCTATGGATTTCTCACTTAAGCACTTGATTCAATTTAATTTCCGTAAGTGAGATTAATTAAATTTCTATAATTCTTTAGAAATTGGTTGTTCACTTGATCAAATTGGTTAAAATGTCAATTTACTGAGGCAAAATTTGACTGGAGTATAATTAGAAGAAGGTGTTAGTTGAGTACAGACCAATACTCTATTTAGAGCATTGTGGACATGAAATAACATATGTTGTGTGCTTTTGAATTAAAATAATTTAGTGGTTTAGAGCATCAAATTGCATTTTCATCATTTTGACTCAAAATGATTTGAGAAAAGTTAATATTCACATAAAATGCATTACCCCATTCAAAGATACATTATCCTAAATTGACACTTGTACATGACAAGCTCAAATCATTTAGCACACTTTGGTCATTTTGGCCCAAATTATGATTATCATAGAATTTCGAATAAGATTAACAATTTCAACATAATAGTGATATGAATTAGATGTCTATATTTTCCCCTTATTTGAGAAGGTATGATGAGACATTCAATCGAAACAACATATTTTCAAAGAATAAAACAGTTTTCAAGAAGAAGTTGGAAGGAAATGACCCAAGATGCCCCCTCGAGTGGACATGTTATGATGAAAGAGAGGGATGAACTCTTGAAAAAGAGAGCAAGATAGAAATTAATCCATGGATGAGATTATATCTATATGAGCTAATGCTTACATGCATTGATTCTAAATGATGAAAAGTAGAATAGAATATAATGGGCCCCAAGGAGGGGTGAAGTGAGAAGGATGTAGTCCTAAAATATAAGCAACACACTTTAACACACCAAAAAGAAGGTAAAAGTTGTGGGCTTAGGGAATGGTTGATTCTGAGATAAGTTGCACACTTTAAAATTTATATAATGAGGGTCAAAGCCATAGATATTAGAGTTAGAATAAAAATGAGAGTATTGCTCTAGAAAAAGGAAATAATAACTGCCCTAGTAGAGTTGATTTGATCTATTGATAAATTGATTTTTCCCAAATAGGGATAATTTTTATCACTGCTAATTTATTTTTTCCCTAGTAGGACTAATTAGATCAAAGATTAAATGAAATATTATGTCTCAGTAGGGAAAATTGGCAATCATAGCTCAAGGATATAACCTAATGCATAGATTAAATATGAGCAACTGTAAATGTAAATGTGAGGGTCTTAATGAATGAAAAGGTCACAAAAAACTAGGCATATGAGGATGCAAAAAGTGATGAAAGAGACAATTAGAAGAATAAATGTGGCTGAGATGACCCAAGATACATCATGTATCCAAGCACTACCTACATAGTCTAGATGGACCTCAATACAATGTAGTTCTCCTAAGAGTGAGATAAAATGGATTGAGAAAAAAAGAATAGAAGAAAAACAAATCACCACTCAATTAGACTCATATTATATGCCAAGAGATACACATCTTGCATAGAGTCTTGTGTTAGGTATAGTGCATTGAGAGTTGATCTTCAGAGCTGCATTGACTTTGGAATCCAAATCACTTAGTGCTTATTATAACAAAATGAAATAATGCATCATAAGTATGAATAACCTATTATGACATTGTGTTTCAATTATGATGAACCAGTTCAAATGTGAATACTTATAACTAAGGATAATGATAAAAATTACCAATACCAGAGTTAAAAGTATTTACATTTAAACAAAAACAAAGATAAAAATAATACACAAATTTAACTAAACTTAAAATAAAGATATGAACAATTAGAAATTAAGTAGGAATAAAAATGTATAAAACCAAATTAAGAACAAATTAATAAATAACATGACAACAAGATATGAATAATCAAGATCCATGTGTAGTAATAAGATATACTTGAAAAACAAAACGAAATAATAAGCCAAAATAGTAACATAAAAGACTAAAACATAAATAATAAAAAATAAAGGAATAAAAAAGAATAAAAGATGAACAAAATAAATGGAGAAACAAGAAATCACAATAAAACAATAATAAAAATCAAATAAGCACACACAAATAAGAGTTAGTCACAATGTTAGTGCAAATAGAAAATAGTTATTTAAGTGTAATAGAGGCGTTACTCTCTACGATAGGGTGACCCCTAATCTAAAACATAATGAGACTAGCACAATAGAACAAGAACAAAAGAGATAAAGTCTCCCCCAAGTGATAGGAGAACATCACAGAATAAAATGAGAGAAAAATAAGAAAAGGGGTGACCAAGCTGACTTTAGATGTATGAGACAAATGGATGCTATCTACATAGTTCCATGGATATGAGATCCAACATGAAATTCAGGCCAAATGTAGTTCTCCCAAGAAATAGGATAGAATAAAAGTGATGATAATAAGACAAGATTGATGTTGTAGAGGAAATAAGGAAATGGGTTTGTAAAATGGTGAGTGTGTTCATCTATTTGCTCATAAAATGACAAGAGCATGAGATCAAGATAAATAAAAGTGTAAGACAATGTTTTTGCTTGTTTTTATTGATCAGTTTTCAATGTTTTTATGTTTTTGGGATAATAAACACAAATGAAATAGTAATAAAAGGCCCAAGGAACTACCTAACTTAGGAGATGCACTTCCATAGGTAATAGCTGAAATAATAGCTAAACTAGCCATAAAGAGGATCATAAATATATAAATAATGACATAGGGAACCAACTAATTGAGGAGATGCATGTATAAGAGTAGAAGCTCTAATAATAACTAAAGTTGACTACAAAAACCAAAGCTCATAAAATGGTGAGAGTGTGATTCTACTAAGGCAACAATGCCCACAAAAAAAATCAAAATAATAATAGAATAGTATGCAAAGTGAGATAAATATAAATTGTCATTCAACAAGAAAAAACCATGTGTTGTTGTATCTGTGTTCACTTATCTGCAATAAGAAGCTACACAATACTATTCAAGCTAAAATACTTTGTATAACTAGCATTGAATGTGTCTAAAATGTGTACGAGTCATAATCATGATCATAATTGGTTAAGGGATAAAACTATCAAGGTTATAATGGTCTAGGGTATGAAAAGAATATGGTTCTAAGGAGAATGGTCTAAGATAAAATGAGATAAAATAAATAGGGTCTAAGATATGATGGTCCAGTGTGGGATAAAAAGAGTTTGGTTGGGATAGAAAAGATCTAAAGTACCAACAATCTAAAGTTTCAACAAGACAGAGTCATAAAATCATATGGTTCACATGAAAATGGTTCAAGGTATAATAGTGGGATAAAATGACTTCATCACAAGTTTCCCCCAAGTAAGGGGTCTTGTAGACAATGGTTTAAAAAGGTTGTCAAGCATAGAACCATTTGAGATGCACAATGTTCGTGGTCTCTGTGAGTTTTTCACCACTTGGATTAGCCAGTCAATATGCCTTAAATCCATAATTCATTATGATGACATATAGGTCCAACCAATTGGGTTGGAATTTACCCTTCTTCTTGTGTTCAATATTACTATTCTATTAATTTTGTTTTAAGACCAAATCATCAATTTCAAACTCCCTAGGGAGAATGCACTTGCTATAGTTTTGATGCAATCCATTCTGATAGGCTTACAAGTTGTCTAGGGTAGCCAAATGCTTGCCATCAAAGAGTTTTATCTCTTGTAACCTTAAAACTCCATAGTCTTCATCATATTCAATATTATATAAGGAGACTCACAATGAAGGCAACTTGATCTCAATCGAGATAATAGCTTCTATGTCATAAACAAGGGAGTATAGAGTGGCACCTTTGGGGGTTCAATGACTAGTGCGATAAGTCCAAAGGGTAAGAAAAATTTGCAAATGATAATTACGGATAGTGTCATTTACAATCTTCTTAAGTATTACAACAATGGTTTTGTTTGATGCCTTGGATTGACCATTGCCTCACAGATTATATGGTGTGGATTTATTGTGCTTGATTTTTAATTTTTCACAAAGGGCTTTAAAATCTCTATTTGGTGATAAATAAACTTGGCAACCTATTTCTTGATGACATAAGTGAGAGGAATGGCCTTGATCCACTTAGTAAATACTCGATAGTAGTGAGAATATGTTTATGGCCATCAAAAGATGTGGGGTTTATTTTCTTGATGAGATTGAGGCCCCATTTAGAAAATGGCCATGGTGTAGTAATTCGTTGTAGTGGCAAGGAAGGTGTGTGTGTATTAAATTACTATGTTTTTGGCATGAAATTCACTTCCTAACATAATTAAAAGCATTTGTCTCCATCTTTGGCCAATAGTAACCTATTTTGAGGATCTTTTTTAGCCAAAACTACACCTTTGGTGTGGGCCCCACACATTCTTTCATAAACATCCTTAAGTGCTAACTTGGATTCTCCCAAAGATAAACAACAAAGCAACATTCCATCAAAGCCTTTATGATAAAGCATGTTTCCAAGGTGAGTATAATGGGCTATAAAATGAAGGAATTTTTTTTGATGATTATTGGAAAGGTTAGGTGGAAAGACTTGGTCATGAAAATAATTATAAATGTCTTGAAACCAAGGTAGTTTAGGTGGGGGATTGTGACCAACAATGGCGCATACCTTTTCTAAATCCAACAAGACATGAGTAGTTTGTAGAAGATTTTCAATGAGAAACTGATACTCTTTAGCACTACTATCAATCTATATCATGGAACCAATTGTCACCATTACATCAACAGATTTGTTATTGGCTTATGGTACCTATTCAAATTGTAGGGATTTAAAATGAGTTTTGAGATTATCCACAATATGCTTGTAGGGTACAAGCTTATCATCTCTAATTTGACATTGATCTGTGATTTGATTGATAATCAATTGGGAATCTCCATAGATCATTAAGTGTTGGATATCCCATTGTACTACAAGATGAAGTCCTATAATAAGTTATTCATACTCAACCATATTATTAGTACAATGAAAATTAATATTAAATGCCTTGGGAATTAGATCCCCCTATAGTGTAATCAATAAAATATCAACCACCCCTTCCTTTTCTTCTTTTTCCCCCATTTTATTCTTTGTTGTTCCCCTATCACTTGGGGGTAACTTTGTCTCTTTTGTTCTTGTTCTGTTGTGTCAGTCTCATTATTTCTTAGATTAGGGGTCACCATGTCATATAGAGTAACACATTTATCACATTTACATGAACAATTCTCCTTTTTATTTGTTTCCACTAACATTGTGACTAACTCTTGTTTGTGTGTGTTTATTTCATTTTCATTATTGTTTTATCGTGTTTTCTTGCCTCTCCATTTATTTTTTTAATATTTTGTTCTTTTTTTATTCCTTTATTGTTTATCCTTTGTGTTTTGGTCTTTTGTGTTACTTTTTTGTCTTGTTTTGTATTGCTTTGTTATTTTGAGTTTAAATACATTCTACAATCACTTTTAATCTACTTTTTAGTTAGGCTTGATTTGTTTAGAGTTGTAATTCACTTGTTCTTTTATTTTGTTTTCCAAGTACATATTCTTAATGTGCATAGATTTTGATTATTCATATCTTGATTTCATGTTATTTATTAAGTTGTTCTTGCTTTGATTTTATACATTCTTGTTCCTACTTTAATCTTGATTGTCCATATATTGGTTTTAAGTTGGGTTTTCATTTATGTATCATCTTTTTACCATTATTTTTATATTTTTTAAATGTAAATAGTTGTAACTCTAGTATTGATAGTTTTTATTATTATTATTAGTTATAAATATTCACATTTGAATTGGCTCATCACAATCAAAATACAATGTCATTATAAGTCATTCATACTTAGGATGCATAATTTGATTTAGATAAAGTAAGCACCAAGTGATTTGGATTCTAAGTCCAAAATTTAATGACACTTTGAATATCATCTCCAAATGCACCATCCCTAACACAAGACTCTATGTAAAACATGCATTTCTTGGCATACACTATGAATCTAATTAAACAGAGGTCCATCTTTCTTCTATTCTTCATTCCTCATTCCATTTTCTCCCACTTATGGGTGAACTACATTGGATTGAGGTCCATATATACTATGTAAGTAGTGCTTGGATATATGACGCATCTCATGTTAGTTCGGCCACCCTTCTGCATCCAATCATTTTTTTCATCACTTTGTACATCCTCATATGCTTGGTTTTTCATGGCTTCTTCAATTATTAGACCCTCACATCTATGTTTATTTCTCCTCATCATTTAATTTATGCATCAAGTTATATCCTTGGGATATGCTTACCAATTTTCCCTACTGAGGCACAACATTTAGACTAATCATTGATCTAATCAACCCTATTAGGGAAAAATTAATTTTTAGTGATCAAAACCAACCCTAATGGGACATAATTAATTTATCAACTGATCAAATCCATTCTATTGGGGAACATTATTATTTCCTTTTTATAGAGAAATTCTCTTATTTTTCTTCTAATTCTAAGTTCTACAACTTTTGTCCTCATTCTATAAATTTTAAAGTGGGCAACTTATCTCAGGATCGATCATTCTCTAAGTACACAACTTTCACCCTCTTGTGGGTGTGTTAAAGTGTGTCACTTATGTTTTGGGATTGTATCCTTCCCACTTCCCTCCACCTCAAGGCCCATTATATTTTATTTTTAATCATTAAGAATCAACACGTGCAAGCATTAGTTTGTATATATCTAATCTCATCCATGGGTTAATTTCATTCTTTCACATGTCTTCTCAATGGGGCATCATGGATTATTACCTTCTAAATTATTCTTGACAAATCTTTTATTTTTTGAAGAGATATTGATTCGATTGGATGTCTCACCATGCCTTCTCAAATAGAGGTAAAATGTAGACATCCAATTGCTATCACCATTGTGCTGAAATTATTAATCTTACTTGAAATTATACAACAATGCATAATTTAATCCAAACTCACTAAAATGAGCTAAATAGTTTGAGTTTGTCATACACAAGTGCTATTTAGGCCAATGCATTTTTGAATGAGGCAATGCATATTATGTGATTATTATGTTTTCTTAAGTCATTTCGAGTCAAAATGACAAAAATGCAATTTGATGCTCTGAACTATTCAATTATTCTAATTCAAAAGTACATGACATGTACATGTGTTATTTTGCATTCACAATAATCTAAATGGGATATTTCTCCATATGCAACTGACACTTTCTTCCAATTATATGCCTGTCAAATTACAACCCAATAACTTGAAATTTTGATCAATTTGATTAAGTGAACAAACAATTTTCAAAGAATTGTAGAAAAATTAATTAATCCCACTTTAAAAAATTGAACCAAATCAAGGGTTTATGTAGAAAATCCATGAAAGTTATTAAATATTTTTTAATTGGAAATTCATTTCTAATATCTGCATCATCAGGTGACATAATCTATGGGGTGACATCCATAAGCCATAAATGGAACAAATATCAGGGTTAAGCCCTCCCATGCCTCATTAATACACCTTTTATCCAAATATTAATAGGGATATTTATGCTCTAAAATTGAATTGATTTATGGCCACACATATTGATCTCAATATATATGGTCATGGTTGATTTTGATCATTTCCAAAAATCTATAAATACAAGGGTCCTCACTCATCCTTTCAAGCTATTTTTTTGTAATTTTATTATGCTAAATTTTGCAATTGAATAGCTTCAAACATTGGCAAACATTGATCAATTTCATCAGCCTAATTCATTTGTCCATTGAGAGATTATGGAAGAGCAAGCCACTCATCATTGATAAAGACTTAGAGTACCAAATCAAAGGAAAACTCATATTTTTGAGCTATATTTAAAGGAGGGATGCTCTTGGGAAGGTTTGATGGTTGTATTCCTTCTTTAAATAGCTCTTATATTTCATTTTCAAGACCCTGTGACGGATTTACCTTAGTATATTATGTCCTTTATTCTTATTTTGAGTTTTCACCACTAATGCATGATCTAACTCACTTTGGATTCCTACTAAGCCAAATCAAAGGCTCCAAAGTGAGTTAGATCATGCATTAATAGTGAAAAATCATGTTTTTAAGATGCACTTGGAGGAGGGACACTCTTAGGAAGGTTTGATGGTTGTATTCCTTCTTTTAATAGCTCTTAGATTTCATTTATAAAACCTCATGAGGGAGTTGCCTTAGTATGTTATGTAGGAATCTTGAGTGAGTTAGATCATGCATTAGTAGTGAAAACTCAAAATAAGCATAAAAAACATAACATACTAAGCCAAATAATTCATGGGGTTTTACAAATAAAATCTAAGAACTATTAACTTAATGAATACAACCATCAAACTTTTCCAAGATCATCGCTCCTCCAAGTGTGGCTCAAAAATGTGATTTTTTCCTTGATTTGGTGCTCTAAGTCTTTATCAATGATGAGTGGCTTGCTCATCCATCATCTCCCAATGCAACAATGAATTAGGCTCATGAAATTTATCAATGTTTACTAATGATTGAAGTTATTCTATTGCAAATTCAGCATAATAACATTACATAAAAATAGCTTGAAAGGATGAGTGAGGACCCTTGTATTTATAGATTTTTGAAAATGATCAGAATAAAAAATGATCATCCATATTTAGATCAAGATGTGTGGACATGGATTAATTCAATTTTATAGGTTCAATTCATATATATCCCCATTAATATTTATAAAAAGGGGCATTAAGGAGGCATGGGAGGGCTTAAACCTGATATTTGTTCCATTTATGGCTTATGGATGCCACCCCACATATGATGTCACCTGATGATGCAAATATTAGAAATTAATTTATAATTAATAAATATTCAATAAATTTCATTGATTTCCTACTTAAGCCCTTGATTTGGTTTAATTTACTTACGTGTGATTAATTAATTTTTCAACAATTCTTTAGAAATTGGCTGTCCACTTAATCAAATTGGTCAAAATATCAAGTTACTAGGTCATAATTTGACTATAGCATAATTGGAAGAATGTGTCCTTTGCATACATAAAAATATCACATTTAGAGTATTATGGACATGAAATAACACATGCATGTGTCATGTGCCTCTAAATTAGAAGAATTCAATAGTTTAAAGCATCAAATTGTATTTTTGCAATTTTGATTTGAAATGATTTTAGAAAAGATAATAATCACATAAAATGAATTTCCCCATTTAGGGATACATTAGCCTAAATTAACATTTGTATATGACAAGCTCAAACCATTTAGTGCATTTTAATGATTTTGGCCTAAATTATGCATTGTCACAGAATTTTGAGTAAGATTGATAATTTTAACACAATGGTGATAGAAATTGGATGTCTATATATTAAATATCCACACAAATAGTTAAGCACCAAAATTAATTCTTGAGATACGTTATGTATGTACGTAGAATCTCATATAAAAATGGGAACATAACAACACAATAATAGATCACATCAATGATAAGCTAGTATTTTTCCTATGGTCCAGTCTCATCAATCATAATAGTGCCAATGGTGGCAATAACTTATAAGGGAATAAAAACCATCAAAACATTGACTAGTTTGATCCTATCAACCACACTAAATATTGAGTGTACTTTAGATAAAGTTGAAAAAACTAGATTTGCATGCTAAACATAATGATGGGAATCAAATAAATGATAAGCATTCATAAGAAATAACAAAATAATAAGAGAAGAAACAAGATGAATAATAATAAAATGGTATCTGTAGAGTAAATTTTACTCTACGTTGAATTCAAATTTTGGGTCGAGCATTGCAATTTTGGTTCTTGTGCACCTTAGACATCGCGGTAGAGTTTTGAAGCAGAGGGTGGGTTCATTTTGCCTAAGTATCAAAGTGCAGTGGAAGCTGCCAAGTGTCACCCTCTGAGCACGGGTCTTTTTCCCCTTCTTGTTTCCTTCATCTCATTTTTTCCCAAGTATCAAGTTCAAGCAGAAGTTTTTAGGTGTCACCTTTCGAATCACAAACCCAGCTAGCTGGCGTCCTCCGAAGCCCTTTTGTAACTTTTGGGAAGGCTGTGAAATGTGCCAAGTACCTAGTAATGGCTAAGCAGAACACACCACATGTCAGTGTCTGAGTCTTATATAGACACCCATGTTTCATTCTACCTTTTGGCAAAGACTTTCAATGAACCAAGTAGCATAGAGAGCGGAAAGTGCCAGATGGCAGTTGTGAAGACCCTGAACTACCTTTTTGAAGAAGCAACAGAAGTCTCCATGTGTCGACTGTCGAGAGACTTTATTTCAATGCCTAGATCCATTGCTTTCATTCAATGAATAAAGGCATCATTTCATTTTGCCTAGGTGCTGAAGTGTAGTGGAGGCTACCAAGTGTCACTCTCTGAGTCCCTCTCTACTCCATCCCCAACGAAGAAGCAGAAAATGCCACGTATCTTCCCAGGATCCACAGAAGCCTCCACGTGTCAATGACTGAGAGATCATCTTCGAGTTTCATTACTGATCAAAAATTATGGTGGGCCTCAGTTGTTACTTCAAAAGTATATTGAAGCTACCAAGTGTCACCATTTTGTAAGACTCTGATATGTGTCCCGAATGATACTACAAAATAGCTAAAGAGAAGCATATTATGAAACGTGTCAAAGGTGGAATGTTCCTGAGTAGAATAAAGAGAAAGCCAAAAGCACCAGGTGTCATTTTCTAATGCCTCCTAAGTAATAAGAGGATTTTTAGGGAATTGACTAAGTGTCCTCTCCTATTTCAACATAACAGGGTGTTCCATGTATCTGTTGCCGCAAAGCGAAATGGAGGGAAAATCGGTTGAAGTTAATTCAAGTAGATGGAATAGTTCATTGGGTAGATTTTTGGAACCCCCAAAGCATTAAAGGTGCCATCTATTTGTCCTTTGGGAGAAAAGGATGGAGAATATTATGTGGGAAGGGGAGCAACAGAAGGAGACATCCGAGCCTATAAAGAGGAAGAATTGTAAGAAAAAGGAGGGGGAATTCTCATAGTTTTAGACTTTTAGAGTTTTTGACCAATAGTATCATTTGATTTTGTTTCATTTTCCTAAGTTGAAAGGTTTATATGACTGTGTGTGTTTCTTCATCTTTTGTATGACTGGAAGATTCAATAAGAAGATTGAACACTATGCCCTTGTTGATGTTATTTGTGTCATTTGCAAAGTAGTCTATGCTGTAGATTTTTTAGTGTTGTGATTAGAAATGTTATTTGATTTTGTCTTGTTTTTTGGAGTTTGAAGTTCTACATAACTATGCATGACTTCTACACCTCTTATTTGATTAGAAGATTCTATTAAGAAGATTGAACACTATGCCTTTTTTGACAATTCTTGTATCTCAGCAAAAGACTTCCCTATTGTGAGCCTCTATTTCTGTTACTCCAATCTTTTACATTGATCATGCACTTGTCTGCTCTTAAATGTAATTGAATCACATAATAGTCTCACTATGCTCAGATAGGATTAGGATTACACTCAAGTGCATTGCCATAGTTAGGTTTCAATTCCTGCATTTTGCATTTCTATTCAGTCTCCTATCCCTTTTCCCAACACCCAATGCAATAGAAGAGACCAACTTCTTTAAAATCTAGAGGTTGTTTCAAGCTACATTATCCCACAGCTTGAAACTTCCCATTGTTGATTGATTAAGATCAAGCACAATTTTAGCCATCAACAGTTTTTGGCACACTCAGTGGGACCAGTCTTGAAGTTTCTTTCAAGACCACATGAACCAAAGAGCTACGAGGAGTCAAAGCTATGGACCAGTCACTAGATCACAATCTACTACAAATCTAGGTATTCTTTTGCCCCCTCTAGTAATTAGTCCAAGAAGAAGAGCTAACCAGTTTGTACCAGTACCAAACATGGGAGCCCATGTACCCCCCAAGAATAACGCAAGTTGGAACACTGGTAGTCCCTTAATCCTCCCAACACTGCCAGCTGTTTGGGACCCTATCCTAGTAAATGCTCTAAAAGCTCTACCCAAATTTAGTGGACAAGACTCAAAAACACCTACGGAGCATCTTCAAGATGTATCTGATGTCTGTGCCATACATGGTATCTTTTGATATCTAAGGGTCGGTCAAAGTATATTAATTAACCCTACTTGAGACTCATTCAAAAAGAGGTGATATAAATACAAGTAAAATACCATTCATTATCATCAAGTACTTACCTCACACACATCTAACACTTACCAAGCAAAAGTACCTCTCAAACATTTAATACTACCCTATTATTGCCTATTATCAAATCTATCAAATGCGAAGTCTTCCTACAAGTCTAAATCATTCAAAGAATAGCCCATGAGCAATATTTGTCAAGTTGCAAGCTAGATCACGATAATAATATTTGATCATTCATAAATATGATAAATGAAGTTATCAATTAATATTTAGTGTATACAACAAGTTTTAAGAAGGGAGGATAATGGTAAAGATGTTTTTTTGTAAAGCAGGGGATAAAAGATTTGATTGTGTTTCTATGTTTTTTTCTATGTTAGCAGCCTCATTCAAAGGGAAGGCTTTAGAATGGTATCAGTCTTTGACCCCAAATACCATTTCTACATGGGACCAGCTCAGAGATCCATTCTTTGAAATATTTGCAGAAAAGGGTGATAAGTCTTCCATATTACAGTAGTTGATCACCATTCAAAGGGGACCACAAGAGGACATGACTGACTTCAACACCAGATTCCAGAAAACTTGGGACAGAATCCCTATTGTAGCTAAACCACCACCTAGTATGGCCATAGTGTTCTATCTCAAAGCTTTAAATTTAGATATATCTGTTATGATTCAGTCATTGGGAGGACACACTTTGCTAGCAGCTTATGACCTTGCAGTCAGAGCTGAGAATCATTTAATTGACGCTGGGAAGTTACCTCCAAGGCCTCCCATGCCTATATTCCAAAAAAATACTTATCCCTTACCTCAAGAGGTCCTTAAAATTTTAAGCATGCTTGTGTCCATGTATACTTACCCTTCATCATCTGTGAAGCAACAAGTTCCTGCTCAATCATCTGAGATGGATGATATCAAGAGTATGCTGAGGACATTCTCTAATGAGCTGATTACTATGAAGAGGCAGCATAATACTTTCCCTAAGCCTCATTATCAAGGCTATCAAGGGAACAGGTTTTTGTCCCAACCAAACCATTACCAAGGCCCTCCAAGGCAAACCAACCATCAACCAACAAATCAATTAGTTGTAGTACCCACACCTTCACAAACCCTTCCTCCCAATTCAAATAGGGAGATGGTCCCAAGACAGAATAATTATGTGGATGATACTAATGCTTGGTGTTTTCCTTGAAATTATGCTCACACCCCCAAATATTGTCCTAGAGGCAATCTACAATAAAGGGTAGTTGAGCAGAGAAGAATGGATAGTCAGTTTGCCAGTACTAGTAGTAGTCAAGCATACTAGTCTCTTGACATGCAGAATTCAATTCTAGTGGCTCAAATACAAGGAATGTCCTTGCAACAAGAGGAATAAATAGCCTCAAAACATGCTTTGTTATCATGGGTTAAGGATGAAGAAGTAGTTTTCTTGAACGAAGCATCTGCCTCCCAAAGGTTAGTAGTACAATTCAACTACTATACCAGATCAAAGAGGAGAATGGTGGAGCAGCCTGAGTTTGTAAGTGGTCAAGCCAAGAATATCCTCCATCTCAAGGGCAAAGGATCACTACCATTAGACAAGAAGTGCCTCAGGTGGTACAAGATCAAGGAATCCCTGTCTAGATTCAAGAAAAAATGAGGCATCCTTATTACCAAAAAACTCAGTCTTTGGGACCGATCAATGTAGTGGATCAATTAAAGAGAAATCCAGCACAAGTATCTATATGGGATATCTTGGCTATTCCTAAGCAAAAGACATTACTATAAGAAGATATATAAGGGTAAGCAGTGCCTGAAGGTGTTATTACCAAGGAAGGACAAGTTGGAAAGGAAAAGCTCAAGAATCTGGTTCCTCCAATGACAACAACTTTCGTGAACAATGTAGCACAAGTAAGTAAATCCAAGCCAGAGCCTTTCTATTTGACTCTGATAGTTGGAAAGAAAATCTTGCATAATGAATTGATAAATTTAGGAGCTAGTACAACTGTGATGCCCAAACAAATAGCTGATGCCTTGGAAATAAAATGTGAACCCCTTGCAAAGGGAGTTATGCAGCTAGATGGCAAAATAGTACAAACCATAGGGAGAATAAAACAACTCCCCTTGCAGTTATTCACATGTCCCAACGTAATTGTCAACCAGGATATAGTTGTCATAGATATACCTCCCATCTTTTGTTTATGTTTATCCCAAGAATTTATAGCAAAAATAGGAGGATATATGTCTCTTGACTGGTCTCATCTCATCCTGAGAACCAGATATGGTTCAAAGATGAAAATTTTATTTGAACCACTGTCCAAAGACCACATCACCAATGAACCAATAATGAGATTAGAAGCAGATCATGCCATGATGAATAGAGAAGAAAGAAATTTTGTTGAAGAACTAGGAAACTGGACTAAGCATGATCAAGAAGAAGGAAATAGCCAATTGTTGGCTATGATGCATAGCGACCCATATGGAAACTATGACTCTACTGGTTTGGGCATGTATGTCATTTTTGATGAGGATCAGGTGATCCCAAATGTTATAAGAGAAGAGGTGCCTACTGCTCAAAATTCAAAGCTTTGGACTTTGAATTTTGATGGGGCTAGAAGCAAACATGGTGCTAGAGCAGGGATTTATCTTACTATTCCAACTGGTGATAAAATTTTAAGGGCTATCTGATTCCAATTTGGTTACACTAATAATGATGCAAAATATGAATATTTAGTACATGGGCTCTTGTTAGCCCATAAAAAGGGAATAAAGAACCTAAAAGTAAAAGGAGATTCAGAACTAGTAATGAAGCAAACACAGAAAAGGCGGCAGCCAAGAATGTGAGAGTGAGGTCCTACAGGCATAGGATTTAGGATTTGATAGAAGATTTTGATGCCTTCAATATTGAAATAATTCTTAGAAGTCAAAACATTGAGGCTGATAAGATGGCTCAAATTGGCTCACAGTTTAACCCAGCAACTGGCCTATTGGTTAATAATGAGTCAGTAAATGTTATAGTGAGGCCAACCATCCTAGACAATGATGAAAATTGGCAAGTGTTTGAAATTGATGCTCAGGTAGTCTCTTTCTTGCAGTAATCAGATGAGTTTTCAGATTAGTTGCAAACTAAAATTGAAGAGGCATATGGTGATTAGGTTATCTAATTAAGGATGAATAAGCTCCCCAAAGGATTGATCACCTTAGAAAACTTATTTGACCTAGAGGATGTAAGCTTGGGAAAGAAAAGGTTCTAGGTAGATAAGACAGACTATTCTGAGGTAGAGGTAAGTGATGGGAAGAAGCTAAAAGTTGGGAATTCTGCAACTCAAGAAGAAAAGGAAAAATTAATCAAGTTGTGCCAAAAGTATGATAGGGTCATAGCTTAGAGCTATGACAACCTTCATGGATACAACAGAGACATTATCCAGCATACAATAGAGTTGACTGAAGGATCCAAACCCATCAGACAAAAACAAAGGCTAGTGAATCTAAGGATTGAGCCCCTAACGGTAGATGAGTTGCAAAAACTTTTAGATTCAAAAATAATATTTCCAATCAAACACTCAACCTGGGTATCAAATCTGGTCCCAGTTAAGAAAAAGAATGGAGACGTGAGGCTGTGTGTAGATTTCAGAGATCTAAATAGAGCATCTCTAAAAGACCACTATCCCTTGCCCCCCATAGAACAAATTTTACAAACTATGGCTGGATCAGAGAGGTTTTCTTTACTTGATGGTTTCTCTGGGTATAATTAGATTTGGCTAGCTGAGAAAGACCAATACAAAACTGCTTTCACTACCAAATGGGGTATGTTTGCCTATGTGAAGATGCCATTCAGCTTATCAAATGTAGGAGCCACCTTTAAATGAGTTATGGATATAGCCTTTGGTAAACTTATAAATAAGGTCATCCTGATCTATCTGGATGACCTCACTATTTTCTCAAAAAATGTTGATGATCATTTTGATCATTTGGAGTCTGTCTTTAAGAAATGTCAAGATTTTGGGATATCTTTGAATCCCAAGAAATGTATTTTTTCTATACCTCAGGATAAAATATTGGGGCACATAGTATTTAAGGAAGGAGTTTCTATAGATCCCCAGAGGATCGTAGCTATAATGGACCTACCTCTTCTAGTAAATAAAAAGGCAGTCCAGTCTTTTTTAGAAAAGATCAATTTTGTCAGTAAATTCATATCTAATTTTGCAGGCTTGGTTAGACCAATGACACTCATTTTAAAAAAGGACATGATTTTCAAGTGGACTACAGAAGGAAAGCAAGCTTTTGATGGGGTCAAGATGGCTATCTCGATAGCCCCAAGACTTAAGAACCTAGATTTTTTGGTGCCCTTCATAATGTATGTCTATGGAGGGGAGTCAAGTATTGCTACTGTTCTGACTCAAAAGAATGACAAGCTAAAGGGGGAACACCCAATAGCCTTTTTCTTAAGAACTCTGAGAGATTATGAGACTAGGTACAATTTTGTGGAAAGACAAGCCTATGCCATGGTGAAAGCCCTCAAGAAATTTAGGCATCTGATATCAAGAAACAAAATTTTGATACTTGTGGCTCACCCAAGTGTCAAGGAATACATCATGGAGGGAGAGATCACTAAGAAAAGAGCCAATTGGATCACTAAGATCCTTAAATATGATGTAGAGGTTAGACCCACCAAGCTGTTCAGAGGTAGGGGACTGTGCCAATATATAACCCAAGAGCTTGAAAAGCTATTACCTAAGGAAGCAGAATCAGAAGGAAAGACGGAGACGGTGCTAAAATTACAAGAGATTGATCAAGAATCCTGGGTCACAAGCAGGATTCAATTTATGAAAAATGGGGTTTATCCAAGAGAAATCCCTCAAAATAAGAGGAGATATTATAAGATAAAGGGAGTTCATTTTATTTTAATTGAACAAGTCCTTTTCAAAAGAAATTTTGATGGGAAATTGTTAAGATGTGTAGAAAAGACTGAAGCTAAAAGGATACTACACGAAATGCATCATGGGGTATCAGGGGGACATTTTTCTACAAAAGCCATAGCCATAAAGATAAGTGAGGTAGGATATTTTTGGCCTACTTTGTTTGTAGATTGTTATCAGCTAGTTAGAAAATGTCAATCCTACCAATATCATACGGGGATGAGGAGGAATGTTGCCATGCCCCTTAGTCCTATAGTGGTAGATGAACCTTTTGCTCAGTGGGGTCTTGACTTCATTGAGATGATAAATCCATTATCCAACATGGGTCACAAATGGATATTAACTGCCATAGACTATTTCACCAGATGGACTGAGGTAGTCCCACTTAAAGAAGCAACAGAGAATGTGATCCTAGATTTTCTAGGGGGTATTACTACTTGCTTTGGGGCTCCTCACACCATCATATCAGATAATGCTAGAGCATTCTTGGGGTCTAAAGTATCTGACTTTGCCTTAAGACATGGAATATATCTGAAAACTTCATCTAACTATTACCCTCAAGGTAATGGTTTTGCAGAATCAACCAACAAGAACCTGATAAGACTCATCAAAAGAGTAGGGGTAGATCATCACAAAGAGTGGCACAAAGTGCTTAATCTAGCCCTATGGGCTGATAGAATCATGCCCAAGTAGGTGATCAAAATATCTCCATATGAGTTGGTGTATGGAAAGTCTACTATGATTCCCCTAAGTTTGGAAATCCCTACTCTCTAGCTGATCAAATAGATTGAAATCGAGGAAAATGGCCCCATGTAGGTCAGACTCACAGAACTTTTGGAGGTTCAAGAAAAGAGGGATTTAGCCCATGATTCATTGATCAAGCATCAGGGAATGGTGAAGAACTATTTTGATAAAAGGACTTTGAATCCTAATTTTGAAGTAGGCTCGATTGTGTTAAAATGGGATGCACGGGCTGCCAAGCTGGGTCAGCATACCAAGTTTGAAGCATTATGTACTGGCCCATATAAAATTCGTGCATGTAAGCAAAAAAATTCCTTTGAGTTAGAGTCGATGGAAGGAGAACCTGAAGAGATTCTTGTGAATGGAAACTATTTGAAACATTTTAATTAACTTGGGTCTCTAATGTACTATAGTTAAATAATTTCCCTTTCTCGCATTATTTTTCTGTTGTTTTCCCGCTTCGCTTTTAAATAAGTGTTTTGAACATATGTCGATGGCTCTTTTAAAGCTATAATTTTCACAATTTTGATCTAGCGGGAGGTGGAGTTTCTTTTTAAGCAAGCTCAAAAGTCCTAAGGGTCGTCAATAATTATAGAGTAAATTTTACTCTACGTTTCATTCAAATTTTGGGTTGAGCACTGCAATTTTGGTTCCTACACACCTTGGACGTCATGGTAGAGTTTTGAAGCAGAGGGCAGGTTAGTTTTTCCCAAGTATCAAAGTGCAGTGGAAGCTACCAAGTGTTGCCCTCTAAGCATGAGTCTTTTTCCCCTTCTTGTTTCCTTCATCTCATTTTTTCCCAAGTATCAAGTTCAAGCAGAATTTGCCAGGTGTCACCTTCCGAATCACAAAGCTATCCAACTGGTATCCTCTGAAGCCCTTTTGTAACTTTTGGGAAGGCCACAGAATGTGCCAAGTACCTAGTAATGGCTAATAAAAATGCACCACATGTCAGCGTTTGAGTCTTATATAGACACACATGTTTCATTCTACCTTTTGGCAAAGACTTTCAATGAACCAAGCAGCATAGAGAGCAAAAAGTGCTAGATAAGCCTCCACGTGTCAATGACCGAGAGATCATCTTTGAGTTTCATTGCTGATCAAAAGATTGTGGTGGGCCTCAGTTGTTACTTCAAAAGTCTATAGAAGCTACCAAGTGTCACCATCCATAAGAGTCTGATATGTGTCCCAAATGATACTACAAAATAGCTAAAGAGAAGTGGATTATGACACATGTCGAAGGTGGAATGTTCTTGAGCAGAATAAAGATAAAGCAGATTGCACCAGGTGTCATTTTATAGTGCCTTCTAAGTAATAAGAGGATTTTTAGGGAATTGACTAAGTGTCCTCTCCCATTTCAACATAACATGGTGTTCCATGTATCTATTGCTGCAAAGCGAAATGGAAGGAAAATTGGTTGAAGTTAATTCAAGTAGATGGAACAGTTCATCGAGTAGATTTTTGGAGCCCCCAAAGCATTAAAGGCACCATCTATTTATCCTATAGGAGAAAAGGATGGAGAAGATTGTGCAGGAAGGGGAGCGATAGGAGACATCTGAGCCTATAAAGAGGAAGAATTGTAAGAAAAAGGAGGAAGGGGAATTCTCATAGTTTTAGACTTTCATATTTTTTGACCAATAGTATCATTTGCTTTTGTTTCATTTTCTTGAGTTGAAAGGTTTATATGACTGTGTGTGTTTCTGCATCTTTTGTATGACTAGAAGATTCAATAAGAAGATTGAATACTATGCCCTTGTTGATGTTATTTGTGTCATTTGCAAAGTAGTCTATGCTGTAGATTTTCTAGTGTTGTGATTGGAAATGTTATTTGCTTTTGTCTCATTTTCTGGAGTTTGAAGTTCTACATAACTGTGTGTGACTTTTGCGCCTCTTATGTGATTGGAAGATTCTATTAAGAAGATTGAACACTATGCCTTTGTTGACAATTCCTGTATCTTAGCAAAATACTTCCCTGTTGTGAGCCTCTGTTTCTGTTATTCCAATCTTTTACATTGATCATGCACTTGTCTGCTCTTAAATGTAATTGAATCACATAATAGTCTCACTGTGCTCAAGATAGGATTAGGATTACACTCAGGCGCATCACCATAGTTAGGTTTAAATTCCTACATTTTGCATTTTTGTTTAGTCTCCTATCCCTTTTCCCAACACCCAATGCAATAGAAGAGACTTGCTTCTTTAAAATCTGGAGGTTGTTTCAAGCCGCATTGTCCCACAGTTTGAAACTTCCCATTGTTGATTGATTAAGATCAAGCACAATTTTAGCCATCAATAGTATCTCTATTGATAAATAGACATGTGATTCATTTCCATGGTTGATAGGCCATGGAATACATTCTATTCAACACTTGCTTATTTTATTACTTGCTTCCTCCTTAGCAAAATTTCATTCCTTTATAGCTCAAAATTGATTTTCAACTTCTGTAACTTCTTTTCTTCTCGAATAAATTTTTGAATTCCTTTTTGACACATATACAACTAATTCTTTGTTTATTATAATTTATACAAAGATATATGCCTATGATAACACTCACCTAGAAAAAAATAGGTGTCTCTTCCCAAGACACTTAAAGAAAATGCCCTGTATAATCAAGTGTTACAATTGTGTTATATTATAATGGATTCACAATAAGCTACCTAACTAATATAATCCCTTACTCTCAAATTAGTTTTGCCCTCAATTTTTAGACCTTCCTTTTTCTTTAAATAGTTTTAGCCTAAATTTTTGGACCTCTTCTACTACCACCCTTGGCCTCTCATGCCGATTGTCCATAGTTTTCTACTGTTTCCCTTGGTCTCTCATGTCAGGTCTCCATGCTCTTCTACAAATAATTATCTATACAACCTCAAATGTACATTTAATTTTAAAAAATCATAAACAATTTTACTTTGTTTCAGACCTCATTTTTTAATGCATAGAATTCATTTTTAACATTTAGGTCCATGTAAAAAGCTTCACAAAATTCCACCTCTCAACTTCCATACTAGGCATCAAACTTTCTATGTTTGGTATGAAATTGGAATTGATTATCAAATACAAGCAACACATTTTAAAAAAGGGGAAATAGATCATCCATTACATAACCAATGATAAACCTCATCAATTGTAACTCTGAGCTTCGCTAGTACCAGTTCAAATAAACATTCTACCATTTGAAATATAACAACAAAAACTTGCTCAGTTGTCCATACTTCCACATGTTATTTATGCTTGGGTCACATATATGTAGTTACAATATTCCCTCATGCTCTTCCACTTCTATTACAAACTTTTTGTTACCATCTCTCATTATTCTACGAGGTGTTACACCTTGCACCTTATTTCTGACATTTTTTTCCCTCCTCAATGCTTCTTTACCAAAACAATTATAAAATATGTAATTTTACAGGTTGACATCAATCTTATATTAGACAAAGGATTATAAAATAAACAAAAATTCCATCCAAATGATCTACATCATTATGATTGTGTTTGACATATAGTTCATCCCCACCAATAGTCTGCAGTTGCATGATGTCTCTAGGCATGGTGCACATAGTTCTCATGGCTTCTAAAATGTTTCCAGTTTGACTCACCAATGCCATGTTTTCTTTGTAAGGAGTCCAAATAGAGTTTTATTGTGTCATAGCTGGCATCTTAAATCTCCCAGCAAACATTTAAGCACCAAAATGAATTCGTGAGCTACATCATGTATGTATGTAGCCTCCTACAAATCATTGATAGACCAAATATTTGGGAACATAAAAACACATCAATGAGCAAGCTCATATTTTTCCTATGGCCTAATATCATTAATCATTATAATGTTAATGGAGGAAATAACTTGCAAGGGAATCATAACCATAAAAACAATGTCTGGTTCAAATCCTATCAATTACACCAAATGTTAACTATAGTTTAGATAAAGTTGAGAAAACTAGATTTGCATGCTAAACCTAATAACAGGAGTTGAATAAATGAGAAGTATTCATGAGCAATAACAAACTCGTAAGATAAAATAAGTAATATTGTTAGGGAGTCCAAGAACAACACACCTTGTTCTGATCCCACTTGTTAGGATCTTGCTCCTCAGAAAGAGCACAATATGATTACCAAATACAAGCAATAAAACATGCAGAAATATCCAGAAGTAAAAGTAATTAGAATTCACAAATAGCACAAAATATGAGAGACAATACACTATCTTGTATTAATACTCATACAAAAAATAATACAATAAAGAGACACCACACTCTTCCACCTTACAGAGGCTTCCCACACCTCAAGTGTACAGTAATTCTTCTTCAAAAGTTCACTCTCCTACCAAAAATGGTCCCAACACACAACTCACACATAGAATTGGTGTTCACCTCTCCAACCAGTTAGTAATAACCCTGCCAGTACCAATCACTCTAAAGTACTTCAAGTAGATCTCCCATGAACCTGCAACCTGCAATTCAACAGACCATACTTACACATGTAGATCTCCTATGAGCTTGCAATAACCTGTAACTCAATGATTTTACAATGGAAGGATCTTCCTTGCCTTCCTTTTTAGCTCATAATTACAATACATGCCAATGGGTCTATAAATAGATCCCAAACTTAAACAATAACTTAGACTCTTAGTTTACTAATAATAGACATGCAGCTCAAGACTCGAAATAGCCTTTACATGTAAAAACTTAGTTCAACAAACTAACTGTTTGTGCAACAAATAGTTCTAGAACACATAGGCGATCAACGTTGGTACCTATCTAACTGGTGCTGATTGACGTCGATCGACTCCCTACCGATGCCGATTGCCTTCTGCATTGATCATGACTGACGTCGGTCATACTACCGATGTTGGTACTTTTGGAACTTTAGCAACCTCCTCTTCATCTGCATAGTTGAAGCTTTTAGCTCCACAACCTAACAATCTCCCACTTGGAGATAAACAATTACAACTGTACCCGTACCTTTACATCATCTAGTTTTTTCCCTTGGCTTTGTATCACTCTTCAAGATCACTCTTGAAGACCAACCACCACAAAACCTATGGTGAATCACCTATCATCCAAATCACCTGCCACATCTGCATCTACAAACCATGTAGAAAATAACTTGACCCTGCATAGCATGTGCACTTGCTACTAGTCCCTCTAAGAATCCACTGAACTACCCTCCAATGCTTCTTTCTCAGATTGGCTCCTAACTTTCTGACAACTCCCACTGCTTGGAAAAACTCAGGTTTAGTACATCCCATGCACTTAACCTCATTATGTGAATCAAGACACTATTCTGTGAACTGTCCAACCATCGGTGTGCTAACCGGTCTCACACAATCACCTTGAAACAAAGTCAACCTGTGACCTTCCATGTCCCTAGAACACACTCATGCCAAAGAATCTTGCTGCTCCCAGATTCCTCATGACATACTTCTAAACTAGCTTTACCTTTAGTTTAGCAACTCCCTATATATGTAACCCTGCAATAAGCACATCATACAGTAATAGGATAATGTAGCTAATATTATCCAACTTGGTAAAGAGAAACACAATGATCAAACCTCCATTGTCCTATAGCTTACACAAGACCATATACCCTGGCCTTCTATCTCACGTATCCATTTCCGCTCTTCTTCATCCTGAACATCCATTCGTCTCTCAGTGCTTACTTCTAGCTGGCAACTCCACCAAAAACTCTTATTTAGTTCTTCTCCAAGGAATCACATCCTCCATCTATGCCAAGCTCCCATTGTTTCTTAGATCTACCTGCTCTGCTTCTTTAATAACTTCCTAGTTCTTTACCATCAGTGAGCAACAAGTAGTGTAAAGAAGGGAAATGACGAATTTGAGGCTTACCCTTTAAGTCCTCCATATGGGTGCTTGAGACTCCTTGACAGCTTGCTGTCCACCCAAAATCCATCTCAGTGACTGATGCCAGTCACATCTCAGTCTGCACCTAACCGATGTCAGTTACTTGCGACTACCTCATCACCGACATCGGTTCCCCCTTACTGACACTGGTGTTTATCTATCCCTGAGTCACTGACATCGGTCTGTACATAGCTGACATTGATCCCTGTTTGGATGCCGATGTCAGTTTTCTAGCTGATGTCGGTCTCTGTGTTTTGCTTGTGAGAACTGACTTCTACTCGTGAGCTCCTTTTGGATCAAACCCTTTTCTAAATCACCCTTGCTCTGCTCAGAATTCTTCTACCCCTTGTGCTAAACTCTGTTCATCACCTTCTCCTTGAAAACCAAGGCTTTCTTGTTCTTGTCGCTAACATCGGATCTCTCAAGAAATGTCACTTTCTTCTTCTACATACAAAAATATTGATCTATGCTCTTCAAATCCGAAAGCATACCCTTTGACTCAAGAACATGCATCTCCTTCTTATTCATGTGACCAAGCCTATTAAGCCACATCTTTGAATCTACAGCTGAAGTAGATAACTCAGAAAGAGAATCAATAATACAAGTAGATAGATAAAGCGTACCTAATTTCTTACCTCTTGTTACAACAAGTGCACCCTTGGTAACCTTCCAAGAGTCTGTTGTGAGAGTTACTGTGCAACTCTCATCACCCAAACTTCTAACAGACATCAAATTCCACTCCAGAATTGGGACATGCATGACCTCCTTCAACACTCATGTGTTACCTGTCTACAATTTAAGCTTCAATTTCCCTTTGCCAACCATCTGATAAGGCTTACCATCCCCTAAACAAATTTCTCCAAAGTCACCCTAGACATACTCATGAAAAAATTCCCTATTTGGGGATGCATGAAAAGATGCACCAGAATCTAAAACCCAAGATTCTACTTTATCCAAAGAACATACCAGAGCATCTTGTGCAATGAAATTTGCAACATCTGCTTCTTCTTCATGTCCTTCATGCTGATCTTCACCTGACTTGCAATCTCTCTTTAAGTGCCCTTGCTTTCCACATTTCTAACAAGTTATTCTGCCATACTTGGACTTGGATCTCTTGCCTATCTTTGACCTTGATCTCCCACGCTCAATCTTCTCTCTTTGCCTTCCTCTGCCTTCAACACTCAAAGCATTCCCTGATGATTCACCTGTGCTTTTCCTGCGTATATCTTCATTCAAGATCACACTCACAATATCATCCACTTTTAAGATTTTTGAAGCAAACACAGTATTGCTAACTGCCATTACCAAACTCTCCCAACTTTTAGGTAATGAGCATAGGATTAAGAGAGCCTTAATTTCATCATCAAAAACAATATTGACTGAATTTAACTGGTTTACCAAACCATGAAAATCACTAAGATGACTATATATAGATCCACCTTCCAACATTTGCAAATTAAATAATTGCTTCATAAGAAATACCTTATTCAAAGCTGAGGGTTTTTCATATAAATTTGCCAAAGATTCCATCAACTCTACCGTTGTCTTAGCATGTGTTAAGTTGGAAATCACAGACGATGCAAGACTCAACCTTATAGATCCCAGAGCCTTCCGATCAAGAACCTCCCATTCTTCATCTTTCATATCCTGGGGCTTGCAATCAACCCCACCCAATGGTAAGTACAAATCTTTCTGATACAGATAATCTTCAATCTGCATCCTCCATAATTGATAGTTCTTGCCATTAAACTTCTCCATTCATAGCTTACTGTCTTCTACCATTGCTCTACTCCCACTCAAATAGAAACCCCTGTGAGTAACCTGTAATCAACACACACTAACCAGATCTAATCCAATCTTTTAGTATCCCAACCTAAAAGCTCTGATACCAGTTGTCAGGGAATCCAAGAACAACACACCTTGTTTTGATCCCACTTGTTAGGATCTTGCTCCTCAGAAAGAGCACAATATGATTACCAAATACAAGCAATTAAACATGCAGAAATATCCAGAAGTACAAGTAACTAAAATTCACAAATAACACAGAATATGAGAGACAATACACTATCTTGTATTAATACTTGTACAGAAAAGAATACAATAAAGAGACACCACACTCTTCCACCTTACAGAGGCTTCCCACACCTCAAGTGTACAGTAATTCTTCTTCAAAAGTTCACTCTCCTACCAAAAACGGTCCCAACACACAACTCACACACATAATTGGTGTTCACCTCTCCAACCAGTCAGTAATTACCCTACCCGTACCAAGCACTCTAAAGTACTTCAAGTAGATCTCCCATGAACTTGCAACCTACAATTCAATAGACCATACTTACACATGTAGATCTCCTATGAGCTTGCAACAACCTACAACTCAATGATCTTACAATGGAAGGATCTTCCTTGCCTTCCTTTTTAGCTCATAATTAAAATACATGCCAATGGGTCTATAAATAGATCCCAGACTTAAACAATAACTTAGACTCTTAGTTTACTAATAATAGACACGCAGCTCAAGACTCGAAATAGCCTTTACATGCAAACACTCATTTCAACAAACTAACTATTCATGCAACGAACAGTCCTAGAACACATAGGCGACTGACGTCGGTACTTGTCTAACTAGTGTTGACCGACAATGGTCAACTCCCTACCGATGCCAGTTGCCTTCTGCATTGATCATGACCAAGATTGGTCATACTGCCAATGCCGATACTTCTGGAACTTCAGCAACCTCCTCTTCGTCTGTAGAGTTGAAGCTTTTAGCTCCATAACCTAACAAATATGAACAATAATAGAATGAGATCTCCATTAATAAATGCACAAACTATTCATTTCCTTGGATGAGAGGTCATGGAATAATTTATATTCATAAACTTGCTTATTTTATTGTCTGCCTCTTCCTTAGAAAAGCTTCATTTCCTTTGCTAAGCTTCATTTCCTTTCTAGCTTAAAATGGATTTTCAGCTTCTGCAACTTCTTTTCTTCTTGAATTATTTTTTAACTTTTTGACACATATATAATTAATTCCTCATTTATTACACTTAATACTAATCAATATGCCTATGCTAACATTGAAAACGGTATAATGGCATATAGATAACCTCCATCTAAATGATATAAGATATATTTCATATGTTTACCATTATCTGATTCTTGAGGTTGTTTTTGGAATCTTGCTACTTTCATTCGATGAAAATAATTTTAAATATTAATGGTTTTGTAATTCATTCAACTAGTTGGAAGATATAGTTATATTTTCCATGTGTATGTTAGTATCATGTAGTTGTTTAATCATTGATTTTATGTCAATATTGAATATTGTTTTGAGTAATGATTATTCTTTAAAAGTTACATTCTTTTCAAATAAATGCAATATGTCAGGTTGGAGTTAGGGATCTTAGATCTCTAAGAGAAATAATGTTTAGAATAAAAATAATCATCCAAGAAGAAATGTGCCACCTACATGTACTTACAGGTAGACTCTTTAAGGCCTGAAGGGCCACTAGCTTGTTTACATGAAGTTTCAGTTTTGGTACTCTTATTTCCTTGCATTATGATCTTAATATTTCCCCATTTTTAAATATATTGAACACTATGCCTAATAAAATATTTGTGCCTCGTGATCTTCACACTAGATGAAATGGTCTAAGAGGCAATTGGACAAGTACTCCTTTTAGATGTAGTTCACCAACTATTTATACTCTGCCAATGTAACCTATGTCAAATGAAACCGTTGTACATGTTGATTCACCACATCAATAATGCTATGCTTTGCCTAAAATCTCCTAAACTTGATATTTATTTGATTAATTTTGATTCTTATAGTCTTAAATATCTTAGTATCCCTTCACCCCTATCTATAGTAACTCATGTTATTCACCCCTATCTATAGTAACTCATGTTATGAAAAAGATCAAAATTGAGGAAGAAGATGAATGAGGTGGTGTAACATGAATTGAGATGCCTTCGACACTTATGGATTATACTAAATATCATCCATAGCCAAGCATTCCATTTAGTGATTTGATCTCATTTGATGAATAAAAAGGAAAATAATGATGTATATGTATGGATGAAAATATGTGTGTGTGTGTGTGTGTGTGTGTGAGAGAGAGAGAGAGAGAGAGAGAGAGAGAGAGAGAGAGAGAGAGAGAGAGAGAGAGAGAGAGAGAGAGAGAGAGAGAGAGAGAGAGAGAGAGAGAGAGAGAGAGAGAGAGAGAGAGAGAGAGAGAGAGAGAGAGAGAGAGAGAGAGAGAGAGAGAGAGAGAGAGAGAGAGAGAGAGAGAGAGCGCGCATGTGCACGTGCATGCATACACTTTTAGATTAGAACTTTGGTTTTGATGATATTTTTAGTTCTAGTTTACATATTGTAGACTTTCAACAGTTAAGTAGTGTCATGAACTTTGCTTTAGTCTCTTTTTTGCTTTCATATTTCTTAGTTTGACTCTCAAATACATGTAGTATTTGATAGTTTTTGTTATGAAAATGGTGAGGTTATTGACTGGTTTTTAATTTTGAAGTAGATATATCAATGATCTTTTAGTGTTTTGATGATGATATTAATTGTGATTGGTTGAAATAGTAATTTTCAGTGGGAGTATTCACTTAAAAACAAATATTAAAATAATTTTCATTTTATTTAATTACTTTAGAGATAATATATATGTTGGTTTTGGATTGCATGAAAAATTATTTGGTGATTTACTAAGTATAAAGTAGTTTTAATTAGCCTCTCACCTATGAGATATATTATATTATTAGTTTTATTAAGACGTTCTCATGTTTTTATTTAAGTACACTTCATAGAATTAACTTATTATTATGAAGCCTAATGAGTTTAAAAGTTAACTAACTTTTAATAAATAATAACTAACTTTATTTTAGGTTAATTAAAGTTAGTTATGATTTAAAATGTAACTAAAATTTAAGTGATAGATTTAAAAGGACTTGAATGAGATCATTTGAAAGGGAAGTCATATAGGTATAAATCTTTATTTTTTTATTTCATAATGTGTTTTCTATTCTATTTAAAGTGTCTGAAATATCAAACATTGATTATATGGAAGACTAAAAACACAAGTATTCAACTTAGCATAGTCAAATATATCTAAAATTTATATTCATTTATAAATAGTTTATTTAAAAAGGCTAAAGATTTAACTTTTAAATTATACATAATATTACAGCTATATGTGTAGATTATATTTGTACTTCACTTAAAAATAAATAACACTTCATACGTTATTTGACATATTGATTGAGTTAATATTCATATACAACTTCTTGTCTTAAAATTATTATTGTAACTAATTATGAAATAAATCATGATTTTTAAATAAAATATATATTTTATATTAAATGACCAAAAATATTTCTTCTATTTTATTTTCCTATACATATAATTAATGTTTTTTTCTTTTTCTTTTTTGGTACTCTTTTCTTAGATAGTAATAGCTTTCAATTTATCTTTTCTTTGTTAGTATTTATCTTCTTTTATTATTTTTCATACGTAGTAGCTTCAATGTTTTATTTAAGCCTTCATATTTTTCCCTTTCTACTTTGTTTGTAGTAGTTTTTTAACAATTTTCATTCTTTAACTTTTATTTAGTTTTTTTAACTTTCTTTATTTCTTATTTATTTTATTTTAATGAGAATCATTCGATAAGGTAAAAAGATACATTGAAATATATAAGAGAATAAGAATGTTTGATCCACCAAGGTATAACCTCTCTCATAGTTTTTTCTCTATTAGATAGGATTGATCATACTTTTAAAAATCACACACACACACACACACACACACACACACACACACACACATATATATATATATATATATATATATATATATATATATATATATATATATATATATAAATAATTATAATTATAATGGAAATTATTTGATGATACATATTAGTAATAGTTTTATTGAAAGTATTTTATGATATTTATTTTATATGTAAAATCTGAGTAATATTGATTAAAAGAGAGATTATTTATTATATTTTAAAAAATAATATTTATATATTAGAGTAAATATTTCATTTCTTAAAATTGGTTGAGTCTTTAAAAAAAATTATATTTTGATTTTTGACTAGTAAAATACCCATTTTTCATGCCTTAGAACTAAATCGTACTCAAAATGTCTTTAGATTATACTGGTATGATTTCAATTTGAATTTTGTGATAAAAGAAAAGGTAAATTAGTTGAAATAACAATTTTAACCAGCAACACACCCCAAACAACCAAAATCTCGTCCACAAGCTCTAGCTCAATGGTAGAAGTGAAGCTTTGTAGGAGAAATTTTAAAAAAGTTCTTGGCCTTTAAAAAACAACTAATTATACAAAATATCCAAGAACAAAATCACCCCAAGGATTTTTGATATAAAAAATTAATATCTCCCACCTAAGCTATTAATTTAACTTCCCTATACATGAAAAAAACAAACAAACATGCCTTATGACTTATTAATATAGTCCCTTCTCAAGCCTCTTTAGACCCAAAAGTAAAAAGGAATAGACTAATGATTGAAAATATAGCATATTTCCTTAGAAATGAGAAAATGTACAATGGGGTCTTTTGCATGTATGAGGAATAAGGAGGAAAGCTAGTAAGGGCTGAGAAAGAAACATTAGAGTGGCATGGTTATAAGGAGGACTGCATTCTCTAAAATCTTGAGCATGAGGAAGGTATTACATCTAATGTAGGACATATTGGCCAACAAGATGAAATAGATGTGGTCATTTGTAGATTGGTTGAAAATGGATATTTAGATAAATTATAGCTACAATGGGTGATTATGAAGGTTAAACCCTATCTAATTTTGAAGAGTTCACATGGAATTTGATGCTAGAATACCTTCTAAAGCTTTAAGAGAAATTATTTTGATAATGATGATGATCTATTTTATTTTATTTTGGACAAAATTGTTTTATTTTTTAAGACAATAGAGATGAAGAACATGAATAAGAAGGCTTCTTGCAAGAATATAATGATGCACCCCTAATTTTAGTTTGTAATTATCAAGTAAAAGAGGATTACCAAAATAAACCTAGTTACAATAATCAAATAGAGGAATTCAATGCTTGGGAGAATCCTACAAGTTTTTCTTACAGAAATGGATACCCAATTAGGTTCGTGGAAGTCAGTATCAAAAAGAAGCAATCTATCATGCTCATCTTAAAGCATGATAATGGACACAATACTATACAAATTTATCCCAAACATTCATTTAGTTTAAACTAGAAATTCAATAATGAGTAGTGGGTGTATTTTCAAGATAATATTGAATGTATAAAAGGAGAGCCCAGAAGGCTTGAGATTCTATTGTATTTATAGAATTATCACATATTTTTTATGCTTTAGAACTAGCCCAATGGCATATTATAATTAGGAAATGAATCTAATTATCCCTTCTAATTGTTATTTTTGTTTAAAGCTCACTAATATTTTGTTAGAGTAGGATTTCCCATTTTTTAGAATAATATGCTTTGCGTCAACCTGCATAGACTCATTTGAGCATGTATGTGTTTATTTTCCTATACAATTTTTTTTAGAAGGGATCCAAGAAAAGAATTTCAAATAAAATGTAGAAAGCAAAAGATAACACACATTTAATTTTATTAAACTGAAGAGCAACCTTGTCTAGTTAGGAAGGATTGAGCAAGACAAAGTTATGGTAGCCAATATATAGAGGTGTAACACTATATTGAGATCTATTAAATAATATAGATTAAATATAATACTAAGTTACTCAGGAAAATGAAATAATATATCATTTTTGCTTCAAAATGAGTGAACAACAAAGACTCAAAAGAAAGACCTTTTTATTCAATAATTGAATCGATGTTCATTATCTTGATATATAGCAAAAAGGAGTGCTGTAATAATGAGTTTAACAAGCATTGTAATAATGAGTTTAGCAAATAGTTTTAAAATAATAAATTTCATGCCAATCTAAATGCATGGAGTAAATAATAGTCTATAAATAAATAAATAAAAATAAACTATCATGCAAATCATGCAATAAACATGCTAACTAAGCATTGATCATGCATGCAATTTAAACATCTTCAATCTCCCCTAGATGATCAATGGGGATGATACCCAACTGATGTCTCAAAGCAACAAAACTAGCTATAGGAAGAGCTTTGGTAAAAATATCAGCTACTTTATCAGATGTAAGATAGAATTACAATTCCACTTTCCCATATTGAACCAAATCTCAAATGAAATGATGTCAGATCTCTATGTGTTATGTTCTAGCATGAAACACATGATTCTTCATCATGGCAATAATGCTACTATTATCATAAAAAATGTAGTTGGATGTTCCTAGATTAAATGTAAATCCTCCAATATCCTTCAAATCCATATTTCTTGACAACTTGCTACTGCTATTACAATATACTCTACTTCTGATAAAGAGAGAGTCATGGTTGCCTATTTTTTACTAATCCAAGAAACAACTCCAAAACCAAGTGAGAATACATAACCAAGTGTAGATATTCTATCATCAACTAAACCAACCCAATCAAAATTTGTGTAGCCAGCTAGCTCAAAATTTTTAGTGGAAGAATAATGAATGCAAAAATTTTGTGTACCACTCACATACTATAGGATTGTTTTTGCAGCATACCAATGAGACTCATTCAGATCCTACATGAATGGAGAGATGATACTCACAACATACATAATGTTAGGGCTTGTTGTAGGTACATTGGGCTCCCAACCAAACTTTTGTACAAAGTAATATCCACTTTGAAACTTGCATCTTCATTGGTTAATTTCTGACCAAGTACTACGGGACTTGCAACTATAGTGCATGTCATTATTCTAAACTTTTTAAATAAATTAGCTTCATAATTTTTTTGAAAAATTAATATACCTCCTACTTGTTTCACTTCCACACCAATAAAATAATGCATGAGTCCTAGATCTAACATTTCAAATTCCTGTTTCATTTCTGCCTGAAACTTCTCCATGAGAGTTTTATTGTTACGTGTATATATAAGATCATCAACATAAAGACAAATAATGATAATATCATTACGAAAATGTTGGACATACATGATTGGCTTTGAATGGATTTTGTCGAATCCCTTCTTCAAGAAATAACTATCAATCCTTGCATACCAGGCATGAGGAGCTTGCTTCAACCCATAGAGTGATTTCTTCAACTTGTAAACCAATAATTCTTTACCTAGAATTTTATAGCCCATGGTTTGTTCCACATAGACTTCCTAATCTATATAACCATTAAGGAAAATTGATTTTACATCCATCTGATATACTAGAAACTTATAATGTGCAATAATAGCCAAAAAAATCTTGATTATATCAAGTCTTGCAAGTGGAATGAAATTTTATAAATAATCTACTCTAGGTGTTTGTGTAAATCCCTTGACAACTAGTCTTGCCTTGTGTCTTTTCACAGAACCATCAACATGTTATTTGACCTTATAAATCCATTTGTCACTAATCACCTATTTGTCTTTTGGAATTTGTCCTAATTCTCATGTTTTATTTTTATCAATTGCTTACATTTCATCATTCATAGCATCAATTCAAACTGTTTCTTTCATTGCTTCTTCATATACAGAGGGTTCAACTTGAATTGTGCTAAGAAAATTAAAATTAGCAATTGGATTCACATTACTCCTCTGATGAATTTCATTTAAACTTCATACCTTTCTTGAAGAGATTGGACTTGATGCTAGACTTGAAATATCACCTAAAGGTGTGCTAGTAGATGAACATCATGAACCTAAGATTGGAGAGCTCAAACTTGAGCTACTATTGGGGCTTGAACTTCCACTTGAGCTTGTGGGGAGAGGAGGAACACTTTCATATTCTATGTCTATTAGTATTGGTGTTTTTTGTTGTCCACGTTTTTGCCATTGTCATTCTCTTCCTTCATCAAAAACTACATCCCAACTAACAATCCATCTATTTATGTCAGGATTATAGAATTTGTATCCTTTAGTTGCATCATAATATTCCACAAAGATACAATGTTAGGATTTTGCATCCAACTTCTTTCACTTCTAAATTGGAATATGAACATATGCAGGACAACCAAATACATGGAGATGAGCCATTGGAGGCTTGTGACCACTCCAAGCTTCCTTTAGAGTGAGGTTATGAATTGCTTTTCTGGGCTTTGACTCAAGATGTATACTATTATTTTCATTGCTTCTCCCTAATAACAACTCAGATTTTTTTTGACTACAACATACTTCATGTTATTTCCATAATGGTACAGTTCTTTCTTTCTAAATACAATTTTGCTGGTGGGTATAGGCTGCAGTAAGTTGTCTCTTGTTTCCATTTTTGTTACAAAAATCAGAAAACTCTTTGGAAGTGAATTATCCCCCTCTATTTTTTTCTGAGTATTTTGAGATAATATCTTCTTTGCTTTTCAGCCATAACTTTAAAATGTTTGAAGCATTCAAAAGCTTCAAATTTCTTCTTAAAAAAATAAATCCATGTGTAGTGAGAAAAATCATCAATGGAAGTAAAAAATAAAGATTGTTACCCAAAAATTCCTCTTGCATAGAACCATAAATGTCAGCATACACAAGATCTAAAGGAGATTTTGCTCTCCAATATTTTTTTACCAAAAAACTATCTCGATGCTACTTGCCAAGTGCACACCCTAAATAAACTTCTTCTTTCACCTGAATTGTTGGAAGTCCTCTCACCATATCCTTCTTGTGAAGTAAATTTAATCCTTAAAAATTTAGATGACCATAATGTTGATGTCATAACCACAAATCATCTATGGTTGATATGAAGGCATGCATAGTAGCAAAATGCAATGTGAGAGGAAAATTTCTCTATCATAGGAACATTTTTTACAAAATGATAATTCATTGATTTATCAAATATTTTGCAGCAGTTGTCTTCAAACACAATTTTATAATTTTTTGCTACAAGCTACCCAATACTTAAAAGGTTATGTTTTAATTTGGGCACATGCAAAGTATCATTAATATATTAAGTAGTTTCTCTTTGCTTAGTTTTTATAGTAAGGGTACCTTTTCCCATCACATCAACCTATTTATCGTCACCAAATTTTATGTGAATTCTTACAAATACATCTAATTTGAGAAAGATATTAGATTTACTTGCCATATGATTAGAGCAACAACTATCCAAGAACTACACATCTTTTTGATTTTATTTCACCAAATTACATGTGAAGAAGGTGGAGTGCTTGGGATCTTCAAAAGACTCTTCATTATAGTTAGCTCTTGACTTGTTCAAGCCATATTTTTTCTTTCTATACTCAAATTCATAATGTCCATAACATTCACAATATTTTCACTAGATGCTTCTCTGATCCACAAAACTCCTACCTCTTCCTCTTCATCTATTATTGCTTCTTCCTCTTCCTCTACCACATCCTCTATTATTAGAAGGCTCCCCTTGAGATTTATTTAATAAAAAAGAGTTTTTGATTTGTCTTAAACATTGAATATAGACTAGAAAGCTTGAACTAAACTCTCCATAGAACGTTGGAAAGCTTGCACTAAACTCTCTTTAAAATGTTGCATATGCTCCTCCTGAGATTGTAAACGTGGTGAGATTTTTGCTTTTTTCAATGACTATCACCACTGGATCAAATTTAGGAAGAAGAGATCTCAACATCTTCTCTATAATTTTTTGTTTTGTAGTTGTTTCCCCCTATGTTATAATCTGATTCATAACACCTTGAGTCTTAGTAATAAAATATTGAATACACTCAGCTTCTTTCATCTTTAAATTTTCAAAATTTCTTCTTAAGGTTTGAAGTCTTACCAATCTAACTTTGTCAAAACATTGGTATGCGATTTACAAAGCCTCCCATGCATCATTTGATTTTATCGTACCATCAATATGGGGGAAAATTGATATATCCAATGTAAATTGGATAGCAAATAGTGCTTGATTATTTTTTTCTATCTTATTTCAACTAAGTTCATTGGTTTGTTATCAATGTATTTAGAGTATTCTGATTTGTAGGTTCTATGTATCCCACTTCCACTAATTCCCAAAGATCTTGGGACAATAGTAGGGTCTTCATCTTAATACTCCACTAGACATAGTTGTCTCCTGTAAATAGTGGAAGCTAGAATGGAAAGTTATTGTTATTTATCATTTTGGAGATAACTGATAAGTTGAAGTTACTACCTGCATAATTAAATTTCTACAACCTACTCTAGTACCAATTGAAATGATATAAATGAAATCTCTAACACTATACTAAAAGTTATTAAATAATACAGAATAAATATAATACTAAGATGGTTAGGAAAATAAAATAATATATTATTTCTACTCAAAAGAAAGACCTTTATATTAAAAAATGAGTGAACAAAAAAGACTCAAAAGAAAGACCTTTATATTCAATAATTTAATCAATGTTCATTATCTTGATATATAACAAAAAGGAGTGTTGTAATAATGAGTTTAACAAACACTTTAATAATGAGTTTAACAAATAGTTTTAAAATAATAAATGTCATGGAGTCTAAATGAATCAATTAAATAGCAGTCTTTAAATAAATAAATAAATAAAACAAACTATCATGAAAATCATGCAATCAAACATGCTAACTAAGCATTGATCATGCATGCAATTTGAACATCTTCTTCACAAGTTTTAGAAAAAAGAGAAGTGGAGGAAATTCCAAGTTCACCCTTTGTACTCTATGTCTTGGCTACAAAATGTAAGAAGTGACAACCCCGTAGAGGAAATTTTTGAATATTATTCAAGCTTAAAAATCATCCTTTAAAATGTATATCTAAATCAAACATCAGCCTAGAGTAATTTTATAAATTAGGCAACTTTTCATTGGGACTATCAAGGTAGAAATTGAAAGCCTAGATCAATAGAGTCATATTTTGAGGATTGTTATAATGAATTTGTAGAGCCTCAAAGTAAAATATGAAGGATAATTTAATTGATGAAAATTATCATTTTCTTGAGGAAAATGATTAAAAATGGCTATATTTTAATTTTGAAAATGGTTAAGAATCTACAACTATTGAGCTTATTTACATATAATGGTGCAATCTAAATCTAGGAATCTTACTAATGTCATAACTGAGAACCCCCTTGATTGATTAGATTAAAATAAAAAATATCTTGAGCTTGATCTCTATGAATTTAAATAAAAACTAATTCCTTAAAAAATTATGTGAGCCATAGTTGAAAATTCAATGGTAGAAGTGTTATTCAATCAAAAACAAATCAATGATAGGTGGCAGCTTTGATAAAGTAAGGTGATCTTAGTGTGTTGGATTTGTAATAAAAAATAATTAGCTCTATCTTATGAAGGCTAAATGGTGGAACCCATGAATGTATATATAAAATCCTTTATGAAATCAAAATAAATAAGGAAAAAAGTATGCAAATGCCCAAAATCCCCTAAAGTCATTAATCTACTTGAAATCTAACGGTGTGAGATGCATACTCAAATGGACCCAAAACATCCTCAAGATAATCTAGAGGGTCAAGATAAAATCATCAAGTAGGAATGTCTTGTTGAAAAGTGATGTTCAAGAGCCAATTCCACTATGGCTATGCTGCAGTTCACTCAGTTCTATTTTTGGACTATTAGTGTAGATTTAGTTTGCATGAACAATTTTTATGGAGCTGAATTTAAACAGTTAGTTAATTTTTAGTTAATATATTTTTTATAAAAATAAATCTTTAGAAAATATAGAGTTAGCTTTAGTTGATATTACATGCAAATTATTATTTAGAATATTTTATTTATTAATTAAAAAAGCATGTTCACATGCAATTCTATTAATACATTGTAATTGATCTTTATTTTCAAGGAGAAGGAGAATTATTCAAATAATTAGAAGAAACATTTTTTATTTTTGAAATTTTTATTTCATTTGTGTTATGAATATTGAATATATTTGACTATGATTTAATTTTATATATTTTAAATTCTACATCTGGTATCAGAGCAGGGTTTTTCTTTTGGGTTAAAGATTTAGTGGTTGGAATTTTACCAAAAGTTTATCATGTCAAATTATAACTCTTTGCCCATTCTAGAATTTGATGGAAATGAGTATGATTATTGGTTCATCAAAATAATGACTTTTTTGATAGGAAAATATTTGTGGGAGATTTTTGAATCAGGTTATGCAGAGCTAGCTGATTGGAATGCCCTTACAACCATAGATAAAATAGCTAAGGAGGCTAAGAAAAAGAATGCTCAATCCTTATTTCATATTCAAATAGCTCTAGATAAGAGCCTATTTTCAAGAATTACAAGAATAAAGACAGCCGAGGATGCTTGGAAGACTCTAAAAGAAGCTTACCAAGGTAGTGATCAAGTCAAAGTTGTCAAGTTACAGACATTGAAGAGAGAATTCAAGAATTTAAAGATGTAAGAAGATAAAATTATGAGTACCTATTGTGTCAGAGTAAAAGATGTGGTCAATAAGATGGCTACACTTGGTGAAACTATGAACAATGAGGTTGTGATAAAAAAGGTGTTGAGCACTCTCACACCAAGGTGGAACCATGTTTCCATAATCATAGAAAAAAGCAAGAATTTGTCTACCCTTCAATTTGATCATCTAGTTGGTATCTTTGATGTCTCATGAAGAAATATTGAGAGATTCATTTGGAGACAATGATGAGAAAGCCTTTTCATCCAAATTACAAATCACAAAGAATGAAGATGCCAATAGTAGCATCAAAAGAAATCAAGGTCAAGGTAGAGGTCAAAATCAAAATTACTCAAGAGGAAATAGAGGCAGAAGTGGTTTTTGAGGAAGAGGTGGTTTCAAAGGAAGAGGTAGACACTAATTTTATAAAATAAATATCTAGTGTTATCAATGTAATAGGTATGGCCACTTTAATTATGAGTGTAGATTAAAAGAAGGTAATAATGATAAAAACATTCATTATGCTCATGAAGGTGATGAGAATCCTCCAGATAATTTACTTATATCTTATGACAAAGCTGAATTTTTTTCTAAAGATGTTTGGTATTTAGATTCGAGATGTTTTAACCACATGTCAGGGAATGAAAATATTTTTTCTATAATGGATGAAAGTTTTAAATCCAAGATCAAGCTTGGCGATGACAAATCATTGAAGGTTGCTGCAAAAGGACTATGGAAGTCCATGCAAAAGAAGGAATGAAAAGTGTTAAGGACATTTATTACACTCCACAATTAAAGCATAATCTATTGAGTGTTGGGAAATTGTGTGAGAAGAATTATAAAGTTGTATTTAAAAATCAGCAATGTATAATTTATGAAAAGAATCAAGGCAATAGGGTAATTACATTTGTGCCTATGACAAAGAATAGAATGTTCCAATTGAAGTTTGGTGAACATAATAGCATCCTTGCAAATATGGCATATGAGGAAAAGAGTTGGTTGTGGCATCTCAAGTATGGGCATTTAAATTTTCATAGTTTGAGGATTCTAACATCAAATACATTAGTTTCTGGTTTGCCTAAGGTTGAAGGGCACAAGGAAATTTGTGAAGGTTGTGCTAAAGGAAAGCATGCAAGGGGAAAAATTTCAAAGGGAAATTCATGGAGGGCCCATCATCCACTTCAATTAGTTCATTAAGACATTTGTGGTCCTATACAGACAAAGAGATTGGGTAAGTCATCATATTTTATCACTTTTATTGATGATTACTCATGAAAATGTTGGGTTTAGTTTTTGAAGACCAAGGGTGAATCCCTTGATACATTAAAGAGGTTTAGAGCCCTTGTAAAAAATGAAAAAGGGTGCAAAATCAAATTCTTGAGGACTGATTATGGAGGAGAATTTTGTTCAAAAGTTTTTCAAGGCTATTGTGATATGCATGACATTAGAAGATAACTCACCACTACCTACACACCTCATAAAATGGTGCAGCTGAAAGGAAGAATCGTATAGTGGCAGAGATGGCATGAAGCATGATACAAACAAAGGGATTAAGCAATTATTTTTGGGGAGATGCAGTTGCTACAGTAGTATATATTCTCAATCAGAGTCCCACTAGTGTACTTAACAGGATGACTCTGTATGAAGCCTAGTATGAGAAAAATCCAAATGTTAATCATTTCAAAGTCTTTGGTTGTTTAGCCTATGTTCATATTCCTCATCAAAAGAGACAAAAGTTAGATCCCAAAAGTGAGTCATGTATTTTTTTGGATATAGTGATGAAAGTAAGGCTTACAAGTTATATAATCCTCTCACTAATAGGCTTATTGTGTCAAGAGATGTGATTTTTGATGAAGGGGGAGTTTATGGTAATCAAAAATGCCATATAGAGAAGTCAAAATATATTTTAAATGATGTTATTATGGATGATATTGATCATGGGCAGCCCACTAATATTTCTATTTCAAGTGCTACAAATCCACCAAGTAGCCCCTCATCTAGTTGTTCAATTCCAAGTGTAAGTCTAGATTCAAGTCCTAGTTATATAAAGAAGGTAAGAAGATTGAGTGACATCTATCAAAGGAGTTAAAATCAAACATATGAAGAAAATCCGAGAGGTGAGACACTGAATTTTGCTTTACTTAACAAGGCTGATTTTTAACCATCATGTTTTGAAGATGCATGTACTAATGAGGTTTGGATGCAAGAAATGAAAGAAGAGATGGATTTTATTCACATGAATGACACTTGATAGCTTACAATGCTTCCACATGACAATAAAAAATTTGGCACAAAATGGATCTACAAGACTAAGTGTAACAGTGATGGAAGTGTTGAAAGGCATAAGGCAAGATTAGTTACTAAAGGCTTCACATAGAAGTATGGCATTAATTATGAAGAGACATTTCCAATAGTAGAAAGACAAGAGACCATTAGAATGTTTATTTCATTAGCATCTCAAAAAAATTGGAGCATTCATCATATGGATGTGAAAAGTGCCTTCTTGAATGAGTACTCAGAAGAGGAAGTATATGTGGATCAGCCACAAGGTTTTGAAGTACAAGGAAAAGAAAATCATGTCTACAATTTGAAGAAGGCTTTGTATGGCCTCAAGCAAGAACCAATAGAGTGGTATGCTAAGATTGATGGATATTTTTAGGAGAATGGAATTCAAAGAAGTAAGTGTGAACCTACCCTTTACTATAAATAAGAAGGTAATGATATTCTTATTGTAAGTTTGTATGTTGATCACTTGTTGTATATGGGTAGCAGTTCTAAGATGAAGGATGAATTCAAAGTTGTTATGATGAATGAATTTGAGATGAAAGATTTAGGCCTCATGAAATAATTTTTAGGAATGGAGGTTTATCAAAGTGAGAATGAAATTTTCATTTGTCAAACAAAGTATGCCAAAGATATGTTGAATAAATTTGATATGGTTGATTGTAAACCAGTCTCCACTCCAGTTGCTCATGGAGTTGTGTTGTGTAGAGATGATGGTACTGAAATAGTTGATGAGATAGCTTATAGGAACATTGTTGGAAGCTTGATGTTTCTAACTCACACAAGACTTGATATTGCTTATTTAGTTTCACTTATTTTAAGGTACATGATAGAGACATCAGAAATACATATGAAGGCAGCCAAGAGAATTTTGAGGTATCTGAGAGGCACTCTAGATTTTGGTATTCATTACTACACTTCTAAAAGGTTTAATCTTGTTGGTTTTAGTGATTCTAATTGGGGAGGTAGTTTGGATGATTGAAAGTCAACATCTAATAATTATTTTTCTTTTGGTTTTGGTTTGATTACTTGGATCTCAAAGAAGCAAAATATAGTTTCCCTTCTATAGAAGCAGAGTATGTTGCAGTCACTTCAATAGGTACACATGCATTATGGCTTAGAAACTTCTTAAAAAAATTGGAGAGATACAAATTCAGCTGACGGTGATTTTTTGTGACAACATTAGTGCCATCAAATTGGCCAAAAATCCATTCCATCATAGCAAGACAAAACATTTTGATTTAAAGCATCATTTTATTCAAGATTTAGTGCAAAAGGAAGGCAGTAGAATTGAAATACATCAACATTAAAGAATAGTTAGCATATATCTTCACTAAGGCAGTTGTAAAGGATCAATTTTTTATACTTAGAGATCAGATTGTGAGCCCTCTTAGCATCAAGGGGGAGTATGTTGAAAAGTGATGTTGAAGAGCCAATTCCACTGTGGCTATGCTATAGTTCACTCATTTCTATTTTTGGACTATTAGTGTAGATTTAGTTTTCATGAATAGTTTTTGTGGAGCTGAATTTAAACTGTTAGTTAATTTTTAGTTAATATATTTTTTTAGAAAAATAAATTTTTAGAAAAGCTATAGTTAGCTTTAGTTGATATTACATGAAAATTGTTATTTAGAATATTTTATTTATTAATTAGAAAAGCATGTTCACATGCAATTCTATTAATACATTGTAATTGATCTTTATTTTCAAGGAGGAGAATGATTCAAATAATTTGAATAAGTATTTTTTATTTTTGCAATTCTTATTTCTTCTGTGTTATGAATATTGTATATATTTAGCTATGATTTAATTTTATTTATTTAAAATTCTACATGTCTCTAGCTGTTATATCTACTACACTATCTCCAGCTGTCAAATTTATTTTGAATAAAAGGGTTGAAATATAAAGGCATTTGAATGAAAGGGCCTACTCAACAAGTTTGAAAATTTAAAATCCCTTCCATCTATCAAATTGATTTCAAATGTTTAGAATGTAAATGAAAAATTAAATCTAAAATTTCATCTTAGATCTATATTTTTTGATCTTGATCCAATGACATGGGACAATATTAAAAGGAATGTTGATATCACATTTTAGAATTGCCTCCAACCATTGGATCTACCACAAGAATTTACAGTCATCAAATCAAATCAAAATGATCATAGTCAATAGTTCACATAGGAAATGAGATTGGAAATGAATGAATCTTAAGAAGTCATGACATAAAAGATGAATGAAAATGATGAACCCAAGTTGCAATAGAAAGCTCGAGGCATCAAATTGCTATGAATTTTATATTTTTAATGCAGTCTAGAGATGGCTAAAAAATTCAAAAAATTCTCATGCGATGAAAAAGTAGAGGTTTTGAATAGGGAAAAAAATTCTTGGCTTCAAGGATGTTGCCATGAAACGTTGTGAAGGGCACTTCCCCTTGACCCCACTAGGGGCTCTGACCCCTAGACCCCAAATTTTGAATCATTGATCCAAAAATAAGAAGTGGTGGAAGGTTTTTTTCCAAATAAAGCTATGATTTTCTTAACTCTTATGCCCAATAGATGGATACTGAGATTTTGAGATCAAACCTTTTCACCTTTTAGAGCCACCAAAAATGTTAAAATAATTGTACCCAATTCAATTTTTAATCAGTCTAAGCCTCTTATAGCAAATAGTCTAACCCATGCTTCTTTGATTATAAATGTGAATGGGTTATATTTAAATTCAAATTATTAGCTCACCCCACTATTTAAATATTTGAGCTGATGTATTAGAAATGAGAATTTATGGTGGTTTAAATGGCTTAATTTATTTTAAAATCAATAACTCATTCTTAAATAAAGTTTATCTCATGCTTTTAAAAGTCTATGAAATCCAAATAGAAGGGTACAAGAATAACGAAAATGATCCCATAATGATTTCGATATTTAAAAGAAATCTTGTTTTGTTTCAAGTGGCTAAAATTCAATGAAGTTGCATGCCAAGTACATAGAAAGGCAGGGTAAAACATGGGCAAATCTAAAATGGATTTCTTAAGGCATTACAAGGGATTTCTTTTGAAATTTACTTTCAATTATCCTCATCTTGAGTATGGAAAAATGATTATTGAATGCATTTTTCCTCTCTTTTCTTCTCTCTTCTATTCTATATATTTAAATTTTCTCACTTTAGACAAAGATGATTTTCTTAGACTTTTAGTCTACTAAATTTTCATAGTTTATAACTGAACCCTTGTATTTTTGTTTTGTACAAATATCTAGAACCCTCTTTTGAAGTGTATTGTGATTGTGCATAATCTATGAAAATCAAAAGCTTTGTGGCTCTTTATTTTTAGTTATTATTTTGCCACTACAACTTTTTTGTGTATTTATATTTGGATTCATTTTTGTAATTTGTGTTCATTTTATTTCTAAAAATTAAATTTCACTATGTTCATATACATAGGGAATCCTCCACTTTCTTATTATGGTGAATCACCTCCATTTAATTTATTTCTCTCTCCCTTTTTCCCTTTCAATTTTTATTTTTATTGGTATATTAGTATTAGAGTAGAAACAAAACCATCTATCTCTAGATGTTATCTAGAAGGAGCAATCCTACACTAAGCAAAGAATCCATGTTTTATCTATTTTTTTGTTGCAATCAAACGATATTAACATATTGAGATTAGATATTTTCATTCATGTGTCTCCATGTAAATCTATGAAACTAACAAATTAATTTCATACTAGTATTTTTTTCGTATATGATGGGTGTGTCTACAAGGTGGCAAGTCATGCATATTAATCTAAATTAATTCTACATAGTCAGTCACAAGAAGTGTTACACCTTACAAGCACAATACTCAATAAATAAAATAAGTCCCATGATAGATCTTCTCATTTGCAAGCCTCTATGTGAATCTTCAAGAATGAAAAAATGATTACATAGTGGGTGTACAATGTTTTCCATCAATATGAGATTTTCTATAATGTGACTATTCGTGCATGAAGAAAATAAATTATGTTTGCATAGTCAAATAATGTAGACACATAAATTTACAAAAAACCCTTATTATTAGTGTCTTATTCCCACTTTATCATATTTTACAAAATTTTATATATTTTTTATTTCTTGGTCCATCTAACTCCCACTCAGGTGCTTATTTATCCTTGAGCCTAAAATTTATTGTCTAATACTTATAAAAAACTATATCCATCAGAATCATTGGACTATACATCCACTGTTATCATACTCTACCTATATAATGGAATTTAATTCATTTACAGGTTAGCCATAGAATCTATACATATCTATCTAGATCAGAGACAAGCCCTACATGTGTCTATCCATTTCAATGTTTCAGGCCCTTCTACCTATTGCCATTGATTATGCTCCTTTAACCTTGCCCCTTGTTAATTTTAAAGTTACTAACACACATAATGTGTCCTAGATTAGCTTGTATGTACAAGGTCATATAAATCCATTTGAAGAGAGAAAAAATGGAATCATGCATAGAGATAAAATATTATCAAATTTCAAGCCTAATGCCAAGAATCAAATATATTACCTCTTGATTCAAGTTTAGATTCAATGAGTTACATCTTACACACTTGTGATAGAGATGTTATTATTTATTTCTCATCATTCCCGTTATGTCAAAAGAGGTTATTAGATTAAATATATGTATTTTTATCACTTATTAATAAGATGAGTTTTAAAAATCTCACTCAATCTATTTCCATCCACACACTCACATAATTAGGTGGAGATCTAATTTTGAGTGTGTAGGATACATAATTTGCAACTATTGAGTATGATGCCAATGCTAGAAATTGATAGTTGATGTTAGAATTATATTCATTAGTGTTTTTTATTTTAATAAATTTATTTAATTTAGTTATAACTTAGACTAGTTATTTTTTCAAATTTGGACACTTTTCAGGAACTTCTTAAAAAATAACAAGAAGTTCCAATTAGAGTGGGGTTTATTGAATGTGTATTTAATATAAATTTAATCCTTATCAACTCATCCCTAAGATGTGGGGCATACCTTTTATATATAATTTAATTGAAATTAAAGTCATTTTAGTTAGTTTATTATTTTATAGGGATTTGGGCTGCCTAGCTTGTCTAGTGCATGTGTTGATTGCTTGATAAGAAAGGCATCTTACATGTTGACCATATCTTATAGATAAGTCAAACTTGTTCTCTTGAGTATATTTAATGTTATATTATATTTTATTTGAATTTGAATTAATTATTAAGGTATTATTTTAGCATTCACTTGTCATGACTTGTCATGCAAGTTATTTGTAATTGGTTAATTCTAGCCCTATCTGCTAATAAATAATGGTAAAATAATGTGGCACCATAGTTATTCTCAGAAACTCTTTTTCAAGTGTTTTAGCTTAGATTTTATTTTAGGTATTCACAAATGAAAACCAACAAGAATTTTTATTCTAATTTGAAGTTATTTAGTGCAATTTTTGTCAACAATCATACTTATAACACTACTAGATTTACAACTAGGAATTATGGGACTGATTGGTTGATATATGGATTTAACTTAAAATTAAATCAAAGCTGATTTGTATTCCTTCCATAAAATAAAAACCTTGAGAAAACTCACTTTGGTATTTTCCTGACTCCATCACGATGTATTTGTTTTCGATTATCAATCTAGGTTAAATAAGAAGAACATCTATTCCAAACATTATTCACAATTAAAAAGTGAAGTGAAGGTACAAGAAGATCATAAAATAATGTAGTAATGACTAAAAAATAGTTTATAAAACCATGTGCATGACAAACTCGATAGCACAAGAAAAGACTCAATGATTGTGTTTTGACTAGGTCACATCTACCTATGATGAACTTTTACCCTATATGTGTATGCCCAAAAATATTTTCATAATCCCATATTTGAGGAACATGATCCAAATAATCTATATAGTCATTATACAAGTTTATAATTCTATAACATCAATCAGGCGTCATCATTCATTAATATCTTGTACTTAATTTATCTATCCAAGTTTATTTTGTTATGTTTTTTAATTTTTAAGTAAGCCAAGCCTGTTAGATTAATCTAATTTTTGAGCTTTCATGGATGTATGCTTAGAATTATTTAATTAAAATTAGTTTATTCTTATTATGAGTAATATTATAATTAGGGTAAATATATATGGTGAACCCTAAATCTTTTGATCATTCAATTTAAGGTTTTCCTCATTCCCTTAAGGATTGTTGATTTCATTCAATTTCATTTTCTTGTTCATAGGGTTGATAAAAAATTTTATGCTCATTGTTTGATTATCATCATGGTTTACATTAGAAATATTAATGAGAGTACATATTTTTTGGATGTTAAATTACATAATATTACAATTTATATAGATAAAAAAATTAAAAAACACATTGCTAAATCTTTCAAATAAAAAATTATTACAAACCTTAAATCATTTACATATTTCTTGGATGTTAAATTACATAATATTACAATTTATATAGATCAAAAAATTAACAAACACATTGATAAATCTTTCAAATAAAAAATTCTTACAAACCTTAAATCATTTATGAAATGATACATATAGCTTGCGAATCATGAATATGTATTTTTTTCATGTAGACACCCATAGGGTTAGTAATTCTGCTCACACTTCTTCTATGCTTTCTAATGAATGATTGAATCCTAATCCCATGTAAGAGACTATGCCTAAAACCATAATCAATGGTATGAATCAACATTTAAATGAACATATCAAGATTACAACCATTCCTTTGTATGACATAGTCACTATGATGTATGTTATTGGTAGCTTATTGTAACAACTCCACATGGATTGTAATAGAATAATGCAATATTTTTTTTTTAATTACTAAATACTCAACATACATTCTTTCTATAGATTACATGGTGTTATTTAACAAACTATGCCAACCATATTAAACTATCACAAACTTAGAACAATAACAATTCCAAATTCTAACATTGAATGCAATATAACATAACATAACAATAAGGAAATTAATTATATTAAAATCCAACCATGGTTGGTATAATAATACAACTACTATTGTTGAAGTATAACAAAATAATAAGTAGTCTTCAAGTAAGTACTGTAATGGGGAGGTAGATCATCATCCGAGCACTTTTCCACACTAACCACGGACTATCGATCCCCTGCACAATCCTCTATTAGGGAATGACCCTCCCTTCACAAATAGGTAGATAATAATGGTACAAAAATATAGAAAGACATGCCATTACCCATGTGCTATAATATTTCTACTACAGGTTGTGTATCATAAAGAAAATACATTCTAACATGATATCACACGAAAATGCAAATCAAATATATGAAATGACAATGTCTATATAACATTAATTTGACCAAAGTTTTTAAATAACATATGATCTCATGGATAAGTCAATTTCATGCACACCACTTGATCGAATTATCTTCATTTTTCATTCATGATGCAAACTACGCTAGTGAAGTCCATCTCACTACTTGTTTGACATTATCAATGCAAGCTTGGTTATAACATAATATATAAACCAATGATTAAAATAAATTATTCCTTTTAAAAAATATACAAACTTGCCAAGTATAGGAAAAATAATCATAATAGCACAGTTAGTTCGTCAAATGCAATAAATCAATTTCACACTTTAAGATATTTCAATATAATGAATATACCCTATTTTTATTCAAAAATCACACCATCAAGGCATAAATCATATTATATTCATAAATACGTAAACATCACAATAAAACATTGAATTTCCAATCACAATCATATGTATATAACATAGCTAACTTTACTCAATAAAATATACATCTTGGTATCGTTCTATAATTGGTGATTTTCAACTTAAGACAAGTTGTTTACAACCATACTTAATAATAGTTTCTAGTTTTTGTAACAGGGTTTACTATTCCATAAATTTTGTATCTTTGATATGACAATGAATCCCCTTTCTCCCATTTATATAAGAAAATCTCATTAATTATTTTATATATTAAACACTCAGGTTTTAAAAGGACCAATTAATAATAGATATATTAATCTCGTTATTTCTAAAATTCACTTCTATGTAGTTAATTTAGCTAGAAAATTTGACTTATTTAGACATTGGGCAATATAGATGCTTTTATAAAAATATACCCAAGTTTAACCAAAATATGGAAATTTGAGGCAATAAAAAAAGATTTACCGCCAAGTTTGATTTGTAGAAAAGAGGAAACATAGTTTTATTCAAACATTTATTGTTCTTTTCCCTAATGGAGAATATGGAGCGTCAACTATTTTCTCATCAAATACTATTAATCTAACATTGTTTTACAGAAAGTGCTAAGTTTGTATACTTAAAATCATGTCTAAGCTAGTATGGATTAGAAGCTAAATCTGTATATAAATATATAAATATAGGACCTGCATATTTATTATATGCAACTAAAGACAAATTTAATATATAGAAATTCTATCATCTACTTATTATATAGGCTTAAATACTAATATGTTATTATACAAGTGTCAACTCAACGATTATACAATATTTATTTCATTTCTATACCCAAGCTATGTAATTACATAATTTGGTTCACATATATTCATGCCTGTGTGTGAAATAAGGGAAGAATTTCATTTTATAAATACTTATCTAAGTATATATATATATATATATTATTGTTTTATACTATTACAATTCAATCTCTCAATTTATTGGTTCAACCAACATTCAACATGTTATTAAATAAAAGTCTTAAAATAGATCCTACCTTTCAATTTTGATGTATATTCTTTTTGCCAATCGTTTCTCCCTCCAAAGTGTCATCATACTTCTCCTATATATTCTCTTTCTTCAATTCACTACTCCTTTCTTTCATAAATTCATTGTCTATTTCCTTAGTGTCACTGAAAATCCACCTTTTGTCATTGTCATTTATTTCTTCTCAAATCATTGTATGTCTCCTCTTATCAAATTTTTGTCCTCCTTTTATTAATTTCTCCTCTTTTAATTCTCTTCATGCAAATTTTCACCCCCTCTATTTTAAGATTTTCTTATTATTCTTTTAATTTAAATTTTCCTCCTCATGTATAAGTTACCATTTTTTAAAAATAAACTTCCTTTTACTTTTACCATGCATCTTCTCTTTTACTTATAAAATCTTTACTTTTTAAAGATTTTACTTGCATGTATAGTTCATCCTTTTTACCAGAATTAATTCAACCTATTTCAATTTCCTCAAACCACCACTTTACATTGAGTTTTACTTTTCTTTTAACATGCCTGGGTGGATGCTTACCATTTTAGATTTTATAATCTTGTTTTCCTTTCTTTTTGAGTTTCATTTAATCTCTTAAACTATGCATGTTAATTCTATTGGTTTTAAGGTTAATTTATTTGATATATCTATTTTGAGTCATTCCTTTCATGATAAATTTTAGACTTTTAATTTTATATTAAAGAATCCATGCATTAGCCTATAATTAAATTTTCTTGATTTAATGCAATTATAGTAATTATCTCAATAAAAGATAAATTTATTAATTAATAATTATTTCAAGATAACTCCTTTAACTAAATTCTAGAATATAAAGATTATCTATTTTTTAAATAAAACAAGTATTCTATGATTAACTTTTTGACATGAATAAAAACTCTTATACGAAAAGATACCAAATCAAGACAATGACATTCATTGAATATCATTCAGACCTATAACTGTGTTAGGCAACCAGATTTGTGTCAGCATCAACTACATGATCATATAAAAATATTATATGCATAAATTTATGTACTATAATCACACATGAAATCACACAACTAGATCACTATAAGCATCAATTGAAAATTTGGGCATAAAAAGTATATAAACACTCATTATCTAAATTGATTAAAAGAGTTAAATAATTTATTCTACTGTGGTGTGTGTGTTGGGTTATTATCAATTTCTCTATCATCCTTTAATCATCCCATCTATTCCATCCTTGTTGATTATGTTCTCCTTCCATCATGCTCTGAGGGTAGAATCAATCCTTCATCCACCTCATGACAAGTAGGTAGTTAGTCTGGGTCATCATATATATCAACTAATGATGCATAACTAATAAATATACATCTATAATATACATAAATAAGAAAGTACAATTGTCATATAATCAATCCATTATGTAAAATAATCATCATAACACTGTCCCATAACCAGCATATGTTATATAACTCAAATCAAAGCAATAATAATTAAATAATAACCATAATAATCTACAAATTCAAAGGTTAATATACTTAGGGTGAAATTAGGATGTAACATCCTTTCCCCCTAAAAATAGTCATCATCCTAATGAAACTTATTCAAATAATAATTTAGAATAATTAACAGAGTTTAATAGAATAAAAACATAGTATTAAGTATCAAATCATTTAAATAAATGTAAAAAAAACCCTGAAGAACTCATCATAGTCCTCTCAAGTAGCACTATCTTTAGAGTATTAATCCCACAATAATTTGCACTATGACACTTCTCTATTATGCAAATAAAGTTTGTGAGTGTCAATTACTCTGATTAGTTTTACCATGACCACCCTAGGATCCAAAACTTGCAAAGCATTGCAATCCAAAACATGTGAAGGATCAGCTATATACTTTTTAAGATAAGATACATGAAAAATATTATGTAATAGAGCTAGAGATGGTGGTAATACAAGCATATATGCTACATGATTGACCACTTATAAAAATTCAAAGGGTCCCACATATCTTGGTGACAGTTTTATTGACTTCCTAAATTTAATCGATCTCTTTTGTAGCTTAACCCACACGAATATTTCAATATCACCTACAAAAAATTATCTATCTATCTTTTTTAAATCAACATAACTCTTTCATATATTATTGGCTTTCACTAATCTATGTTTGATTAATCTAACTTGATCTTCCATTTCTGAAAGCATCTCAGGTCCGAAGACTACCCTATCCTCTAACCGGTCCCAATCGATTGGTGTCTTATACCTTCTTCCATATAGTACCTCAAAAGGTGTCATCTTCAAAGATGATTGGTATGAGTTATTATATGAAAACTCAATTAATAGAAGATAATCTTCCCATTTGTATTGCTAATCCATGTAATATATATGAAAAAGATCCTTTAACACCTGATTAACTCACTCATTTTGACCATTAGTATTTGGATGATATGCAGTGCTAAAATTTAGTTACATATGATATGCAGTGCTAAAATTTAGTTACATATACAAAGTTGAGTTCAGAGTTACCCAAAACCTAGAAGTCATCTTTGGATCACGATATGAAATGATCTTCTCTAAGAATTGATGCAACTAATACACCTCCTTTATGAACCTCTTTGTAAGGGTAGGTGCATCATCTATCAAATTGCTTGGTATAAAATGAGGCACCTTTGTAAGTTTGTCAACAACTACTAAAATCAAATCATGCTTACTCCATGACATTGGTAATCCTTGGACAAAAATTACACACTAATCACATGCCATTTTCACTCTGGTATATAGTGCAGATATAACAATCCATTTGGTTGCATATGTTCATCTTTTACTCGTTGACATTCCAAACAATGTGATACATAATTAACTACATCTTTCTTGATTCCCTTCTAGAAATATAGAGGTCTAAGCTCTGCTTTGAGCTTGTTTACTCCTAAATGCCCTGAATATGGGGCATTATGTAATTATGTTAGTACTATGCTATGTAGATTATTTCGATCTAGCACATACATCTTTCTATTATAACTCAAAAGACCATTATCAAAACTAAATCCTTTATACTGAGGATTTTGAGCATTATCAAACAATGTTTTTCTAACCTAATCATAGAATTCCTCTCTTGGTAAGAATTCAATCACGTGATCCCTAAAAGTAATCTTGATAGTAGCCATGGATGTTATGTACCTTCTTTGACTCAAAGCACCAGCTACTTTGTTCTCTTTACCTTTGATGTAATTTATATCAAATGCATAGTTAGACAAAAACTCTAGCCAATGTCTCTAATGAGCATTCAAATTTGGTTGGGTGAAAATGTATTTGAGTCCCAAGTTATCAGTCTTGAGTTCAAACAGTTTTTCCAACAAATAATGTCTCCAAACTTACAAAGCATAAATAATTACTGCAAGTTCAAGATCATGAGGGGTGTAATTCACCTAATAAGCTTTTATCTGCCTTGGTTCAAAAGTCACCATTGTATTATCTTGTATAAGGACTAAAAACTGACCATTGGGATTAGGAAATCTCAAAACTAGTGCTAAAATGAGCCTTATTTTTAATTCCTAAAAATCTACTTCACATTTATCTAACCATTCAAATATTTGGTTCTTCCATTGCAAGGAGGTAATTGGATTAACTATCTTAAAAAAATTAGAATGAACTTCCTATAATAGCCTAATAATCCCATAAAACTTCTTACCTTGTGCACATTCCTTAGTATCAACCACTCCATAATGGCTTGTATCCTAGCCAAATCAATAGAAATACCATCTACAAAAATAATATATCCTAGATATTGCACTCTCTCTTGGAAGAATGCATACTTAGATAACTTCTCATACAAGTTGTGGTTTTGCAACCATTATAGAACTAGTTATAGATGTTGAAGGTGCTTCTCTTCATTCTTATAATATATAAGAATGTCATCCTGAAAGTCCAAAATAAAGTGATCTAGATAATATATAAACATACTATTCATGAGATTCATGAATGTTGTTGGCACATTAGTTAACCTAAAGGGTAGCACTGTGAACTCATAATGTCTGTAATGAGTTCTAAAAGCTATTTCAGAATGTCCTCATCCTGAATTCTCAAATGATGATATCCCACTCTAAGATCAATATTAAAAAAGATTGTTACTTCTTACATTTAATCAAAAAGATCATCTATATAAGATAACAGATACATGTTTTTAATAGTTGCCTTATTTAACATCCTATAATCAATGCTAAATTGAAGAGTACCATCCATCTTTTTGATAAAGATAACTGGTGCATCCCATGGTGACACACTAGGCCTAACCAACCCTTTTGACAATAATGCCTAAAGTTAAGACTTCAATTCAACCAACTTAGTGGTTGTCATTATATATGGTGCCTTAGACTATGGTTCTAATCTAGGTATGATGCCGATGGAGAAATCAAAATCATGTTTAGGTGGCAATCCTGGTAATTCTTATGGAAACACATCATGAAAATATCTAAAAAATGGGTAATCCTCGAGAGATGGTTCCTTAGGTTACTCCATTTCATTTATATTGATGATAAATGCTTGGCATCCTTTTCCTTGATCCCCCTTAAGTTTTAGTGTAAAAATATGCCTGAGTCTCACCTCTTTCTTCTCACCTTAAATTTGTATCTAGTTTTTAAAATCATCTAGATACTCAACCTTATTCAAGTAGCAGTCAACCTTGGCCTTGTGCTTATCAAGCTATTTGAATCCTAGAATCACATCATATGACCCTAGTGGTGTTACATACAAATCCACTTCAATTGTGAATTTGAGTAACCTAATCTCTACTTTAACTAGACACTTATCAACCATGACTTTTGAGTCATTCCCATACTATATTGACCATGCATTTGCCATAAATCTAACTCTTCTGGGAAACTTACTAAGCATTCTATGATATATAAAACATTTAGTATCCCCTACATCTATCAAAATATAAATTAGAAGTTCAAACAAAATGCCTAATAACTCTATGGGTGATGCTTGAAATTTGGCTTGCTAGTTATCAATTTTTGCATTAATACAATGCTAAAAATTGACCTACTAAAAATTAGGACCTTTGTTCTTTAACTTTCCTTGAGTGTATTCATGAGCATAATGGTCTCTTTCACAATTAAAACAACATCCAAGTGGACCTTTCTTATCATCTTGTGGGTTTCTCTTAAAACTACTTTTGAAACCATTGCTTGGTTTCTTATTGCCAAATTTGTTGTTAAATTTTGCATTTTGATTATTGAATTGGCCCTTGGATTCTCCACTCCTCTATCTCTAGTTATTCTTTTTGAAATTTGGCTTATAACTTTAAAATAAAAAATCTTAAAATTTTCCCTGACTTGTGTAAGAGAATTCAATGTCTACTCCTACTTTACTACCTTCTCAAAGACTAGGTCCATGGTATAAAGTCCATGCACATCTACCTTACCATGATCTAAGGTTTTAATCCCATGATAAACTTCCTAATCTTGAACCTCTCATCTTCTTGGCAATACAATACATACTTTAAAGGTTTGGTGAACTGATCCCAATACTCATTCATCAATAAATCTCTCTATTTTAGATTCTGGAAATCTATGAGCTTTTGAACAAAATAAAGTTGTGGAAGCCATCGTGAATTTAACAATTTCACAAATTACTTCCAAGTAGTGATGGTCAAATTTAAGTTCATTTTTATTTTCTTGTTGGCCCAAAACATTGTTACCTCACCAACCAACTGGTATTCTCCCCAAATTGATTTGATTACTTCATAGTAGTTTCAAATATTGAAATACTTCTCCATCTCTATCAGCCATACTTCAGCTCCATCACCTAGAATAGTTACATCAAACTTAGATAGACTCACCTTTTTCATGTCCCTAAACAACTCTAAAGCTACTTGAGCTCTCGTATCCTACTAGTTTTCTTCCATAAAGGGATGCTCAATAGGTTATTCCTAATGTTCTTTCTCATTATGGCTATGAACTTCCTATTCCAAGGTTATGATCTAGTCCCTGGTATCATTCATGGTTGTGAGATTCCGATCCAACTTTGTTGAATATTCAGTGATAATTAAGTTAGGATCAATTTGAGGGTTATTTTTATTGACATTCAAAGGACCCTTATCCAATTCTCTTATTTTCACCATTCTTATTTCTCTCTGAACAAAAGATTATGAAAGTGTTAATAGACTCATTAAGTCCTAGAGTTTGAGTCTAAACTCTGATACCACATGTAACAACTCCACATGGATTATACTAGAATAATGTAGTTATTTTTTTTAATTAATAAATACTTAACATACATTCTTTCTATAGATTACATAGTGTTATTTAACAAATTATGTCAAACATATTAAACTATCACAAAGAATAATAACATTTCCAAATTCTAACACTAAAAGAAACATAACATAACATAACAAGGAGGAAAGTAATTACATTAAAATCTAGTCATGACTAGTACAATAATAAAACTATTGTTGTTAAAGTATAACAAACTAATAATATTATATTTCTGGTAGGCATTTAGCCTTATACGCCCTAAATATATACTAATCTCTATAGAGCTTGAGTCAAACCAACTCGTGTATCTCTGATAATCTCAAGTGTAGTCTCTAAGTAAGTACTATAGTGGAGAGGGAGAGCATCATCTAAGTACTTTTCCATACCAACCATGAACCATCGATCCCCGCATAATCTTCTATCAGGTAATGACCCTCCCTTTATAGATAGCTAGATAGTAATAGTGTGAGAGTCCAGAGAGACATGTCAATACCCATGTGTTATAAGATTTCTACTACATGATGTGTATCATAAATAAAATATGTTTTAACATGATATCTCATAAACATGCAAATCAAACAAATGAAATGACAATGTATATCTAACATTACTTTGGCCGAAGTTTTTAAATAACATATGATCTCATAGATCAGTCAATTTCAAGTACATCATTTGATCAAATTATCTTCATCTTGTATTTATGATGCCAACTAAGTTAGTAAAGTTATCTCACTACTTATTTGACATTATCAATGCAAGACTGGTTATAACATAATATATAAACCAATGATTAAAATAGATTATTCCTTTTAATAAACATGTAAACTCGCCAAATATAGAAAAAATAATCATAATAACACATTTAATCCAATAAATGTAATAAATCAATTTCACACTTTAAGATATTTCAATATAATGAATGTATCCTATTTCTATTCAAAAATCACACCATCAAAGCATGAATCATATCATATTCATAAATACCTAAACATCATAAGAAAACATTGAATTTATAATCACAAGCATGTGTGTGTGTGTGTGTGTGTGTGTGTATGTAAATACATACATACATACATACAACTTGACTCAATATATATATATATATATATATATATATATATATATATATATATATATATATATATATATATATATAACTTGACTCAATAAAATATACATCTTGGCACCATTTTGTAATTGGTTATTTTCAACTTAAGACAAATTGTTTACAACCATACTTTATAATAGTCTATAGTTTTTGTAATAGGGTTTATTATTCCATAAATTTTATATCTCTAATATGATAATGAAACCCCTTTTTCTCATTTATATAAGAAAACCTCATTAATTATTTTCTATATTAAACACTCAATTTTAAAAGTACTAGTTAATAATAGATATATTAATCTCATCATTTTCTAAAATTTACTAGCATGCTATTAAATAAGATTATTAAAATAGATCCTACCTTTCAATTTTGTTTTATATTCCTTTTCACAATCATTGCTCCCTCCCGAGCATCATCATACTTCTCATATATCTCCTCTTTCTTCAATTTGCTACTCCCTTCTTTCATAAATTTGATGTCTATTTCCTTAGCATCGCTGAAAATCCACTTTCTGTCACACTCTTTTCTTTCTTCTCAAATTATTGTATGTCTCCTCTTATCAAATCATTGCCCTCTTATGAATTTCTCCTCTTTCTATTTTCTTCATGCAAATCGATGCGCCCTCTATTTTAAGTTTTTCTTATTATTCTTTTAATTTAATTTTCCTTCTCATGCCTAAGTCATCATTTTTTAAAATTAAACTTCCTTTTACTTTTACCATGCATTTTCCCTTTTACTTATAAAATCTTCACTTTTAAAATATTTTACTTGCATGTATAGTTCACCCTTTTACCATAATTAATTCAACTTATTTAAATTTCCTCAAACCACCACTTTACATTGAGTTTTACTTTTCTTTTAACATGCCTAGGTGGACGCTTACCATATTAGATTTTATAATCTTTTTTTTTTTTTTTTTTGAGTTTCATTTAATCTCTTAAACTATGCATGTTAATTCTATTGTTTCTAAGGTTGAGTTATTTTCTACATCCACTTTAAGTAATTCCTTTAATGATAAATTTTAGACTTTTAATTTTCTATTCAAGACTCCATGCATTGGCCTATAATTAAATTTCCTTGATTTAATGTAATTTTGGTAATTATCTCAATAAAAGATAAATCCACTAATTAATAATTATTTCTAGATCCCTCCTTTAAATAAATTCTAGATTATAAGGATTATGTTTAAAATAAAACAAGTATTCTACGGTTAACTTTTAACATTATTAAAAACTCTTATACGAAAAGACATCAAATGAAGATAATGACATTCACTGAATATCATTCAGACCTATAACTATGTTAAACAACCAAATTTATGTCAGCATCAACTGCATGATCATATAATAACATTATATGCATAAATCTATGTACTATAATCACACATAAAATTACATAATTAGATCATCAAAACCATTAATTAAAAACATGAGCATAGTAGAATTATATAAGCACTCATTATCTAAATCGACTAAAAGAGTTAAACAAGTTATTCTATTATGGTGTGTGTTGGGTTACTAGTAGTTGCTCTATCATCCTTCAATCATCCCATCTATGTCATCCTCTCCGATGATGCTCTCCCACTATCATGCTATGAGGATATAATCAATATTGCATCCACTTCACGACAAGTAGGTAGTTAGTCTAAGTTATCATATATATCAACTAATGATGCATAACTAATAAATATACATCTATAATGTACATAAATAAGAAAGTACAACTATCACATAATCAATCCATTATGTAAATTAATCATCATATCGTTGTCATATAACTCAAATCAAAGAAATAATAACCATAATAATCCATGAATTCAAAGGTTAATATACTTAGGGTGTAATTGAGATGTAATATTTGCAAAGAAAAATACATATTTTATCCTTATAGCAAGAAAGCTTTAATTATAGTGTGTGAGAAGCAATCTAATGCATAAAATCCCTATTTAGAAAGACATATTGGCCTAAAATTTTTCACATGACTTGATCAATCCAACATTCAAATTAATTTATGGTCATAGTAACCCTCATGTCCATCTTCATTCATCTTTAGCTTCTATAGAAACTATGATAACCATCTTTGGATGATGCTTAAGTTTTTTCTTATAAATTTGATATATGATTCCTTAACTTGGTTTTATTTTTTGGGTAGTGGTTCCTCAATTTCAATGGTACTTTAGAAAAAATATAGATCATTAAATTATAAATAATGGACCAAAAAATATGTTCAAAAGTATTTAACATTTTTGGGCTCTTTTCCTTTAGTTTAGCAGATTTTTCCCTAGTTGCATGCCTAAGAAAAAAATAGTTCCAATGATCTAGTGCATTGGCGTATCATGCAATAAAATGTTCTCATGCACTCACCTAAATCATGTAGCTTAAAATCAGTTCCCATTAGTTTTGTCATGCAAATGTGTATTCATTTAATTTTATAAGCTAGGGCAATTGAACAAGAACTTAGTTCTAAATTCATACTCAGTTATATGTCTAACTCTTAACTAATCATTCATTACTTAACCAAAGAAAAATAAACTAAGCACAAACTAATAATAAATAATCACTCTATTACTCCATTATATTCATGAACATATTACACAAGTATTTCATCAACACAAGCTTCCTTTCATTACATTCATATATCATATCCAATATTACAATGATTCAAGGATTACTATGATCAACAACAATACTAAGTGAAATAAGGGGGTATTTATACATGGTTTACCTGAAAATGCAAATACAAAAGAAATTACAAAAATATGACTTGCCAATGACCATTAAAAACAATGAGTCATGGCAAGTTGTATATAATGAATTCCTAATGACATGGGCCTAACTTCTCCTATATGCTCTCTATGATATATTTTCATCATCATGTGCCTATCTTCCCACAGGTTAGTGTCAGATTCATGCTTGACTATTCTTCATCAATGTTCAAGTGAATCATTCCCTAACCATCTCTACTTTTCATTTCTTTCCCAAGTTTATCACTAATATATGAGTCTTAAGTTCTCATGCTCTCTGTGTTTCATTCTTCTTTATTCCATATGACTTGCCTCTTTCATGCCATGGTCTTTCACATTCTGTCTCTCATGCACCTACACTTCCTTCTGTGCCACTTCTTTTCAAAAAGTAGTTAGCCTATATTGATTTATAATTAAGGGCCTAACATCACCCCACACTAAGTTAATAGTCCATCCAAAACTATGCATTTTGTTTAGGTCCCTCTACTACAAAAATCTTAGGTCTTGTCTATTAAATGTAATCCTTCACTTCCTCCTAATGATTCAATGCATTCTAGATTTTAGAAGTTATTTCCTTGACTACTTCCTTATGCTTCTTAGTCTCCTCAGGTTACTCTATAAATTCACCCACTTGAATGGTTAAATGCTCAAGTGATGCAAAAGAATCCTTATGAATGTATTTTAATGAAGCAACCTCTGTCAAAACCTATCCTCAGAGCATATGTATTTAAATCCCAATGATGAACACTTATTTTATATTCTAGAGCCTCCACATCTTGAAATACCTTGGCATGCTTAGATCTATCTTTTATTATTAACATGCTCTTGGCCAATTGCTGGCATTGAAGTTCCTCGATTGAATCTTTTCTTTAAAAAAATTTTTAGGTCATGCTGGTTTTAAAAAAAACCATTAAGGATGGGAACCGTATCACCCACTCTATTCAAAAATCTCTTACCTAATTTGACAGCCTCAATGGATTACTTCATTGCCCATGTTTGATCTTGCTAAGGATTGGGTTGTTCTTTACATTTTTTCAAAAATATCTCCACCAAGGTTCCAAACTTATCAATAGCCTCTCTTTCAAGAGGAACTCCATCTATAAGGGCTGAATCCTACTCCAAAATAGAATTACAAAGTGTTAGGGTCTTCACTTTAGCCACCATCATTATTTCTAGTTGGAGCTTGAGCTCTCCTAACTCCTCTTAGAGTTTTATATTTTTTGTGCACTCATTGAGATAAAGAGCAATGACCTCTTGATGTTTCCTCTTGAGCTAGTTTACATCAAATTACTACAATACAATCTACCTCTTTCCACCTCATGATTAAATTTTAAAAGTATCACACTTGAATGAGATGTTGTGCACATTTGGGGATCCACCCAAATTATATTCAGGATTCCACCTCTCCCAGTGCCAAAATAATGCTTTTCTAAGTAAATTCAAATTGGTGCTCTTAATTAAATATATCATTGTAAAAGTATAGTTCTTGTTGAGTTTGATCAGTTGAGTCCTCCTTGGGGAAATATTCCCACATATACAAGTATTTTTCTGGCATTCCCTTCTAATATTGGGCATGAAGGGAAGGGATTGAATTAGTAGTTAGTGGTGTTTATTGTGTAAATTCATAAATAGGTTCATTCCATTTAGAGGGATCACATTTAAGTATTTATATAGCTAGTTCCTTTTCCTAGTGACTTGGATTGCCATCAAGATCACCCATGCCCAAAGCTATGTCTATGCCTTGCACCTAATCACAAGTGAGACTACCAAAATCCACTTGTGTGTCATCAAAAGTGGATTCTTCATGTTATGCTAATGAGGGATCCTTTTTCCTCTAACTCCAATGTGGCTTCTCATTCCTCTTATTCCTGGGGGGAAGGTCCCCTCTCTGGTGTTGCTTCTAGATTTTATACTTTATGGTCAGGTTCCTTATCTTTAGGCATTGAAGTATCTTGTTTTGGAGGAACATATGTGTGCATAGTGAAATTAGGGCCTTCTGGTTGACCTATAGGCATGTTATATCTTGGTGGTAAAGGTTCAATCCTTTGTCATTTATGTTGTTTAGGTTGTTCACTAGTGTTGGCATCATACCCCAACCTCTTCTGATTTTAGTGCTTTTTAATCTTCGACAAGGTTGGAATGGTTTATTTTTTATCCTTGGCACTACACAATGTCCTCTTTCATGACTTTGAAATATAACACAATAAATGAATAGAGTCCTCAACCAAAATTTTCGTAGCCTTGATGTTAGTAGTATCCAATTCTAGTTTCTCTTTATAGGCCTTCTTCCCTAAATACAAATACATTTGATGAAGAGTATGAGTCTCAACATCAGTATTTTCAACATCAATATTTACAAAGCATGTGTTATTTATTATATTGAAGATGTTCATAAAATACCTAGTAGCAAAATCATACGATATCTTGAGCCACCCAGATAAGTCATCTAAATGGCTCATTCAGATGCATGCTAAAGGAAAATGTTTTTTTATTGCAAACCATGCTTCATTTCCTAGCTATGCAGGCAAGTCCTTAGGAATGTGCCACTCATTACCAAAATATTCCTTTGTTCCATCATATTATCCCTTCATCTTAGATTTGTGACTAGGGGTAATAATGCTAAGGCATGTGAATGATTTAAACCTTTCAGTTGGAGGCTTATTTTATAGAGGGTAAGCCCACTTCAACTCACCACTAGTGTACTTTAGCACACTAATTTCATCAAATACCAATAATAAAAGAATTGTGCTAAAAGAAATTTTTTGATTAGGCAAGTGGTGGGCCTTCTTTACATTTACAACAATTTTATCTTCAAAATACCATGAATAATATGCTTGACCCCCAGGTTTATCTAGTGGAATACATACAAGTGCACCATTTATAGTTTTTTTCATCTATCTACACCTACAACCTTGGTCATAACCAAGCATGCATCCACTTGAAGGGAAATATACTGAAGACTAGATATATACATTGCATGGCCTTGCTTCTTTTACTCAAGTACCATCATAGTATTCTCAATTTCCTCTTGGTCTTCCAAATCTACATTGAGGTTAGTGTCTAAGCATTGTAGACCTACAACTTTGCTAATTATTTGGGTCATGATCCTCATCTAACATGCTATAAAATATAAGTAATCTTCATGTACATGTGAGATAAGAAACCTGACAACCTCCATAGGTTTCCCAAAGTAAGGTAGATTGAATAGCTAAAAAACTCTAGCATCATTGAGGTTTTTAAAAATAGTAAGATCATAGATAAACTCATTCTAGGTATTCTACTACTCAACCCCATAGTTATGATACAAATCCACTTCATTCCCTGGTCAGAGGTGATTGTAGTCAAAAAATTGGAAACTCTGCACATTAGACTCAAACTTCTTTGCATGCAACACTACTTTAGGATATTACATTTATTTGATCAAGACTGGGGGTGGGGTGGTGTTTTTATTTTCTTTTTCATTTTTCACACCATATTGGATCCTTTAGTGTTTGTTCTCTTAGCCTACTATGGTAAACTTTCCTTGTGAGCCCTGGATTTACTAGGTACTTCATCTCTTATTACAACTTACTATACTCCTACGCCCTCAAAATCTTATTCCTTATGAATCATAGGCAAGGGCTCACTTTGGTGGGACTTCTTCTTTGGCTGCATCACCCTCTGAGGATCTAGAAGGTTAAGGCATGGCTGTCCCATCCTATTAAATGAATACATGATTACTTATTTATCTCCTTTGTATCTCCTACTTCAACATCCTAAAATGAAAGATGCTGACACATACAGCCTATAATTAATTTAACTATGCTTCTCTTATCACTATTCCATCAGTTTATCTATTCACTATGTTCACCTTAATTCATAATATTTAAATCGATCACTGAAATTCAACAAATGCTCCTCTAGTAGCTATAACGTGATATGCTTGGCTCTGTAAATTCATGAATTAGCAATAGTAAAGTATTAAAATTATGATTTGTTAACATTTTATAGATTTGAGGGTTAATCCACATTTACTTCCCCATGATCTCATCCATCATTTCACTCTTTTAATGCCTCTAATGGCATTAACATAATGTCAATTTTGCATACTTACCATTAAAAATGATTTTATCGCATTTAACAAATTTGTCCCATCTCGTGCTTTTATCAAAGTGCATGAAAATCATAAAGAATTTAAAATTTTTGGTTTTCAAGGTGGGAAACTAATTTATTTATTTTGATTCCTCATGGCAGTTGCATGTTATAGAATATGTATCTACATTCCATTATACTTTAACACTTATGTGCCCATTTTTTACGTGCATTCCCTTCCACCATTTCCTTTGCACTTTGTAGTTTTATTTCATTCACTCTTCTTACCCCACACTAAAAGATGTTTGTGGTCCTCTAGGACATGACAAATAAAATAGGAAAGAACTAAGTGTTGATCTAAACCTAAGTAAGGGCACACAAACAATGTCATCCTTATTAAAAAACAAACCAAAATCCTAAATGAAACTAATGGCATATGCCTTATTAAAAAAAAGGTAAACATCATTGATAATGGTAAGGGAGAAGTCAACTACCATTGAGAAGTCCTGGATGGAATTAGACATCTAACCTCTTCAACTTAAATTCACCCATGGGATGAATACTATGAATAATAAGTGGATCATCCCAATGTATGAATTTTTTTCTTGAATGGAACACAAACTTGGAGTCATAAACCAACACATTCATACCCAGAGAAAAAGTCTTATTCTTAAAATGTCAAGCATGCCAGTTCTTTTATTTCTGTTTCTCCACTCCTTGAGTCTAATGCACTAGAAAATGAGTTTCATCCAACTATAGTAAAGCATCTAGGTGCACTTTCAAGGATTCTTCATCATGCAATTGATGAATGCATGCAATACATAAAGAGGGTACAAAGAACTCAATTGGGATAATGGCTTTGACATCAAAGACAATATTAAAAGGAGTACTCTTGTTCAACCATTTATATATGGTTTGTTCTACCCATAATACCATAAAAATGCAATCATCCCAGTGAGTGTGACTAATATTATAAATATTTGTCAATGTATGACCTAAGGTTTTATTAAACACTTTAGTTTTACCATTGCACTGAGGGTGATATGGTGTAGTCTTGTGGTTCATAATCATGAACTCAACCAAAAGGATGAAGATTATCTCATTAAGGAAATGAGTTCCATGATCACTATTCAAACTTAACAGACACCCATACCTTGTAATAACATTTTCCAAAATAAATCTAATAGTAGTGTCAATTGTACAATCTTGGGTTGGCACTGCTTGAGCCCAATGAGTGAGGTAATTAGTGGTGGTAATGATATAGTGTGCTCCATTATGCATCCTTAATAGAGTAATGGGCCAAAAAAATCAACAACCCATTTATCAAAGGGTTCATGAGCAAGTGTTGGATGAAGGGACATATCATCCCTTCGATTCAATTTAACCATGCAATGACAGATATCACAGTATCATGCATAAGCTTTGACATCCTTAAATAGAGTGGCCCACTATAACCTAGCTAATAGATCCTTCTGCATTGTATAATCACCAACATAATGTATTTATGTGACACCTTCATGAACCTCTTGAATAACTTCAAAACATTCATGCTGCATCATACACTTGTGTAATACTTCATCTCATCCAAGATCATAAATATCACCCCAATGAACTATAAAGGAGAAGCACAAACAACCAATTGCTTTATCTCTTGAGTGCTGAGGTGGGCTAGTGTTCAACCTATATTAAGAAAAGTAGTGATATCCTTCAATTCCTCATGTATGCGTGTGATTTTAAAAATTTACACATCATGTAAGTCATCCTCTATGGCATGCACTATTTCACCAATTTCATGCATGATAAGTGATTAGGTCCATAATTAGCCTTACTCGATTTTACCATTACAAAAAATTGAAATTCTTAAAACAACACAATTCATTAACAAATGCATCCATGAAAAATCAAATTATTCATGAGGTATTTAAGTATTTCATGGTCTATAAATAAAATGAATGGGGTGGCTAATAAATATTGACAAGATTTTTGAAGCATGTATATCATGGACAAGGCTTTGCATTATGTATCCAATTAATTCCATTTAACTAGAGTGAGCTTCTGACTAGCAAAGTAGATGGGATGATTAAGACTACCCTCAATATGTTGAGAAAGTATAAAACCTACTACCATGGATGAAGCATCAACATGCACATGAAATGGCTTCATCCAGTCTAAAAACTAAAGAATGGGGGCAATGATTAGCTTATCCTTAAGATCTATGAATGCCTATTGGTGAGCATCCATCCATAATAATTAGCTATTCTATTTAAATAGTTACTCCAATGGAATTTTTATCTTAGAATATCCCTAAATAAACTTTTTATAGTACAACATGTGTTATAGGAAGGTGCATACCTCTTGCTAGGTGGTCATTGCTGGAAGGTGAACAGTGATTACAATCTCAGCTGGATCCACCAGGAATCCATCATGATAAATAATGTGACCCAATAAAATTCCAAATGGAGTATCAAAAAAACACTTCTTCATATTTAAATAAACTTTAATTTATTGGCAACACTCAAGCATGAGGTGAAGATTAACATAATGATCATGCACTAAACCATAGATGATCTCATCATCCAAGTACACTTGAAGGAACTTATGAATAAAATCCTCTACCATAATAGGTGAGAACATGGCTAGAGAATTCTTCAAAACAAAGGGAAACTCATTATAAGTGAATGAACCCCATTAAATTTCAAAGGTGGTATTCAATTTATCTTCTTCTACAATTTAAAATTCATGATATTCAAAAAAACCATTAGTGAAGGTATAAATTTATTTAATAAAAGGCATCAAAAAAGGGTTAGTTATGTAATCAGCATTAAGTACTCGATAGTCTACACAAATATGAATGTGTTCATCCTTATTGATACTAATCAACATGGGACTCACCCATTCAGATTCATCAATAGGATTGATAACTCTAATGCACAACATACTATCAATATATTTTTTAACCTAAGTTTGTAGATTAAGATTCATTCTATAAGTTCTCTTTCTGACCAATCGAGCACCCTTAACTAACTTGATGTGCATATTACCCAATGAATAAGTATTAATTTCATCTCGATGTAATTGTATGGAAAAATGTCTTGATACTCCTTTAATAGTTCAAAAATCTTGGTGATCTTAGTATTAAACCATTAATTCCCCACAATGGCCATCTTGGGTGCATTATGTATGCCAATATTACATTTAATGCATGGATCCAAATATGGTTTTTTGTCATTCCATATGGTATATTGGACATTACATGCTCTATACTCAGTATGCAAAGCCAAGTGATCAATGGGCAGTTGTGTTGAGTCAGAACTAGTACCTTCATAAAATTGATACACAACCTTTTTTTTGCCTTTCTATGTTGGTTCCTTAATGCATTTTCCAATTGATAGTCAATCAGTGAATAAGTTGAAGCTTTCATATCATATTCTTGGAAAATGGACAAACTATCCCCATGCATGCCATGTATATGTTGTATGTGGTCTTCAACTGGTGTTGTATCACCCATAATAGTTTGATTCATTACTTACAGGGTTAGAAATAAATCCATGTGAGGATATAAGTAAGATATCACCAAAATCATATTACTTCAAAGGGTACTCTAAGAATCCATGTCAAAGCATAATTTTTGATGTATATACCATGTTCTAAACTAGATGTGTAGAGTATCATAGAACACATGAACCCATAAATAACAAGGCAAAGATGTCTCATTAACATTCCAAAAGTTTTTTAAAACCTCGAGATGAGATTATGGATCACTAAAACCATCTTAACTTAGAGTGTTGAAAACATGATTATCATGATGAAAATGATAGTGCATAATAGTTGCACTCAGTCTCAAGTGAGTAAATTATGATAGTGAGTTTCCCACCATCAAGTAGTTGTACCTTGAAAAACATGTATAAATGAGATAATTCATTTATCTTCAAACATATAGAAAGCTTTCAACTACTACACATACTCTTGGACTTCCATTTGACCATGAAACCTAGGTGCTTCATCTAACTACAAGGGTGGTCAATACATCATGTGTCCATAAAGAATGAAATCAAACTTATGGCATCTAAGCTAATTGCATAGAGCATCCTCTCAACTACCAATGGTGACACAAATTCATCTAGTAAGATTTTACTCTTCATGAGCCTAATGGTCATAAACATTGTTATTAGTGTCAAAAATAGATTGTGTGTCTACCCAACACAATATACCATCTAGACTAGGATCAAGGTATTCAGTTCCCTAAGCTATAACATTATAGATATGATTGATGTCCTCATTAACGTTGACTATCTCAACAAAAGGAGGTCCTTAAGCATGGTCTAAGGGAATCACAACATGATTTTCATCATTTTCAACATTGATTTAATTATTTTTTAAGCTCAATTCATCATTGTTTGCATAACACCATGGGCAACCCAAAATAACCAAAAAAATCATCTTCAACCTACTCAATTACTTCAAAAGTTAGCCTTCAAAGTGACACCTAGAATTTCAATGGTGGCATCCTTAATAAATACTATGGGAAGTGCATGAATCTTATTAGACATGAATAATACATGAGGAAAGGATTGTAAAGGAAAACTCATCATCTTTCTCCAAGTATCCTTCGTGAGTACATTTACCTCTAACCTAGTGTCAACTAGTATATCCTGATTGATCCAACCATTAATAGTTATGTTTAATAATATTTCTTTATCACACTATGTACTAGGTTAGACATGAGCCTCTTGTCATTGTGCATGGCCCAACCGATGATCCTCTATAGGATTTTATGTTTGATGACTTAGCCAATTCCTCAAAATTGGAATTATGTCTTCATCAAGAAGTCATTTGCATAATTCATGGAACCCATCACACATCGAGTCTTGAAGATATGAATATTTATGCATTTCGGTGCACATAACATTATCTCTATCCTTAAAGAACTAAATTTCACGTTACATATCCTACACCAAAGTCATTATGTCATGTAAAAAAAGTTTATGTTGTTGAGCATACATGTAATGATTTGCATGAGGCTCCTCCTATTGAAACTTTTCAACAGGTGGATTTGGAATAGACTGGGAAGGAGCACCACTTCATTTAGTTATATTTATCTTGGAACTAGTTGGAGTAATAGGGCATAATCTCTATTGAATAGTTGGATTCTTTTTAATTCATATCAATCTAACACCCTTTTCATTCATCTCTTTGGTAATGGCTATATACAAATCTAGGCATTACTCTGAATGATGTTCATTCTTACATAAGGTACAATTTAGATAAACTAGTTAGTCACATTAATAATGATCCAAAAATCTACACTCATAGTAGGTTCTAGGAATAAAACTACCACCTCTATATCCATGAATGTGACCTCTATAAGACTGGCCTCCACAATTGTCTTGGTTATTGGCAACATAGGTCTAATGAGTACCACATGCATGTGCCTCATGAAACTGACTAATATGGTGGTAATAATTTGTATCATAAGTATATACATAACATATCTTACAATATGATGATACCTTATATTGAGTAGTGTGTTGATGTAAGGAGAAATCTCTCACATTATGGTCTTCTTGGTATATCTCATAACACTGCTTTACCAAAGCATGAATACTCTTTTTGGGATAATTATTCCTATTATAACCTTCAGTTTCATAGTCAACACAACATAAACCATTATGAGTACCATGAGTAATATTCAAAGTGAGAGTTTCTAGGTGATATTCCATAGAAACAATCTATACTCCATAAATTAACCATACCTATATTTATACATCCAATGGCTTTAACGTGATGGGAAACTTCTAAGGCCTTGCATGGGTCATTGAATGTCTTTTGGGGCAATGTGCATCAGAAGGGAAGTAAAAATCCTCATACAAACCTCTTGGCATGTTATGTTGCATTTATCTCAAATGATAATTGGAAAAAATCATTTTAAAATGTGCATCATACTTGCACACACTCTCAGTGAGTTCTTTTTTAATATCTTTCAAGGCAAAAATACTTTGTTGTTCAAATTATGGGATATCAAATTCATGGATAAAATCTACCTTCAAATGCTTATAATTTACCATGTTTTATTGTGGATCAAACTTATAATACCACTTATGTGTGTGATTTAAAATGGTAGTGGCAAATTGAGTTTCCTTCCATTCAATAAAAGTAATGCCACATGCCTACCAAATAAGTTCACACTTATGGAAATGTTTCAGGCATTTTCAACATTGTGATATTTAGGTAGGTGGAGCATCATCTCATAATAAATTATGGGAGGACTATTTGTTGGAAATGGAGATTGTTTTGACACACTTCTAGTCCCTCCTAGACCTTTTGGGGGAGGTCCACCAATGCCTCCTACACCACCTCCAGATCCTCCAACCAAACCACCATTGGTATTGCCTCTTATGCCTCCTATGGAAATAAAATCACTTGATATATTGGGTGTAAAAATAGGTTGATTAACTATGGAAGTGTTGTCACTCTGACCACTATCTATACTTGGTCCACCAATCATTCCAAATTAACCCATAAGGTTGACTTATAATGGAAAATAAATTAATAATAAACTACTATCTTGATCATGTATTACAAAAGTTTCTTCAACAATTTCAATCTCTTAATTTACACTCTCTGTATCCTAATTTATTATAATAACATTGTATAACTCAAGGGTATGGGCATACGCTATAGGTGGGGAATTGGGTGTATCTATATTAGGTTATACAATCACCAATGCTTAACTTATTTATCCCATGCATACTTGTGCCAGTGTTAGGTGTGGCCCTATGGTTTGGGAGTCTTCATTATGACTTTTTACCTCCCTACGGATCCTCATGGAACTTAAAATTTTCTCCCAACCCCTCCCTAGATCACTTCTAATCATATCCCTTCACCTAGCCTCATCATACTTTCACTTACACAAATCTCACTGACTGGATGCCATGTTGAACCAATAATCTTATGTAAAAGTATGCCCCTTTATTTCCCCACCAACTATGTTGTTCACACAAGAGAGAGTTTATCCATCCACATGGAATTTTCAAGTCCTAAATCAATTATAAGATTTTTAATCTCTAACAAAAACTACTTGGGATATCTTCCATGTAGCTCCTAGAGGAAGTTAAACTAGGCTTCCTCTAGACAAGAGTACATAGAGACCATGTATACCAAAATGTAGTTATTTAGATTTCTTCACCACCAAATATCCACCATGTGCATCTAGGGCACTCCCAATTTTTCTAAGGCTGACTGATGCTCTACTAACCATGAGATCTTCTATCTATAATTCCTTAAATGGTATTTCATGTACATTGAAATCCAAGCATGTAAGTGAATAGACACTTCTAAAAATAAAGATTCATAAAGTAAGTCATAAAGGTTTTTTTCTACCCATATGCACATAGAAATTATTAGTTTAAGATACTGAAGCACAAAATTTTATTCTATAGTAGTAACCTAAAGTTTAGCATTTTCTAAAGATAGACATTTGAACATCTTCACACCATCATTCAAAAAAGTGTTATGGGTCCTAAAAATGGAAACAAAATGTTAGGCTCTTTTACTTTAGTCCAGCATATCTTTTCCCTAATTGTGCACCTAAAAACCAAGAGTTCTAATGAGCTAGCATGCTGGCATATCATGCAATAAAAGGTTCTCATGTGCTCACCCAAAGTACATAGCTTAAGACGGGTTCACATTGGTTTTGTCACATGAAGGTGTATTCATTTACTTTCCTAAGCTAGGATGATCGAACAACCACTTAGTTCTATATTAATACTTAGTTTTATGTCTAACTCTTAACTAATCATTTATTACTTAACGAAATAAAAATAAATTGGATGCAAACTAATAATAAATAATAATAACTCCATTATCATCATGAATAGATTACACAATTATTTCATAAACACAAGATTCCTTTCATTACATTAATATATCAAATCCAAGATTACGGTGATCAACAATAATACTTAGTAACATAAGGGGTTATTTGTATATGGTTTACCCCAACCATATAGTTACATAAGTAATTAAAAAAAGATGACTCACTAATGACCATTAAAAACAATGATTAGTGGAAAGTAGTTTAAATGAATTCCTAAGGACTCGGGCCTAATTGCCCCTATATTCTCTCTCTATCCTAGATCCTTGTCACTGTGTGCCTATCTTCCTATAGGCTAGTTATAGATTCATGCTTGACTATTCTTATCTAATGTTCATGCAAACCATTCCCTAACTGTCTTCACTTTCCACACCTTTCCTAAGCCTTTTTTTAAATCTAAGTCCTAAGTTCTCTAGTTCTCCATATTTCATGCCTATTTGTTCCACATGACTTGCCTCTTTTATGTCATGGTCTTTCATGTCATGTCTCTCCTGAGCCTATGCTTCCTTCCATGCTACTTGTCTTCAAAAATTACTTAGCCAATATTTATGTAAAATGGAGGGCCCAAGAAACATCTTAAGCAAGTTCCTAATGAAAAATGTAATATTACATAGTTAGATTTAGTTTTCATATGTTCCCACTAATTAATCAACCATGTGATATTTGGAAATAACATATCATTATCAATAGTCTAATTTCACCTATCAATAATTTATTTTGACACAAATTGTGAATCATTCACTTGTCTTGCACATAGAGCCATTGATCTATAGAAAGAATAACTAGTCAAATCTTAAATCCAAATATCAAATACTAAGGAATAAAACAAACCTAGTATTCATAATTCAACCAAGGTTTCATCTATTTTCTAAAGTGAAGGAAAAACTATCTCAAAATATGGACATTTTACACCACCAAGTCCACATACTTTTTAAAAATCAATACATCATACTGAATGACCAATTGGAAAAAAAACTTGATCAAATTTCCTACAAGGCATAGCCAATTTTCAAACCATAGGCCAAAATATTACAAAGATAAATATTTTTGGTCATATCATATGAAAAGAGGACATTCAACAAATATATTCACTACTTTAAGAGATAAATTCATGAGTAATTGACTAAGGTAAAATCATGCTTTGTCATCAAACTTCCCTAGGAAATGACACCTTCTGGAAATAAAATCAACTTCTTAAGTGTGCTTCAAAATCAACAAATTTAGATAATAACGAGAAATATCAATGCAATTAAAAATTCAATGATGATGATAATATATCTAAGGATCAAACATATTTTGGGTATACATATGACCCACACTACATGGACTGATGCATCACAAGGCATATCATTGACTTCATTGCATACATGTTATGCCTTTTATTGTATTTTACTTTTTATTTAAGTTTTTTATTTCATATAATTTCAATACATTTAGTCATCTACATGAGAGTTTGATCTAATCCTTATAGTTCCACTACATATGACATAAAAAAATTGATTCTTAATTCTTTGAAGTAATTGTTGGCTCTAAGCCTCATAATTTGTGGTGATTCTCTTATTTATGTACTAGGTTTTCTTTGTTTATTACAGGACATTATTTTTGACACTTAGTCTTTCCTATCTATACATTGATGACTATGATGATATACATCAATCTTACACACATATAAACATTTTCACTAGTCATCCATGTATTTGGATTTTCATTGATACATTATTTACCTTATTATGTCTATGAAATATCAAAATAAGAAAACATTCATAAAAGAAAAAAATGGGTAGTTGTCTTAGTCATAATATGTGTATCATGCATATATTACATATCTTAGATAATTTTATAAATTCATGTTTTAACACATGATTCTCATGGTATACTTTACTGTATAAGATGGGGGATATTCCTATTATATATGGTTTGGAATCATCTTATTCACTAGTGATTATTGTATGATGACATTTCTACTAGTGTTTTCTCCAGCTACTATATGGAGCCTCTTTCATCGATCATGCACCTTACATTTTTCTTCACATAGAGTATATATATCTTGATTGTGTACATGAATGTCTACATACATTTATTTCATATCAATATTATTTTGGATGGGTATATTTTATATCACTAGATCTGGGATCAATATTGATCTATACATTACACCTCGGTATCATACTATCCATATTTTTATGACTATATCCCAAAACTTACCACAACTTTTAGTTTGACAAGAATCAAAATTGGTAAGTTTTCAATTATCCTTATCATAATAAACATATGGTTTATAAAATATGGACTCTTATACCAAGAATACAATCATGAATAATATTTTTATAAATATTTATAGATACATAAAATGGTGAAATATAATCATAAGGAGTATCATTATATTGGGAAAATACATGTTCATTTTAATCAAATGTTTCTTATTGTATATCCATAATAGTCATATAATTAGTATTATTTATGGCTATGTTACTATATTATAGTTGACCGAGTAATCAAGAAAATTGTAACAAAGAATAATTAGCCTTTATATTAGCCAAATATCTAACTCTATTATAGGATCTAGAATTGGTGTTCTTTTATGCATATTTTATTTTCATAAAAACATGTTTATATTTTCTATTATTGTATCCAAAATTCAAAGGACTTTTATTTTGTGATTTATCAACTAAATTATATATAGTAGTATTGCCTTGAATTATAACTTTACCTTTATCTTTAGCTTGAGGATTTTGAGGATGGAGGTTGGTTATTAGTAGGCTTTGATGTGTTGGGATTATCTTTAGGGGTAGCATTTTAATATGTATTTCTATTTTTAATTACATAAGCATTAATAGTCTTGATTTCACCTAAAGGTCCCTTGGAATAGCATATGTTTATGCTATCATCTAGATCAAAAGAGATACTATCTTCAACCTTATAGAGTCTTTAAATTTTTTTGTGCAATAATCCAATTATCAAGATTGTGATTTAATTTATAGATATTGAAATAATGAATATTTAATTAACTTTTACCTTTTTAATGCATTTACCATGTTATCTGATGTCTAAGGTTGATCATTTAACCATATTTTAATGGTGACTAGTTCATTTCCCAAGATCTGGATGGCCTTCAAGATTTTTTCATTGTCATAAGTCAGTCCAATAAAATATCTATCTTTAAACCCAATATTTTTAAATTTGTTTTCATATTCAATACAAAGATTAATAGTTTTTTATATTTAGTTATATCTTTATCTTCAAAATCCATTCTATATTAAAAGATAAGCATTATAGTTGTACAATCTTACCAATTCTTTGAGAGGTCTTACATCGGCGGGATTTTTTGTTTAAGTATCATAAATATTGTTGTAAAACTATAAACAATTTCACCTAGATCTATTGAAATAGAGACTAATTCATTTACCAACTCAAAATCATCTTTAGATTATTCAACTTTGTTTTCTATATCTTTCCATTTTGTGATAGCTTTAGGGCATAGACTAATAAGGGATTGATATGCCTTTATTTCCAAGGTTTTGAAAAATAACAGAAGGAAAATATTATTTTTATTGATTCTTAAAGTAGCACAAATAAGTTTGACTGCATTTTGATGGTGTTCCCATGATTCATCTAGATCTCCCAAAAACTTGAGAATATTAACTCCTTTTAAATAAGTTTTGTATGTTTATTCCGTATATCAAATAGGTTTCCTCTTATACAAGGGTTTATATGTGCAATTTAAATATCTAAATTTTATTCGTTATTAGTAACCTTATCATCTTCCCTATTTGAGATAATATTAGGCATTATATCTCTAATTTAGTTTCTACCCCATTGTGCTTCCATCTTGAAAGATTAATCAAAAGTTTGTTGGTGGTTTATCAAATAGAACTATGATGTTTGGTTTGGGATTGATAGATAAAATTTATTCTATCTCTATATGTAATATATATCTAAATTATATAATCTTATTTTTGATATCTGAACAAATAAAGTATTTATATTTCAAAGGTTGCGTATTATTCAAATTTAATGATCCTAATATTTTTCATATTTTTCAAGATGCTTATACCAACTAAAACAAACTAAGTCTAATGCAAGATCAAATTATTGTTTTGTTATATCAATATTAGGTTGAATAACTAGTGAATGTTCAACAATGGTCATAGATGAATTTGAACAAAAGTTATGAATGGCTTAGAAAATAAAATGATTAGAATGAAAGTGCTTTCCCAATAGAGTCACCAATTTTTTGATGTTAAATTTTGTAATGTTCAACCAATCAACACTTTCACCTATCAATAAGGTTAAAATGGAATTATACAAGTGTAATCATAAGGGCCTACTCAACTATAAATTATTAATTAGACATATATACATGTAGTTTATGTTAATTCTAATGTTTTAAAGAGAAGTTATGACTTAATGATATTTAGAAAATAAGTCAATTATTCGTTTGAGTCAATCAATCACAAAATATTTCTATCTCCATATTTTATCATTTCATTCATATACTCAAATATTTTATACTTATAGTCAAAATTATATAATTAACCCTATTCGCTAGAGTAAACATATTAAAGAGGTAAACGTTTAAAGGGCTAAATTGAGTATTTTCAATATCGATAATATTTTATCAAATTACTTGTTCATATTTTTAACTTTGCATGATTCATGTTGCTTTTAATTTTTGACCAATTAAATAAAAGACATGGAAGAGAACTAAATCAAAAGAATAAAATAAAGATGAAATAACACTCTAGATTAAAGAGAACTACAATATATATGAAAAGGTGCATGCATGAAAACATATAACTAAACTAAATAAAAAGAATAAGATAAACAATTATTATAAAAGTATCTAAAAGAAACAAATAATCAAAGATAAATAAAAGATTATAATACTATGAAAAATAAAATAAATAAGCTAAGATTATAGAAAAACATAAATATAAAGTATACAAATGTTTTAAGACTCAAGTCATACATAGAAAATAAAAAGATTTTATTTTAGAAGTCAAATGTTTAATTCATAATTGATTACAAATAAATACCATGATAAGAAATAAATAACAAGCTTGTGATTAATCGTAAATAATTCATCATACAAAGAATATGTATAAAATGTTCATTAATTTTGAGTAAGTATAAAAGTGATTCAATGCATCAAAAGTATTAAAACTTAAATATTTTTAGATAATATTTATATACGTAAATGATAAAATTAGATATATCTGACTTTATGAAGTAGGTTAATTCACTATCATATAATATATTTTTAATATTCTTGCAATCACACACATGATTTTAGAGATTCTTCATAGAATAGAAGCACAAAATTAAACTTTAGAGAGAGAGATATTGTATCTATATAAATTCTTCCCAAATCATCTTCATTTGAGTCTTTTTGAAATCTTTCAATTAAAATTAGTTATACTTTAAGTTTTAACTGATATTTTTTTAAATAATTTTAAATTGAATAAAATTATTTATAATTTCACTTTAAATTAATTAACTTTTATAACATTTAAGCTTCATAATATAAATCACTTTATAAAGTGAAATTCAAAAATAGACTCAATTAAATATTTGTAATAAGACCAAATAACATAAATGTTCTAATGAGTGGAGGACCACTACACATCACTTATACTTAATTTATCACTAAAATAATTACCATGCAATCAACTTAAACATAAGATTAATCTTTAAGTAATCAAATACTCTACATGTTACCCTTTAACTAAATATACAAAATATATTTTACACTTTTTAATTGACTATTAAATGAAATTCATAATATTTTATTTTCAATCTTCTATTTTCAAAAGTCCAATATTTATCATTTATTATATCATAATAAATGATAAAAAAATCAAATAAGTCAATCAAAACTAGTCAAAACAACATCTTATCATTGAATTTCTCAACAACAAAACAATAATAAAAATTATCAACATACACTATCAAAAGTACATATATCATGAATCTAATCAAAATTTAACAAGAAAGTAACAAAAATAAAATTATAATCTAAAATTATTTGAAAGTCTTAATAAGTAACCAAATCAAAACAAAATACAAATATCCAAAAACAACTAATTATCTTAAGCCTTATCGGATGAATTCAAGTCAATACAATGGACACCTCTATCTGTAATATACTCAATATATTCCATTAGAGGAATAAGTATCTCAATATGTTCCAATCTCTTAATTTGTTGTCTACTTCCAACTTTGTCTCCTTAAGGATGTGTATTACCAAAATTAGGATTGAAGGGTTACTCATGCATTTGTGAGTACTAGAAGCAATATTATTAAGTATATCAGTAGCATTAGGATCTTCCAAGTATATCATTGCATTGCTTTTTGTTAATGGATTAGTAAGAATGATAATTTCATCAGAAACATGATACATTTAATGAGAAGACATAGTTTGTGAACCACATTCAAAGGGAAGAGGTCATCAATTAAATCTTTGAGGACTCACCAAGCATGAGTACTTTAAGGTATAAAATAGTTGAGGGGCATATTTTTAAAAATATTTTAAAGGGGCCATTAGTATTAAAATATGAGAAAAGTCAATTTCCACAGTTAAAACCTCGCATAAATGTATTAGTAACCTTTTGAGCTCTAGAGGGTTTCCCTTGGTATGTACCACATGCATGTAGTGTATATTTTTGGTCATCTCTTTCTCAATCATTATTTATATTAGAATTAAATTAACCTAGATTCTAACATTACATTTTACCTTAATTTGAAAAGAAACAAAACTTATAAGGCACCATCAACTTGAGAATTCCAAATTTTCTTCAATGAAACAGACTGTAATGAAAAATGATATGCAAAACCATGTTTGTTTTGTGTTAAAATATTGAATAAAATCAAACAAATTAAATCAATAATCATTCATTTTTTCATTTAGTTAACTATATCAACATTCAAAACATGATTGAACGCATAACCACCTTTTCAATGTGTAACTAAACACAAAAATTCTTATTACCATTATCAAATTTTGAGAAGACTTCTAAAAATACTATAATAAAAACAATTTTGATATTAAAAATGTCAAAATTAAATTCTCAAGAAGTCATCACATACACAATAACTAATTCAAATGCAAGTGTATCTCGAATATTTTAATTGACCTATTATTGGGAATACATTGTGAAACAAGCAAATAACATTTTATCTCAAAAAAATTCAATAAACATAAAAATATTTAATGCATTTACATTGTAATTACTATGCCCATATTGTAGTAATGACATCTTCATAATAGTATTTAGTTTTTCAAGGACTAAAATGACCTTAAAAATAATCACTCTTTCATAATAATCCTTAATACTAGTATTAGACAAATTAAAAAAAATATTATGTGATGTAATGGAGAAGTCACCAATAAAGTAATATTTTGTATCTCAAAAATATATTGTACTCATATTATAATTTAGAAAAAAAAAAGAAATATATTTTGTTTCACACAACATTAGGATTTCAATATAATGAAGAGTTCTTAAAAATAACAATTGTTAGCATTGAAGTCTCAATATCATTTCATGTACATCTATGTTCATGTATCACACTCAAAATTGCCATTGTGCTAAAAAAATATCATTTGTTTATATTGATACATTAAATATTATATCAAAGAAATAATCTCTAACAATATTGCTTTGTTTTCTACCAAGCCATAAGCATTTATTATATAAACTATATCATCATTTTTTTTCAACCAAACAATCATAATTATTTATAATGACCTTAAATATTTGAAAATAAAACCATTGTTTATTATCAATACCTTAGTCTAAGCAGCAAATATTTTAACTCTATCCAAAATTACTTTAATCTAAAATGATTTCAACCATTTTTACTTGAATTTAATCCAAAACTGTACTAAAATTTACCAAAACTTTCTCAATATGAAAAAAAAACTTTCTTACTATGAAAACAAAAATGTAGGGTTTCATTTTAGAGTGAGAATAGTTTATAATGATATCATTTTGTTATATTACCAAGAAAATTGAAAGCATTTCTCATAGTCATGAACCTAATATATATTGCATTCATTATGCAATCTTAGGATGGAATCCATAATCACAATCAAAAGACAAGTTTTATGATTCAAACATATCTAAGACAAAAAATTTCATTATTTACTTCAAACTCTTGGAGCCTACCCAATAATAAACATATCAATATTAATTTTTACCAGAGACCTCAAGAAAATTTCAGAAGTTGTTTCAATGCTAAGAGAAACTTTTTCATGCAACAAAAATGAAACACGGTAGATAAAAATTAAAGTTTAACCCCAAAATCTTATCCAGAGCAAAATATTTTAAATTGAAAAACCATAAAAACTTAATATATTCATTCTTGCAAATATCTCCATCTTGACAATAAAAATCATACCATGAATTAGGGTCTTGAATACTTGCATCCAAAATAAAGCATGTCTACAATTAAATAATGTCATCTATTTTTTCATTTGAAACTACAAAGTCATTAATAAAGTCCTTGTGACTAAAATACTATCTCTCATGTGAATATATAAAGATGATTGTTAATACTAATTGATTACTAGAGATCATTGAAGCTCAAAAACCATTTATCTCACCATGTAAGAATAAACCACTTGATGTAGTCAACTAATGTAATCATCGTTATTTAAATTAAAAACACTATTTTATTAATTATTTTGTATTAAAACTCATAAAATACTTCAACTAATGGAAAAAAATCCACCAAAAACAAAAAAAATAAAGTTCAATAAAGAACAAGTAATATTTTTCACAAATGTGTACCTCAATTATTTTAAGTAGTTCAAAATAAATATCACAACTTATTTATTTTCCATAAAAACTCAAGACACTTTAAAATAATCACACAAAACCAATATGACATTGATATTATAACTTAATAATAAGATATAGTTCTAAACTAAAGCTTAACCACCTTACGAAAGCATTGCAACCAAATATCTCATTAATCATGCATTTTAAAAACTTCCATGCAAACCCAAAAAAAAACAAAACATCACTCCTCAAAATATTTAGATTCATTCTTTTCTCAAGTTGTGAAAGGATAAAATATTATACTTTGATAAGAAATAAAATGTTCACCTAAAATTTATATGCCTCAGAATCAATCAACACATATTTTCTATGCTCTTATAATCAAATTAACACAATTTTTCTATACTCTTGGATTCCTACATTATCATTTATATGCTCTTAGAATCAAATTAACATAGTTTTTGTATACTCTTGGATTCCCACATTATCAAAAAATGAAATGAATTATGAATGAAATTTAAGAACCATCCATAAATGTAAATTCCAAGATGCATTTAATGCACAACAAGGCTTTTTTTTAGAGAAGATATTTCATTGAATGTGGTAATGTTTCATGTTTTTTTTTTCCTCAAAAATGAAGGTGAGTGAAAAATTACTAAAATTTTATACAAAACCTTCCAAATTTACAATATTAAATTCAACTACCTTAGCTCAAAACAATTTGAACTATTAAAAATCACATTTATCAATGTTATCAAAAATGCTTTAGCCGAATATGGTGACCATGTTTCCAATTTATTCAAACATGCTAACAAGAGGGACATCAATATGTTATTAGGATTCTATGAACTTATACCTGTTATTAGAGTGATTTTTTGAATTATTCTGAACCTATGGATGAATGTCCTTAGAAACATTTCAACATTTTAAAACTTATAATTATAACATGGACCAAGGAAAACTTTCCAAATTAAGTATGCCACAAATTAAAAATGCTCATCATTATATAGGAAGAAAACCAAAATAAGTCAAGTACACATTGACAAGCTATAATTGAAACTTACTAGTTGAAACTTAATTGGTATTTACTTCTTTATCATTATGAAAACAAAAAAGGTTGAAGTTATATAAGACTAAGCTGAATGTGACCATTCACATGTTATACTATACTCAATTCTTACACAGCCTTATTATGCTTTTATTCAAATTCATATCAACAAGACATAATTGAAATTTACTAGTTGAAACTTAATTAGTATTTACTTCTTTATCATTTTGAAAACAAAAAAGGTTGAAGTTATGTAAGACTACATTGAATGTGACCATTCACATGTTGTACTATACTCAAATCTTATGCAAACTTATTATGCTTTTATTCAAATTATGCATCACTGTTGAACCAATATTATATCATTTATCATTTTTGAATCTATACAATAGTGATTATGGTTTTAAATTTATGTCTTTTATAAATTATGATAGATTATACAAAATCAAAGATTACTACACAAACTCTCATTTTTACTCCAAATGTAAAATGATATTTGAATGACAAAACAACTCTTTACAATGTCATTTTTCACACAAAATAATATTATATTTGCATTACATCATCATAAAAATGTCTCAACTATTAGTTATAATATAAATCAATCAAAATTTAAGCACTAAAAATAATAAAATGCATTAGATCATAACAAGCACAAGTAACTATGTAAGTTATCCTGTGCCATATATGATGCAAGTTCAACAAGATACAACAAAGGGTGTTAAGAATAATTTATCATAATTTGAAGTTTTTAGTGGGTTTATAATATTTTATGATAAAAATATTCATAGAGACTATTTGCATTATTGTTTTATTTATTTCACATTGGCACTTGCTTTCTATTTTCATTGATATTCTTCTAGATGTTTGTGTCATGTTTCTTCTTATATTTTAGTGGCATTTTTTATTTTATTGTTGATCCTTATTATTAGTACTTTCATTGGTTTCTCAATGATGATATCATATTTATCAATGCCTTCAGTCATAACATGTTTTGATTTTTGAGGGAAGTCATAGGTTGCTTGCAATCCTCCTCATATCATTCTTCTAGTTGGTGAGCCTTACTCCTTTCTTTCTCATGTGCAGCCACGCGCCTTATTATCTTAATTTCCTATTCTTCTATATAAATATAAAATTAGAAAAACATATTAATTTGTGCCTTATTGATCATATTTTTTCCTGTGGGGACATCATATCCATATTTTTCTTTATCAGTCATATTTTTTCTTATGGGGTATCTTGCCCATAATTGTTCCTTATTAACCATAACATATTTACTAATGGGGGCATGGTACCCATGATTTGTATCTTGTATAATATTTTCCTATGGTGGAATCATACCCAATCATGTTTCTTATTAGTATATCTTTCACATAGAGTCTACAATACCCATTTCATTTGTGGGTCTACCTTGTTTAATCATATTCTAGATATTGCATGTACCATGGTACTCTATAAGTCATCACTCATGGTACATTTATTGAAATATATTTATACCATTGATTTTTCTTACATTGGATGGAATATTGTCTTCCCCATTACATCATAATCACTATATTAGGATTTATTAACTTATGGGCCTCGCCATATATTCATCTATATAATGTTATCATGACACATTTCTATTATCTTATGATTGAGGGTTATTCTACATGTGTGCCTTACATTGTTAATTTTTTGATGGGTTATTGTGCCCTACACATCACTTTACATCTTTTCACATTATGTCATATTACTATACATGTGATTTATAATTTTTACCCATTAAAAAGGTAAGATTTCATTCTAAAAATATTCAAAAATGCAAAAACATTACAAAATTAAACAAATAAAAAAACATTACTTTATGATGAGCAAAATAAAACCATCAATTAACCTGATGTAATTAGGAATTTCTATAATTCAATGGGATCGTCTAAGGAGTAGCCATTTGACTTATTGATCCTACTTCTTTCACTAATTGTCAACCCAAGGTGTGTATTTGGAAAGTTGTTAGTAATGTTTATATAACAATAGTTTTTTTTTAAGGTTGGGGTGCTAAGGTAGCATATAAAGAAACACACTTTCATGAAATTAAATAACAAGAAATTAAATAATAGGAAATTAAATAACTAGAAAGTAAATCTAATGCTATTTTAGAAGTTCCCTCACATAGTGTTGAATTAACTTGCTGAAATGAGAAATGCTTATGTAGAAAAATAGAACAACAATGATTATTCATGTTCAATCAAATAAATAATGCAACAATCTTTGTAGAATTGAATATAAACTAATAAATAGGATATTTACCATAATCCTCTCAAGTGGGCCTGTCCTCATCAGAATTGTATCACAATCCCTTATGCTACAGTTATTACTTCATATTACTTCAATTTCATTAACTAACCATTAACAATGTGAGTATTGATACAATGAAATTACAGATTAACCAAATAGGATTCAATCTCTTCTCAATAAATATTAAGCATTATTATCTATCTGCTAATTACTAACTTATGCTTTGTTACTTCATCTTTAGATATAAAGGGCATGTTTATTTTGATCATCTAATTACAATAGAAATGAGAAACTTAATTTTGGTTGTTAACAAAATAAATGAAAATAGCCTACACATGTTTTAATTTATCATTAGATATAGAGGGCATGTTTATTCTAGTCATCTAATTACAACAGAAATGATAAACTTCATTTTGGTTGTTAACAGAATCTATGAAAATATGCTACACATGTTTTGTAATAGATATAAAACTAATAATCAAACAATAGCATAAAGAGAATGTTTAATTTTTTATTTCATGGTTAAGATAGTTTAGAGACATGGTCCAATAAAAGAGTGATGACAATGCATTCTGATATTGACCTAGCCCTTTTCTACATTATAAGAGCTACCTTGTTCCTTGCACTTTTAAATAAATCCACCTCACATTGTCTACTAACCATTACAGTTTCATCTAGGTGTAACAAGTGTTATGGGTTATAATTAACTGCTACAACTACTGATATGGGTTAGAAAAATTGTCATGTCTATTGTTACAAGTTGAAATATATGCTTATGTTTTTGTTATAGGTTAGAATAATTGTTTCTATCATTTTCATGGGTAGGAACAATTGTATTTATAGTTGCTATGGGTTAGAACAATTGTATATGTAGTTGTTACAGGCTAGTCACCTAGTTGCTACAGGTTGGCCTATCTAATTGCTATGAGATAGCTACCCAATTGATATGGGTTAGCCCAAACTAATTTTTATGGGCTAGCTACCTAGTTTTTATAGGTTATCCTAGCTAGTTACTATGGGTTGGCTACCAAATTATCCAATCATGTTATTACATTTCTATTGATACATACTATGTTTCAAAACTTGTACTTAGGATGTATATGTAGTAAATCTAAAATAGTAATGATAGAAAATGATACAATCTTATTCATAAAATAAACATTTTAATCACCAAAAACCAAAGTTATGTAAAATATAGTCAGTTAGTACTATAAAGTAGAAAGGAGTATAAAAGGCTACTTTGATATTACATGGATGATTAGAAAGTATCAATTGAAGGGGGTTTTGGAAGGTTTTTCAATGTTGATTTATTAGCTCATCGGTCCCCGCAGCTAACTAATTTCTCATCCTTGAGTAATTCAATTCTTAAATAAAACTAATCATACATTAAAGACATGTTTGTTGAATAATCAAAAGGTTCGGATGAACCTTCTCCTTACCTTAAGTATAACCCTTTATTTCTCTCCAAATTTTCCATTCTTTTAATTTTTACAAACTTGTCTAGTTGTTCCTCCCTTGTCCAATCAAGGGTAAAAAACCAAAATGGTGGAGGTTGAAATCTAATAGCTAACCATTCAATTCACTATCTCCTAGATACCTAAATATATTTTTACACTATTTTAAGTGCTTCCCTTATATTATATCTGGATAAATGATACTTCCTTATCAATTATGGATTTAATTCATCCCACATTTTTGTGTATGATGTAATATATTCTCTACTAGATTAATTTGGATATGTGAGATGCTAATTTTGGGCTTGAACCTAATTTATAAAAAAAGTGATCTTGTGATTAGGGTATCCCACTCATCAACTATCTCATTTGTCCTAGTGGCTTCCCCCCTTATCATTAACTTGTCCTCTTTTTCATTTCCATGATATTCAATCATTTCCTTGTCTCTCTTTTTTCATTGGAATAATATGAAGAAAAATATTTCAATAGTACATCATGTTATGCCTATTTTGGACACCCATCTCTTTTTCTAAAAATTTTAAAGTAGTTATACATTTTTCCATACTGATGATTTAAGATCATAAAGTCTAAAACTATTTCTAAGAGTCTAAGTCATTTACTTTCATTTTGAATATCTATTTTTATGTTAAACACCGTTAATGACTATCTTATTTGATGAAATTTTTACTAGAATGTTAACAAGTGGTTTCAAAATCATAAGTGGTGATTTATGAAAACACATTCAATATTTATATGATTAGGATGTGAATGGTAGTTATTTACAGTTTAACTTGGTCCTTTGAATAGTGACACTTGCTTGTTTCACTTTGTCTATTTCAATTATAAAGGATGCAATTTTATCCATTAATGTTGTTATATATGAAGAGTGAATTATTTTTTCTATTTTTCATGAATAGATTGATCAGTGAAATCTTGATAAGATGCATATTCAATTTCTCTTGTGTAAAGGTACATTTAGTTTCATTGGCTTAATTTTTCAAAACTCATAAAGGTTAGTAGTTAGGATTGAGAATGATATATTATATTGATATCATTTCCATTTCATATACAAAATAGATGATTATTGTGTCCAAGATGATAAGGTTATCTATTTTATTTAAATATATTACATATAACCAAAGTTTATTGATATTCCTAAGTTTTATGCGAGTACCTAAAACTAAGTACTAAATCAAAAAGATTGAGTTGCTAAGTGATATATTTATCATGACATAATTGGCTAAGTGGTTGATTGGAGGGTTTATGGTAAATGGAAATGCATATATACTAAGAATGGATCATGGTTTGAAGATGGGTTTTGAATCTAACTAGAGTATTATGATGCTGCCACTAGATATGTTTTAAATAAGGTGATGTTAATGCATTGATGTGGATTTTGTGTGAATATTTCTTAAGGATTTGTTAGAAGCCAGGACATTTTATTGCATTGATTTTTAGGTACTTACATTGGTTTTGATGTGTCGAAAAAATATCAGGAGGAGAGTTTTAGTGATTACTAATCTGGTGATAATGCATTTAGCTTGATTAAGAAACTAAATTAGGTGGTGACATAATTGATGACCGATCAAAATTGGGAACATAGTTGTAAGTGGTTAATATAAATCTTGACATATACACATGGTAGTTATTTTGCATTTGTTAATCATTTGAAAGCTTACATGCGGAAGTGAATCTTTACAAATAGAACAAGGTGTTAGTGTAGGTTTTTTTTTGCTTTAAATTTTACCTTCATGATTATTAGTCAACTTGATTAGGGTTGTTAAGGTCATTAGGGGAATACACAGTTAATGTGTTTTCTAATTTTGAGTTGATTTGGTACCTTTGTGGTGACCTAATTTCTCACTATATAATGTACATCCTTTTTAATTTTTGGCTAATCAATCTATTGAACATAAATGAAGCTCACTTTTATATTCTACATTCTTGCTCTCACCTATCCTAGGTTTTTCATGCAATCTATCATGCTCAGTGATCCCAGAGCAATCTGAGATGGTATCAAAGCTATCATTTGATGGCCATTTTTCCATTTTCAAAATCCTTGGTGAGATCTTTTACATGTATGTATTCCTAGTAGTTTCTTGATTATTTAGTTTTCATAGGTTTTATGGGATTTCATGTAAATATATGAATTATATATAGCTAGAGTCACATATTGAAAAATAAATAGTGCCATCAGATGTAGGAGCCATCAAAACCCTAAGATTGACTATACACTTGACCTAGACATGTGATAGTGATTTTTGACCATTTTTAGAGGGTTTTGAGGCATTTTTGGACATTACAAACATTTTCATACTGCAAGGGTCTCAAATTAGGAAAAAAATTCTAGGTTTTTTGAGTTCTCAAATAGGTTATTGGTAAAAATTTTGTAGCCTATATCAAACTTGCATATCTAGGTGTTTTTCTGATTTGGTAGAGTTTTTCACCCCTATAGACACTTTTGTGGGTTTTTACCGTTTGACAGACATTTGACCATATGTTACATGTTTGTTGGGTTCTAAACCCCTATTTACACATCCATTATGTTCTAACCCTCTATCTTCACATCTTATAAGTTTCAAACCCCTTGATCACACCTCCATTGGGTCATGCCAACTTGTTTGCACTACCATCAAGTTTTGGACCCCCTGTTTGTACTAGCATTAAGTTTCATTGACCATGCTAACACCTCCATTAGGTTCTACCAACCATGTCAGCACTTTCATTGGGTTTCACCAACCATGCCAACACATCCATCAAATTCCATTGACCATGGTAGCTACCTATTTTTCACATATTATACTCTCTTGGATGCATTATTGATACAGTCTAATGTCCTGTTAGTTATTTCAAAATTATGCACATATTGCTCAAGATGCATTATCAGCTATGCCTTACATATATACAAGTGTGATTGTATTTAAAACTTAAGGGGAGTTCACTCTGATAATTTTAATGGGGTGTTGTGTGGTGCTGTGCATTCTTTGGCTTCTCTTCTACATATTCTCATTTTCTATATTATGATGATTCTTCCACTTACTACTTGTTTAGATGCATTATTAGTTGTGCCCAATGTCCTCTTCATGAGCATGCTTTATTATTATAATTAGGAGGTCATTTTAGTTGTTTTATGTAATTGTGCACTTCTTTGGTATCTTCTCTCAGTCATGTTGACTTCACTTGAGAGACACTTGTGTAAATTTGATTCTACACTAGTGATTATTCTTGGTAATATTAAAAATGATTCTTGGCATGCTTACATGGAATAATTATTCATTAAAAATGGAAATAATTGTATTCCATTTTTATATGGATATATTCCTTCTCCCATTAATCATGAGAAGTACATGAAGTGTGCCAACACTTGTGACAAGGTTCATGGTACCTTGATGCTATAGGTTTCATGTAATTTACATCACCATGTGAATCTAGTTATGTGCCCCAACACTATTTGGAGCATATTTAGTCTCTTTTCATATATCTTACTAAGATTTATATCACTCTTCTTCCTCTACTTCATGTTGTCTCTTTAGAGACTATTTTACTCTCTCCTCTTCCTCCTATTTCTTGTGATAAAAAAATGAATGTCTATATGTATCTCAAAATCAATGTATATACATCACAATATACATATGCATCACCAAAAATACAAAATATAGATCTAAAATCACAATATGAGCTGTGGCTCTAGTCATCTCCAAGAGAAGTCTACTCAAAACTCTATCTTGTGCTTGGTGATAGTGGTGGTTGTTGTGGTGGCCCCATAACTCTATGTTGTAGGGGATCTTATGATATTAACCTAGAGGTGTGGTTTGACACATGACTCTAATTATGCTCTCTAAAAATCAAATCCCTAATCCCTTCTATCACTATTATCTCATAGAGACTCCTATAATACCTAGCCTCATCCTTCGCTTGAGCCATATCTGCTAATAATCTAAATAACCCCTTATCAATAATCAATTGTCTCAATGTGTCCCACTCTTCATGAATCTTATGAACATCTACTTAATATTATTAGGAATCTCTACTAGCCATGTCTATCTCACTAATGGTTGTGACCAAGTCTGCATCTCTTAGGGTGAGTTATCCATGTAAGGCTATCATCTTGGTAACCCACCCTGTCAAAGTAACAATATTTGTGTCTTGTTCAATAATTAGGCCTTGAATCCAAGTGGTCTCATCATGATTTATTGATAGGAGCCTTCATAATTCTACTACATCCCCTTATGGTCTATATATCTCAGTGAATCTAGCTATAATTTCTCTCTCCAGCTTGTCTATGGTGACTTGCATCTCATCTTACACCTTTGGCTAAGACGGCCTTGCCTAACCTAATTCCTATATTAACCCACCTATGATAGAAAGGGTCATTTGAGTATCATTCCCACCAGTATCTTCCTCCTCTACATCTATACTAGGGCCCTATCCCATATCAACATCCTACTTAGAGGATCTCCCACAATTGTTATTATTGCTACTATTGCTACTACTTCTCTCACTATCACTACTAGTGCCCTTTAATCCCAAATATATAACCATAGGCACAACATATTGTAATGACATCTAAATTAATAGAACCTACTATAAAGATACTTATTTTAAGTGTACCTACTGTAATGATACATGTAATAGAATATCCATTATAACTAGCCTCACTCGTGACCTTATACTTGTTGAGGTGATGGCCTTGCCTATCTATGTTGTATCTGTAGTGGACTTGACTACTCACTACTTGGAGGGATATATTTTTTAAGTCACATAGGTCTAAATTGTGTTTACCATGAAACACAATCCCTAGTGACTCTTAAATCAATCACCCCTCCCTCATAATCCCAAGCCACTGGTTGTAATGTCAAAAATTTGACCACTATTGTCACTGTTAAAATAGAGGGGCCACACTCATTAATATCCTATGTGATATGTGGAATAGTGAGGCCCATCAAACACATCCTAATACCTCCTAATTTATCTTTGTATGTAGTTAGGTCTATAATAATCAACAATAAAGTTATGAAACCCTATAATATATCATAGGGTCATCATGTATTAGATCATCGCTAGATCCTCTAGCCATCCAAAATGAATGTGCATATATGGAATCTATATGAAGTCTCCATCCTCTATCTCATTGATGGCCAATCTATATTATTATATATCTTATATGACCCCATCATCCCCATCTTATCACATACCACCCATATACTAGTAGCTCCTCAGGTTGTCGCTATCATTGATTTCCCATTGGCTGCTCTATGGAAATGTGCTCCCAAGTTTAGATCTAAATTATTGTGAAAGGTCCAATAATATTCCCTCATCTATATGCTATCATATGCAAATCTCTATAAAGCTATACCAATACTACTAGACCTAAGGAAAATCATATGGTAGAGTCATTCATGTCTCAAATCATGCTAATTAGGCCAATGTGAAAATAATGGCCACCATTGTTAGGAATATATGCCACCAATAATGGACATCAAAATTATGACCTCTCAATTAGTTAACAATTATGTTCCATTTTTTGGGAAGAAAAGATCCTCCAGTGAATCGATATCCACCACTCTATTAACTATGGCACCATCTGTGACACCAATTAGGTCTTCTAGTGCAATCAACCACCATTACTACATCCAATGAATTATATTCCCTTGGATATGAATTTTAATTATATTCCCTACATCCTCTAACATTATAGTCGCCTCTCTCATAGGTAGGTGGAATGTGATAGTACTTGAGTGTCAAGGCTTGGATAATATTAATAAAAGTGCCCTATCTACCTAGATTAGGGGCCCCTGCATGAAATATCTCAATCTAACTACATATATAAAGGTTAACAACTCCTTTTTCCATATCCCAAACCTTTGTAATATGCATGAATGCTATTTATGATAAATCAACATAAAAACCTGCTCCTACCAATCATAAACAAGTTAGTGCACTATGTCAAAGAACACTCTAGCTAAACTAGTAGATAAAAACCTATTATCACATGAAAATCATTCTAATTATCTAAACTAGATCTTCTTTACTCAGATTTAGGCCAATTACTTCTTCTAATTTTAGTCCCTTTTGTCACTTGGACATTTTATTCTAGTCATGGTGATCTCACCATTTTTCATGGCATTATCACCATTTAACAGAGTGATCTCACTATTCCATAAAGCAATATCACCATTTTCATACCTCAAACCATTTAACAATATCATTCTTTAACAATGTAATTTCATCATTTTCATTGGTGATTCTATTGTTTCCTCAGGCATTCTCACCATTTCTTAACCTTTTGCCCATTTTGGTGTTTTCACTATTTGTTAGGGCGATATTGCTACTTAACAGGGTGATATTATCATTTTATTTATGTTCTCATCATTTTGGCATTTCTAACTACTTAGGCATTCTCATCATTTTGGCATTTCTAGCCTATTTTGTACAATATCATCGAATTTATCATGATATTATCATCTCTATTAATGATATCATCATTTTATTTGTGATACTGTAGATTGTGAGTGTGATATCACCATTTCAAAATTGGAAATATTGCTTGATTTCATACTTCTAGGGCATAATGAATGCATTAAATTCCAAATTTTACAAGAAATAAATGTACTTATTGATTTTCCTCTCCCTGTTGGTCATTGGTATTTTCACACTCACTCACCAAGATGCCTCTGGTGTGGGGTACGTGTCATTTTATTTGATGTCCCTTATCCAAATCTAGACAAAATTTATTAAGAGGGGAGGGTGAAAATGAGCTATTTTCACTCCATAGGGTTAAATATATAGCTCAAAATTTTGAATTTTTACTCCCCCCTTAGCCTATCATTGCATTCTTTTTCTTCCTTGGAGGCCTAAATATTGCTCTGGGTCCATTTTTATTCTCATTTTATTTTAATTACCCCATTTTTTGGTCTCTTTAGCTGTAGATTGTCTTATTTCCATCTTTTCTAGGGCTCATTCTTTAAAAAAAACTTTTTCAACCCACCCCTCAAGGGGGCATCCTGGGTGTCCCAAGTTATGTTTGGGGCATCACTGTGAAATCATTTTTAGTAAATTAAACAAGATTCAATAAAATATGAAAACATCATTCTTCGACATTACCAAATTATTTTAATTAATATTTAATTCTTTAAAAATTCAATGCTTTTTTAATGTCTCACAATACCCTTTCAAACAATGGCAAAATGTAGACACTTAATTTTTCACACTTTCATGTCAAAATCATGATAATAATCAATTTCTTGTAACAACACAAAAATCATTGCAACACCCAAATTTGATCACACACCTAATTTGATACTCTAAAACACATTGGGGAATCCTTATTTGAGGAAACACATTATAACTAATTCACTCAAAGCCAAATAATTGTTTTTTAAGTGACATTTTCATCTAATTAAATGGAGTAATTATTCAACTCTCAATATTACAAAAAAACTAATCAATATTACTTAACTAATCAAATCAAATCAAATGTATAAGTAAAAAATCCATAGTAATTGGTTAACTTTCTATTTTGTTATGTAAAATTCAACAAATATCAGGATTTGTGATATCACCATGACCTCATTGATAAATCTGGTAGGCACTATCATGAATGTAAGAAATATCAACATACATTCAAAATTTTGGAATCCATGCCTCATTAATGTAACCTATTTCCAAAATATTTATGGCAGTAATCACTCTAAATTGAATTGGATTATAACCACTCATCTCAATCTTGGTCCAATGGCTATAATTGATATATTCAATTTATAAATAGAGAATGACCCTTCTAGCCATAAAAAGCTTTTTTTGTGTAGACTTATGATGTAAAAATCTTATAAAAATTTAACCATTCCTCACATTGATTAAATAAAACCACACATAAACAAGGGAAGATGTTGTGGGAATGCACTTGCAACATTGTTGAAGACTCCTAGCTCTACAATTCAAGCACAAACAAAATTGAATTGGCCTTAGAATGAATGTCCATGAAGAAGGTATAATCATTTTTATTGTGTTTTATATTTTTTATATTCTTCTATATCTTTCCCAATTCGAGGGATTATGTTTAAGGTGTCTTGTTCATCAATTTATTATTTCAAATGAACTAGAAATGAACTAACCCTTCTTGTAATCATAATCTACACCACCAATAGAATGTAAAACATACCATAAACTGAAGGATAAGAACACTTAGCTGAGAACTTGAGTCTACACTAATAAGTATTTTGGGCATATTTACAACCATCCATATTGAAGTGGTGGAGTATGTTTTGGGCATACTTGGGCTATTTTACAAATATTTAATTCTTAGAGTATGAGATCTGAAGACCAAGGAAATAATATAAAAAACCCAACAAGGTCATTTTAATATACTTCATTAATTGAATCTTCACATCATGGATATGTTTCATGTATCTTCACACAATGATAAAGTCAACCACATAAAATTGAAAAAAATCAAGAGTTTTTTTGTTTACTTTATTTGTTGAGAAAAGCTCACCATGTAGAAAAGCTCTCTTTACACTCATATGATGGAATTCCTATCTTTGCATTGTAGTAAAAGAGAGTACAAACCTAATATAATTAATTTTTAAACTAAAAAAAATGTTTAATGGTAATCAATACCTTCAACTTGTGTGAAACTATTTGTAACAAGAAATGCTTTATATCATTCAATCTACCTATTTAATCTATACTTAATATGGTACAACTAATTGAGCCTCACTATTTTTCTTCCTTTCAAGAAAGGAACAAGTTCAAACTTTCAATTTTATTGAAATAATGAAATTCACATACCTTTTTTTATTTCCATTCAGGATGTCCATGTGTCTCATTATAAGTCTTTCCATCTTGACTTATTGCCGATTGTGCAAAACCAAACTTGACACCACATGGCCTAGGATGCTAGTGTAGAGGATAATATTGTACTTAATAAATATATGAGTTATATAATGTGCAAAAGAATAATATAATATTAGTAAACTAAAACACATTTTAATGTATAAGTATTTTTATAAATGTTTAACTTCTATTAAATGTAAAAAATAGGGAAGATTGCATGTGTACAATGTTTGGTAAGGCTTGGAATGCAAGTTCCCATGATTATAAGGCAGAAACACTTCCAATTATTTTTTATAGACTGAAGGAGATTTAAATTTGTGTAAAATTCTTGACACTCATGGCATGCAAACACATTACCATGTGGATGCATCTCTACTCTAGTAAGGGTTTGATGGTTACAATATAAACATCATTAGATGAAGTCAATTATAGAAGGAAGAGATTAAAAAATAGTTCACCTCCTAGTTGAGTGAGGGTTCACTTTTCTATAGTTATGATAGTTGGACTTCCAATTCCATAGTACGGTGATAAGTTATCTTATATGGCATCTACCTAGAGATTACCACATGGAATGATGTGTCACAATAGGAAACTAACACATAGATGTTGAGTGTTGATACCATTGAACAATGTAGGGGTGATGCACTGTATGTTGCACTACATTACGATATCATACATAGGTATAATAGGGGTACATAAGTGATGCACAATGTCTCAAGGTGATGCATATGGTGCAAAGTTTAAAAGACATCGTGTGGAAATATGCAAGGTGATGTTCTAGTGCAAGAATATGTTGTGATACTTTATGCATGGAAAGATATACCCCAAGCTAGGGGCACTCAAGGTTATTGTGAAGAGTTTCCAAACCCACATGTCTAGGCATAAATCATTTTCCTTTTATTGAGGATAAATGGTTCAAATTCCATATTTGGTAAGTTTTGGGAACTAAATTAATGTTATTTTACGTTATAACATTTAGCCTAATCAATGTATTTTCATACCTTTCGCATTTTAGAAAAAAATATGTGTGCCTTCGTAGGTACACATTATTATCACTTCAATGATCTGATCCTTCTATTTTATGTGCAAGTGATCAAGATCTAAGCTTATAGGATGTTGAGATTCTATTGGCTTAAAAAAAGGTGGGACATATGGCTTAAATAGTTCCACATTAAAGACAAGATTCAAACTCAATTAATGTGGCAAGTCAAGAAAAAAATCATCATCTCTAGTTACACACAATATGGTGTATGAACCATAACACAAAGGCTTATCTTCTAGTGTGGAACATTGAAGCATACTTTTTTAATATCCAACCAAACCTTATCATCCACCTTGAACTCATGAGGTGTGTGGTGTGCATCACATCACTATTTTTATTTTATTTTTATGTGTGATAGTATTTACTAAACCTGGGAATGAGCACCCTAATGTGTTATAGAAACTAATACATTTTTTCCACATATTTTTATTGTGTATAATGTATAAACTCAATTCTCATCACTTTCATGTTGAATTTTAAATCAAATTGACTTTATGCAACAACACATAAATCAATTTAAAAATCACTGAAACACCTGAATTTCCTAGCACACTTGACATGCATATTCTAAAACACATTGAGACATCCCTGATTGTGGTAATATACCATATCCAATAATCACCTTCACTTAATTCATCTCGAGTCAAATCAAAATTGTGAAAGAGACATTCTAGATTAATTAGGTTGAATAATTATTTGAGTTAAAAAAATTACATCACTTTGCATTAAGATATTTAAACTATATTAATTAACTTGATGTTCCTCTAATGGAAAATTCTATAGCTTTTTGGAATTTCTTATTTTCTTAATTCATTAATTGAATTATTCATCAACTCATATGGAAAGTGGAATCAAATCTCTGAATCATGAAATCATCATGACATCACACAAAAAGTTATCAAGCATTAACATAAATGCATGAAATATTATAAAATTAAACCCATGCCTAATAAACATAGACCCAAACCCAAAATATTAATGACATTTATTATTTAAATTTGATTAAATTATGGCCATACATCTTGATCTTGATTGGACAGTCAAAATAAATATGAAAATTCTATAAATACAAGGCCCATTTGACATTATAATTAATATTTTGAGTGTAAAATTTTATGCATAAATCTAGTAAGAGATTCAACAACTCTTCACATTGATTGATCAAACCACCTGCAAACAAGGGGAGATGTTGTCAAAATTAACAAGTGACATTGATAAAGACTCCTAGATCTATAATTGGGCACAAATATGTATGTATGTCATCTTATAAGGTAATATCCAAATGGAAGGTAAATTTGTCTTTGGTTTTATTTCTATTTGATAGTTTTTTGCCTCTAGTCATGCTCAACCCAAGGGATCATGCTTGAGTTGTTATGTTTGTCAATTGTTTCTATGTTTGATTTGGTATACTAACATGAAATAACCTCTCTTGTAATCTTGATATGCATATGGCATGCTTAATGGTGACCAAAATTCCATGAATCCATCATTGGAAGTCATCTAGGACTTTAAATTAAAAAAATTGGAGCATTTTCAAGCTAAAACTCTTCAATATTTATTTAAAATTTGTTCAAACCATGAGACTTAATCTGGTGTAGGTTCTCTCTGTGCAACCACAAGTTCATTCTCTATAAGCATGGATTTGTAACTAGTAGTCATGGCATAGTTATAACCACTAACTTGACTTTAGCCTCTATCTATCCCTTTTATAATATTACATTTTTGGAATTGTGGGTTTGCCTTTAGAAACCACAAATTTGTTCTCTATAAGCATGATTTTATTTTCTATGTAACATTTTTTTGTAAGTTTATGATATCACATTTATAGAGTGTGAATTTATTCTAGATCCATGATATTATAAATTGTAAGCATGTTTTGGGTCTATTATTTATGTTGTTTTGCAGGTTAATAATATCATGGCTATCGACTCACGAGTTCATTTGTCCAACTGAAAGTTTGTGGCCTTTTTATAAAATGTTTCATTCTCTCTAACTTTTATTTTACATTTTTTCAAACTTGCATATCTCAAGCCATGAGTTTTTATTCTCATTCATGGATTTGTCTCTTTTAACTATGATTTCATACTTATTTATTTTCCCTGTTGGTTTTTAAACTTGAGCCTGCAGAATTGCTAGTTTGTTATAATACCCACATCTTCATTCTAGCTAAGCTTTATTTTATCTTCTTTGGTTGACTATGTGTAGGTTTTCAAATTTGTACCTATGTGTTTCAAACCTATAGTTGTATACTTCAATGCCATCATTGTTGAAATATGAGTTCATTCTAGGGAGCTAAAAACTTTAACTTTCAACATCTTTTTTGCAAGCCAAAGACCGAAATCAAAATTATAACTATTTTTATAGGTTTCACTAGTTAGAGAAGTGGATTTATTGCCAAACAAAGCATGTTCTTATCTTACATTAAAAAAATACTAACACTTTGATTTAATGCTTTTAAGACATTTAATTTCTCTCATTTGCTTATGTATTTTATTGCTTGCTTGTGTAATCTTTTTGTGCCTATGCTCTCCCTTTGTCCCCTTTGGGGACTCTAGGTGACCAAAAATAACATATATTACTTATTGTTTTATTTGAAAGAGTGTTGGAGTATTCTCTTCTCTTACCCATTTATGGGGTCCTAAGAATAAAAAACAACACTTTTTCTCTTTCATTTTGATCGAGGGGGTGAATTTCATCTCCTTCTTACGAGTCCATAGGGCACGGTGATTTGGATGTCATTCCCTAATGTATGTACTAACCTTGTACATTCAATATTGTATATAAATAGATGTTATTATTAGTCACTATTAGTTGATCGACTGCATGTTTTAAGTGTATCCGTGAAGTAATGGGGCTTTCATTCTCCACTACAAACCTTAGACTACACCCCTTAGAGCCTGATTCTTAGGTATCACTTCACCAAAACCTTTATGACTGAAGTGAGCATGAAGGGACTTGAACCTATCATACTGCCCATTATATATTTCTCCTATGATGAATTTTGAGCCCCATGTATCATAAGGAATATCGAAGACCATCTAGATATCCTTGTAAAAATTTAGCTTAATACCATCAATCATAAATGATTTTGTAGTGTGAGGGAAACCAACCTCCCCCAAGATTTCACAATGTATCACTTGAATTGAGGGTTGAGTGAAATCAATTTGTCATCATGTTGTAAAAATGTTGGTCTTTTGATCATGGGCCTAGTCAAGTATTTACCTAGTTGTCTAGGTTGGATTAGGCTCGTTAAAGGGGGGTGTAGGACCTAACTATTCCTATGGTGCTCAAAATTTAGCACTCAACTATGTTGACATCAATATATATAAGGCACAAGCCTTATATTCTCACCTAAAGTGCAATAGAGAAAAGACTAGGGTTTGTGTTGGACTAGTTGTGCCATGGTGCAACTCTATTCTTCAAGGGCTTGGGTTAGTATGACGATGGTTGGACATTCATGGGTACAAGCCTTGGGTTACATGGGCTTAATGGCATTCAAGCACTTGAGGGGTAATCAGGTATCTGGTTTAAGAACTTTGACATAGACTTATGCTTAGGCATGGGTATCAATTTGGGGTACAGGTTATTAACCATACTTAATGCATGTCATATATTAACGTGAGGTTCATCATTAGTTATAGGCCCACCATGAATGAACCAAGTTAGAAGCTCATGAGAGCTTAATATACATTTGACAGAATAAAGTATGCAATTTGATAAACATTCACAAAATGTTATTATTAATAGAGTTCAATAATAATACATGTGTAGTCAATATAAATTGAACAAAAGCTCAACGTAAACTGCTAAAGGCCCAAGCTCACAAGTGAGCTTGGGAATTATAATAGGAAGCATCAAACAACATCCTGAATTGATTTCTAAAGCCTAATGACAATTATCTAGCAACAATTCACTAGAGATTTGCTACTCTAGTTCATCTCTCCTTTCCAACTGAACTTGGATTCATTTTATAGGGTTTTAAAACATCCTAGGATCATGGGGAATGGAGCACACAATCACTAAGCTAGTACTGGAAGTACACATCCTACTTTTTCCACTATGTTTTGTCTTTAATGTGTAGTTACTATCATGTGCATATGCTTCCTAATGTTGCTTGATTTAAAATGAGCTACTTGTATTTAATGGCCCATCACTATCCCATGTGACCACTTCCCAATGTCAATTGATTCAAACAAAGTAGTTATCCACTAACTAACTAGCACTGCTAGAAGACAAAACAACAATCATCCTCCATGATTACCTCATGCTTAGGTGTTCACTAAATTGGCACATATCCACTACTTATCTTGAAAAGGGGTGCAACATTACCCCATGCAAAAACATTAGTTCACCCTCAAATTATCCTTCCAGTGCCTTAGCTGTGTAAAATTTGAGCGTGCTCTACTATAGTTTTGCCTTGAAGTCTTCAAAGCCATGGATTGTAAGCTTCATTTCTTTAATGGCACCATCAATCTCCATAGTGGTAGCTTTGAGTGTGATCACATCAGTGTTGTCTAGTTTTTTTGGAAGTCCTCTAGCCTTTCCTCTACTTTCTAGACCTCACCATTTAAGATGGCTCCTTGCTCGCTCACATTTATCTAAAATACATGAAAGAGTTCTTCTAGGTCTTGCTCCTAGGTCTTTAGTTGTGTGCTCAAAGTGTTTACCTATTCCATAATTTGCATCCACTCAGCCTTGCTTATAGTTAATGCTTACTTCATCAATGCATCTTTCTCCCCTTTCACCTTTTGGATGCACACATTGATGATAGACACTTGGGTGGAGAAGTTTAAAAATATAACATCAACATCATCTATGTGCTCTTCCAATCTTGCAAAGAGGCCTTCTACCTCATCGAGTTTTTTATTGAGCTCTTCTTGATGGATTTATAAGGGTCTTCTTCCTCTTCTATCACTAGCTTCATCTTAAGGAACATCTATTCTACCAACATGCACACCTTATCAACTTCTAAAATTTTGGAAGTGTCAATACCATCCAAAAGGGATGGTTCTATTTCTTCAACATGCTCAACCAACTACTTGAGCTTGAGCTTTATGGCATTAATTCCTTCCTCTACCTTCAATTCTATATTTTTCCATTTTATGGCATGAAGATCATTAACAATGTTATTGCATGCTACCTTGGAGGCCATTTTAAGGAGGGCTTTAGCCAAACTTACTGGATTCATATCCTAGGAGTTGACAAGTTGGTAGTCATACCCCTCTAGTTTTTAGTGCTTTGGATCACTTTCATTGGCACCTTAAAGTGAGGCTCGTCCATGTAGCAATCAAGTGTAAAGGACACTTGCTAACATGTAAAAATACTCATCTTAGGTGTACCCCCTCTATGCCTTTTCCCTATAGCTTGGCTCAAATTCCTCTTTTTCAATGTCCAATTCCATCTACTCTTGATCCTCTCTGCTAGTGTTGTTGCCTTCTTTGGTGACTTCTTATTCTCTTTCCTATAGGGGTTCTTTTTCTTTAGACTTTTCCCCTTCATCCACTTCTTCTTCTTGGTGAGAACCTCCTTAGGTTCCTTCTTAGCACTAGCCTTCTTTGTTTATTCCTTTAAGGTACCAGCATCACCTTCTTTGTCTCTAGGTGCCCCTTTAGTACTAGGGCATCCCTGTTCTGTAGCTTCCTCTGTTGGGTTTGTGTGGGAGCTAGGTGCCTCTACTATTTCATCTTTTATGGGTTTCGTGCTTGTGGCAACCCTCTTATCTTCTTTTTCTTTCTTGGCCTTCTCTTTCTGGGCCTTCTTTATCTCCGCCTTCCTCTTCTTTATAACAATGGCAGTTCTTTCCTCCTCAACACTTGTCTCCCTAGCCTCAATCTTGTTAATTTACACTTGGGGGTCATGCCCTTGTCCCTCATTGCCTCTCTTTTTCGATGCAACTCCAGCATTGCTTTAATATGATCCTGATCAAGGCCCATGTTCTTCTATTTATGCCTCAACTCCTCTTCATCTTATAAAGGCTAAATTTTGGGTTATTTGGTTAGTGTGCTTGATGGTCCTACTTCTCCAAGCATGATAGTAGTGCCACCTTATAGAGCCTCATGTATTTCCACTACACTGGGCTCTTTGTTTTTCCTACTGCCTTACACTTTTCAACCTCAACCTTCTTAATCCCTTCCTCCATTATGCCAGCCTTCTTCATTTCTTCTTTTCTCTTTAATATCTCCCATGACTTCTGAATGTCTACATTATTAAGGCCAAGATTCCTCCATGCTTGTTCCTACCTTGCCTCTTCTCTTTGGGGTAGTGGGGGAGTTTCCTCACTATATGAAGAGTCATCTTGTTTGAGCACAATGTACATGCCCTTCCCCAACTCTACCTCCTTTTCCATCTCTTCTTGCACCTCTGTGCCTACTAGGGTTATGGTGGCCATCACCAATGGGAACTTTAGCTTCTTTTACTTCTCCTTTGAGATAGGAGAAATCTTTGGCATGAACTTCATGTGTTTATTTTTAAGGGCTAACAAAAAGGCTTCATCACCTAGGGTGATTTTAAACTTGATGCACTCCTTAATCTCCTCAAGTGTCTCCCCCTTTTTCTTCTTGGGAGACTTCTTATTTTTAGTTGGTGTCAGTGTTCCTTCATTGTCGATCTTGATGGGGGGGTCGTTAGTCTGCTCAACCTTGGGGCCCTTCCTTCTTGGCTTCATGTCATGGTATAACCTATGAATGTGCCCAAGTATGGTTACTTCTTAAAAAGGGTGGATGTCAGTACGATCCAAATCATCTTCTTCATCCCTTATCATTTTTATATCTGGGCATACGAACTACCACTGCACCTATTATTTTCCATGTCTATCTCCCTTACTAGGATATCCAACTATTGCATGATGGGGATCTTTATAAGTGCATGCCTAAAATACTTGCCTGAGAAGGTGATGGGAGCTTTAACTAGCCTAACATGTTACCATCAGTGAGCAATAAGCACACTATGTAGAAGTGTTGCATAATGGTAAAGATCACCATTCCATACATGTTCTTAGGGATCTCCTATGGGATGCACCACTCCAACATGAATGCCTCTATATACTTCTCATACCACCCTAACACTCAAGTTTTATAATTTATGCTAAAGGAATTGGGGTAAATGAAATCCTTGTACTTCTGAGTTAGGGAGTAATTATGCTCTGGGAAAGTCTAGAGATTATCCTCATTCCCATCTGGTACTCCAATTTCCTCTATGACTATCAGAATTAGAATGGACCCTCACCTAAAGGTCCCCTTTGTTGTGTGGCATTCCATTGCTTCTTTAAAAACTCCTCAGTAATAAATTTTTAAATATTAAACTTTATGCCCTGTGCCATATGGTAGGTGATGCAGAGGTAAGTTTTTGTTACGTTAGTCTATTGACCATTGGGGCAAAGTTTTGAGATTATGAAGCACATTGCCACCCTCATACTAGGGTCTTTAAATTCTTTAATGAGAAATATGAAGCCTCATTGTATTAATTCAGGAGCTTTGCAACGTGCTCCACCTCTTCATTATCGCTCATCATCACATGAATATCTGTTATAGTGCCTGAAAGACCAATTATCCTTGCTATGAGGTGCATCAAGATCCTTATGCTCTTCCCTAAAAAGAATATGTGGTCTCCATGGACTCACAAAAAAAGTAATTGAACAAGTTACTCTATCTTTCCAAAGCATAGTAACTCATAAAGCTAAGTTGTAATAGAGGTCATCAACCTGTCTTGGATTGAGACATCAAACAATGTTGTACCCTACTTCATCTTATTCATTGTATCGACCATCCAATTTGATGATAGATATTTCACATGCCTAGAGGTATGATGGTTGTAATCCTTTAGTTGATAGGTGTGTGTAAAAGAATGCCAATTTTCCCCTACTAAGACTTCTTGGGGAAATTGCATCACCTAGTAGGACATCTTCATTAGCACCTCAGTGTTGACTTGCTCATTGTTGACTCCTACTTATGATGTTGTTATTTTTTTAGAGGTTACTTATACTAATATGAATGCTTGTTTTAGATCTTGTTACTATAGGCCAAATCCTTTCCAATTCTAACCCATCCTAAATCTACTAGTATTGAAGCATGGTATGTTAGGTTTGCCAAAACCTTAAATTATTAGTGGTGATTCATAGTCAGGAGATCTACAACTGTACCTTTAGCTTCAATTTTCATGGGCTATTAATGGTATCCTTAGTAGCAACTCACATTTCTATGGACCGGTTCCTACAAAAATCTCTTGCCATACCTCTCTACACTAATCTCAATGTGAGTGTAATTTCTTTTGCTTCACAATCATTCACTTTAGGTGCCTGAGGGTGTTCAAATTCTTTCTCTAGTAGGGTTTTTGTGCTTTGTCTCTCTTTTTTATTGGTTTTATTTGGTTTGATTAACATCTCAAGTTCACACAAAGTTTGTAATCAAAACTAGTCTGTTGCTTGATGTTTTATACCCTAATTTCATCTACCATATTTAATGCAAGTGTGATAATGGTGTGGTAGCATCTAGATTGATTGAACTCCACAAAATTATATAACATATATGAAAGTCATCTCCACCAATTAATTTAATGTGGATCTTTTTGCCTTCACCTTCACCTCATTCAATGTTCCTAATGGTATTTCAGTGAAGTGACTTGTGGTTCAAATGGTCACTTATCACTCAAATATGGGTGGATTCGAGCTATCTAAGACGATTCTCCTGCATTTTGTTCTCTTGGCATGAAGTTCATGTTCAATATCGTAACTTGGCTACATCACCTCACATGTGTGTGATTCAGTCTCCTTGATTCCATCTTCTTTTCTTACTGTGCTTCTATTTCAAGCATGCTTATCTATCTTGGTCAATTTTTTTGCTTCATCTTGCCTTGGCTTGTCCTACTCCATACAAATCCCTTATGATAACCCTTTAGCACTTGATTATTCTCTTATAATTCTCTTATGCATGATCATTATGTGCATCTTCACTTTCTTTCTTGTGCATGATCATGTGCATCTTTACTCCCTCTTGTGTGACTCTCTCAATTCAAAATTGCTTTAATTTTAGTGGGATCCATGTACCTATAACTTAGGTGTCAAACATAGGTGCTTAAAAGACATCCTCTCTCAAATAACCTAATTGGAGTTATGCTTGGAAGCATTGAACTAGTTATTTTATGAGCCTAAATATGCCTTGTTATTTGAATCTTGTGCATGAAGATCTGGTGCACCTTGCATCAAACCCTGAAAAACTTCATGCACCCATTACTTAGGTGCCTAGCCTCATACACTTAGAAAATGTAAGTGCTTGACTCATCTGGCTAGAATTATGTGTGAAGTGTCTATAGATTTTCCCAATGACCTCAAGGATCCACTTTTTCACTCTTTATACCACTACCCAATGAATGAAACAAAACAAAACAAAAAGGAACTGTTTGGATTGCCCCAAACATTATTTTTGTCATCTCAACTCAAATCAACTAGTAACCATGAATTTAGTGTCCTCATGGCACAAATACCATCCTATTGCCAATATGGCTTCAGCCTGTTACCATTGAAATGCCTAGGGAACATTTTGTCAGTCAACATGTGTAACTTGCATGTGCCTATCTCCAATATGTGGTGGATGATATAGGGGTCCATCTACCTTATATGTAGTTTGCTTGGGTGTTTTAAATACTTGGATTCATAGAGAAAAATGAATTCTTCTTCTACTAGCACCTTGTTCTTTATATGCTTGTCATGCTATAGCTTCTAGCACACCATTTCTATCTATTGGCTCCACTTTGCTTGGATGTACATCTCATCTAAGTGTTCCAAGTCCTTCACCCTTGTGTTGAGTGACTCTTGGTCATCTAACCAACTAATGCATGTAATGCGCAATTATGGTACCAAGAACTTCATTGGTAGGATCACGTTAGGACCAAACACCAGTCAAAATGGTGTAGCGTTTTTCAAGCACTTATAGGTTATGCAATATACCCATAGTACTGCTGACACATGATCATCCCAATCCTTATGACCAATGTTGCATATATTTATGATTTATGTTCTTAGTATTTTTTTAAATGCCTCAGCTATGCCATTTGTTTGTGGATGATAAGGGGTCATTTTATGGTGCACGACCATATACTCAGTCAATAGGATGCACATCATTTCATTGATAAAATGAATGCCCTTATCACTAATCAAACTAAGTGGGCACATATAATGGCTTATTATATTTTCCCAGATGAAGCATGTGGTTATGGTGGCTATGCAAGGCTATGCAATCTTTTATCAATGTGGCCTTGACCTATTTGGTGAAATAATTTATGGTTGCCAGGATATACCTTGCACCTATGTATCATGCTATGAGAGTTATCGACCCAAAAAAATTAATGGACCATTTATCAAATGGTATATGGGAAAGAATGGGGATGAAGGGCATCTTATCTTGAAGGTTAGGCTTCCCTATGCATTGGCATATATCACATGACTTGGCGTAGTTATTTACATCTTAGAACAAGCTTAGCCACCATAAGCCTGATTGCAACACTTTTCATGCCATTGCATCACCAATACAATGTCCTCCCGCTATGCCTTCATGCACCTCTTACAATATGGAGTCTCTTTCATGCTTCAAGACACATCGACATAACACTTCATCTCTACCTAGCTTATACATTTCTCCACTAATGAGTTGAAAGGGGGAAGTATTAATTATTAGCTATTTCTTCTCTTTATTTATCATAGTTTGGGTGTAACTCTAGATGTTAGAAAGGTGATGATCTTTGCCAAATTTTTAGGGATTCACTAGACTCTTTTTAGTTGCACGTCTGGCCTGCCATCCTCAATAGGCACTACTATATCACCAGAATTGATGTGAGATAAATGGTTTGGCCCCAAGTTCTACTTCCTAGGCTTCAAAACAATAGAGAACTGGAACTCCTAGAATATATCTATCCATCTTTATATGTACCTATGTAAAATAGGCTTGTTCATGAGGTAGTTGAGAAACTCATGATCAACAAAAAAGACAAATGGGGTTGCCAACAAATATTTTCTAAATTTTTTCAAGGCATAGACCATGGCAAGCACCTTGTGCTCTGTCATTATGTAATTATGCTCTACTGAGGTCAACTTTATGTTGGAAAAGGAGATGGGATTATCCATTTTGCCTTTGCCAAGCTATGCCAATCATAGAGCCAGAAGCATCAACATGGACATGAAAAGGTGTTGTCTAGATAGGGAACTGTATGATAGGCACATTATCTAATCTAAGATTCAGGGTCTCAAAGGCATCCTTTTGTGCTTTACCCCAGTAGAATGGTCCATCTTTGTGCAAAAGATCTTTTAGCAATGCTGCAATCTTCATATAACTCCTTATAAATTTTTTGTAATACCCATAGTGGCCAAGGAAGGTGCAAACATCTTTCTATGTGCAAGGAGTTTGGAGCTAAATGATGATGGTGATCTTCACTAGATCGATGAGAAACCATCCTTATAGATAATTTTCCTGAGGAGGGTTCCAAATGGTGTTGCAAAGATGTACTTTTTTAGGTTTAGGGATATCTAAAGTTATCTATACTTCTCAAACATTAGGCATAGGTTATCACAATGGTCCTTGACAAGGCCATACACCATCCAATCATCTAGGTATGCTTGGAAGAAACTGTGGATGGAATATTTGAATGCAGTGATCACCACTCTAGAGAACATGATTGGTGTATTCTTGAGTCCAAAGGGCATCACATTATAATAAAAATAACCCCATTCATTCACAAAGGTTATTTTGGGCTTGCCCTCTTTTTAAATCTAGACTTGGTGTTAGCCAAAGAACCCATTAGTGAAGGTGGAGATTTCATAACCTACAACACCTTCCAAGACTTCATCAATGAACAGAGTTGGGAAGGGGTCATTCACACAAGAAACATTCAATATTTTATAATCGATGCAAATATGAATGTGCCCATCCTTCTTTATGTTTATTACTATTGGGCTCACCCATTTAGACTCTTACACATGGTAAATGACCCCTATGGCTAGCATTGCATCGATCTCTATTTTGACCTTGGCATGGAGGTTGGGATTCATCCTATAGGGGCACTTTTTTACTAGTCTTGCACCATCGATTAACTTTATGTTCATATTCCCAAGGCAGGCATGTGTGACTTGCATATCCTGATAAGTCCTAGGGAACAAGTCTTGAAATTCCTTCAAGAGTTCTATGATGCACGCCATCTCTATGTCAGACCAATAGATGCCTAGAGTAGCCATCTTTGGCTCTCCCTCTACACTGATATCCACTTTGATAGTCTTAAGTGGGGTATGTTATGGCTTATTATTCTCCTAGTGTGAGCCCTTAACTTACCAAGTTCCCTCTATTGTCTCAACATGAAGATGAGTGGTGTCTTCTTTACCAAGAGCATTATCATCTACTTGGTGCATCAGTTTCCTTTTAGAGGTTAGCATTTTCCAGTAGCGCTCCTTCCAAATTTCATCATCTTCCTTGCTTGAGTCCTGTTGAGAATTTTTTCCTAAAATAAGGTTGGGAACACCAACCCTTTTCTTTGAACATGTCTCTCAAATGCTTCTCAAGGATGGTGGTGTCTTTGAACACTACCCTTTGAATTACTTGTAATGGCTCAACTAGTTCTAAGTTCTATGTGGAAAAGGAGAAGGTGTTGACAAAATTATCCTTAAAGGCCTCCCAATTGGTTATCTCTTGGTGCATTTTGTTGACCATGTACCATGTTTGTGACCATGTATTTAGAGTCCTAAAAAAGGTGTGTACCCATAAGTTCTTTAGGGAAATCACACTATAGTCAGTCCAGTCTTTTCACATAGGCCCACATGCACCACAAGGTCAGATTTTCTAGAGTACATCTAGATATCTAGGTTCTTGTTACTCTTCCTAAATCTAGTGCACATGGCCACCTTTACCTCTAGCCAATTCGTTAAGTTAGACCTTTGTGATGCCCACTAATATGTGATAGTGATCCTCAAGGTATACACAAGTATGCCCATGCTATCTCTCTCCTTGGGGATACATGCTTCAAGGTCACAGACATAACTTTCCACTAGGTTGCTCCCTTCAAATTTTGGAAGCACTGCAAGCTTGTCTTTGCTCAATTGAAGTACCCTCTTTCCTTTGTTCTACTAGTGGGGGACCCATCATTTCAAAGCATGATAAATCTAGACCCAACCAATGTTCATGGGATTTGGTGCCTTTGTTTGCACAAAATGACATTTGTGACCATTGATCTCATAAATTTCTTCAATCCATCAGTTAAAAGTGACATTGATGGTGTCTGAGGCTGACTGCCCATCCTCCCAAGAGAGCACTCCTTGATTAGAAGGGTTGATATTCTCGATGCCTTGTACCATGATGTTATATATATGGTTTATCTCATCCTCTAGATCAATGCTCTCCACATAAGGGGGTCCTTGGTCACTTGAAAGGGGGATCACTACCCTTTCCTTTCCATTTTTAAAGGTCATGTATCACTTCTTGAAGTACATATCTGCATTATTGGCATAGCACCAGGGCCTTCCTAGAAGCACTGGGTAGTTATCCTATTCAACCAAATCAATAAACTCAAAGTCAGTGTGGAATATAGCACTCATAATATCTACAATGGTACCCTAAAAAAATTTTATTGACTAAGCTCAAGTCTTGTTAGCCATGAAAAGTACATGGGGAGAAAGTCTCAAGGCTAGCCTACCCATCTTCTCCCATGCATTCTTGGTTAGGATATTAACCTTTGTGTTAGTGTTGATCAATACCTTGTAGATGGACCATCCATTGATGGTGGCATTTACTAGTAACTTGTGGTCATACTCTGTGTTTTGAGTATGCCTCACTTGATGTGCCCACTCCATATGTGATGCAATAACTTCATTTATGTGGGGCTTAGTAACTTTACTTAGTTATGTCCTTGCATGCTATAAGAGAAAACTTTTTAGCAGGAGAAGCATCCCATCTATTTGTATGGGGTACAAGATCTCTATCATCTCATATACTTTATCCTCCTCGCTATCTTTATTTTTGCATGAAGCTGTAGCCTATGCTTCTAGATCTCTGGCCAGTTGGAGTTCTCCTTGTAAATTTTGTATTACATTCATGGCTTGTTGCAGGACATTCTTTTGACATGTAGGGTTAGGGTAGGGCATAGATTTTAGCTTAGGTCATGTTATTCATTTGGTGCAACTTGGTTCATCATATTCTAGGTGTAGCTCTTGTGTTGGCATAGTTAGTAGTTGAGTTATGAACCCACTCTATGTGGTTGCCTACACTTTGATTGGCTCTATGCATGATGGCTATGCATTTGGATCCCATTTCATATCTTTAGGCTTGCACTTGATCATCCCTACACCCCTATCGGTATCCATTTTTCCATGGGTTAGATTTTTTTACAAGTTAGGGAACTCCTCAACCTCATATGGTCCTTGACAATACCCGCACATTGGATGCATTAGGAAGTCATGCTAATAGTGCTTGGTCAACCCATACTTGTAACATGATCATAGTGGGAATATTCCTCTACTGCATCCTCTACCTCACCCTTTGGCACTTCTCTAGTTTCCATATCCAACATTCTATTGGCCATAACCTTCATATCTTTAGTTTGCCTACCCTCTAACTATTATAGTTTCCTATCATACACCTCTCTCCATATTCTAGTGCATCTCATCAATTGCTCGATAGTCAGTTGTGTTATGAGTGTAAGCATCACATAACTTATAATAGATGGTTGTGCTGACCTGACTAGCATGTTTCAAGAAAGGGCAATTATGAACATCATGCATCTCATGACAAACTTCACAGTTGAGAAACAATGTGCGCACATTCCTTCAAGAGTAGTTATTGTTATTATGACCATCCGTCTCACACTCTATGCACCACAACCCACTTTGAGTGTCTTGTGATGAGTTAATGGTTATCTTCTATAGTTGGGAGGCCATAAATGCAATTTTCACCTCTATGAAAGGGCTAATTCCTATATCAACACTCCTAACCACCTTGGCCTTGAGTGCAGATTCAAGCATTTCTTGAGGGTTTGTGAATGTTTTCATGGATATCATCCTTTTGAAAGGCACTAGAAATCCTCTAATGAACCATTGCACATGCTGGGAGGGGTAAATGTCATAAGGGAACTTGTGATAGAGTGTCTTGAATCTAGCATCATACAAACACATGCTGTCTGATAATCCTTGGTTGATCTCCTTGAGTACAGTAATGCTCTGCTACTCAAACTTAGGTATATCAAACTCCTTCAAGAAGGCTCCCTTTAATGTGTCATAATAAACCATAGCCTAGTTAGGATCAAACTTACTATACCAATTATGGATGTGATCAAGTAAGGTTGTCATAAATTGGGTTGCCTTGCGCTTAGATTGGCTTATTCCCTGAGCACTCCATTATAATTCACATTTGAGCACATTTTCTATGGCATTCTCCATGCCTCGATACTCTGATAGGCACATGGCCATCTCGTAATAGATCTAAGGCTGGGGAGTAGTTGGTGCCTGGGGTGCTTGTCCTCCTAGCACTTGTCCTGACATTGGTCCTTGAATGCCTCCACCCACTAGGGCAAGCATTGGTTTGATGGTTATTATTGGCACTACATAAGATGATGGAGTTGTACTACTGACTAGTAGTGCAAGGCCACTTCTTATGGGTTGTTGCCCCAAGTTGCATAATTGACATTACCTAAACTGGGGTATTTGCACTCATGTTCTATGTAGTTGGGATAATGCCTTGAGATCTAGAGGTATCTTTACTTACCTCCTTGTATGAGTTGACTTGTTCAATCAAATTTTTTTGGTCCAAATTTATAAAATGATCAAAGTCTACATCAATAAGGTTAGTTTTCAATCTTCTATTTTCCTTTGGGGAATCTAGTATATGAGCCCACGTCATAGGTTTAAAGCGGGTAGGTGAATCTAGTACATATCCAATGGTCAAGTTCTAAAGGGATCTCAAGCATTCACCCATCAACTATGAAGCTTGTTGCATAGCTTTAAGGGCTCCTCCCTTTGGGCACAACTACCATTCAAGAGATCCTTCCCCATGCCCTTCTTGCTCACTATGGGTCCTCTTAGCACTTTTAGGTTCCAAATCTTCTGTTAGTTTGTGCCTCCTCTTGTTATAAGCTTGTCTCATGAGCTCTTAGTTGTCAACCTACTCATCCCCTTCCATTATGCCTCACCTACACATCCCCTTCTTCCCTATTGCACTGCTCATATGTTAGAGGAATTTAGCCTTCCATCCTCACTATTTTGAAGCTATAATCTACCATCAGCTTCTTGAGTTTGGTGATAAGTTATTTCACAAATGTGTCTCGAGGCTCATGCAAGAACTGATACTCTACTTCTTCAAGGTAGGAGTATGTTGATACCATGAACTCAAGCATGTAGCTATTCAGTACGCCTTGCCACCATTTATCTCTAGTCCAAGTGCAATCTAAGTTTTTGAGCCTTTCTAGGTGTTATTTCATCCACTTGAGGCATTTTCTATAGCTTCATCTTCTAGGGGTCACATAAGTAGCCAACTAACGATACACTTGCTCAAGTAGCTTAAAAAATAAAACATCATAGAAGGCATCATACAAGTGGTTTTGGACCCACGTCCTTGGGTTTTTTCCTCTACAAGTTAGATGCCTCAGTGCAAAGTTATCCTCCACTTGATCCATCCAACACTTGATGTTCTTGTGGGAGAGTCAGAGCATTGTCCTAATGCACCATTATATCAACAAAATTCAACAAGTCTTAGCAACAAAACAAAAATGTTGTAAAAAATTTGGTCTTTTGATCATGGGCCTAGTTGTCCAAGTCAGATTAGGTTTGTTCTAGGGGGCATAGGCCTTGACTATTCCTATGGCATTCAACATTTAGCAGTCAACTATGCTGACATCAATATGCATAAGGTGCAATCCTTATGTTCTCACCTAAAACGTAGTGGAGAAGGGATCGAGGTATGTGTTGGCCTAGTTGCGCCATGACACAACTCTATTCTTCAAGGGATTTGGTTAGTGCGATGATGGTTCGGCATTCATGGGTGCAAACCTTGGGTTTCATGGAATCAATGGCATTTAGGCACTTGCGGGGTAATGAGGTATCTGGTTAAAGAACTTGGACATATACTTGTGCTTAAGCATGGGTATTAATGTGGGGTGTAAGGTCTTAACCATACTTAATGCATTTCATATATTGGTGTGGGGTTCATAATTAACTATAGGCCCACCATGAACGAACTAGGTTAGAAGCTCACGAGAAATTAATATACATTTGACAAAATAAAGCATGCAATCCAATCAATATTCATAAAATATTATTCATTAATAGAGTTCCACAATAATACATGTGTAGTCAATATAAATTGAGCAGAAGCTCGACATAAACTACTAAGGGCCCAAGATCATAGGTGAGCTTGGGTGTTACAATAGAGAGCATCAAATAGCATCCCAAATTGAGTTCTAAAGCCTAATGATAATTATCTAGCCATAATTCACCAAAGCTTTACTACTCTAGTTCATCTCTCCTTTCCAACTGAACCCAGCTTCCTTTTATAGAACTTTAAAGCATCCTAAGATCACGGGGAGTGGAGTACGTCGATTGCTGAGCTGACACTAGAAGTATACATCCTGCCACCTCCACTACGCTTTGTTTTTAATGCATAGTTGTTGGCCCGTGTGCCTACTTCCAAATGTTGCTTGATCCAAAAGGATCCACTTGTCTTTAATGGCCTGCCACTATCCCCTGCACCCACTTCCCAATGTTGATTGATTCAAACGGAGTTGTTAACCGTCAACCAACTGGTGCCACTAGAAGGCAAAACAATAATCATCCTCTATGATTCCTTCATGCCTAGGTGTTCATTGAGTTGGTGTGGATCCACTACTTAGCTCGAAAAGGGGCCCAACACACTACTTTGAGTAAGGTATTTATGTGGACTGCGATTGTGTTGCACATCCATCTTACCATTAAAAATAGGGCTTATCTTGGATATCTATTATTAATTGTTTATTGTTATACCCATGTGTTACATTTCACGTACTTTACCCTTCAGATGAATCAATGATACTCTAAGTCTAAATATTTATCATTCAATAAGGCATTATGGTGCCCACATTTTGAATCATCTTTCTCTCATTCTAAAGAATTACACTATCCATTTCGATTTAGAGCTCAATCAACTCTAATTTCAACCAATTTCCAATATCAAGTCAATTCTAATTTTGAATTAAACACGGTTTCATTATGATTTCAAGATCAATTTTAATTTTAATTCAATTTCAATTCCAATTCCAAATTTGAAGGTAAGACAAAGTCAAACGAATTCAAACTTTCAAAGTCAAACAAAGTCAATTAAAAAAAATGTCGAGTCAAACGTTTCAAATTTTGAAAGTCAATTGAGGTCAACATTTCAATCAAATTAATTTTCTATGACAAATTTGAATCAAGGACATGACAATTGGATCATGATCTTGCTCCTATTTATTTCTACCTCTGCATATCTTAGATCTACTTGTGCATTTGTAGATAAGGTAAGTATTATCAATTTTTCGTGTTTATGTAATCAAATTACTGTTTTGAATGTACTTTCTATATTTAACGTAACTCAACAATTTAATTCAGAATATTAATTTATTTGAGTTTTCAATTAATTGGTCTACTTTAGAATAGTTTTATTCATCCTTGTGTATAAGCTATTCTACCCTTTTAACCTTTTATTCATTCTCAATTCAGAGTTAAACACCTTTATAAATAACCAATGGTTCCTAATCAAGTATGTTAGAAAATCAATGGTTATCACCTAGATTCTGAGTTCAATAATGAGACCCACAAAATGATCAACAAATGAAGGTCATTTTTTGTTTGAATAAAGGGACACACACCAATGTAGCCATTTAACATTGTTTCACATATATGCATGCATGCCTAGGGTGCTCCATGTAACTCATTGCACTTACATGTATTGCCAAGTATCTATAAAACACAAATAAGGGTAAAATGTAGGTATATATATGTAGTTGCAGGGAGTTCTAGGCATCTTCGGGTATTTTCTGGGAGGTACATGTATGCTCTATTTTATAACTAAACCATGGATGCACTCCAAAGGTTGGGCTAATATCCCTCGCAACCCATTGCGAAAATGTCACGATCAACCTTGAAATATATACGGATAATCATTGTGCCCTACATTTTGTCATGACACCTCCTAATAAATTGTGTTTTCACACATATATTCATAGGATCCCACATCCATACAAGGTTCCTCATAACTGATATTTAAATTGGGAAACCTCATAATGACAGAAAAAAGTATCATTAATAACCAATAGTCCCTGATCAAGTCTTGTAAAAAATCAATAGCTATCACCTCTTCGTAGAGTTAAAAATGGAGCCCAAAAAATGATCGACAAATATACGAAGAAATTTTTTTAAAATAAAAAACACACAAATATAAATAATTAATATTATTCCATTTCCATGAAAATATATCTAACCCAAATTATTTTTTAAGAATTATTTTTCCCCAATTAACTAATTTAAAACAAATTTTGTAATTTTTAAATTTACCAATCAACAAATTTATAAAAACATGTCGGCCAAAATTTGTCATGAAATGTACATAAAGTTAATTAAATTCCCGTGTCAAATTCACCAACGTTGCATGTATTTCATTAAAAAATCTTATTCGACGTTTCCGCCTCAAACCCAAAATATTGCTGGGTGAACACATCCACAGCAAAAAAAAGTCTTAATCTACGAAACGCTTTGCCATCCCACGGTCTACATTCTTTCCAAGGGCCTTGGTGCGCATCTCCACTGCTTTTGTCTAGCGACCTCACCCATGGTTTAACAGATGAGGTTAATCTCCAAGATGCAGACGGTCCATGTTCTTTTCGAGGACATTGGAGTGCATCTGCCGTAAGAAAAGATGCAGCAAGAGGTGAGGTAGTACTTCCCTGGTGCCCTGGCTGCCTCGGCAGCTGACGAGGCCCTCATAAGATAGATATATATAATTAATTTGAGAGCGACGGGTGGTGCCCTGGCTGATCCCTCATAAGATATATATATAGGGATCATAATGGCTGATCCCTCATAAGATATATATGGTGCCCTGGCTGATCCCTCATAAGATATATATATATATATATATATATATATATATATATATATATATATATCTCTTATGAGGGATCAGCCAGGGCACCACCGATCGCTCTCAAATTAATTATATATATATATCTTATGAGCTGCCAGGGCACCACCCGTCGCTCTCAAATTAATTATATATATATATATATATATATATCTTATGAGGGATCAGCCATGGCACCACCCGTCGCTCTCAAATTAATTATATATATATATATATATATATATATATATATATATATATATATATATATATATATCTTATGAGGGCCTCGTCAGCTGCCGAGGCAGCCAGGGCACCAGGGAAGTACTACCTCACCTCTCGCTGCATCTTTTCTTACGGCGGATGCACTCCAATGTCCTCGGAAAGAACATGGACCGTCTGCATCTTGGAGATTAACCTCATCTCGTAAACCATGGGTGAGGTCATGTCTGGAAAAAAATTGGAAAAGCAGCAGTGAAAGAATTCTATAAATACAGAATGTCAGTTGGGTTAGGACCCATGTTTTGAAATCAGCTTTTTGTTTCTCCCTACGTTGGCCACTGCTGCCTCAACATCGATTCCCACTCGACAAGAGGAGTTTTGTTCCTCGGAGTTCGGAAATAAATAATGGCAGGCTACGGCGATGTTGCACTTGCAGTTGATGTTGTTCAACATGATGGCGACGAAATCTAGTGGTACGCTTGGTTTTTATATAACCAGATTTGGTTGTTAAAGGGAGTCATTTCAGGTCACACAGAGGGAATCCGTGATCTGTACAACTTTTATGTAGCGATTCATGGACCAATCATCGCTGCAATATTTACCGTGCAAACAGTCAACGCGGAAATGCACTGTGTGACATGGTGGACTCTACCTATTCTACTGGCTATTGCCTCCGGAGGAATAATTGCGGCAATCGCTCTGAAGATCTTCCTCCAGTTTACTGCGTCAGTTAAAGCGCAACGTCTAGCCCAACAGCTTGACACTGTTCTCCACAGCATTCAAAGTGCACTGCTGATGAGGAGGAACCCCAATCTATTCTTCCGTTTGCAGAGCATGCGTATCGAAGTAAATCTCAGCGGCGGGCTGTCTCTGCGATTGTGGTGCGCTCAAATGACTGCGATTCTGGCAATATTAACGGTTTTCTCGCTTGTTCTAATGGTCTCCTGCAAATGTCTCGTCTGTTGAAAGGCCTTCCCACTACCAATTGCTTTTACATCTTCTAAGATTTACTTGGGGTTTCTGTTTCTGTTTACATTTAGCTCTGCCTAGTGTAGGTCTTGTTTCCCCCTGTACTGTGTCCTCGTAAAAGTTTAAGACTGTTAAGAAGTTTCACATGTTTTAATTTTTCTTTTGTTCAAAGATAGATTGTTATGGACAGATAGTTTTGGCTAATTGGGTGCCCATTTAAGAGTTTAGAATTGTTGTAAACAGGAGCTTTTATGGGCAAATTTTGGTCAAATGAATAATTTTCTTTACCCTTTTATTAGAGATAATAGATATGTGTATCGATTACATGTAATTATTCAGACTTCTTGTTTTTGTGGGGTGGATCCTGCCTCCTATCTATGCTTATGGACAAATTGTGTTTCAGTATGGAAAGAAATTCAAGATGTGTTTCCCCATATAGACACCCATGTTAGAGCACCATAACAGTATGCTCTCAACTCACTTGTTGTTAGAACATATATGTATTGTGGAGGCTATTTATACCATTTGATATCATTTCTTAGCTATCAAAAGATGATGTAGAAATAGTTATCAATTGCACACATTAAATTCAGGACAAGAAATCACACATTGGAATTTAGAGATACCAATATCGCTGCAATAAATCAATGTTTACATCAAAAAAACATAAAATAATCATACAAAATAGTGACAAAATCCAATCCTCCATAACAGGAGTATGTACATTACCATCTATATTTGTTGGCCATTCTCTAAACTCTTTGGTTATTGCAACTCAATGTCTAACCAATTGATCACACATGGTTACTAACCGATCTAAACTAGGCCTAAATTATATACAAGATGCCTAAGTAACTGATCACACATGGATATTGACCAATCTAAACTAACCCTAAATTATTTGTATAATATGTGGATCATCCATTATTGTAGGTAAACATTACATAAAATAGCCTAACTCTAACAAGAAGCATTTCACTTATTTCAACCTTTTGTGTTATATCTTGCTTAAGACTGATAATCCTCATTGATATTGCACTTGATATAAAATTCATAAAAAAATAAACATGGAGGTCACCATAACTATGGTGATATTTAGTTGCATTGATATCGTGTCTCCCATGCACACAACCATATAAACAAAATGTCCATGGATTTTGAACCTCAACTCAATATTTAAACAAATGCATATGAGCTGGTGAAGGATTGAATCAGGCAAATAAGGAATGTGGCATCGTGATATCTAAAAGTTGTATTGAAATTCTATGTGAAAAGACTAATAATATAAAGGGATATGTTTCTATGTGAAAATTTTGTAATGTTTATTGAATTGTATGCACATATTGTTCAAAGGCCCATGTTGTGTGTACTGATGGTGGCAAGCCATTTTGCTATTCATAAAACACTGATTGTAATTCAAAAGTACTTTTATTGGCCCACCATTCATCAAGATGTGTGGTTTGTGCTATTTATAAGCTTTTCAATTAGGGATAGGGTTTATACACTCCAATACCTATTCCTAATAGTCTTGAGAATTTGTGTCAATGGACATATTGGTTTTTCTAAAATAAGAGATATGCTTGATGAGTTACTAGTGGTAACATATTGGTCCAGGTGGATTCTCAAAATATTCCAGCATACCGGGAAAGGCCATTCTCATGGAATGCATTCATCTCGACTCTTGCATCATGCTTTGTAGTAATGCCAACACATGCTTTAGGCTCTAATATTACAAAATGCTTCCAAAATTCCCAAAATACTTCCAAGACCACCAGTCCATCTCTACCAGATGTCCCACACACATTTCTAGTGGTACGAACTAATTTGGGAAGATCAAGCATGGCAACATCCATGCGTATGCCAAACCTTATGTGGTCTTCATCATTGGCTTTATTAGGTTTCTTGATAACTACACCACCACTTGACGTGCATATGTTCCTTCTTAAGTGTGAAAAACGAGAGATTGATTTGGAGAATATGATGTCTTGTATCTTTTTCTTTTTTTTCTTTTTCTTTTTCAATATTGTATCTTTTCATTAAAACTCTTACCATCCCAAGGATTCACACCTTAAGTTTGAAAGGAAAATGCAAACAATATGAATATGATCAATGATAAGTGCCTTGTCTCCTCTCATGAAAAGTTTGTATTGTAATATTCAACAAAATCATGCCATTAAATTACCTTTTCAGCTTTTGATATATAATTTTATCTAGTAAAGTAAAATAAATGCTTTAACAAGGTGATGACACTAAGACTCATTTCCATAATTCCACTTACCAAAAAATCCCACTTACCATACTTTTTATTCCTACCATTTATGTTTTAAATCCCTCCATCCAACCAACACAATTTTTCCTTGAGGGATATTTATCTGAACTATTATGGATTGTGGAAGTTTAAAATTCCAAGATTGAGAATGTGAATTGGGTAGAGGAATCCAAGTCAAATTCAACTTTGATCAATAACACTAGCTTTTGGAGGAAGTAGTATCACATCCTTAGCTGAAGAATCAGAAACTATGTTCACTTCCCTAAGTTCATAAGCACTTCTATTTTATGCTAAATATTCATCAAATTCTTAATTTATTTTTTCTTTATCTATTGTTCCAAGAGGATGGGTCTGCATTGTCATTTCCTTGTCCATGTGCCTATGAATTTTTCCTATTAAAATATTGTTTCTAGGATGTTGTGGGTACTTCCTGGCACTATCTTTTCATGTTTCCTTTTCCCCTACCAAAAGGGAACGTGGTGGAATATATACACTAATAGTTAATTCTTGGGGAAGCTCTTTCCTCCATCCCTAAGAAGATTAGTGAGGACCAAAGTTATTTGCTACAACCAGTTTAGTGACACCTCTCTACCTAGCCATACCAATGTCTTCTCTAATAGCCATAGCCTTCGCACAATTATCCATTTGAGTACCTAATCCCATGGAAAACTGAAACATATGTTTATCTTTTTGATCTCTCCATATACCTCTAGCTCTTGCTTTTCAAGGTTTACCCACCAAGGAACCATTATCTTTCATTTACCTATTATTGGAAGGGATTAAGTGATCTGAATTTTAATTGAAAATCCAATGGACAACACACTAAATTTCATAAATTTAATGTGCTATAAAAATGATGAATTGAATTAAAGAATTGGGCACAATAGCAACACAATATTCAATTGTAAATGAAGCTTTATTGAGTCCAAGATTACTTTTCAAGAGGGCGACAATCTTTGAGAAGAGATGTGAAGCTACGAGACTCTTTTCTGTGATTTTTACATTTGGATGACAGTTTTATATCTATTTTTTGGCAGGAAATGAATTGTCTAAAAATTGAATATGAGGTGATTTACTCTGAAATCTGAAGAGTCATGTGTGCCCCCAAGAAGTTGAGATGTTTTGTTGTGACTTGAAACTAATAAAAATTTAAAATTTCAATTTTTCAATTTTTAGGTATTTTTCTACAATTTAGTGTTTTGAATTTTTGGGGCCCTTTGGAGTGGAATTCGGCCCCAAAAGCTTGGTTGGATGCCCCTAAAGATTTTCCAAAATCATGCATTTAGGGGGCATCTGAACTCGTTTACTTCATGACCTTTCTAGATCAATGGTCAAGAATTTATGACCCTGGCAAGGTGATGTACTAGTGTTTTACTATTCTCTCGGAATATTGTCTTGAACTACCACTAGATCATCAATTAACCAAAAATGCCACTAGATCATCAATTAACCAAGAAATTAATATTTTTAACAACCCATTCATGTATGGGAGGTCTTGCCAAATCTCCATCAAAAGTAGAAGTAAGCCCTGGTTTAAAAATAATGGCACTTTCACTTTATAAAATGACTATTTTTTGCTTGATATGGATTTGGTAGGTTTCTTTGATAGTCTTGATTAGTCAAACCCACACCCGACCAAACTTTCAGGCCTTATCTTGAAAAAAACATCTCTTTCTTTGCAAGCAAATATTCCAATACATGAAAGAGGTGCAGAGATACTTTGTCATTTTAAGAACAACAAAGTGGAAGTCTACACATTTCCACATTTCTCAAACCTCACTGACAGAGTTGAGAGTAGCAGAAAATCTCCCAAAGGAGTAGCAGGGTTTCCAAACCTCATTAGCATAGGAGTATGTATGATGTAAATGGTCTATGTCTTCCTCTTTATAACATTGTAGAGGACAGAAAAAGGACCCTAAAAATCCTAATTTTATTAAGTTTTCATACATCAAAATTTTGTTTTGAACAAGAAGCTAGTAGAATGTATTCATCTTTGGCCACCCAACCAACATTCAGAGCTTCTTACATCTTCTATCCATGTTGCTCCCCTATTTATTAAGAAAGGCATAATAACCAATCTTATCAATCTAAGCACCTAAACCCTGCCATCTCCATCCAAGCTCATTAGGTTCATCCAACTGAGATGTTTGTCTTTTCTAAAGGATTTCTTAGAGGTTTCTTTTTAAGAATGAGGAAGCATATCTGGTCCAGTCCTCTAGATATTTCTAAATAAAGATGTTACACTCTATTTAGAAACACACAATTCCATCCAATCTGGTCAAATTATTATTTGAACTAAATAAGAAGAGGGAGTTCCTCAATTATGGGAGGGTGTTGTTCCCAAGAATCCTCCCAAAATATAGCCTCTTTAACATTTTTTTATCATATAGAAAAGGCCCTCCTTAATTAAGTTGTTGCTAGCTATGATACACTTCGAGATCATGGTTTTTTGTGTAAGGAAGGTTATACTAATACATGGATTGGCTGACCTTGGACCCAGTACTAAATGTTTATGGGTGAGAGTATTTCTCTAGAGATTTAAAGGCTTGGAGCAACATCTACGTATTGTTTTGCTACCATGGCAATATTACAAGCTATAGGGATATATCTATATTGAAAATCTGAACCTCCTGCTAGAAGAGACTGCCAATTTATTGTCTCGAGGAAAAATCACTTGAAGATTTGAATGTGAATGAGAAGAAGACATTGAAAGCTGAGAATATGCAAGTGTGACTTGATTCATTCCTTGAAGTTGTAAGATTGAAGGCCTTTATATACCCTACTCCTCTCTCCTATAATTAAGGCAAGCCAAAAAGATGACATAATTGGCTTGAGTGGAATACTTCAGCTGTCACTAATGGCTAAAGTGACATATTTGACTTGCAAAAAATATGCCACACAAACTCATCTCAAGCTTAATTTGTCCAAATGGGTCCAAATGGGAAAATATGGTGGTTTGAGGGTGAGTCATGGATCTAGGACCAAACGACAAAGTGGATGATGAGATGTGAAGGGTAAGTGGGTAAATGGCAAATGGTGAGACCTAGGAAAGTCTAGTGTAGCTGTGTACAGAAAGGATTTATGGCTTTAGGCCAACAAGAATTGATTAGGGAGATGGCCAATCCCACCCCAATCATGTCGATAGATCATGGAAAGTCAATGTGTCCTTGATGAGACAAGCGTTATCAATAATTTTTAATGCATACACTTTTCATTTACCTTGTATATTTAACTCTCTACAATATCTTTTGATCTTATGACCAACATTAGAGTTAACCAAAATTTTCCAGTCCACCAAATACATAAAGCCTTGTGCCAAATTTACATATTTTACACATTCATTTCATAATTACATTTTAACATTTGTGTTCTATGATCTATCATTGTTTTGTACTCTACAGTTTCACATTACATTTGAAATCTCTAAAGCTCTGTGTAAATTTTCATATTTTATAATTTAAATTTACCATTCATATTCTATCTTTGTTTTTTATTTTATGGTTCTTCGTTACAGGTGAAATCTCTAATGTTCTATGCCAATGTTTAATATTTTATGCTTTCATTCCACAGTATCACCTCTTAGTAGTATATTCTACCTTCCACATATTATGATGAGTCTGACCTTTTCTCAACCATGAGAGAGCGTGCTCTTGATTATTTGAAAATTTGTTTTGGGAGGTTTCTTGATGACCCTTTATTATTGGGCGAGTTGAGTACAAGAGGCAATCTAAGCATGCAGGTTCTTTACACTTATTTTGATTTTGCTTCTTTGTATTTATTGCCTGACAATTGTGAGATGTTGTATAAAATATATGCAGGTTGACATTGCATATCCTCTTTTTGTTGAGAGATTCAACGTTGTGTTTTGATGGTCCAACAACTGTGACATTGCAACTAGCAGTCCAAAACTCTATTTGAAATGGGTTCAGGCAAGTGCCAATTCTTATTTTAATTTGTCATTCAGAAATGAATGGCTTTGACATTATACAAACACGTTTCATGCATATAATTAAAATTAAACACCAAAATTTTTTGGTGCTAAAAATTAAAATCATTTTCTATTATCTATTACATAACACACTGGCTTGACTCGATGAAGTGTTTAATTTTTTTGCATATGTAAAAACAAAAGTTCATATGGAGAAAAATTTAAAAGTGTTTAAAAGCAAATGTTCATAGCAGGCTGTCTACTTTAGAAAGGTCATGAACCTCATATGTACACTCTAAATTATCCATTTATCACTCCTACATGGGTCCATGCCACTTGGAATACCAAATTCACACTTAAACCTACTAATTAGGTCACCTCACTCTTCAAGTCTTCAAACATAGAAAACATAGTCTCAAACTTCTGAAGCAAACATTCAAGTCTCTCATATAACCACATGAAAAATTAATATTTATATAACCTCCAAGATCTTTGAAACATCTCCATGTGCCTTAGACACTCTAATTCAAGCCAACATACCTTAAACTATCTCACTCAAGGTGACCACTCAAAATGGTTATACATAGTCAAAACATAGTCAATCTATTATGACTCTCCACATCTAATAAATAGATAAATATGAAAAACAAAAAACTTCTCATACTTCATTGATAATTATATAACATCTACATATTATTTTGACTCATCAATTCTAATTAGAACACCTTCAACTTGCTCCTACAACATGATCACTCAAGTGACTAGTGTATTCAATAAAATAGTCAACTACTTAAGTAATGTTCATACTCAAGATCGATTGGTCAAACCTAAAATTACCATACATACAATACTCATGTATTATAAAACACTTTGAAATATCTAATTTTACATGAGACATCAAAAATCATCAGAATGAGATCAATTATCTTTCTTGGGTCACTTACAATCAAATGTCGAACACATAGTTAACTTTGGAGATGTGTGTGTGTGTGTGTGTGTGTGTGTGTGTGTGTGTGTGTGTGTGTGTGTGTGTGTGTGTGTGTGTGTGTGTGTGTGTGTGTGTGTGTGTGTGTGTGTGTGTGTGTGTGTGTGTGTGTGTGTGTGTGTGTGTGTAATAATAATAATTAGACCACATAAATAGGTTAAATATATTAACCATTTATTCATTTACACATTTTATTTGTATACCATTAGAAAATTTCTCCTAGATAAAAATTTATGGGCAAAATACCATAGACTAGTTTTTCCCTTTATAAAATTCAAATATTTAAATGTCAACAGTCATAGTGAAACCTCAAAGACTTTGATATCATCTTGTGTCCTTATTGATATTATCCAATCACACTCTATTTATATTATATTAGGATATTAAACTTTAATGAGTTTAAACATGTAATGAGTTGACCACTTTGACTTACTATACTTCGTCGATCTCAAACGTATGATCAAACACGAACCATTAGATCCTTATATTTTATCTATGATCAACATTAAACCTTAAGAACTTCCTCCCATATCACATATTCATAAAATATTTAATAAAATTAACATCATCTATCTCTTTTAGAGTTTCTTGAACTTTACCCTATGAAAAAGTGACTAAGTATGGGGACTATTGCAATCTGTCTGAATAGCCAATTTTAAACCTTAACAACTTGTTCTACGATTAGACACATGATATGAAATTTGGACCATATGATCAAATTTAAAAGGGGAATCCAACCATATATCAAAATAATATTTAAACATTAAAATTAGCTATATATATCACCATTAAAATTCCTTCTTAAAATTTTATATCACAGAGTCAACTATGTTTAGAACATACCTGTAAGGCAAACTTTGCAGTTGCATAACTTTTGTTGCACTTAGTTGCATGATCTAAAATTTAGAAAAAAAATATCTAGATACAAAATTTTTAAAAAAAAACATATGATCAATTTCTCGTGACAGCTTCATGTGTGTGAGATATAACATCATCAAAATGCCTACTCGGCTTTTCTTGCAATATGCAAATTTGGCTAAGTATGGGAAAACATTGTCAAACTACCTAGGATCCTAAATTGTACCCAAATATATTTGAATACAATTCATCACATGAATTTATGTTTATTTCATAAAAAATATTCATAAATTTTATCATACACATATGACCACATCCCCCTGAATAAAGTTTCAATTGAACCTAATGTGCAGACTTCAGGTGGTCACTTGCTACCTCTCACGGTGTTTTCATCATGGACATAGTAGTTGTCTACTTCAAAAAGGTCACTTGCAGCCTTCCTTTTCACAATATTGTGGATAATCCAGCAAATGCAAGTGTTTTAAGATGATGAATTTTGAAACTAAGTAAAGAAGTCATTTTTTCAAGGTAGCAATACCCGAGTTCTACCCCTCCCCTGCCTACCTAAAATCCTTTGACAAATATCAGTAATGTGACTATAATTAATGAAACCCAAGTCCTTAACCATTTTAATGTGCAAACGGTCAACATGAAAATGCACTGTGCAGTGTGGTGGACTGTGCCTATTCTAGTGGCTATTGCTGTAAATCTCTTCTCACAGTTTACTGCATTTGTTGATAGGCAACATTATGCCTGATAGCTTATTTGTTGATAGGCAACATTATGCTTGATAGCTTATATGTTACTTGACACTGTTCTTCACAACATTCAAGGTGCACTGTTAAGGAGGAATAACTCCAATCTATTCTTCTTTATGCACAACATATGCATGGAAGTAAACATGAGTAGGAGGCTTTATGTGTAATTCTAGAGCGCTCAAAGGGCTATGTTTCTGTTAATGTTAATAAACTTCTCGCTTGTTATTTGGTCTGCTGCAAATATCTTGTCTATTGAGAGGCCTTCCTTTTACTTCATTACCACTACCAATTGCTTTTAATTCGTGAAGATTTACTTAGGCTTTCTTGTTCTGTTTACATTTAGCTTTGCCTTGTGTAGGTCTTGTTTCTCCTATTCCGTGCATCCCTGTAAAAGTTTAAAAATGTCAAAATGTTTCACATGTTTTAATCTTTCTTTTGTTCAAATAGAGATTGTATTAGATGAATACTTTTGGCTAATTAGGTGCCCATTTAAGAGTTTAGAATTGTTGTCAACAAAAAGTTTTATGGGCAAATTTTGGCTGTTTGGGTAATTTTCTTTACCTTGTGTTTAGAGATAATAGATTTGTGCATCAATTACAAATTTTCAAGTAATTATTTGGTTTCCTTATTTTTGAGGGGTGGATCATGCTTTGGATCTTTGGTCATGGACAAATTGTTTTCTAGTATGGAAATAAATTCAAGATGTGTTTCACCATAAAGATGAATAATTTTGGCTAATTTGGTGTCCATTTAAGAGATTAGAATTGTTGTCAATAGAAACTTTTATGGGCAAATTTTGGCTGATTGGGGAATTTTCTTTACCTTGCGTTAAGAGATAATAGATTGTGTATCAATTACGCGTAATTATTTGATTTCCTTATTTTTGTGGGGGTGGATCTTGCCTTAGATATTTGCCCCTGAACAAATTATGTTTGAGTATGGAAATAAATTAAATATGTGTTCACCATATAGACACCCATGTTAGAGCCCCATAATAGTATGCTCTCAACCCACTCGTTGTTAGAGCATATAGGTATTATAGAGGCAATTTACACCAACTAATGTCATTTCTTAGCTATTGAAAGATGTGGTACAGATAGCTTCCAATTGCACATGAAGGATTTCGGACAAGAAATCACACATTTAGAATTTGGAGATAACAATATTGCAGCAATAAATTATTATTTATATCAAACTAATCATACAGAATATCATCAAAAGCCAATTTTCCATAACATGCGTAAGTTCATTAACATATGTATTTATTGGGCATTCTCTTAACTCTCATCATTCTGACTCAATGTATAACTAACTTATCACACATGGTTATTAACTAAACACACGTAGTTATTAACTGATCCAAACTAACCATATATTATATATGAGATGCCTAAGTAACTGATCACACATGGATAATAAGTAATCCAAACTAACTATATATTATATACAAGATGCCTAAGTAACTGATCACACATGGTTACTAACCAATATAAACCAACCATCAATTATATAAGATATATGTGGATCAATTAAAATGTTTCCATTGATTTTGAACCTAAAATGAACCCCATATAATTAAATAAATGCATAGGAGTTCACAAAGGATTGAATTGGACAAATAAGGAATGTGGCATCATGATATCTAAAAGAGTGATTGAACTTCTATGGCAAAAGACTAATAATAGAAAGGGACATGTTTCTTTGCAAATTTTTTACAATGTTTATTAGATTGTATGTACGTACTGTTCAAAGGCCCTTGCTATGTGCGCTGATAGTGGCAAGCCATTTTGGTATTCATAAAACACTGATTATAATTAAAAAGTTCATTCATTGGATTACAATTCATCAATATGTGCAATAATATATCAAGTAGTGTGTGTGGTTTGTGATATTTCTAAGCCTTTCAATTGGAGAAGGGATTGTAGGCTCTTTTACCCATTCCTAATAACCTTACGAGTATGTGTCTATGGACTTACTAGTTTCTTGAAACAAGACATAGGCACAACAAGTTACTAGTTTTAACACATTGATCCATGTGGATTCTCAAAATAGATTTCCAATGATTACAAAGCCCATTCTTATGCTATGTGGTAATGTTAACTCATGCTTCATGGTTTATGGTAATGCCAAACCATGCCTCATGGTCTGCAGTAATGCCAAATCATGCTTCATGGTTTGTAGTAATGCCAAATCATGCTTCATGGTCTGTAGTATTGGAGAACAATCCCAAAAGATCTACAACACGCCCAAGATCACTAATCCATCTCCACTCGATGTTGCACATGCATTTCCAGTGGCACAAACCCATCTCATCAAATTGGGCATGTCACCATCTATGTACTTAAAAACCTTAAGCGTTCTTCATCATTGGCTTGGTTAGGGCTCCAGACACCTACAAACAAAACCTTTAAATTCCTCACACAATGCATGGTACTACCAAGTGACAACATCATCATTGACTTTGTTCTTGAAGAGATTCCCCAATATGACTTGAGGGGTTCCCCTTGTAGGTAATTAGGGGTAGGCCCCCTTAGGGTGCATGACAACACTATGTGACCCATATTCAACTAGTGCAATTTGACATTGTTTAGCCCAATTACCGAAAGATGAAGTCATGTGAAAGAGAGATTGTTCCATCATCCATAATAGTTATTTGGCATTCACAACTTTGTAATATTATGTATACATATGTATCTATATAGATCATTACTCATCAGTTAACATATTAGAGCATAGATGTAGGTAATGGAAGATAGACAACCACACATCTTTCTCTAGAGCATGCCATCTGTATTCTGCATATATTAATAAAATTTTCTATTCCAGTTCTATCATTTTTCCTATGCATATGCAATGCATAGAATTATACACACACACACACACACACACACACACACTCTTCTATTATCTTTCCTAAGCATCTCCATCAGAATGTTTATTTCTAAATAACTACTAAATATTGTTTTCACACATGCATATAACACATATTTTTCAATTTAGATTTATGTCTTGGATATCTCTTGGAATTAGGATTAGAGACAAACCCTCCAAGATGGATGTCCTTTTACTTTGTGTGAAGGCCATTACAAACAAAGCAAAGCAAATAGGACATGTTTTTCCAAAATGTTTGGTTTCAATTTGGTCTTTCATTTTCTATCAATACTTATAGATTCCAAATTTGTTAGTCCTTTTTGGCAAACTTTATAGATAATCAAATAGAGGTTGGAATCAAAATAGTAATTCCGATGCTTGGAGTGTAAAACCATTAGCATTAGCAAACTTGGGATGAGAGTGTTTCTTATTCTTAGCACACTTATCTAAGAATTGGGGATAGTTCTACATGCAAGAGTCCTTTTGAAGTGTGTTTTGGTTTCCAGCCATTAGCATTGATAGAATTGGTCAATCCACCAAAAATAGTAGCAATTCCTCTGCATGCACAACTAGAGGTTGAGAAAGCAGTGCAATTCATTCATAAAATTCAGACAATACATTGGAACATTGAAGAGATGCTCCAAAAAAACAAGTGCCAAGGCAAAGGCAAGATATGATATGGATATAATTCCTTGAGTGTCAAGTAGGGGATCATGTTTGGTTACACCTATAGGAGGAGTGATTCATTGGCCCAATAAAAAAATAAGACCTTTGTGTTATGGTCCATTCAAGTTCCTCGAAAGGATTGACAACAATGTCTATAAACTAGACATTCCATCTTAATGGGTTTGCATTGCATTTCTATTGTAGTGGTCTTCACTCTCAACCATAGAATCGAAACATAGTGAGTCTTGATGAGGACATGATGATTTGAGCCCAAGTCTACTTGAACGAGTTTTTGCAAATAATTCGGTATACTTGTGAGTCTAGAAGCAAGTATAGTTAGCCTCACTAGTCTTGCATTTGGACTTGTGAATATGTTTTTTTCAATTTTTTTTAAAAACAATGCAAAAAAATATCAATAAAGTAAAAACAAAAGACACAAATCTAAACCTAAATGGTGTTCTAACACATCCAAACACTCCTTCACTCATTCAAACCTTATTTTCATGAGCCCATTCAATATTTCACTTTTCTCACTCTCACACACCATTGAATCAATTTGAGTTTTGTTTTGTTGCTTCAAATGTATTGATTATTTGTGTGCAAATGTTAGATAAAGGTGATTAATTGTGATTGTGTGCATTGGTGGAGTTGATTGAAGAGATAGTATTTTATTTAACATTTTTCAAGCATCTACAATCAGATTGGATCATCGATGATGGCAGCTCCATGTTTACAGAGGAGGACCAAACATGGGTCAATCATGTTGATCACGAGGTGGAGCTTATAGTATTAGGGGGGGGGGAAGATGAGCGAGCCCATACATTTAGGGAACACTACATTACTGGATCCTTTTGTGTAGACCCCATGAACTTGAAATGAAATGTATCCAAATTCTTGAAATTACTTTTTTGTAAAGTGAAATTAAAAATTAAAAAAAAAAAAGTCCTAGGCCATGGATACGTCTTGGATATGACCAGGATCATGAGGGAGGATTGTGGAAGATCCTCTTGAACATGTTTAGATATGTTTGGGAGGATCTGTAGTCCTCTGATAGGATCTTGCTCATATTTGGGTCAGATCTATTGCAATCCTCCCATAGGATCCTAGCCATATCCAAGTCGGATCTGTAGTAGACTTATTTTTACATGTCTGGGAGGATCCAAAATCCTCCTATAGGATGCTACCCATATCCGGGCCAGATTTGCAACTAAGGATTGCTTTTTTTATCTATATTTTAAATTTCACTTTATAAAAGTCAAATATGGACCTCAAGAAACAATTAAAAATAAAATATAGGTGAAACCCTAAAAACAACTTTCACACTCATTTTATCAAAGAAAACAACACCAACACATTTACCTTTCATTGCATTTTTACCTCTCATTGCAATTTTTCTCTCTCACCTTCACTTTCTAAATTACTTATGATTGAAACTCCTTCCTTTTGCTAAGTTTATGTCATTACAACTACCCATTTGGCACCAAGGAGTTTAAGGTGCTTGCAATGAATAAGATTGTTGATTTAAGGCAAGTTTTTAGTTATGTGTTTTTTTAAGTTAAAAACTTAAAAATGTTTGTAAGTAGTTTTAACCTTTTTTTAAATTTTTTTAAAACATTCTTTAAAAAAGATGCCAAATGCCTTAAATTTTAATAGCAATATTATTATTTTTTAATTAGGGGCTATAGGGATTTTCTAGAATGTGTCTTTTTTCAAGTGTTAGTTCGGTGGGCCAAGGGACAACCTTCAAAGCTGATCTGTTCTCACCCCTTTGAAAGTATGTGATAATGTTAAAACATATACTAGGTGGAGGGTGTTACATTTGGGTTTGCTCAGAGTGTAAGGTTAAATATAAGAGCTTGTATAGCTAGGTGAAATTCTATTTGTGTTCAATTCCTAGCTTTGGAATCAAAGCTTGTGGTGGGCCAAACATAAATAGAAAGCTAAGAAAGGGCTTGCTCCATGAAAAGGTACATGCATACATTAGAGAGCAAGAAAAATTAGATGTCTTTGTTGCCCTAATATCAAAACATCCTTTCATAAATAAAGGATCTATATCTATTGAGCCCCCTGTTGTTCTATCTCATACTAATGTAATGACCCCATCACACCCATTTCTGTGTACATCCATCTTGGCTGCAAAGGAAGATGATTCATCTCTTAGTTTCAAAAAAATAAAAGATGTAGGCCATTTGGAAAGGGCATTCCATAATGAATCCATGGATATAATAGAGGAGAAAATTTCATTTTGTGTGTACACATGTGGGCTGCCATTTAATGTTGTTAGATCACCATACTGACTAGATATGGTGAAATTTATTAATGAAGCCCCTAAAGGGTTCACCAGTCTAGGGCATGAAAATGTGCACACCACCATTTTGGAAAAAGAAATAAAACATGTTGAAGTTGCATTAAAGCCCATTAAGAATTCATAGATCAAAATAGGGGTGTCCATCATATCTGATGGATGAAAATATATGATAAATAGTCTAATGATTAATGTGGTAGAAATGTGGGATAATATTTTTGAGAGTCATTGATAGTGAGGGGAAAGTGAAGGATACATGATTCATATCCGACATCCTGATAGAGTCCATTGAGGTGGTGGAGCACCAAAACATTTTTCTATAAGGGAAGTTATAATGGACAACACAAAAAATTGCAAAGCGTTGGGCATGTTGTTTGAGGGAAGGTATGAGCACATATTATAGACACCCTATGCCATTCATTCCCTCAACCTTATGTTGCAAAATTTGGGAACCAAAATCGATTGGATCAAACAAGTCAATGAAGAGGCGTATGAGATCCAAATGTTCATAAGCAACCATCACTTATCCCAAGGCATCTTTAGATCCTTCTCAAAATTACAGTTGTTAAAAATAATTTTTTTTTAATCATTCATGAATCATGTGTAATTTTAATATAATTTTGTAAGTTTTTAATTTGTAGGATTTTTATTTTTGAACATTATTTTTAAAAAATTGTTTGTTTTAATTGTGTACTAGGTTGTAGAGGCTCAGTTGGCCTCACACACAGTCATCTTGATATGACTTGTCAAGGTGCGTGAAGCATTGAGAAACATAGTTATTAACCACCTTTGGGGTGTATGGAGGTAGTCAAACACTAAGAAGGCCACAAAGGTGAAAGAGTTGGATCTTGACGATGTGTAGTGGGAACACATGGACTATTTTCTCAATTTTACCAAGCCCATCATGAGTATGTTGAGATTTGTGGATATAGATCAGCCATGTTTGAGTGAGATTTATGATGGAATCAACTCGATGATTGAGAAGATTAAGTCTATCATAAGTGCCAAAGAGTAAGATCTTACAAAGAGCTTCTTCAAGAAAGAGCAGTCATATCTCATTTAGAGGTGGAATAAAATGACCACCCCATTGCATCTTCTTGATTTTTCCTTGACTCAAAAATACTATAGCACAAAGATCCTTTTTTTTTCTAGGAGGGTCACACCATATAGGGATGATGAGGATATTGAGAGATATAAGGTGACATTTTATAGACTCTTCATTGATCCAAAAGTAGAAGACATAATTATGGGAGAGTTTGGGCATTTCATAACATCCACAGGTCACCCCCTTCGCACTCTTCATGACAAGTACAAGAAAGAAGCTTATATGTGGTGGGTACCTCCATGGGCAATAATTCACTCACCTCTAGCCACTTGCAATAAATTTTTTTATCACAACTAATTTTTTTAACTCTCTACCTTTCTTTTCAAATTTTTGTTTTAACTTTTAACTTTTATAAAATTTAATTGACTATGCGGCTTATCTCCATAGGTTGTGAGTTCCTCTTTAGTTGAGTGAAAGAGGGGTACATACACCTTTATCCATTGAATTAAATGAAATAAATTGATAGTGAAAATGATAGAGAATTTGGTCTATGTGCATTACAACTTGCGTCTTCTCACACATAAGAAAGATGAGTACAAGTAAGGGGAAATAAAGTGATGGGATGTAGACCTAGAGACTACTATATTGGATGCCTCCATTGCCTACCTTTCATTACTTGACACAGATCTATAGGGTGCTTCACACGACCTACATAGCGGAGTTAGCGGGAGTGGCACTGCTAATGCTTGTGGTTCTAATGAACCACATGATGATGATTATGATGAAGACATTGAAGACCAATATGAATATAGTGAATAATGAATATGCTGATTTTTCTTTATTTTGGTCCTTACACTGTACCATTTGTACTATGTACTTGTTATAGATTAATTTAAGTTAGACCGTTGAATATTATGACATTTGGCATTGAATTATTGGTATGGTTTGTGGTTATTTAACTTATTTTGTTTTCTATATGTATAATATGTGGTTAATTTTACTTATATGACTATATTTTAAATATTTTTAATTGCACACACACACAAACGTATGTATGTATGTATATATACATACATATGTATGCATACATACATATGTATGCATACATACATATGTATGCATACATACATATGTATGCATACATACATATGTATGTATACATACATACATATGTATACATACATATATACATACATACATATATATATATAGGTGTATATGTATGTATACATATGTATGTATGTATATTATATATATATATATATGTATATATACATACATACATATACATATACATATATATATATATATATATGTATACATATGTATTTATGTATATATACATACATACGTATGTATATATATACATACATACATACATATATATATGTATGTATATATACATATGTATGTATGTATATATACATACATACATATGTGTGTGTGTGTAATTAAAAATATTAAAAATATAGTCATATAAGTAAAATATTTTTAATTAGACACACACACACACACATATACATATACATATATATATACACACACATATATACATATATATACATACACACACACACACACATATATATATATACACACACACACACATATATATATGTGTATGTATACACACACATATATGTCTATATGTATATATGTATACATACATACATACATGTTAGGTTGTGGAGCTAAAAGCTTCACTTATGCAGACACGGAGGAGGAGGAGGTTGCAGGAGAGTTGCTAGAGCGTCACTGGCGCCGGCGTTGGTTAGGCCAACCGACGTCGGTAGGGTTAGACAAGGAAGGCAACCGACGTCGGTCAGGAGTCGGCTGACGTCGGCACCCCCCAGGTAGACAGGGACCGACGTCGGTCACCTGTGTGGTTCAACTGTGAGTTTATTACGGGCAGTTGGTTGACGAACCAAGTGTTTGCATGATCAAGGCTAATTATAGACTGAGAGCTGTAGATCTAATTATTGTAATTAGATGTCTAATTATTGTTTGGATGAGATTTATATAATAGACTCATGGTTGTATTGGAAAGTGTAGAACTTGGAGAATCCAAGTGTGGAGCTTGGAGAGTTCTTCCCATGGTGGAATTAAGTAGGATTCCCCATGCATGTGCTAGGGAGTAAGAGAGCAAACAACTCCTTCAGAGAGAGGTAGAGCAATGGTGCATTCCTCCTAGTGCCACAATACCAAGCGTGTTGGTGCTGGATTGGAGAGCCAGCTGGGTTCTTCAGGTATGTATGATCTTGGTCATCAGGTGAGCATGGCCCTTATAGGAGATCTACATGGTAATTAAGGTCGGTTGATTTGCAGATGTGTGTATGCGAGGTTCAGACAGAGATCGGCGGTTGGCTAGGGTCCAAGGTGACAGCAACACAACAAGGAGCAGGATCAGGTAGGATCTACTTGGAGTACGGTGTGTACTCATTGTGATGTACGTGGAGTACATGGAGAGCTAAGAGGAAGGCAAGGCAATTCCTTCCATAATTATGGTCTGTTGAACAATAGGTTGTTGCAGGTTCATGGGAGATCTACTTGAAGTACCTTGAGTACTTGTGGAGTGCGTGGAGCACAGGAGGTGAACACCAACTCTGTGTTTGAGTTGTGTGTTGGGACCTGAGAGAGAGAGCTTTGAGGAGAGAATTACTATTCACTTGAGGTGTGGGAAACCTCTGTAAGGTGGTGGAGAAGAAGTGGCATCTTCTTTATTGTATTCTTTTCTGTAAGAGTTATTAATACAAGTTGTGTATTGTCTCTCATATTTTGTGTTATTCTGAATTCTAGTTGCTTGTGAATCTGGTTAATTTCTGCATGTTAAGTTGCTTGGTTTGGTAATCAATTGTGTGCTCTTTCTGAGGAGCAAGATCCTAACAAGAGGAATCAGAACAGGTGTGTTTGTTCTTGGATTTCCTAACAAGTGGTATCAGAGCCTTGGTTGTAGGTTCAAAAGCTGATACCTGACAAGTGGTATCAGAGCTTCATGTTGGGATGCTAACAGATTGGTTTAGATCTGGGTAGTGTGTTTTGATTACAGGTCACTCTCAGGGGTTTCTGATTGAGTGGGAGTAGAGCAACGGCAGATGAAAGTAAGCTAAGAATGGAGGAGTTGAAAAGCACAGATGGTCACTCACGGTCCAATGGAAAGATAGAGCAGGTAAAAGAACATTGTTGGTTGGTAACAGATCAGCATGAAGAAATTGAAGAAGCAGATGTTGTAGGTGTTGTTGCACAAGATGCTCTAGGAGGTTTCTTGGATAAAGTTGAATCTTGGATAATAGATTCGATTGCCTCTTTCCATGCAGCCCCAGGTAGAGGAGCTGGTGAGCCTTGCCAAAGAATTGGCAAAGGCGAAGTGAAGCTGAAATTGCAGGTGGCCAACACACAGGTGTTGATGAAGGTCATGCAGGTCCCAAGTTTGGAGATATGGCTAATTTCTTTAGAAAAATTGGGTGATGAGAGATGCACAAGAACTCTCATAGCGGGTACACTTGAATTAGCTGGTGGTAAGAAAATAGGTACTCTTTATCTACTTGTTTATATTACTTATTCTTCTTCTATTGTGGAGACGTGGCTTCGTAGGCTTGGTCACATGAGCAGGAAGGAGATGCATGTTCTTAAGTGGAAGACAGATATATTTGACAGGCTTAAGAACTGGAAAGCCTTGGTGTTTATGGAGGAGATGGCAGACAAAAACCAGTGGATGGTGCTGGGTACTTCTGAGCAGGGCAGTTTGGACATGGAGATTGATTCAAAGGAGCTCATGGGTAAAAAGTCATCACTCACAGGCAAACACAGATACTGGCATCGGTCAGGAGGAATCGGTGTTGAACAGACAGGTGCCGATGTCGGTCATGTGCAGACCAAAGCCGACAGTGTCAGGCAGGGTAAGACTGACGTCGGTCAGGAGGACCGACGTCGACAGTAGGTAAGACCGACGTCGATCAGGAGGATCGACGTCGGTAGTAGGGACATCGATGACGGTAGGATCGGTAGTCAGGGATAGATGCATGGGAATCGATGTCGGTCAGATGCAGACTGTGGAGTGATCGAGGTTGGTCACTGTAACAGATTTTGGGTGGACAACATGCTATCAAGGAGTCTCAAACACCCATACGGAGGACCGAAGACGTAAGTAAACCCTCAAATTCATTTTTCCTCTTCTTTACACTAGTTGCTGGCTATAGAGTAGGAAGGATCCAGGAAACAATGGGAGCGTGGCATGGAGAGATTGCAGAACCAGACGGGAGATTTGGTAGGGTTGCTAGCCGGTATGTTAGCACTGTGAGATGAATGGATTCCTTAGTTGAAGAATAGAGAGAATGGATATGTGAGATGGAAGACCAGGTCTTATGGTCTTGAAGAGCTGCAGGACAGTGGTACAAGTTTTAACAGGTGGAGGATGAAGCATGGCTTCAGTCAATGTTAGGGTAACTACTGTGGTTTGTCTTACCAAGGGGATGATGAGTCATGACATCATTCTGTTGCTGTATGTGGATGGTATGCTAGCTATCAGGTTTGTACATATAGGGTTTTGTTGAGCTAAGGGTAAGATTAGTTCAGTTTCATGTCATGAGGAGTTTGGAGTAGCAAAATTCTTTGACATGGGAGACATGGAGATCACAGGCAGATTTTGTCTCCAGTGGGAGCTGATGTGAATCAGGTGTTGGTGAGGTTCAAGATGGAGAGCTGGAGCACACTAAGGGCTGGATAGGTACAGTGTCTGAAATCACATGAGGTCTAGTATAGACCTGAGTTTTCCCATGCAGTGGGAGCTGTCAGAGAGTTAGGAGCCAATTTGGGGAAGTGGGTTCTCAGGTATTTGAGAGGGACCAGTAGCAGGTTTTGCTATGCAGGGTCAGGACTTCACTACATGTGTTTGTAGGTTTGGATGTGGCAGGGTACTTAGATGATAGGAGGTACACCACAGGATGTGTGGTGGGTTGTCTTCAGGATTGAGCTTGAAGAGGGATACAAACCAAGAAATAGATAAGATGGAGTACAGGTACAGGTACAATGCAGCTATTTATCTCCAAGTGGGAGATTGTTAGGTTGTGGAGCTAAAAGCTTCACTGATGCAGACATGGAGGAGGAGGAGGTTGCAGGAGAGTTGCTAGAGTGTCACTGGTGTTGGCATCGATTAGGCCAACCGACGTCGGCAGGGTTAGACAAGGAAGGAAACCGACGTCGGTCAAGAGTCAGCTGACGTTGGCACCCCCCAGGTAGATAGGGACTGACGTCGATCACCTGTGTGGTTCAACTGCGAGTTTATTACGAGCAGTTGGTTGACAAACCAAGTGTTTGCATGATCAGGGCTAATTATAGACTAAGAGCTGCAGATCTAATTATTGTTTGGATGAGATCTATATAATAGATTCATGGTTGTATTGGAAAGTGTAGAACTTGGAGAATCCAAGTGTGGAGCTTGGAGAGTTCTTCCCATGGTGGAATCAAGTAGGATTCCCCATGCGTGTGCTAGGGAGTAAGAGAGCAAACAACTCCTTCAGAGAGAGGTAGAGCAATGGTGCGTTCCTCCTAGTGCCACAGTACCAGGCGTGTTGGTACTGGATTGGAGACCCAGCTGGGTTCTTCAGGTATGTATGATCTTGGTCATCAGGTGAGCATGGCCCTTATAGGAGATCTACATGGTAAGTAAGGTTGGTTGATCTGTAGATGTGTGTATGCGAGGTTCAGACAGAGGTCGGTGGTTGGCCAGGGTCCAAGGTGACATCAACACAACAGGGAGCAAGATCAGGTAGGATCTACTTGGAGTACAGTGTGTACTCACTGTGATGTACGTGGAGTACATGGAGAGCTAAGAGGAAGGCAAGGCAGTTCCTTCCATAAGTATGGTCTATTGAACAACAGGTTATTGTAGGTTCATGGGAGATCTACTTGAATTACCTTGAGTACTTGTGGAGTGTGTGGAGTACTTGTGGTGTGCATGGAGCACAGGAGGTGAACACCAACTCTGTGTTTGAGTTGTGTGTTGGGACCTGAGAGAGAGAGCTTTGAGGAGAGAATTACTATTCACTTGAGGTGTGGGAAACCTCTGTAAGGTGGTGGAGAAGAAGTGGCATCTTCTTTATTGTATTATTTTTTGTAAGAGTTATTAATACAAGTTGTGTATTGTCTCTCATATTCTGTGTTATTCTGAATTTTAGTTGCTTGTGAATCTGGTTAATTTCTGCATGTTAAGTTGCTTGGTTTGGTAATCAATTGTGTGCTCTTTCTGAGGAGCAAGATCCTAACAAGAGGAATCTGAACAGGTGTGTTTGTTCTTGGATTTCCTGATACATACATACATACATACATACATACATACATACATACATACATACATACATACATACATACATACATATATATATATATATATATATATATATATGCACGCACACACATATATATACATATACACACATATATACATATATAATACATATACACACACATATACACATACACATATACATGTACATACATACATACATACATACATACATACATATATATATATATATATATATATATATACATATACAGATGTATCCACAATCTTATCCAGGCCCAAAAATAAACTGCCATATCCATGTCTACAAATCCTGTATTTGTATTCATATTGGTATTAGGATAGGATACTTCAAATAAAGATGATCTTGGTGATACCTCGATGGTAGGTAGAATGGCTACAATTGCTTGCTTGACATACACAAAATGTCACAGGGTCCAATGTAGTGTATCTCGTGTTGGTATGAGTGATGTAGCGTCCTCTCAAGCTTAGTTGTATCTTTTATATTATGTTTTTTTGTTGATGCCATTTCCATGGATTTCTAAATAAATATTTTGTGTATAAGGAAAAAAATTTATGAATGTAAAATCAACTCTTATTTAAAAATCAACTCTTGAGTTTTAAGTTCAATTGTTCGCCTTCAAACATTCAACATTGCATTATTTACTTACTTTTTTTTATATACATGTGTATGCTAGATGTAATTGATTAGTTTAGAGTATTTTAAGTTCATTTGATATGGAATGCATTATAATATTTTTTTCCCCATAAAATTCACTATTTTTAATGGTTTTTTTTAAATTTGTCAAGTCTTGTTAAGTCTTCGCCGAGTTCTATTATCAAGTCAGAGGCTGAGTCAAAATTTGGCTTGGCAAGTTTTTATGAGTCTAAGTCTCATTACTATGGTCTTAACACCTTACTTTATGAGTTTAAGTCTCATTATTATGGTCTTAACACCTTACAAGTTACCATCACTCTTATGGAACAATCTATAGAATGCATTCAAGCTCCTACAAATATCGACCTGAAACTACAAGTTCCTATTATAAAAGATATTCTTGTTGATTTTTATGTTAGACATATGTGAAAGCAAAAAAATCATTTGTTTGAAGTGACAAACTTAGGATAGATTATAGGACAAGGGAAATGAATTTATTTTCATGAGTTGAAGCTATGATTTCTCCATGCACAACAATAGGGAATCAAGTCCATTGCTACTTATGGGGGGAAGGACTTATCCAGATGCTAAAACTGTGTTATTTGAATGGCATATTCATTCAATAATATTTTGTAAGATTCCCAAATGGACCAAATAAAAAAATTGTCTAAAAAACTAGTTGTGTTCATTTTGTTTCCAATGTATTTAGAAATGTAATATATATCATACATTTTTGGGTATGAAGAGGGGGATGGAAGGAGAGAGATATATAAAGAATAAATCACATGATATCTTCAATACTATTTTTTTGGCTCATTTCTTTATTAATCTATGCCATGTTTCCTTTTAATGTATTTTTTGTGTCATGTTCTTTGAATAAATATCTACAAGACTATGTTTTGGCCATTATTTATTTGCACTAGGAAAATCAGATCCATATAAATCCAAGGCTCCACAATAATCTCTAACAATGGAAATCTCAACAACATTCTCCATTGAGAAAAGACTCATGATAGGGTCTTCATGTACATACTCTCAAAAATTAATCTTGAATATTTTCATTATGTCTTCAACCTCAAGATCATGGTAGAGAATATTTTGCACACACATATAGAGCTAAGTAACAAACATTCCCAAATTATCTTTAACAAATTTTGGGTTGAATTCCTTTTTTTGTTTTTCAATAAGTTGAACATGTTTCAAGGACATTGTTTTTATATAGCCTTAGCTCCTAATGGTCTTGGCTCCCTACAATTTGGATCATGTTCTACTCCACCAAAGGCAAATGAGTAAGTACCTTAATACCATTCTGTGTTTTCATACATCTAGAAATAATATCCACATTATCATGATGTGAAATGAGAATAAGAGGTTGAATTTCACCTAGAGCACTCCAAATTAAACCTCCAAACTTCCTCCCAACTTCTCCCGATCCAACATACAACCAAGTTTGACTAAAATAGGGGTGAAAAAGGAACTGAATGATTATTACCATGCTTCTTCTCCCTTGAACGTTAAATAATTTTCTCATTTTGGGATGTCACAATGGCCATACCACCCACCATGCCAATCCATTTCCTCATACCATTAGACAATGGGCTTAGCACAATCATAAAAAAACTCTTGTTTTAAAGACTTTGTTATGAGATGGGTAGGGAACTGTTTCAATGAAATGCATAAATGCCATTGTGCTAAAGTAAGTCAAGTTTCTCAACCTATTAGTGAAGTTCATCATAACATTATTCAAGACCATAAATGCCTTCATCCTATCAGATGAGTGGTTTTATTTATTTTACTCCTCGCCTTTATCCTTCTCCAACTCATCAAGTGAGTGCTCACTCGTGTCCTCAATGTATCAGTTTTGTTGTTCACCATTGCTCACACTTCTTCCTATCAGACAATATCATTGATCTCCTAAGCACTCCTCAAAGCTTGACACATAAACAACTTCTTTCTTGCCACTTTAAGCCTCATATAGAAAGATACAAGAATAAAACTTACCCTTGGCGCACGAATCCAAGTTGAGGAAGAACCACAATTACATCATCCCTACATTTCTCTGAATGCACAAATATAAACAAGAATCAACATCCAAAAGCATATTAATATTGTTTGTAACTACACCTTCATTAACTCTCCCTCTCACATACAAAGAAATGAAATGAGGGTATAATTTTCATAATGACAAAGGCCTTCACAAATACTAGTTTGATGAATTGTGATGGGAATGCAAGTCCTATAATTACTACAACACCTCTTAACATGAATATGTTTCTTCTTATGTGTGAAAGACGATAGATGGATTTAGATAATATGATGTCTTATATACTTTTTACTTTTTTTATTTTTTAATTTTTAATATATCATCTTTTCATTATAACTCTTATCATTCCAAGAATTCATAGCCTTACGTTTGAAAAGACAACACAAATGGTATGAATATGAATAATGGTAATTACCTTGCCTCCTTTCATGAAAAGTTTATATTAGATTTTCCAACAAAATAATGGCATAAAATTAATTTTTAAACTTTTTATATATAACTTTATCTAGTAAAGTAAATTGAGCTCTTTAACAAGGTGATAGCACTTCGATTTGTTGACATGATCCCACTTACCATTAATTTTATTCTTAGGACTTATGTTTTAGATGGTAAGTCTGAATTTGATTAGTAATAATATCTCTTGGGGGAAGCAATGTCACAGAACTAGCTAAAGATTCTAAAGCTATATTAATTTTCATTGGTTCATAATGCACTTCAATTTTCTACAAAATATTCATCAAATTTTAAATTTATTTTATAATTCCCTATTGTTCCATGGGTATGGGTCCTCATTCTTGTCGCCCTATCCCCGTTCCCATGCTATTTTCCTATTAAAATTTTGTTTCTAGAATTTTGGGGGTACATCTAGACATTTGTTTTACGTTCCCATGTTTCCCTTTCCCTTACCAGAGGGGAACTTGGTGGAACATAGATGCCAAAAGATAATAGTTTAGAGAGATATTTCCTCCATCTTTGAGTATATTAGTGAGGATCGAAATCTTTTGGTACTACTAGTCTAGTGACAACTAAGCATCTTAGAAAATTACCAAGATTGCAATTCACCACTTCTATTTACCCATCTACTTGAAAATGATAGACTGAGCTAAAATATAATCTTGTGCTCGATTTCTACCATAATATTCTAAAAAAATGCCTAACAAATTTAGTGTCTTTATCTGACACAAGACTCCTTGGAAATGTATGCAACCTCACAACCTCGTTGAAAAATTAGTTATCAATATTCGTGGCATCACTAGTCCTCTTACAAGCTATAAAATGTGTCATTTTTAAAAATCTATAAAAAACAACAAAAAATAGAGTCATTAACTTGATATGTTCTTGAAAAACAAGAATGGAATCTATGATCAATGCATCCCATCGTCTGTCCAGAACATGTGATGGTTGATATAAACCTGTATTTTGGCTTTTCCCTTTTACACGCTAAGAAATTATGCATCTTTGCACAAATTCATTCACATCTACATTCAACCATGGATAATGATATTATTCACTCAGTTGTGCCACAATATTTTCATACCTAAAGTAATGAGCTAAATCTCCATTGTGTTTCTCCTTCAATAATTTTTTTCTCATGGATCCTTAAGGTATGCGTAACCTCTTCTCTTTAAATAATAATCCATATTGAATCATATATTCCATCCATGGTGTTTTATCCTTTTCCATGGAATTATTGCATACTGCCCAAGTATCCTAAAAATCCCCTCATTCTCATACAATTCTTTCATTGACTCAAAGCCAACAACTCCCACTTTGAGCTCATTCACAACTAAAGATTACTTGCTCAAGGCATTTGCAACCCTATTTGATTTCCCCCTTCTATGTTTCAAAACAAATGAATAAATTTGAAAAAAATTGATCCACTTCATATGCATTTGGTTTAATTTACCTTGGTTATTTATAAACTATAATTCCTAGTGATTCTCATCCAAAAAAAATCCATCTAGAAAAAAATAATGTCACCACTTCTTAAGAGATTGCATTATTACATAAAATTATTGATCATAAATATAATATTTCCTCTTTTTGCCTCATGTGACTTTTCATTTAAGTATGTAATAGGCTTTCCTTCTTGACTTCTCATGGCTCGAATGGTTATTTTGATTGTGTCAAAATCTACTTGGAACACTTTCCCAAAATTAGGCCATACCAATATTCACTGTTCTATTATCATCTTCTTTAAAATCTAAAAACTTTTCTCTCCTAAACCTTTCCAATGGAAATTCTTTTATTCTCCTTTTAGAGTCTCTATGATTGGTGCACATATCTTGCTAAAGTTTATAATAAAATTTATGTAGACACTAGCTAATCTATGAAACTTTTGGCCTCAAACATACTCTTTGGTAAAGTCCACTCCACAATCACTTTCAAATTTCCAGGGCTCATCTGTAATCCATTCTTTGAGACCACGAATCCCAAATACACAAGCTCTTCTTTCATGAAGCTACACTTCTTCAAATTAATCAAAAAATTCTCTTCTTTTAATTAATCTAAGACCATCCTAAAATGACATAAATGTTTTTCTTTTGAATAGCTAAAAATCATAATATCATCTAAATTAACAACAAATTTACCTATGAACGACTTCAACACTTCATTTATGAGCCTCATAAATGTACTATCAGGCCATAATGGATGATGAGATTTGATGCAAACCAAAGTATTGTAAATTTCATTAATTAATAATGAAAGATTACATTATTAAATAGCAAGAATGTGACTATTCATTTCATTTTCAAGATGACTCTTCATCTACCTACGGAGACTCTCTAGCTTACCAGTATGACACAAAAACTCTCTGACAATTACTCCTAGGATTTACAATATTATATTATATCCCCACCTCAATGTGTAGGCATTATTTTTGAGATAAGGCATGCCTCTGAGCCTTTCAATTTTTTCTCATCCTAGTGATTTTGTCAATATATCTGTTGGTTGCTTTGTCGTAGGATAATGTATTTTACATTGTCATATTTCACATTATGCCAAATCAAATAAAATTTGATATTGATGTGCTTTGTTTAGTCAGGAAAGAATGTATTATTTTCCATTTGAATTTCAGATGTATTATCAACCATGAGAGGTGTTTATAAAACCTATTTTTATTTAAAATATGAAAGAACCCTTATGAGCCAAAAAATGTATTTGGTTTCCTTTGAAGTTGCCATGTATTATACTTCTCTTGAATAAATTGATAACACTGATTATTTCTTTGACTTCTAGTTTTCAATTGTTGTTCCCAAATTCATGAGAAAACTTGAAATACATTTTACATCATCAAAATCACCAACATAATTAGAATTTGAGTATCTAACCAATTTGAAGTCCCCTGACTTGAAGTATTTGAGCCTAAACTTGTGTTCCTTTGAGATAATGAAGGACTATTTTTGCTGCTACCCAGTGACTTTCTCTAGGTTGTTGCATGAGTCATGAAAAAACATCTACAACGTGTTAGGTAAATATTTTTTCGGCTAGCTAACTGGCATTCAAAATAGTTCCTATCACCACAACATAGGGAGATTGGTTGGCTAGTTGTGTAGGTTTACTACATCAACAGGGGACAAATCTCTCCTCTCATCAAGGGGAGGTTCCCTACTAAATATGCAGAGGCTATATATAATATAAATAAGTAGAAAGTAAGACACAAGGGTGGGATAAACCATCCATCTCTCTTCTTTAAGAGATGATGCACATAGACAAAGGAGAAAATCTTGGCTATAAACATTGAAGGCACTTCTCTTCTTTCAAAAGTGTCCTTACAAGAAATAGCAGGAGTTTCTTTCAGATAGTGAAATAACCAGTGATAAAAAGGGGCGTCATAATAGAAAGATGAAACAAAACGTAAAGTCTCCACCTCAACTGCCCAAAGAGTATATCACAAAGGATAATAGGGCACAAAGTCACCCCAGAATCCTCAACACAAAGAAAAGGAAAACATAGACTGAAATCAATTGTGAAAGCACAAAGTCTTCCCACAGTTGGTTTCAAGACACTTCCCTATTACCTTCAATAGTTTTATGTACCAAATTAAATGAATAAGGACACCTTCAGATGACACAAGTTAGAACAACACAAAGTCTAGAAAAACTTGCTTTCTCATTCAAATAATAAGGAAAGTGAAATTACAACCTAAGCTCAAAGTCTCAGTCTTCTTCTTTCAAAATGAGTAGAGTTTTGCTTTTGTAAAATGAATGTCTCCCTTTGTAACAAATGAGAGATTACAACATATAGCACTCCAAGAAAGACTTGGGTGCTTGTTTTCCATAGAACGGCCCATGCTATGCATTCATGGGCTATGCATTCAATGCCTTGAATGTATTTCTAGGTTTGTCAAAGGACTGTGTTGAAAAAAAGGCAACTGTCTTAACTATGGCATGTCATTTCATCCCATATGTCTTCTCCTGAGTCTGGATCATCTGGTCTGTCCCCTCTGATGTCTGCACAGCTGTCCATTTGTCTTTACTTCATGGAAGGAAAAAATAGGCCACATCCTTAAATTGCAAGCCAAAATACCTGCTTAGTGGACTATTCCACCTACTGAAATTACTTCTACGCAGACATTTCAGGCTTTTCCCTCTTTTTGCTTTTGTCTTTTCTAGCTTTGTCTCTTCCAGTTGTGATTTGAGCTATTGAGCTATCTTTTCAACTAGTCGCTTGGTTCTTCCTTCAAGTTCAATGCTTTATTTGAATTTCAACAGATATTCCCTTACCTTAAATTTGACATCTACAGAGACGTCATTGGTTGATTGTTTCAATGGTTCGGGTGGCCTCCTTGGCTCCTTGGTTCAATCACTTTCTTGCTTCAATTGCTTTATTGGTTCAATCACTTTCCTGCTCCTTGGTTGAACCATCGCTTTCATTTGAACTTGCCTTTGGAATCATCCATGTTGCTTCTCTCTTTGCTTGAGGCCGCCTTTGAACTTTTGAACCATGTTAAACCATTAAACTTTAAACTCTTTCAGTTCAAAGTTCAATCGGTTCATTGGTTTATTTTGTGTCTTGCTCAAACAATGCTTCCTTTATCTTTTTAAGCTTTAGTTAAACCTTTGAACCTACCGATTGAACCAACTTTGGTTCAACGGTCCAATGGTTCAATAGACTCATCATTCGTTATTTGGCTAAGTCCTTTTGATCTTTTGCACCAAGCACATTGAACCAACTTGGTTATTGAACCCACTGAACCTTTGAACCAAAGTGGTTCAAAGTTCAATGGTTCAATGCGTTAGTCCTTTATCATTTGCCGATTGAACTCTTTTGTTTGAACCGAGGCACTAAACCAATCCTGGAAATGACTGAGTGTTAGAAGCTTGTTCTTTTGACTGAACTCGCCTGCAGAAGCTTGTTTAACTTGTTGAACCTGTTAATCCCCTTTACGAAAAAATCTTTAAAATGAGGAATTTGAAAGATCAGAACAAATTTTGAGAAGGGAAGAGAGAAATTTTGGTTTGTAGGTTGTCCCAAAAATGAGTGGCATTTTTCAAGGACAATAGCTAGCTCCAGTTGGAGAACTACCTTCAGTTGAAAACTTGGAATACAGTTGAGGGGAGTAGAAACCAGAATCTTTAGTGCCTTGAAGTGTGCCATTGGGATATGGATTCATGCTACCCAAGAAGAAAAGCTCCAAAAATGAAAATGAAATGAACAAAATCGAAGCAAAAAACTATACAAATATACATATGTACAGATGATCTTATCTGATACTTCAAGAATTGAAGTACCTCAGATGCTACCCCCTGAGAGGCAGTGAAAATGGCACTCTATCCTGATAAACTAGCAAGAAGCCATTTTCTCCCTAGAATCAGTGATGGGTGAATGGAACTCTCCACCAGGAAACCACTTTTTTGTGTCTTCCCCTTGGTTTTCTTCTCTTCTTGGCCCAAAGCAAGACTTGACTTTTGGTCCAAAAACCATGAATCTTTGCTCTCCTAGCAAAGAGTTCCTTTTCTTGGATTTGATGGGTGGCAACACGGCTTAGTACCATAATTTGTTGTTTTGATAGCTTAGCCCAACACATGTCTTGATTGTCCCCCTCAGATATCTCAGATTATTCTTCATTTGGAGGGGAGGGTTCTTCTGCACTTATGCCACACTCCACCAATTCTTCTACTATTTCATCCCTGCCTAAAGACTCAAATAGAATTTGGGCTGCAGGGGCCACCATTTGGGTCTTGACACATTTGACATGATCAATTATGTCAAATGGCTGGGTTGGACTAGGCACAGGGGATGTGAATTCTTCTTTTTGGTTTATGGAAGGGGTGGGAGGACTGGCCTGTGAATTTGAAGTAGAAGGTGCAAAAATGTTTGGGATACTTACTTTCTTAGCAATCACTGGGTCCTTGGGCTAGATAGGCAGAGTGGCCCCACACTTAACAATCAAAATTGTAGGTTGAGGTCATTCCTCTATTTCTCCTTTATCAACTTGTTGAGCTGACTGATTCTGGGATTGGGTGACCACAACATATGATCCCTTAGATGCTTCACCTTTACTTCTAGGTTCATCCTGCTAATCCAAGAAATGGATGTGGGAGTTGCCAGCTGACTCTTATTTATCCTTTGTGAAGATACCAGCATCATTTTCTTGATTAAACTCAGGTTGGAAAGAGAAATCATGCTCTATTTCCAAATACCCAATTGTTGAGTTGGCTGGAGGTGCTTCAATGGCAAGGTTCCTCTATGGGGGAGGAAGATGATTGGGTTTCCCTTGATGTGCCTGATTAGGGAATGTCCTCCTTGGTACATCTCTATATGAAGGAGCAGATGACATCCCTTGTGCCATTTGTCTTCTGAGGGCTAGCACATCATTTGCTAGCTTCTACACCATTGGATCAGTGGTGGCTGCAGGTGAGTTATCAGAAGATGAGGGAGATGTGCCTCTATTTGAATCCCTTCTTATCTTTCTAGCCCAGATAAGGTCATCTTCTAACTCAGTGTCTAAGTCTTGAGCAACTTCAAGATCTATGCGGCTAGCACATCTTAGCAGAAAACTCACTTCAGACAGCTATGAGTTTATGAAGAAGCATTTGAGGTTCTCAGGTGTGGGCTAAGCAACTACGAGAATATTGTTTCTTAGCTTGTCAAATTTTTCAATAAAATCCCTCATGGGCTCATGAGGTTCCTTCTTCATCTGCGTAATTTGGGCTAGCAAAGCATGAGCATCTTCTATAGGTTTGAACCTTGCTTCAAGCTTGGCTTTGATAGTGTCTCAGCCAGTCACTGATCTAGTCCATAGATGGTAAAACCAGTCTGTAGCAGCACCTTGTAATGTCTCCATGAAAAGCCTAACTTCCACATCTACAAATTCCACCCCTATCACAACACAAGCTATAGTGAAGGCTGCAATAATGTGTTCATCAGGGTGGACTCTTCCATCACCAAAGAATTTGGGGAAATTCTTCCTTAAACTGAGTGGTAGCTCATGTAGGGGTGAAGTTAGATTAAGTGGGCCAAATGAGTTACCCCAGGGGCTTCAAACTGCCATGATTAGATTATGAAAAATAGGGATAACACATATGAGTGGAGTTGCCAGATTATAGGACAAAAATGGAAAAGAAACTAGCCCTACTTCAGCTTAAAGCTTGAGGCTTCAAACTGCACTTTCTTTCCCAACAGCTCTGGTTTTGCAGACCAGATAATATAATAGAGATGGAGGAAGATGGTAAGGCTATAATGATAATGGGTAAGATATGGAATGGAGTCACCAGATGCTATAATGGATAAGGGTAGGGACTGCTTGTTCAAGTCCCCAACAAAGTTGCCAAAAATTGTTAGGTGAATATTTTGTCGGCCAGCTAACTGACATTCAAAATAGTTCCTATCACCATAGCATAGGGAGATTGGTTGGCCAATTGTGCAGGTTTACTACATCAATAGGGGACAAATATCTCCTCTCATCAAGGGGAGGTTCCTTATTAAATATGCGGAGGCTATATACAATATAAATAAGCAAAAAGTAAGACACAGGGGTGGGATAAACCATCCATCTCTCTTCTTTCAGAGATGGTGCACACATACAAAGAATAAAATTTTGGCTATAAACACTGAAGGCACTTCTCTTCTTTCAGAAGTGTCCTTACAAAAAATAACATGAGTTTCTTTCAGATAGTGAAATAACCAGTGATAAAAAGGGGTGTAGTAATAACAGGATGAAACAGAGCGTAAATTCTCCACCTCAACTACCCAAAGAGTATATCACAAAGGATAATGGGGGCACAAAGTCACCCTAGAATCCTCAACACAAAATAAAAGGAAAACATAGATTGAAATCAATTGTGAAAGCACAAAGTCTTCCCATAGTTGGTTTCAAGACACTTCCCTATTACCTTCACTAGTTTTGTGTACCAAATTAATTGAATAAGGACACCTTCAGATGACACAAGTCAGAACAACACAAAGTCTAGAAAAACCTGCTTTCTCATTCAAATAACAAGGAAAATTAAATTACAACCTGAGCTCAAAGTATTATTCTTCTTCTTTCAAAATGGGTAGAGTTTTGCTCTTGTAAAATGAAAGTCTCCCTTTGTAACAAATGAGAGATTAAAATATATAGCACTCCAAGAAAGACTTAGGTGCTTGTTTTCCATAGAACAGCCCATGCTGTGCATTCAATGCCTTGAATGCATTTCCATGTTTGTCAAAGGACTGCATTGAAAACATGGCAGTTGTCTTAACTATGGTGTGTCATTTCATCCCATATGTCTTCTTTCGAGTCTAGATCATCTGGTCTATCCCCTCTGACGTCTGCGCAGTTGTCCATTTGTCTTTACTTCATGGAAGGAAAAAATATTCCGCATCCTTAAATTACAAGCCAAAATACCTGCTTAGTGGACTATTCCACCTACTGAAATTACTTCTGCATAGACATTTTAGGCTTTTCCTTCTTTCTACTTTTGTCTTTTCTAGCTTTGTCTCTTCCAGCTATGATTTGAGCTATCGGGCTATCTTTTCAGCTAGTTGCTTGGTTCTTCCTTCAAGTTCCATGCTTTATTTAAATTTCAATAGAAATTCACTTAACTTAAATTTGACATCTGTAGAGATGTCATTGGTTGACTGTTTCAACGGTTTGAGTGGCCTTCTCGGCTCCTTGGTTCAATCGCTTTCTTGCTTCAATCACTTTATTGGTTCAATCACTTTTCTGCTCCTTGGTTGAACCATCACTTTCATTTAAACTTGCCTTTGGAATCATCCATGTTGCTTCTCTCTTTGATTGAGGCCGCCTTTGAACTTTTGAACCATGTTGAACCATTGAACTTTGAACTCTTTCGGTTCAAAGTTCAATCGGTTCATTGGTTTATTCTGTGTCTTGCTCAAACACTGCTTCCTTTATCTTTCTAAGATTTGGTTGAACCTTTGAACCTACCGATTGAACCAACTTTGGTTCAACGGTTCAATGGTTCAATAGGCTCATCCTTCGTTATTTGGCTGAGTCCTTTTGATCTTTTGCACCAAGCACGTTGAGCCAACTTGGTCATTAAACCCATTAAACCTTTGAACCAAAGTGGTTCAAAGTATAATGGTTCAATGCCTTAGTCCTTTATCATTTGCCGATTGAACTCTTTTGATTGAATCGAGGCGCTGAACCAATCCTAGAAATGACTGAGTGTTAGAAGCTTGTTCTTTTGACTGAACTCACCTGCAAAAGCTTTTTTAACCTATTGAACTTGTTAATCCCCTTTACGAAAAAAGCTTTAAAATGAGGAATTTGAAAGCTCAGAACAAATTTTGAGAAGGGAAGAGAGAAATTTTGGTCTATAGGTTGTCCCAAAAATGAGTGGCATTTTTCGGGGACAACACAACGTAGGAAATATTTGGTCTAGTTGTGGTCACATAGATTAGACATCTGATGCATTATTTGTATTTAGTAGCATCTACTAAATCTATGGTATGTTTTTTATATCAATTTCATATTTTGTTCCATGGGTGTATATATTGAGAGGCTTGCAATCTATCATTCAGAACTTGCTTGGAATTTCACCAATGTATTTTTGTTGAGTGATGAAGATATACTTTAGTTTTTGAATTACTTCAATATCAAAATAATAATGAAGATATCCCATATTTGTCATTTCAAAGCCCTTTATCAACTCTAATTTGAATTTTATAGTATGTTTATCATTGTTTCCTATGATGAGTAGATTATCAATACACACCATTATAAACATAACTATTTTATTAACAGTTTTGACAAAAAGAGTTGAATCTTCAAACTCAAAATGTTTAAAGTTCATGTTCAAGAGGTGCTCAATGAGTTTCTCCTACCATGATCTTGGGGCTTGTTTAAATTCATACAATGATTTTTTAAGTTTGAAAACTTTGTGCTCTTATCTGTTTATGCAAAACCTTCATGTTGAGTGATGTAAACAGTCACCTTAAGATCATCATTCATGAATGCATTTTTGATGTCTATTTGGTGAATTTTTTATCTGTTGTGAGATGTTAGAGCCAACATGGTTTTAATGGTAGTCTATTTTGTTGTTGGTGCCTAGGTTTCATTGTAGTCGATTATTTATTTTTAAAAAAATCCCTTTACAACAAGCCTTGATTTGTGCTTATCAATTTAGCCATCTACCTTGTTGTTTTTGTGAAAGACCCACTTATAGCCAGTTGGTTTAAAACTAATTGGAGAATCAACTGATTTCCAAGTTCTATTCTTGACCAGCTTAACATACTCATTTCTCATTGTATTTTTCCATGACTCAATATTTACCACTTGTTTGAAAGAAGCAGGTTCAAATTAAAAAGCAACATTGACTTCTTCTTTAGGAGGGTCTTCTAAGGTAAGCTTTTATATCTTATATTGAAGTTCATATAGGAACTTGTCTAATTATTGTGTGGCTGTGTGCACACTTCTTGTGCCTATTTTTCCAAACTCATCATATTTGACATCTTTCAATGTCTGTTTGGCTCATTTCAGAATCTTTTTCTGTGTAACTTGTTGAATCATAGTTGCCTCATTTTCTATAATGGAAGCTCCATTTTTTGAGATCAGACCAACCTCTAATAAATTTCACTTTCTTCTACAAGGGGAGAGATGTTTTCAGTTACAAAAGTCAAAAGAGATTCAAGTGTTTCTTAATTATAGGTTCCCTCTTCACTGTTTGGAACCTCCCTATCAACCTCCTTGAAAACATCATATTTGACATATTTTTGTAGTTGATTCAATTGTTGACTAATTCTTGTTGTATCCTTTTCAATTTCACAAAATATGACATCCTTTGCAATGAAAAATTTATTGGTGTTTTCATAAAATACCTTTGATGCTTTTGAAGACTCAGAGTATCCCAAAAGTGTGCATTTGGGACTCTTCTATTCTAGTTTGTTTCTTTTCTCTTTTCGATTCAATGTTTAGCATGTAGATCCAAAAATCTAAAGACATCACACTAAAGGGAGATGACCACACCAAACTTCATATGGAATCTTCATCTATAGGGATTTTGATGGTGATCTATCGCATAAATTTACTACTATTTGAGTTGATTTTGCCTAGAAGTGCAGATTTACCCTTTTGAAGAACAACATTGCTCAAACCATATTCATGATAGTTCGGTTCATCTTCTCAACTAATCCATTATGTTGAAGAGTGTAAGATATTGTTAGCTAATGTTTTATTTCATTCTAGTTGAGATAGGTTTCAAACACCTTTGAAGTGAACTCACCACCATTATCAGTCTTGAGTGTGCCAATGCATGATTGGGCTTCATTTTGAACCATGGTTTAAATTTTTTGAAACATATCAAATGCTTTTGACTTACTCTTTAGAAAATATATCCAAGTCATCCTACTATAGTGATCAATGAACAACATGAACTATTTGTGACCACCAATAGAGAGGATTGGAGAGAACACAAATCAGAGTGAGCCAACTACAACTTTCTATCATCTTTCCATTATGAATTTTGAAATGGTTCTCTTTCATGTTTTGACAATACGTAAGCTTCACACTTTTCAATTTTTTTGTATAGAGTTGACAAGCCTACAACACCATTTTTCTGCATTGTGTGAGTATTGTGATAGTGCTTGTGCCCAAATCTAGTTATGAGTTTTTCTTCTTCTCCTTTTCTGCTTTCTATTTTTTGTAGGCTTCAATCTTCTTCCATGATGTCTTGTATTTATGGGTCTCATGACTCCCTTTTCTATCATAATATTTTCAATAAAAGTGTTGTTTGTAATCTGCTTATTTTGGTGCTAGCTATTGCTTTTTCCATCTTTTTAGTTTTTCCTATGTTCTTCCCTTTGCCTTTACCATTTCCTACATTCTTGGAAGAATTACCCATTTATTTTCATAACAAATTATTTCTCTAGTGGGATTTGTTTTTATTCTATTTTTTTCTCTTTTGGCCATTTTTTTAACCAATTGATTATATGTGTCTTCTACAAATTGCTTACTTGCAATGACTCTAAGTAGGTTGAGTATGTAGTAAGAAGTTCCTTTATGAAGGAGGTCATATATGCATCAATTTTTATATTAGTTACATCAACATCATGTTTTATTGTAAAAATTTTAGAAGCCAAACTCATGACATCTCTATTTTTCAACTCTAGAATGAACAATTTCAATTTTAGTTGTATGAACCCCAATTTTGAGTGGGAATTATACAGGTCCTTCAATTTTTGAAAATATTCCTTGGGGGCAATGTTGGATGATAGAGAAGGGGAATCTTGGAGCTTTATAATGGGGAGATGGAAAGTCATCCTTCATTAATGGTGCTTCAAGCTTTCTCCTTGCGGCTTGCCTTCGTCACCTTTGCGTCTTTGGTTCTTATTGTTTCTAACTTTCTATGTGCTATAAGTGGTCTTTAATTTTTTTTACCATTTGTTTTTGTTGTGTTTTATTTGCTTTGTTTTGTGTTGTCATTGGAACTGCCTTCATTGTCTTAGCTAGAATGCACTATTGCCACATGCATCCTTTCTTGGCCATTACTTTCGCTACCTTTGGAATTACAAAAGGGAATGCATGTATTAATTGAAGGTTTATGGAAACCATTTAATTTGATAGGATGGAACATGTAGAGAAGGGGAAGCATGGTGGTTTTAATGAATCAAATGATGCTATGAGGTGTGATAAGGGAAGTGTTACTATGAACAGTGGCTCTATCTCACGCAGGTAGAAATTGAAGCAACTAGACCTCCAAAAGGACTGTTCAGTGAAGTCTTGTGACTAGAGGAAGTGGCTAGGCATTTAGAAGGGGTAGAGTTTATGGTGAGTAGGGAATACTATCATGAGTAGCAGTATAAGGAAGACCGAATTGGTAAGCTCGCTAGCCTACCTAAAACCCTGACCATCACTCTAAATTTTTCTATAGAATTTGACTTGTAACAAGAGGAAACAAAAATAAAAAATGTAGGGATTTTCTTTGTTTAATTAAACAAAAAAACACTCCCTTCTAGAAATTTCTTTGATAATTGGTTAAATTCTATGTGGGGTAAAAAACTAGGTTCGTATATTAGTTTTTGCAAGATGTTATAGATAGGGGTTTTCATGATTTTGTTTATAAACTCCAATATGTAATGTAGGGAAATTAGTAAGCCCTTGTGGAATGTCAGCCAATCAATTTTTAAGGTTGTCCCTTATAATCTAGAAATGGACTGAAATGACCTTATTTTCAAAACATCCCCCAAATGGGTTGACATTGAAGAAGAATTGATTCAACTATGGAATTTTCTTTTATAGGCACTGAAACCCCTTAGTGAAGTTTTGAAAATTGAGGATACCAGAAGATCCCTTGCACATATGAACACTAGGGTTTTAATATCTCTAGAACCCTTGGATTTCTTCTTGGAAGTACTCAATTTTAAAATGAAAGGGAGATATCACACTTGTGCTCTCAGAGATATGGGTGGTTTTAATGCTTATTTATTTTATAAAAAATATGGTCACCTTAATAAAAATTTCCCATTATTGGCTAATAAAGGTAATATCCCTCACAAACAACAATAAAAGGACACCACAAAAGATGAGACTGTGTTGGATAACTTGCATGTGTGTAAAAATGCTATGTTTTCAAGTGTTCCATTGAAGATGGTGCCTCCACTGGTGAGGTTGTTGACATGCATGGACCTAAATTTCAAGGTGAGTGTGGTGTGGAGGTCCTTCCCACTAACTCTCAAGTACATGATCTACCATGGATTGATGGTGACAATCCCTTGCCAGACCTAGTTTATTACCTCTTCAATAACTTGGATGAAATTTTCTTGGAGTATAAATCCTTCAAGGATCATCCCTTAGAGGAATATGTGGTAATCCTTTCTTAGGCCCCTAAAATGCAAATTTTTCCACCCATTGCATCGACTGAAAAAATATTGTTGACCAACTTTGACTTTTAGGTCAAACTTGGACCCCTATAGGTAAAAAACTAGGGTTTTTAGATATTTATGTGTATAAATCTGTCATAGGCTATATTAGGTTTAAATTGATGTTATCTTATGCATTTATAGCCTTAGTATAGTTTCATTAGCTTATATATCATTTTAGGTCATTTAATGTGCTTTTAAGGGTCATTAATGCCAGTGTCACAATTCCCAAGGTGTCCAAGTGTCATTTTTTTATTATAAGCATCCAAAAAGCTAGTTTAACTATTAAGGATGTTAGTTACATCAGAATCTTGCAAGTGGTTTAACTAAAATTTAAGAATCTAACTGAAAAGGAACATTTGGCACTTGTACAACCCATGGGGAAGTGTGCCACAGGGGAAAAGATAATGGAATGCCACTTCACATTATTAACACTCATATTACATTTGGTTTTCTTTGGAAGTGCCATTTTAAGCTGAAATTGGTCTACTTTTTTTTTTGCATTTCTAGACACACAAAAGTGACCTACAGGTCTGTACTTAGTACAGATAGCTCAAGAGGTTTTGGGACAAATTATTTTGAGAGGTGATATTACCCTAATAGACCTTAATTTCAATAATAAGAGTGCAAGTATTTATCAACTATTATTTATGAACCATCCTTTACAAGCTGATTGTACTTTCTTGTTAGTTGTTTCATACACCCTATAGGTTTTACTCCAATTTGTTCAAATCCATATGAACCAATTAGTGATGTTGACTATAGAGGATGTTTTATACCTTAGTAGATGGACTAAATAATTATTTTCATGTTTCATAATGTATTTATGATAAAGTTAGTCCATGATGTAGGAAGGTGCCACCATATGCAGTCTCAATCAAAGTTCTTATTTGCATAGTGTTGTTCTCCTATATGGGCCTCATGTAGTTGGAAAATGATGTTACAGAGGTCTTAGGTTCATATGACCATCTCATTCCATGTTTGGTTTCACCATATCATCTTTTAGGCAACTTGAAACCTTTCCATCTCTCATAGTTAACTTCATGATTAACATCACTTGTAGTCACTTGTATAAGCTTGTTCAACTTGTTCATGAAATGCTAATCAGGGTATATTAGTTGTACAAGCTATTAGGATTTGGAAAGAGTTCATTTATATGTTTGGAAAAGGTGCAAGTATGATCACAAGCTCATTCACATGCTAAAACAGTCATGAGATGCCTCTGATTGCTCTATTCCATATATATGTGGGTGATTTTCATGTTGAAAGGAATGTTTTAAGCTTGTCTCAATATTTCCTTGATGTCAATCATGTATTGGAGAGGTTAGAAATTATTTTGAGTTGTCCATGAGGTTTTTCCTTCATGCCATTGTTCTATTTCATGATCATTGTCCACTTTTATCTTAATGCACATCTATAGGATCCATTGTTGATGTCATACTGAGAGGTGTAAATCCTAATATGGTTCCAATCTCTTAAGATTTATACAAGTGTATTGGCATGTTTTATGAAAGCATATAAATTTCATAGTCACGGATAGTTTTCATACTGCTCATATTTAACTCACTGTTTGTGCACCAAAATATCCACTTATAGGTGGCTGAGCAAGGGACTAAGATGTTTATATGGAGAGGTTGAAATAACTTATCACCTCCTTAAGGTATTGGTATGATAATCAAGCCATGATATACCCATATAAAGTTTCAAAAAGGCAAAAGGAAGTGTAAAACCATGTTGAAGAGACAAGAGACTGAGTTTAGGGAAGCTTTCCCTAAAATACAAAAATAGATATCCCACGGGTTTTTTTAGGCACCCTATGACATGTTTGTAAATAGTCATAAAGCATCCAAATAGGTTATTTGGATAGCCTATATCATGGAAAGGGCTTTTTACAAGTATGGATGTTATAAGGTGAGTAGATAATATAATTTTTAAGCCAAAAATATGCCCTCAAAAACACTAAAATATCACATTAACATCTATAGGTTTTTAGTTGTAAATAGCTTTTGATATCCAAACTTGCAGGTAGTGCATTCCCTTATGGCTAGAATAATCCTACTAATTGAGTGATGTAAAAATAAGCATATGGATCATCATCATCATGATGCTGGTATATGGTTTATCCAACCCCTAAGGACACCTATAGGTGTCATTCTATAAGAAAAAGGGAAACCTACAACAAGATAAATAAATAACGACTCAAGAAATGTGTTTTGATTATGTTTTGACCATCCCAAGGTGAATCCAATATAAATATAGATAATTTGTGATGTTATGGGATTAAAATAGATTTTAAAACATCACAATCAAGTCTTAAGGAGTTAGTACATACCTACAATAAGTTCTAAGGGTAGGGTGTCTCAGTCTAGCAAAGAAGGACCTAGTTGAGAAGTTCAAGTGCATATGAAGGGTATAAGAATGGTGTAAATGACTTAAATGATTGTAAAATGATTTTTTAAATACCAATAGGGTCTTGTAAATTGTTTTATATACCCAAAATAGACAATTGCACCTATATGTGCCTATTCTAAATAAGAAACATAGTCAATAGTTCAAGTTGAAAACCAAGGCTTATCTAAGGTGTTTGGCAGAGTTAGAGTGATAATTGAGTTTTAAGTAATTTAATAACAGTTTTAATAGTATATTTATAGCATAACACATCATTAAAAAGGTCCAAATGAGCTGATATGCACCTACAGGGGTCAAAGGCAGGGTGTCTTAGTAAGAGGATAGTGGAGGACTCAATTGTGACCAAAAGTTAATATGAAAGGAAAATGGGAGGTTGGAATGATGCTACAAGTAAGTGAACACCTATATGAGGATTATGATCAAATTCATGAACTAAAAACAATGTATATGTCCTACTTAGGCCTCTTGGAACCCTATATACACCTACAATAGGGTATAGTCTTGGTGATGGTAAGGTAAGAGCTGAGCTTGTCTAGGGATAAGAAGAGGGTTAGGTTAAAAGAAATGAAAAGTGATTAATTATAGGTAAAAATGTGTTTTAAAAATACCAAAAATCTACCAAGATGATAATATAACTTCCTTACTTGGTTAAAAGTCATTAGTCCGTATAATGAGCTAGGAAACCTCTTTGCTCAATAGATGAATACGAGGAATTCAAAGAAGAGGAATGTTTTGGGGTGAATACAAAGCTTCAGTAGGATGAATTAGATATGGGTGACATGTTTAATAATCCTAAGATAATTTTTTTATCATGGATAGGTCTCTCTTAGGTGGATTTGAGGAAAATGTAGGAAAACAGGGTTTTTAAAGGCCTTTTTTGGGTATTTTGAGCTAGTTAGGCACCTAAATAAAGTAATATAGATAAAAAATTTGGTAAAAATTCTAATTAGGAACACTAAAATCTCCCAAAATATTCAATTTGTCTTGGGGAAGAGGGATATACCTCACTATTTTGTCTCAGAGGTCAACCAATAAGGAAAATCAAGTTTTGGCAAAACAAACAAATGAGGCCAAAAAGGGCTAAAGAACTTGATGGAAGGTTTGGGAAACCTATAGAAACATGTTTTGAGTTGTATTAAAGGATAATATATTATATGAAGTAATAATTAAATCTCACACCTTTCAAGATGACCAAAATACCCCTGCACATAGTCCAAATAGGAAACCTTTCACTAGGCCTAGTTGGTGAATGAGAGAAAAGGAAGAAGATGAGTGCTTGGGAGGTTGTGTGGTGATATTATAAGATTTAATAATGTGTGAAGATTCATAAAACACCAACACATCCATTTAAAAATTATTCCAATTAGCCAAAGCTAGCTGGGTGTAGGTTAAGCCTATTAGGCTTTTAAGGGACCTAGAACCTATTGGGGGTCTACCTTCATATCTAACTCTTGATGAGCTATCCAGATGATTGATACATGATAGGAAGATTGAATTAGACATTTTTTAACTTTTAGTATGCAGAAGAACCTACAGGAAAGCTAATTTTATCTCAGAAAGAGTTCACACATGCAAGAAAGGTAGAAGCAAGCTTGATGGGGTGAATTCAAGTGTTCATATCTCCTCTGAGATTTTGCATGGGAAAAAAAAGGATTTTGGAGGGGTTATTAGGGTCCCTCAAATTTTTTTTTGTGGAATTTTTTGACAAGTTCAACATCAGAACTTTATGAACAATACTTAAGACTAAAAACTACCTAAAACCCTACTAAACCCTTAGTCAAGACCTAATGGAGAAAACAAGGTTGGAGAGATATAAATATGACATATTTTGACCATGAAATATATTGGAACTTGTATAGGACTAACTCATGTTTCCTCTCATGATTTTGAGTTGTATGGACTTATATGGATAGGGTGCAAAACAAGGTTTTCTTGATTGTTATGTGTGTTTTGTAGGTTATAAGAGGTTCTAAGAGATGAAATAAAGTTTTAAGGAAATATATATACTTTTAATAAATCCATATGGTCATTTTATTCCAAATAAAAACTCCTAAGTTTCTAAACCAGAGCTCTCATCTCATCTAGTCAAAATTGGCATAGTGAACATAATGGTGAGAAGTGTGAAAACCTCAAGTGGATGCCCTTTTAAGGTGAACCTAAGTAGTATAAATCCATGGAGGGTATTTAAAAGTGTCATCCATTCCATCCCATATATTTTCATTGAAAATTGATGCTAATTTTGAGGCCAAGTTTTAAGGGTAATAGAAAAGTAGAGTTTTTTAGACTACAAGTAGTGATGGCTTCCTTTCAGGGGTTTTTAGATGAGTAGGAGTGTAACCAATGAATGGAGAGGCATGTTTTAAATAATTACATCTAATACAAATCATTATACATATCTTGAGTCATTTGTGGGACTTCAAATAGGGTCTCACTCAGCTCCTAAAATGCAAGGGAATTAGGACCTATTTTGACTCCTACACCATATCTAATGGTAGGAGGGTCTAACTCAGCTCCTAAAATGCAGGAGAATCAAAAATTTCAAAATTCAAAACTAGCTCCTACACATCCATCTTCACAAGCTACACCACAAGGTACTAGTGCTTCTAAAGAACCTTTTAAGGTGAGAAATCCTTCTATCAATGTTGTGGATCAGATGAAGAAGTTACACATGAGTATTTCATTTTGGGATTCATTGACAATACTGATATAAAAAGATATGCTTCAAAAGGAATTTCAATGTCTAGGTAAGCAAGTTGGATCAACTAGGAGTGAGAATGTTGTTTTGGTGAATAGAAATTAGTTCTTTGATGGACAAGTAAATAAAATTGATAAGACTCCTCCTTTTTATCTATATTTGATCATTGGTGATTTCATAGTTCATAAATGCATCATAAATAGTGGGTCTAGTACTTTAATTATGCCCAAGTCAATAGCAGATAAACTAGGTCTCAAGTATGAACTAGTGGCTAAAGGAGTTATACAATTGGATGGATCACTAATAAAGACCTTGGGATTAGTCAAGGATTTGAATTTTATTTTACATGCTTTTCATACTTTTTCCATCCCTCATGATGTTCTTGTGGTAGATTTACCCCCATAATTTTCTCTTTGTTTGCCAAGAGAGTTTATAACCAAGATAGGTGGATGCTTGGCAGCCAATTGGTCTTATATGGTTTTTAGGACAAAGTATGGTACTAAGGTGAAGATTGAATTAGAGCCTATTAATCACAATCATTTAGAGACCAACATTCCTAAATTTGAAAATGTCAATTATGTAATTCTTGATGAGGAAGAGATTCACATGGACCAATCTCCAACCTCTTCTCTTGAACGAGTTTTTGATTTGTATTTAGATGAATGGGGAGCTGAGCATTATGAAAATGATCCTTACAAATTCATAGAGGCAACTGGTCTTAGAGTGTATTTCATTCATGAGGAGGGATATTTCATGCCAAACTTGATGAAGCCAAGTGAAAACATGGATGGTTTATGGAAACTATTCTTTTATGGATCTAGAAGCAAGGTTGGAGTAAGTGGTGGAACAATGTTGGTTTCACCATCCAAGGAAAGGTACTATTCCACTTTCATATTTCACTTCTCTTGTACATGTAACGTGGTAGAATATGAGGACCTCATTCATGGCCTTGAATGGGCTAGGAAAAGAGGTGTGAAAGAGTTACAAGTGTATAGTGATTGTGAGTTAGTTGTGAATCAAATAAGAGGCCAAAATTTGACTAATAACTATTTGCTTAAGTCCTATAAGCATAGAGTGTGGGATCTTGTGGAATAATTCCAAGCATTCAACATCAAATCTACCCCAAGAGAGGACAACAAACATGTTGATAGGTTGGCAACAATTTGAGCTTAATTTGATGTTCCAAAAGGGATAGGAGAAGATAAGAACCAACCACATCTCTAGGTGATTGTAAGGCCCTCCATACCTGATAATGTCACTAATTGGAAAATGTTTGATAGTGACCAATAAATAGTATTTTTTCTACAAGATGAGGCTGATTTTTCTTCCAACAACCAGTCTAAACTATAGTATTAATATGGAGGGCATACTGTTCAATTGAAGACAAACAACCTTTCTAAAGGCTTAGGTACACTTGAGAGCATCTTCAATGATGATGATCAGTTGAATAAAGAGAAGGTAAGCATGTATACTAAGCAAGAAAACTATGAAAGAGTACAAATATTCAAAGATAAGTTGCTTGCTCTTGGGAAGGTATGTACTAGTGAAGAGAAACATGCTTTCATTGAGTTATGCAAGGAATTTTTTGATGTCTTTGCATGGGAATATAGTGATTTAAAGGGATTTGATCCAAACTTAGCTCAAAATACCATAGAGATAGATGATATTTCTAAGCCTATCATGAAAAGACAAAGGCCAATCAATCCTAAGATTTATCCTCTCATGAGAAAGGAGCTTACAAAGTTGATTGAGTCTAAGATCATTTTTCCTATTAAGCATTCATCTTGCTTAACAAACTTAGTCCCTATAAGGAAGAAGAATGGGGAAATCAAGTTGTGTATTTATTTTAGGGAATTTAATAGAGTTTCCTTGAAGGACCATTATCTTCTTCCTTCCATGGAGCAAATTGTACAAGTTGTGGTAGGTACTGAAAGGTTTTCTTTCCTTGATGGATATTCTGGGTCAAATTTTGGTAAAGGAAAGTGACCAATATAAGACAACCTTTACTACTAAATGGGGTACATATGCTTATATAAAATGATTTTTGACTTGTCCAATGTTGGAGCTACATTTAAACGTGTAATAGATATGGATTTTCATGGTCTAATAAATGACATTGTGTTGGTGTATCTTGATGATATCACAATTTTTTATAAGGATGCAAAGGATCATTTGAATCACCTTACATATGTTTTTGAAAGATGTAGAGAGTTTGGGAATCTCTCTTAACCCAAATAAGTGTGTGTTTTATGTCCATGAAGGCAAAATTTTAGGACACATTATCTCAAAGAAGGTCCTATCCATATATCCTGAAAGGGTGAGTGCAATCTTGGCATTGGCTTTACCCAAACTTCAAAGTTTCTTTGGAAAAATAAATTTCATAAGGAGGTTCATTTCTGATTTTGATAATTTATTAAAGCCTCTAACCTCTATGATAAGGAAAGATGAAGTGCTCACTTGGACAAGAAGAAGGAAAGAGAGTTTTGAAGAGATTAAACAAGCTATTGCTCAAGCTCCAACTCTTGAAAGTCATAATTTCTCAAAGGAATAAAATTGTATACCTTTGTAAATGATGAGGTAATTTATACCATGCTCACTCAATCAAATGAAGAAAATTTGGAGAAACCTATTGCTTTCTTTAGTCAAGGATTGAAGGGCTATGAGGTAAGATACACCTATGTAGAGAAATAAATACTGTCAATTGTTATAAGTCTAAATTTTTTTATAAAGGACTTCCAATATTGGTACCTCATCCTAGTGTCAAGGATTTCCTTTTTATTAGAGATTTGAATTAAAAAAGGGCTAGTTGGATCACAAAAGTAATGGAGTATGATGTAGAAATCATGACAACCAATCTAGTGAAAGGAAAGGGGTTATGTGAGCACCTTAATTTATATTTAAAGGAAAAAAAAGGAGGTTTTTTTACCATTCCAAGATGACCTTATGATAGATGCATATTCATCAATGTGAAGGTGGACATGAGATATGATTTATTTTCTTCGAACCGGTGAGTGTCCACAAGGCTTCAATAGAGCTAAAAGAAGGTACTCCAGATTAAAATCTATTCCTTATGTACTTTTTGATGGAGTGTTTTTTAGGAAGGAATTATTAGGTGTGCTATTGAGATGTGTTAAATTAGATTAGGTTGAGAGAATATTGCTTGAGTTTCATGATGGACCAGCTTGTGGTCACTTTGCTCCAAGAATCACAACTACTAAGATTATGAGAGCTAGATATTTTTTGGCCTAGCTTGTTCAAATACACCCATGCTTGGGTAAGGAAGTGTCAAATATGTGCCCTCTTTTATGGTAAACAAAATCTTTCATCCTTGCCTCTTCATCCAATACAGGAAGACCAACTTTTTATGCAATGGGGTCTATATTTCATAGGCCTAATCAACCCACCTAGTGCTGACCACAAGTGGGTGCTGACTGCTATAGATTACTTTACAAGATTGGTGGAGGATATTGATCTCAAAAAAGAAAATTAAAGTTTAGTTCTAGACTTTATGAAGACATAGTGACAAGGTTTGGGGTTCCTTCAACAATAATTTCAAACAATGCATTGGTTTTACTTGAAATGAAGACAAGTGAGTGGGCTTTAAAACATGGCATATATATTAGTACTTATTACAAATATTATCCACAAGGGAATGGACTATTTGAGTCCACCAATAAGAATCTAATAAGTATCATAAGAGGACAATGGAGGAAAACCAAAGGACTTGGCATTCCAAGTTGAAGATAGCTATTTGGGATGATAAGATCACCCCTAAGAGAGTAATTGGAAACTCACCATATATACTTGTTTATAGGAGAGAGGATAGACTACCTATTTTGATTGAGTTACCAGCCTTATATCTCACTTATCAGCTAGAGTTGATGGAAAATGAAAGCATGGAAGTCAGGTTGTGTGAGTTGATGGAGCTTGAAGAGACAAGAGATCAAGCTATGCAAACTGTGAGAGATCACCAAGATCAAACAAAGAGATATTTTGATAATAAATCCATGACAAGAAGTTTCCAAGAGAGATACATTGCTCTAAAGTGATATGAAGATAGTAGTAAACCTAAAAAACACACAAAGATTGATTCTTTGTAGAGTGGCCCTTATGTTATCACCCAAAGCAAGTAACACAATGCTTTCCAAATCTCAAAGTTGGATGGAGAGGAGCTTAATTTCCCAATAAATGGGATATATCTCAAACATTGCTACTAAAGTTCTCCTCTCTCCTTGTACATAGTTGTTGTTTTCTTTATTTTCCTTAAGTGCTTATGCACATGTGTGAGTCTTGTTGATGTCTTACTTTTGTCTTGTATTTGCTTAGTGTGTTTTGGTTATTTTGTGTGTGTGTTATAAGAAATTACTTGATAGTTATCTTCAATAAATCATTGACAACCTTGGCCCATAATAGGATAAGGCTATTGGTATTTAGTATATCAGTCATACTACCTCTATGAGTCACCATCTTGTTGACCAAGTTTGACTTTTAGGTCAAACTTGGACCCCTATAGGTAAAAAAACTTAGTTTTATATATATTTATGGGTATAAATATTTTTCATAGGATATAATAGGTTTAAATTGATGTTATCTAATGTATTTCTATCCTTAGTCATGGTTTCATTATCTTATTTGTCATTTTGGATCATTTAATATCTTTTTAAGGGTCATTAATGCAAGTGGCATGGTTTCCAAGGTGTATAGGTGTTATTTTTTCCCTTCTAAGCATATAAGAAATCAATTTAACTATCAAAGATGTCAATTACATTAGAATCTTGCAGGTGGTTTAACTAAAATTCAAGAATCTAACTAAAAAAGGAGCATTTGGCATTTGTATGGCCCATGGGGAAGTGTGACACATGGAAAAATATCATGGAATGCTTGTTATCCTTCCTAGTACACATTTACATTTGGATTGCACTGAAAGTGCCATTTTAAATCCAAAACTATTTTACTTCTTTTTTACATTTTTAAACATACAGAAGTGACCTGTAGGTTTGTGTTTAGTATAGACAACTCAAGAGGTTTCAAGATAAATAGTTTTGGTATGTGATATTATACTTAGATACATTCATTTACATATTAATAGTTCAAGTGTTGATCAACTGTGCTTTATGAACCATCTTTTACAAGTTGATTGTACTTTCCTGCTAGCTATTTCATGTACCTTATAGGTTTTGCTCCATTTTGGTCAAATCCATATGAATAATTTAGTGATGTTGAATTCAGAGGATGTCAAATACCTTAGTATATGGTATCCATTATTAGTTTCATGTTTCATAATGTATTGATGAGCAATTTAGTCCATGTTGGAAGAAGGTACCACCATGTGCAGTCTCAGTCAAAGTTCTTGCTTTCATATTGTTGTTCTCCTATAGGGGCCTAATGTAGTTGTAAAATGATGTTACATAGGTTTTAAGGTAATATTACCACCTCATTCCATATTTTGGTTTTACCATATCATCTTTTGGGCAGCTTGCAGCCTTATCATCTCTCATAGTCAACTTCATGCTTAACTTCACTTGCAATCACCTGTATAATCTTGTTCAACTTGTTCATGGAATGGTAATTAGGGTATATTAGTTGTCCAAGCCATTAGGATGTAGAAGGAGTTTATTTATATGTTTGGAAAAGGTTCAAGTGTGATCACAAGCTCATTTACCATGCTAAAATAATCATGAGATGCCTTTGATTGCTCTATTCCACATATATGCAGGTGATTTTCACATTGAAAGGAATTTTTAAAGCTTGTATGAAGATTTACTTGATGTCAATCATCTATTAGAGAGGTTGTAAATGATTTTTATTTGTCCATGAGAATTTTCCTGCCATTATTCTCTTTCATGCTCACTATCCGCTTTCAGCCCAATGCACATCTATAGGAGCCATTGCTAATGTCATGCTGAGAAGTGTAAAACCTGATATGGTTCCAATATTTTAAGATAGATACAAGTGTATTGAAATATTTGATGAAATCATACAAAGTTCATAGTCATGAATAGTTTTCATACTACTCGTATTCAACTCACACACTGTGTACCAAAATATCCACCTATAGGTGGCTAAGCAGGGCACTAAGATGTTTATATGGAGAGGATGAAACAAATTAACACCTCCTTAAGGTCTTGGTATGATAATCAAGCCATGATAGACCCATATAAAGTGTCAAAAAGTCAAAAGGAAGTGTGCAACCATGTTGAAGAAACAAGAGACTGAGTTTAGGGAAGCTTTCCCTAAAATACAAAAATAGAGATCCCAGGGGTTTTTGTAGGAACCCTATGACATGTTTGTAAATTAGTCATAAATAATCTAAATAGGTGAGTTGGATATCCTCTAGCATGTAGAGGACTTGTGCCAAGGATAGAGGTTATTGTTAGAAACATTGTCATTGATGTCAAAGGTCTAGCATTATTGGTGATAAAGGTCCCATTTAATTTAATGGTGTTTTTAATATTCATATTTTAGCTAATATGTGTTAATATTTATTTAATATTAATGAATATATTTTTGGTTGCATATAAGTCAAAAGAGGGCCCATAGAAAAGTTAAATAGTCACGGGGTAAAAGAGAAAAGAGGAATGGGACAAATTTTCTAATGAAGAGTCATATTGAGGAATTCCAAGAGTCACCATGTGAAGATAAAAGAGGGTATGGTATATTTTTCTATGAAGGGACACTTTGAGGAATATAAAAAGTCACCAAGATAAAGACAAAATAGGAAATGATGCTTTTGCTTATGAAAGGTCACCATATGACTTTTCAAATGCAAGGATATGAAGTGTCATACAAGTTTGGCACCGTTTTCTATAAGTATTTAAGGGTCACAAAGGGTGAATGCCAAAAGTCATTTGAAAATCTAAAATAAAAGCTTGAGAAGCCATTTGTAATATGTAAGAGAGTGCATGGTTTGTATTTATTTTTGAAGGGAGGAAACCAGGAGATATTGTAGAGTTATATCATTTATTGAGTAAGCAACATTGAGAGATAGTTGTGTTTTATACATAAGAGGGGTTGGTACTCACAAATATTTGCAAGGGGTTGGTGCTCACAAATAGTTACTATGTTGGTTCTCGATAAAGGGGTTGTGCTCCCGCAAGTTGGTGCTTGCAAATTTTGTAATTTGAGTTGGTGCTCATTCATATACTTGAGATTGTTATTCATAGTTTTTTCCACTTTGGGTTTTTACGTAAAAATCTAGTGTCTCTCTCTCTCTCTCTCTCTCTCTCTCTCTCTCTTTTATGTGTGGCATATTATTATTTTAGTTTTATTGCATATCTTGAATGTGTGGTTAAGTGGTTAAAGAAAAAGAATTTGATTAAGAAATAGGATATATAATATATTGATTCACCGCCCCTCTCAGTCTATTTTGTGCTTAAAAATTAGTATTAGAGCATGTTCCTTTGAAAAAAAACTACAGCTTGAAGGTAGATCGGGAAGGCATGATTGCTAGATCACATGAAGGTTTTTTTGCAAATAAGGCACCTTTATTTGATGGGACAAATTATGTTTTTTAGAGCATAAAGATGAAGGCTTATTTGATGGCACTTAGATTCGACATATGGCAAGCAGTGGTAGAGGAATATGAAGAGCCATAAACACTTGTAAAAAATATGATAGAAAAGAAGGCAAGTGAAAATAATGCTAAAATTTTAAATGCTATTTTATGTGGTTTATGTGAATCAAAATTTGTTAAGGTTATGCAATGTAAATTTATTCAAGAAATTTAGGTAAAACTTAAGAATATTTACAAAGGTGATGGAAAGGTTTAGCAAGCCAAGGTTCAGACGTTCACAAGATAGTTTGAGAGTTTAAAGATGAAAGAGGAAGAATATATAGCAAGTTATCTTTTATGGGTTGATCAAATAGTTAATCAGATTCAAAGTCTTAGAGAAAAGTTAGAAGAATCAATTGTGGTTCAAAAAGTTTTGAGATTTCTGCCATTGAGATATGATGCAAAAGTTTCAGCAATTGAAGAGATGAAGAATTTATCCAAGCTAAAGATGGATGAGATACATGGTATTCTTACGACATATGAGATGTGGACCGAATAAGAGAAACCCTCAAAGAGAGAATCTACTTTCAAGACATCAAAGAAAGAGAAGGTTAAGATTCAAGAGTCAAGTGATAGTTTTACCGATGATGAAGATGACAATGAAGCTCTATTCATTCGCAAGCTGAAAAATGGCACATGTAAATAACAAGAAAAATTACCTTTTAAATATTTTAATTATGGAAAGATTGGACATTTTACAGCTAAGTGCCTAGATAAGGGTAATGGTGATAATGAAGTACGAAAATCTACATACAAAAAAATTTTCAAAGGAAAATTCAAAAAGAGATTCGAGAAGAGGAGTTTATATTCTAAAGATCTTAGTTTAGTTAAAGATAGTAGAGTCAATGATTAAGAAGAAGAAGAGATTCTATTTATGGCCATACATAAAAATACCTTTATAAGTAAAAGTTTAGATGATCAAGAAGAAGAACATGATGAAGTTGAAGTGAATATAGAAGGAAAACTCGTTTGTGCCTTAGAAGAGTTAAAGGCTCTTGAAAAGAAGAATAAAAGATTAAAGCTTCAGATCAAAAAAATGGAAATGATTCAAAAGAAATAATTAAAGATCTACAAGAACACTTTGAAGAAGCTGTAGACACCGAAATCGTGTCTACTCCTTGGTCATCCTCCCCCTTGGTCCCCTTAACCATTCCTAACACACACACTTATTAATTTAAAATAATAATCTATTTTAAATTAATAGCATCCCTCTCTCTCTCCATGCCACCTCACCACCCTTGGATTCCTCACCCTTGGATCCCCTCATTTATGATCCCCATTTCATTTTCCCACACCTCATTTAACCCCTCTCGATCATTTTCCCATGACACTTGACCTGACAGCTTGTGAGAATGGGCAGAAGGCTAAAATTAGCCTCTGTCTCCATTCTGCAGCCGCCAACGTTGGTCACTATGCGGTCAACGTTGGTGGTTCTACCAGCATCGGTTACCCTTAAAACTACATTCCACCTCTGGAACATGGATCTCTTCTCTCTTGGTTCCTGGACCCTGATCCTTGAATCTTCTAATCTGCCAATCTTTCAATCAGACCTCTCATCCTCTCTGTCTCTCAGGCACACAGCAAGCTACAACAACAAACAAGTCTTCTGCACTAGCAACAGCAACAACAGGGACTCTGCATCAACAATAGGTACAAACATCAGCAACTCTCCTTCTTCAGTAGGTATGAGCTCTTTTATTTCATTTCAATAATCTAGAAATGTATTAGTTGTTAGCTCCCATCCTGCACTTCTTATCACTACCTAGACCAGACTATCAACCAGACCACAGACCCAACCTACCCTTCCCAGAGAGGCTAGAAGGCCTCCTCTACCCTTTTATCCATTTGACTCCCCTACATCTCTGCATAGACTCTCAGACCACCTCCAACCAGACCCAGACCCCTTTCAGACCACTCTACATGACTCAAGACCCATCCACAGACCACAGACCTGTCCTGACCCCATCCAAAGACCATCACCCCGACCGACGCCGACCACATAGGCCCATTGCCCCAACCAACGTCGGCAGACTAACCGACGTCGGCATACCTTGACCAACCGATGTTGGTAGCCTAACCGACGTCGATGACTATGACCAGACTAACAGCAACATTTAGGTAAGCATTTGCTTCCATTTCTCTTTCAGTCTTTAATCATTTCAGTCTTTTATCATTCTTCTCTTTATCAGACATTATCTTTTATCAAAAGTGGGTTGTCATCCCTCAAGGAAGTCTTTGCACTTCTGGGATCAAGCTCTTGCTTGGTAGCCCACCATATGTCCATCTAACACCTTTGTTTTAGTCTCTTTCTTCTGCAGGTGTCTTCCTCCACAGTCAAAGAGGAGTCCCTACGTCGTCTAGATAACAGTGCGCAAACTCTATCTGGGTATCTTCTAACCCTAGACCATTTCTCTTATTTTTTTATTCATCCTTTTGAATGTGAAAGTGAAATTCTTATAGAAATAGAAGCCAATAAGAATGAAGAAGATCTAACTGCATAATTAAAAATAATAAGTAAAGAATGTGAAAGGTATGTTATTGAAATTACTTCTTTAAAAATAGATCTTGAGAAAATAAATAAAGTAATCAATAATAGAGTAATTAATGATTCAAAATTTTAAAATAACACTAATATGTTGAATAAGATATTATAAAATCAAAGATCAATGTTAGATAAGATAGGTATTAGATTTGAAAAAGAAAAAGGGGAGGCCACTACTTTCATAGACAAAGAAAAAGGAAAGAGTTATGCTGAAGCTCTTACAAAAGAAAAAATGAAAAGGGAAGAAGTTAAGAATACAAAAGACATCTCAAACAAAGAAGGATGGAGGAAATATAGATAAAAAATGCAATCACATCAGAGATACACAAACATGTCATATTTTATGGTTACTATTTTTATTGTAATGGATATGGTCATAAGAAAAAAGAATGTTGAAAAAGGGCTAACAATTTTAGAAATAAGGAGAAGGAAAGTTATGTAGAGTCAAGCAGAAGCCACAACTCTTTTGCTCCTCTATTAGGCTTTAATGAAGAGGCCATAATATGTTATAAGTTCAAAAAATTTAGACACATAGCTTGATACTAAAAAAGTGTGTTTGAATTAGTCAAGGACTAGAGTTTCAAGACTCCATTTATCAAGAAGAAAGTTCAGACAGGTTCATGGCAAAAAAAAATAATCTAAAAAATCTATGTTGGTACAAATAGATTTGCATGCAAAAAATTAAGAAAAGCTATGGTTCATTGATAGTGTATTTTTGAGGCACATGACAAGAGACAAAAACAAGTTCATAACCTTGAAGAAGATCAATGGTGGCATAGTGAAATTCAGAGATAATACTACTACCAGAATTGCTATAAAAAGTACACTAAGTTTGGATAATGATAGAACTAAAACTAAAAATATTTTATATGTAGAAGGTCTTAAGCATAATATTTTGAGTGTAATTCAAATGTGTGATCAGGGGCATACACTAAAGTTTTATGTAAAAGGTTGTGAAATTAGGAGAAAATATTCAGATGTGTTAATTGTAGATGGTCAAAGAATAGGTAATAATTTGTATATGTTATCATACATCAAAGGTCAAAAATGTTGTTTGAGTCAGATTGAAGAAAGTTGGCTATGGCAAAGGAGAATGGGTCACATAAATTTTGAGAATATTGTCAACATAAACAAAAAGCAAGCTTTCAAAAATATTTCAAAGATTATAAAGCCATTCGACACGCTTTGTGAACTTTGTCAACATTTAAAGTAGGCCAGAAGGTCATTCAAAACAAAAGAGTACCCGACCTCTCAGATGTTAGAGCTTGTTCACACTGATCTATGTGGACCTATGAGAACTCAAAGTACTCAAGGTGAGAAATATTTCATGTTTCTTATTGATGATTTTTCACATATGACTTGGGTAATGTTTTTAAAGAAAAAATTAAAAGTTTTCAGACATTGCAAAGCATTCAAATCATCAGTTGAGAATGAAATTAGTTCAAATATTAAGTGTCTAAGATTAGATCAAGGAGGAGAATTCATGTTAGATTAATTTATTGAGTTTTATGAAGACCATGGAATAAAGAGACATTATTTAGCAGCCATAACTCCATAGCAAAATGGAGTAGTTGAATAAAGAAACATAACAGTTTAGGAGATGGTGAGGATAATGCTAAATGAATCCAAGATACTAGATAAATATTGGAGAGAGGTAGTTGTTACAGTAGTGCATATTAAAAATAGAGCATTATTGAGAGTCAATAATGGCAAGACTCATTATAAGCTATGGAAAAAAAAACCAAAAATAATTGATTATTTCAGAGTTTTTGATAGCAAATGTTTCATAAAAAGAACCAACAAAAATCTTGGGAAGTTTGAATCCAAAGAAAATGAAGGTATATTTCTTGGTTATTCTTATAAAAGTAAATATTATAAATGTTATAAAAAAAGAACCAAGAAAATTGTTGAAAGTGCAAGTGTCAGGATAGAATATGGAACATAAAGAATCAGTGATCTAGTAGACATTCCTAAAATCATTGAAGAGGAAGAAATTGAAGAATCAAATGAAGATGAGAAGGAGAAAAATGATACCAAAACTCCATAAAAATGTGTTTAGAGAAATCATAATGAAAATGACATTATCAAGGACATAAATGAAAGAATTCACATCAGAAGAATGATAGTAAGTGAATCTAAGCAAGCTAATTTATTTGTTATCCAAAATTCAGCCTATAACTTTTTCAGAAGCTAGACATGATAAGCATTAGGTTAAGACTATGGATGAAGAATTAAATCAGATAGAAAATAACGATACTTGAGAATTAGTGCCTAGACCAAAAGATCATAATGTGACAGGAACAAAATGGGTTTATACAAATAAGTTGAAGGAAAATGGAGAAGTGACCAAGAATAAAGCAAGATTAGTATGTAAAGGATATGCTCAAATTGAGGGAATAGATTTTGAAGAAAATTTTGCACTAGTGGCAAGGTTAGAGGCTATTAGAATATTTCTTGCATATGCAATGTTTAAAAATTTCAAAGTGTTTCAGATGGATGTCAAATCTACCTTCCTAAATGGGAATCTAGAAGAAGAGGTCTACATTGAGTAGCCTAAGGGATTTATTCTATCAAATATTAGTAGCCATGTATGTAGATTAAAAAAAGCTTTGTATGGATTGAAACAAGATCCCAGAGCTTGGTAGGTAAGACTTGATAAGTACCTACAAGATCAAGGTTTTAAGAGAGGATTTGCTGACAGTAATCTTCACATCAAAATAAAAGGTGAGCATAAATTAATTATTGTGGTATATATTGATGACATCATTTTTATAAGAAACATTGAAAATATGATAAAAGAATTTTTTAATACTATGCAAAAATAATTTGATATGTCTATGCTTGAAGAATTATCATTTTTCTTAGGATTACAAATATTTCAGTTAGATAAAAGAATTTTCATATCTCAAAGTAAATACGCCAAGGAAATGTTGAAGAAATTCGGTTTTCAAGATTTTGCACCAGTTAGCACACCAATGTGTACAAAAAATAAGGTGACCAAGGATGAAGATTCACCTGTTGTAGATAAATCTTTGTATAGATCTATGATTGGTAGACTTTTATATTTGACAGCATCAAGGCTAGACATCATGCATGCAATAGACATGGTTTCAAGATATCAATCATCTCTAAAATATAGTCATGTTTAGTTGGTGACGATAATATTTAGATATATCAAGGGGACATTAGATTATGGATTTTGGTATCCTACAGGAAAAAATTTCACTTTGGTTGCTTATATAGATTTAGATTGGGCAGGTTGCTTGGATGATAGAAAAAGTACAAGTGGAGGAGTTTCTTCCTTAGTGATAGCTTAGTATCATGACTAAGCAAAAAATAGAATTTAGTATCACCTTATACAATTGAAGTAGAATATATTACAGTGGTATTATGTTGTACTCAAGTGATTTAGATGAAGCAAACTTTAGAAGATATCAAGGTAAACTATGATGAATCTATTTCTATTTTTTATGACAACACAAGTGCTTTTAATATTTTAAAGAATCCAATGATGCATTCAAGAACAAAACATATTCCTATTAGATATAAATTCTTGAGAGAGTAAGCTGTAGATCAACAGGTTAAGATGGAATATATCAGTACTACAGAGCAGATTATAGATATTTTATAAAGGCACTACCAAAATACATGTTTGAGTATCTACGAGAGAATTTGGGAGTAATTTCTTTTACTACCTACCATTGAGGTTCACCATTATTTGAGGGGGAGCTAAGTGTTATCTCTAGGTAGGCCTTTTGCCATTGATGTCAAAGGGGGAGAAGAAAAAAAAAAAGTATAGGTACAAGTGCAAAAATAGGTACAGAGAATAGGTACAAAATGCTATAGTAAGGAAAAGTTACAGTATGTTTTTTAGATGGTAGTATGTGTAGGTTTTAAGATGTGGTAATTTCAATTTGAGGTTTCCATCAAATACAAAGGGGGAGATTGTTAGAAATATTGTCATTGATGTTAAAGGTCTAGCATTATTGGTGATAAATGCCCCATTGCATTTAATGGTGTTTTTAATATTCATATCTTAGCTAATGTGTGTTAATATTTATTTAATATTAATGAATATATTTTTGGTTACATATAAGTCAAAAGAGGGCCCATGAATAAGTCAAAGATTCACAGCGTAAAAGATAGAAGAGGAATGGGATGCATTTTCTAATGAAGAGTCATCTTGAGGAATTCCAAGAGTCACCATGTGAAGACAAAAGAGGGTATGCTGCATTTTTATATAAAGGGAAACTTTGAGGAATATGAAAAGTCACCAAGATAAAGTTAAAAGAGATAAGGATGTTTTTGGTTATGAAGGGTCACCATACGACTTTTCAATTGCAAGGATACAAAGGGTAATGCAAGTTTGGCACCATTTTCCATAAGTGATCCATATTTTAGTTTAGAAAGGTTTCCAAATCATGATGAAACCTATTTCACATCATAGAGCTCATCGAGAGCTTTCCATCGCTTTTCACAGTTTTTAATATGGACATCGTATGCCCAAGTTATAGGCTACTGAAGTTATTTTGTGACAGGGATGCAATGCATGGCATAATTAAAATGCGACAAGTGAACCAATCAGAGGTTGACATGTGGCAGTCAATTTTTTACATTCATGCAAAAACATTTGGTTGGTGTTTGGTTTCAATGTCCAATCTTTGACAGCGGTCATATGGAAAACCATGGGCCTCGCTATTGGCTCGCTGGGGGCCCTCAGTGAGGGTTGACACACTTGATTAAGGAGGGGTGCCTTGGCCTCCATCTCACATTCCATTGCATTATAATTTGGTTTTAAATCATAATTTTGTACCCATCAAGTGCATGTGGGACAAATCAATTTTATGTTTTAAATAGCTTTATAATATTCCTTGGTAATACTTTGTAATTTAAACTTACCAAGCCCCATTATGCCACATGGGAGAACCCACAGTTACCACACCACCTCTAATTACCTTGCCGAGTCAATCTCAAGATAATGCTAAGTTTGGAGACTATGAGAAATGCATGCCAGATCACCAAGTCAAATGCCAGTTTGGAGACCATGAGAAAGCCGAGCCATAGACCTCGAGATTGGAGATAGCTACTGAAATGCACGCCATGTCTGAGTAGCTCATGAAACGTGAGAAGAAGACATGGAGATTAGCTTATAAGCTAATTTGGAACACTAACCAATAAGACATTCTATGTTTGGCACCTTAAGCCCACCAAAAGGGGTGTCGTAATGTTTAAAACGCTGCCATTTTTTAAAAAGACTTCAAAGCCATTTGAAATTACCAATGTGGGCCTAAAAAGATAGCCCAAGCGCCTAAAAAGAAGGTCAAAGACTTAAAATCGTGACCCTCTCACCAAAATTAATAGGCCTTGATTGACTATGCTACAGACTTCCAAGTGTTGTAAAAGGAGCGAACTTGTATTTGAAGGTAAGATTATGGCTGACTATCTATTGGAGAATATAGACCAGTTTGATGTATTTGGTCATTTTGGAGTGCTTAGAGGCTGAACCAGAGCTCAGAGTAAACTCAAAAATTGTTTAGAATTATGATACACTATGTTTAGTATATTCATTTACCTATTTTAGAGAATTGGTGATGTCATTTTTAGCTACAGAAGTTGCCAATTTTGATTTGGAGAAGCCTCTGCATGTGATTCAGGAAGGTGAAGGACAAGCTGAGTCAGTCAAGGTATTTCAAAGGTCTGAAACACTATTTTTTTAGAGATTAGATATATTTTTTTGATTTTAAGTATTATTTTGGCTTGAAAATTTAGCAACATTAATGGATAAATTCAATAAGAACTCGGGGACATAGGAATTTTGAACCCCATAAACAATTTTTGTGTTTTGATCTTTGAATTCATTTTTGCATTTTAGTTTTAGTTAATTTGTAGATTATAATTCAGATTTAAATCAGAATGCAAAATTTAATCATTTGATCATCTACACAAAACTGAGAAAATTAGGAATTTGAAAAATCTGGTGGCTTCAATGGATAATTGATGTGAACTTTCAATTCACCTTTATTCCAGTTTTGAAACTTGATTTGAATCAGATTTGAATCAGTTTTTAATCATTCCAACATCTTAAAAGTTGAGAAATTTCTACTTCCAATTCAGTTTAAATTTTAGAATTTAGAACTTAAAATATCTTTGTAAATGTTTTAAAAAAGTAGTGAATTTCTTACTGGTGTTTACGGATCAATAATGATTGAAGGGTCACAAAGGGTGAATGCCAAAGGTCATTTAGAAAGCTATAAATAAAGCCTTGGGAAGCCATTTGTAATGTGCAAAAGCATGCATGGTTTGTATTTATTTTCAAAGAGAGAAAATTAGGAGATATTTTAGAGTTCTATCATTTGTTGAGTAACATTGAGAGATATTTGTGTTTTATACACAAGAGGGGTTGGTGCTCTTGTGGGTTGGTGCTCACAAATATTTGTTGTGTTGGTGCTTGGAAAAGGGGTTGGTGTTCTTGCAAGTTGGTGCTTGAGAAATTTATAATTTTAGTTGATAATCATTCATATACTTGAGATTGTTATCTATGGTTTTTCTTACTTTAGGTTTCCATGTAAAAATTTGGTCTCTCTCTCTCTCTCTCTCTCTCTCTCTCTCTCTCTCTCTCTCTCTCTCTCTCGTGTGGTGCATATTATTGTTTCAATTTTATTGCATATCTTGAATGTGTGGTTAAGTGGTTAAATAAAATGAATTTGATTAAGAAATAAGCTATATAATATACTGATTCATCCCCCCTCTTAGTATATTTCATGCTTAATAGTTAGAAGATGAGTAGAGAATAGAAGTTTAAAGCCTAAAATATGCCCTCAAAAACATTGAAATATCACATTAACACCTATAGGTTTGTAGTTGTAAATAACTTTTGATATCCAAAATTGTAGGTAGTGCATTCCCTTATGGATTGAATAATCCTAATGATTGAGTGATTTATAAATAAGCATAGGGATCATCATCATGATGTTTTTATATGGCTTTTTCAACCCCTAAGGACACCTACATGTGTCCTACAGAAAAAAGGGAAACCTAAAACAAGATAAACAAATAGTGACTCAAAAAATGTGTTTTGATTGTGTTTTAACCATCCCAACGTGAATCCAAGATGAATATAGATAATTTTTGACCTCAATTGATTAAAATAGGTTTTAAAACATCACAATCAAGTCTTAAGGAGCTAGTACATACCTATAATAGGGTCTAAGGGCAGGGTGTCTTAGTCTAACAGGGAAGGACTCAGTTGAGAAGTTCAAGTGCATATGAAGGGTATAAGTATGGTGTAAATGACTTATATGATTTATAAATGAATTTATAAATCTAAATAGGGTCTTTTACATTGTTTTCTAGACCTAAAGTATACAAGTGCACCTATAGGTGCTAATTCTAAACATAAAACATAGTCAACATTTCATCAAGTTGAAAACCAAGGCTTATCTCAAGTATTTGGTAGATTTGGAGTGATAAGTGAGTTGGAAGTAATTAAATTATAGTTTTAATAGTATATTTATTCCATCAAACATTATTAACAAGGTCCAAATGAGCTAATATGTGCCTACAGGGGTCAAATGCAGGGTGTCTTAATCAGATGATAGTGGAGGACATAATTGTAACCAAAAGTGCATATGAACGGCAAATGAGAGATTGGAATTATGATACAAGTAAGTGAACACATATATGAGGATAATTATCAACTTCATGAACTAAAAAAAATGTAGAAGGCCTACTCAGACCTCTTGGAACCCTATATACACCATCAACAGGGTACAGTCTTGGTGAAGGTAAGGCAGGAGATGAGCTTGTATAGGGAGAAGAAGAGGGTTAGGCTACAAGAAATTAAAAGTGATTAATGATAGTTAAAAAGGTGTTTTAACAAGCCCAATAATCTACCAATATGATCATCTACCTTTCCTACTTGGTCAAAACTCATCAGTTTGTACAATGAGCTAGGAAACCTCTTTGCTCAATAGATAAATATGAGGAATTCAAAGAAGAGGAATGTTTTGGGGTGAATACCAAGCTTAATTAGAATGAATTAGATATGGTTAAAATTTTTAATAATCCTATGAGCATTGGTTAGCATGGAGAGGTTACTCTTAGGTGGATTTGAGGAAAATAGGCTTTTTACTGGCCCTTTTTGGGCATTTTAAGTTGGTTAGGCACCTAAATAAAGGAATATAGATAAAAACTTTGGTAAAAAGTCTCAAAAGTTCCAAAAATATTCACTTTTCCTTGGGGAAGAGGGATATACCTCACTATTTTGTCTCAGAGGTCAGCCAATCAAGGAAAATCAAGTTTTGGCAAAACAAGCTAATGAGGCCAAAAAGGGATAAAGAAATTGATGGAAGGTTTGAGAAACCTATAGAAGAATGTTTTGAGGTGTATAAAATTAAAATAGATGGTAATAAGTAATAATTAAAGATCAGACCTTTCAAGATGACCAAAATACCCCTGCACATAGTTTAACTAGGCAAGCTTTCACTAGGCCTAGTTGGTGAATGAGAGAAAATTAAGAAGAGGAGTTCTTAGGAGATTATGTGGTGATATTATAAGCTTTAATAAGGTGTGAATATGCATAAAAAATAAACCCAACCATTGAAAAATTAGTCTAATTAGCCAAAGCTAGCTAGGTGCAGGTTAAGCCTATTAGGCCTTTAAGGGACTTAGAAACAATTGGGGGTCTACCTTAATTTCTAACTCTTGATGAGATATCCAGATGATTGGGGCATGCTAGGGAGATGGAATTAGACATTTTTGAACTTTTATTATCCAGATGAACCTACAATAAATCTAATTTTAGTTTAGAAAGTGTTCAAACATGTAAGAAAGGTAGAAACAAGCTCGATGGGGTGAATTCAAGTGTTCATATCTCTTATGAGACTTTTCATGAGAAAAAAAGAGTTTATAGGGGTTACTAGGGTCCCTAAACATTAGGTTTGTGGTATTTTTTGGCAAGTTGAATGTCATAACTTTATGAACAATGCTTAAGACTAAGAATTGCCTAAAACCCTATTAAACCCTCAGTCAAGACCTGATGGAGAAAAAAATCTTGGAGAGATATCTAGATGGCATAGTTTGACCATGAAATATATTGGAAATTATAGATGACTCAATCTTCCTCCCATGCTTTTGAGTTGTATGGAAATGGTACAAAACAATGTTTTCTTGACTATTTTATGTGTTTTATAGGTTTTAAAAGGTTCTAAGAGATGAAATCAAGTGTGAAATAAATATATAGACTTTTAATAACTACATATGATAATTTTATTCCAAGGAAAAAATCCTAAGTGTCTAAACCATTTCTCTCATCTCAGCCAGTCAAAACTGGCATAGTGAACATAAGGGTGAAAAGTGTGAAAACTCAAGTGGATGTCCTTTTAAAGTGCCCCTAAGAAGTCTAATTCCATGGAGGGTATTTCAAAGTTTCATCCACTTCCTCCCATATATTTTCATGGAAGAATGATGCTAATTTTGAGGCCAAGTGTGAGGGTTGATAGAAAATAAGAGTTTTTTCTACTGCAGGTAGTGATGGGTTCCTTTTAGGAGTTTCTAGATGAGTAGGACATAACCAATGCATAGAGAGGATTTTTTGAAATCATTCCCTTTCATATCAATCATTAAAACTTACCATAGTCAATTTTGGGACATCAAACAGGTCCAAATCAAGAAGGTAGTTTTTTGAGCCAAGATAGGTTGTTTTATGCCACTTTTCATAAGTTTCATGACTTGTATTGACATTTGGACATAATAACATCACATGTTTAATTTCACCCCTATTTATCATGAATTTTTAACCTCTTTTCATATTTTGAAAAGTTTCCAAGTGATCTTTATACTTCCCTTGTCTTGTTGTTCTACCAAAGGCTATAAATATTGACTCTTTTAGCTCTTTTTGGTAGCCTCGATTGGTTGATGCTGAAAACCTAGCCAATTTTGTACTTGAATGAATCTTGAAGCAATTAAAAAGTGTTTTTTCCTACTTAAATTCTGTATATTTGAGTTTAGTTTCAAATATTATTGATCTTGTCGAGTGAAAGCTAATCTTTTCTAGTATGTTATCTTTGATTGTCCACCAAGTATCCAAAAGAGTAATTACTGCAGGTCTTTGTTAGTTTTCCTCCTTAGTGTTTGAGAGTTTTATAAGTGATTTATGACTATATTATTTAAATGATCATTCATTATCCTTCTTCGATATCAACATACCTCTTGAACCTATCATATGAAACATTTATGCAAAAATCTTTCTTGAGTTGTGAGTTTTGTGTGAAAGAAGATTTGTTGTGCTCTACATAGTATAAGTTTAGTCAATATGGGGAAATTAAATATTGGTGCATCACATTTTAGATTTTTATTTTATCTTCTTACCCCTTTTCATGTCAAGTTGGTAAATAGAAGAGTGTTTCATAGAGTGCATCAAGGGAACTAGCCCTTCTAGAGATTCATCTCACCAAATTGTTACCCAAAGTAAGAGGGATGTTTCCATTGTGCCACTTGGAAGAGGAGAGCTAGGAATATCCTCAAGGGGTGAAAATCCAAGTGACAACACATACTTGATACGTCTTCTTATGATGCTATACTAATGGCTATCTCTCTAAAAAAAAGAGGTTTTGGGGCCCACCATCAATGAGATGGGGCTTTTAGATGGAGATCCTTTAGAGAACAAGAAATATGTAGGGATGGATAATTGGATGTCCAAAGGGGGTGGAAAATTAATTAAAATATACTTGATCCTAGCCTAGGTTGATCACACCATGCCCAAAGAGAAAAAGAGATTGACTAAAGTGGGGCTTCATAATATGCAAGAACCCCCTTCTAAAAATAAGGGCAAGGAAAATAATGTTTTGGATTGTTTTACCAAGTTGTAAAATAGTGTGGATAATCCCCATGTTCAATAAAATTGACCTATGATCACTCCTCCTAGTTATTTCATGTGGATTTTTAGTTGGAATGTAAGAGGGCTATAATCTCTAGATAGAAAACTAGTGGTAAGACAATTCAGACTCTCGAGAGACAATCTAGACTTTCTCTTCTTGTAAGAAGTAAAGGCTATTGGTACCCAACTTTACATGGTCTTGAACTATATCTAGCCCAATGATCCTCATTTTTTTACTAATCATCATAGAGGTAAAGGGGGGACTCTATCCTGATTAGTCCCTTGTGGAAAGACTATATTATCAACCATGGTAATTCTCCATGTAACATAGTGGTCTAGGTTTTGATAGAATATCAAAATCAGACCTTGTGCTTGTGTAACATATATTCCCATAATGACTAATGGGAGCGTGTTGACTTATGTAATTGGTTATACACTAATCTTAAAATTTTACCTTGGATATTTGGTGGTGACTTCAACATGGTGGAGGATAATGAGGATAAAATTAGAGGGGACCACCTTACATGGAAAGGAAATGAGATTTTATTATATTCTAAGTTAAAAATAATTCATAGAATTGAATATCCTCTCTTGAAGGGTAAGAACCTTAGCAAAGGAATTTGGTATACTTGGTTCAATAATTAGAGCATTAATAGGAGATAATATTCAAGGCTAGACATATTCTATTTGAACATAGAGTAACTAGCAGTTGATGTAGTCATGAGTGGTAATGTAGTGATTGTGTTACCCTATTCTATGTATGATCACCACCCTACTAGTCAGAGAAGATAAGAAAGATTCAATAGAGTTTAAAGAGCTATATAAATTCAATGTCTCACACCTAGTAGACAAAGTATGTGTGGAGGGGCTACAAGATTCTTGGAACATTGGTAAAGTTGTTTGTTATTCTAGTTCTAAAATTGACCATTAGAATTATGGTATGAAAATTTATAAAAACTTTGCAAGAACCTATGGATAGATCAAATCTAGGAAGCATAAAAAACTTACAAGGGATACTCAAGAGAAGCTTATCCATGTAGAAGGCTTGTTATATCTTGACCTGACCAATGGGGTTCTTCTTAAAGAACTTAACTCATTGAAGCACCAAGATCATTAGACACAATAGTACATTGCTAGAGGGGCACAAGTCCGGTCTAGGCTTACCTAGCTTAAGCTAGGTGACAAAGGGTCCAAAATTTTCTTCAAATTCTTGAGAATTAAGCACACTAAAAGAAAGATTAAAGAAATTGAAGTCAATGGATAGACTATACAAGATGTTGCTAGTATAAAAGGAGATTTCTTTGAGTTCTATTCTATCCTTTTCTATTTTGATGGATCAAGTGAATGTATTAAACATAATAGAGCCTTATGTGAGGCATGCATTCCTAGGAAGGTCTCACAAACTCAGGCCTCTTTTCTAGAGGCATTCATCTCACTTTATGAGGTCAGAAACACTATTGACTCACTAAAAGATGATAAGGCTCCAGGGCTAGATGGCTTCCCTACATAATTCTACAATGTCAACAAGGAATGGATTGCCAAGGACTGTTTGGAGATATTCAATGAGGTAATTGCCTCTCGTAATCTTGTCCTGGACATAAATAGAGGGGTGATCAAGCTTATAACAAAGGATGGAAACTTGTAATTAATTAAGAATTGGAGACCAATTACCCTCTTTAATGTCTCCTACAAGATTTTGGCAAAAATCCTTGCAAGGAGAGTGTCCTCACTTTTGTCCTCTATTATCTCAAAAACTCAGACTATATTTGTTGACGGAAAATATAGTTTGGATAATCTAGTCACCAACTAGGAAGGTATGTATTGAGAAAGAGATTTGAATCAAGATGTTGGAATGATCTTTCTTGATTTTAAGAAATCCTATGATAGAATTGAGTGGTCATTCATTGAGAGAATGCTGCAAGCTTTTGGGCTTCAAGATAGATTATGTAGAATGGTCAATGTACTCTTTAAGGATGCTTCGATGGTCATTAAATTCAATAGTGAACTGGAAGACTCCCTTGTGATTCTTTTCTCCATAAGGTAAGGTTATCCACTTACCCTATCACTCTTTTTATTGGCTGCATAAGCACTACATTACCTTCTTAGGTTTTCAAATATTGGATCTCTATTTAAGGGTATCTCACTCTGTAATAATGAATCTCTTCTTGTCATCTTGTTTGCTGATGATAATTTAATATTTTTTACCTTGGACTAGAATAATTTGGAGTGGGTTGAAAAAAGGATTAATATCTACTACTATGCATCGAGTTATAAAGTTACAAAATAAATCACACATTTTGGGGTAGAATGATCAACCACCTGATTGGTTGACAATGTTTGGTTGGAAATGGAAAGGATCTGATGAGATGGTTAGATATTTGGGGATTCCATTTTACTAAATCCCATCCTTCCAAATATCTGGGATTAGGTCTTTGATAAAATCAATAAGAAAATTGGCAAATGGTGGGGCCACCTACTATCACTACCAGGTAGGATCCAAATTTTCTATAAAGTTCTTTCTTCATACAACATATAATATACCTCCTATTGGTTATTTGGTAAAACATAAGTCAAAATGCTTCATAGAATTATAAGATATTTCATTTGGTCAAATGGAAAAGTGGGTAAGAAAAGGCATGTAGTCTCATGGAAATTTTTCTCAAAACCCAATAGCATTGGTGAATTGGGTTTAAAGGATCTTCAACTGTAGGGGATAGCACTGGTAGTTAAATGGATTTTCAGAACCTCTATTGGGAACGAGCCCTGAAAAGTACTAGTTAGGCATAATATCATGATAATATTTCCAAAAGGGAAGCCAAACTAGAAGGGATTGAATATTGTTGATTTGCTCATAGGGCCTTTCACAGTCAAAGTTGTTGGATCTCTTATATTTTCATCCATTTGGTCTACCTGGGATTCAACCAATCCTTTCATTGATACAAAATAGATATTTAATTGGTATGGGATTGTGTGTTAAGGCTATAGATCTATTTGGTGGAATTTGAGTGTCAACAGGACTCCACTGGCCTTCACTAGGGGATGTTCTACCTTTGATTCTTACACTAAAGGATTGAGGAGCTTTAAGGATATCTAATTCTATGGGAGTTGGGCTTCATGTTCAGAACTTAAAGATAGATTTCAGCTCTTGGATTCTCAACAAAAAATGTTCACCCCTCTCCAAGTAGCTCTCATAGGGAATAACAATGTGGTATGTATGGAAGATGAGGATGAGTTCTGGGACAATGTGAATTGGAAAAAAGGCCTACCTCTACTTGAGTACTCGACGTAGATGCTCTACAAGAAAATTTCCTTTTCCAATGTCCCCTACCTTACCCTCAATTGTATTTGGTCTATGTTTGATTCTTTGCATGCTTGGTCTTTTAGGTTTATGGTAATCTGGTCCTCTTATCTTGAACCCAAAAAGTCTTGTTTTTATTGGTTAATAATGTATAAAAAGTTAGTTGTGGGTGATGTTTTGAATAATTATGGTCTTACTAATCCATTTTGTGCCTTCTATAGTGATGTTGAATTTGTTGAACATATGTTTTATTCCTGCTTATTTACTATTAATTTATGGCAAAAAAGTCTTAAACCTTGGAATATTGTATTCAAGTATGATCTTGGATGGTTAAACATTGATTTTAGATATGCTTGTCCAAAAATTAAAGTCCATCCTTTTTTTCATAAATTCTAGGTTTTTTTTTCTACTAAAATTATTTGGTTTTTATGGAAATAAATGAACCTAGAGGTTTTTCAAGGTAAGGCTAGAGTCCTTATTAACTTCACAATTGAAGTCATTCTTTGGTTTTTGTCCTTGTATATTTTCATTCAGTTGAAGATTCCAAAGACCATCTTGAAAATTTTCTAAAGATAGGGTTGCTCAAGATGACATTGGACTACTTGATTGACTCAGGAGGGTACCCTAGATTGAGCCCACATATAGACTAGTTGTGTCTTACCTAATAAAAATAAAGATACAAATTTTTTAGTTCAAATGGGATTACATCAAAGATGCCTATTTTGACCAGGCTGAAAATCCAGTGAAGGAATGGATCACCCCATCAAGTTGAATCATAATGGTATTGGTGAGTGGGTGGTTGTAAATGACAATGCTCTTCAAGATTTAAGTAATGAGGAACATGGCAGTTACATTATCGAGGGAAGGGAAACCTTCACACTATTTGACTTGAACCTTTATCTAAAAATAGGGGATGGGAATGTAATGGTAGGTCCTTCGTCTCATAGTCCTTTTCTAGATACTTCTACTCAAGGAGCATATGAAGAAATTTGGCAATAGATTGATGAGTACATAAACACATTCTTTAACAAATTGGAGAAGCTGATTGAAGGTGGCAGTTCAGTGGACATGGAAGATGTACTCAATTATGTAAGGCAAAACAATATGAAATGCCTCTTGGAAAAATTTGATCATTACCCTACCAAGTTGATCCCAGGACATATGTTGACTAGAAATTTTAGTGATAGAAGCTCCTCGGATGGGCATGCTTCAACTAGTTTGGATGGTGGTTGTGAGGGGAAAGCACTACTTGCAGCAGGGCATTAGACCCATATCTATGATTTTTCCACCTATTGGGTGGCATATATTTACTTTGTGTTTTCTCTCATTATATTTATGTGACTTGGTTTGTACTTCTTTTGGCTACCTGTTTGGTGTCATTGTTTGGTAAAATTACTGGTTTTTTCGTCGACTGCATGGTTGGTACCTTTTCCATTGATACTATATGTCTTTTTTATTTTTGGGGGTGGCCTATTTGGAGCCATTTTTATATTGAACTATCGATTATTAGGACTATAGGTGGGGGATGCCTCACTGTTTCTTTTTTTTTACTTGATACTATGTATATTTTTAGCATTTAGGATGCATATATTAGTAATTGATCCTCAATATAAAAAATATTCCTAGGGAGTGCTACATCCCTAAATGTGATGAAACACCTTTACATGAACTAAGGTTGTCTTTAAGTCCAATGCTCCTAAATATTTTTTCTTCTATGATGGTATCTCCCTTACATCTTATGGTTTGATGGGTTGATAATTAGTGTCATAGATGTTGAACCGCAAGTCATTGAAGATTAGTGTGTTCTCCACATATCTAGACTATTCTAAATAGGTATATTTCATGATTAGGTTTGTGTCAATAATATTTTTTATTGTTTGCATGTTTTTTGTATCAAGAAATATAATGATTCCTTATTTCTCTAAAAAAGTTCCCTTTTCTATATACCCCCAACAGATATACCAAACCTCTTTATATGCTCATCTTTTCTATATACTTATCAGTACATGGAAGTAGCTCATCCTTTCTATATAATTGAAAGTACGTAAAAGAGATGTTAAAATGAGATCAAAATGGTACATGGTAACTAGGTAGTACATGAAAATGATTTGATTTATATACGACACATGCTTAATGAGAAATCTTTATATGTAGGCATAATCATGGATGTTATAATCGATGAGTAACTGTCAATTGGTTGGTCACTCACTAGAAATTTCTCTTGGTGAATAAATTCCACTCAAATCCATGGTTTTAACAAAATTTGCAATTCTTTTTGAACCGATGAGTAATTGTTGGTTTTCTCCCCACGTAAAAATGTAGGATTCTCAGTAGAACACTGCAAAACATTGCAAAAATGCAAGATTGATGTCAAACACTAAAAAAGTACTATAAATACATTGAAAATACATGGAATTTTGTCTTATAAATTGTCAACACCCCATATCATTTAATTCCTACAAGATTTAGATCATTCAAGAGTAGATTTGAAGGGGAATTAAGCAAAGTGATTTTCAGGGTAGTAGAATTTAAAAAAAAAAAAAATCCATGTAAATGAATTATAATTTAATTATAAACATAATTGATAAGTATTTTAAATTTTAATATTCAAATTTAATGTATTCCATTCAAATTTCATGGATTTCACTCAAATTTCATGCATTCTATTAAATTTTAGTGTTTAGTATTAACAATTTATGCATAGTTTTTATAATCTTTAATTAAAAGTATATTTTTTTAATCTTTGGAATTATAGTTAGTTTCTATTTATCATTATAATTTATTATTTGTTAATGCATTCCATTCAAATTTTATGCATTCCATTTAAATTCCATACATTCCATTCAAATTTCATGCATTCTGTTAAATTTTAGTGTTTAGTATTAACAATTTATGCATAGTTTTTTATAATCTTTGATTAAAAATGTTTTTTTTAATCGTTGGTGTTATAGTTAGTTTTTGTTTATCATTATTATTTATTTTTTGTTATATTTTAATCACTTTATACTATAGTTTTCAATTAGTTTGTTAAATCAAAATATATTTTAGTTTTCATTTAATAGTTTATTATTATAACTTTTTTATTATATTTTAATTTGTATTAATTGTTTTTATTTTGAAAAAATTTAATATTTTTTTCAACATGTTTAAACTTTGTAGGTTATCCATTAGCAAAAAATAACATCCATTAGTGCATCAGGAACAGATTCAGTCAGTCATAGTCAATTAACTCCCCTTAATATTTACGCTGGTGATTGAAAGTATGCCATCTAGGTTGGAATGTCCCAAATGATTTCAATTTGCAACTTTAACTCAAAGAGGATGTCAGGAGGCATAAATTTCATGAATTACCTCATTTTATGCATTCTTTACTATGATGTCGTGCCTTATCCCAGTGTCATTGAAGAGGCAAAACAAGAGATGATTTCAGATCTTGAATTGCTTGATGAAATAAACTAGATAGGGCAAGGATGCAAGTAACCTTAGCAGTGACCATTGCTCCCACATTGGTAGAGGAAGAAGGGGCATTAATGACAAAAATTTTGGGCTCTACTCATGGTTTACACAAGTTTCATAGTATATCTTCATCAGCTTTGACTTAGTTACACTCTTTTTTTGTGCCTATAAACACACTTAAGACATAACCTTCACTAAAAGCTACATGATGGAATAAGCAGGCACAAGCATCTCTCTTTTGGACACTTTGTGTATCCTATTGCCTTGAAATTCTTTTGGAGGATATAAGAAAACATGATTAGGTGCATCCAATTGTATACGAAGCTAGAAACATAACAAAATACATCTAAAATCACCCTTGGGTTCTCAACTTGATGAGAGAGCACATCAAGAGGAAAAAGCTTGTTTGAATAGGGGTCACCAGGTTTGAAATGAAATTTCTTATGTTGAAAAGTATTTTCAATTTATTGATTTCTTTGAAGTAGTTGTTTGTGTCTAAAGCGTAAGTGGAGTCATCATATTCCATGAAAGCTGATGGAGTGAAAGTTAGGAAGACATTTTTCAGAGATGCCTTCAAAATAAGAGCTACAAAGATCATTAAGGTAACTTGAAATTGCAATTTAGATTTCAAGTTGTTTCCTTTGTTTTTAATTTTTTAAACTTAGAGTATTTATTTTATAATTTATCTATAAGTTTGTAACATTAAATTCAATTTGTTTGTAACTTTGTAGGTGTCTAAGCCTTTGGTTAGGGTTTTACGATTGGTGGACGGGGAGAAAAATCTAATGGGTTATATTTATGAGGCTATGGATAGGGCCAAAGATGCTTTTCAAAACTATTATAGAAGGGATCATGCCATATTTGATCCCATTTGAGATTTGATTGATCGAAGGTGGAAAAATCAATTCCACCAACCTATCCATGCAGTCGGGTACTACCTTAACCCTACGTTTTACTAATCTGATGGCTTCACTGATGTTGGTGGAGAGTGTATGAAGGGGATTTCAACATGCATTGAGAGTATGACACCTAACGTTTAGGTGAGGGAATTGGTGGTAAAATTATAAATGGTTTGTGAAGGGAAAACATCAATATCAAAATTAATGATGTCATATCAAAGTTGATCAAAATACTTGTAAGCATGATAAATTATATTTTCCCCAAGTGGGGGTAAAATACTTTTTCTAAGGATGAATTGCTTCTCTAAATTGGTTGACATATCAAGTGATGTAATATATTTTTTAACCTTAAAATATAATCTATCATGGGTTCATCACAACCTTGTTGAAGGTTTTGGAGGTGTTTAAATGTTAACTTAGGACTCATATTAGTGTTAAAATTAGATAAGAAAGCCTCTTTTAGATTTAATAAAAAGTATATACACCCACTAAATAGGGTGTAGAAATAATTTGTGCATGACCTTTTAAACATTAGTAAGATTTAATTAGTAATATTATCTCATCATGTGCATGTTTTCCAAGGTAAGATACAAAGTGTGAAAGGTGGGCATGGGAATCTCCATGTCCATTGAATAAGTGAATTTTATGCATGACAAATCTTAGTGGATATGTTAAGCATGAAATATACTAAGAGGGGGGGATATATTATATATCTTTTTCTTAATTTGATTTCTTTTCTTTAACCACTTAATCACATATTCAAGATATGCAATAAAATTAAAATAATAACATGCACCACGAGAGAGAGAGAGAGAGAGAGAGAGAGAGAGAGAGAGAGAGAGAGAGAGAGAGAGAGAGAGAGAGAGAGAGAGAGAGAGAGAGAGAGAGAGAGAGAGAGAGAGAGAGAGACCAAATTTTTACATGGAAACCCAAAGTGAAAAAAATCATAGAAAACAATCTCAAGTATATGAATTAGCACCAACTCAAATTATAAAGTTTACAAGTACCAACTTGTAGGAGCACCAACACATTAACTATTTGTGAGAACTAACCCATAGGAGCACCAACCCCTTGCAAAGATTTGTGAGCACTAATCCACATGAGTACCAACCCCTCTTGTGTATGAAACACAACTATCTCTTAATGTTTCTTACTCAACAAATGATAGAACTCTACAATATCTCCTAATTTTCTCTCCTCTTTTCTTATATAAATACAAACCATGAACTCTCTTGCATATTACAAATGGATTCTCAAGCCTTTATTTATAGCTTTCCAAATGACCTTTGGCATTCACCCTTTATGACTTTTCAATCCTCATATAAAATGGCACCAAACTTGCATGACCCTTCATATCCTTGCATTTGAAAAGTCACATGGTGACCCTTCATAAAAAAATGCATCCTTTCCTCTTTTGTCTTTATCTTGGTGACCTTTCAAATTCCTTAAGGTGACTCTTCATGGAAAAATGCACCATACACTCTTTTATCTTCACTTGGTGACTCTTGGAATTCCTCAAGATGACTCTTCATGGGAAAATGCATCTCATTCCTCTTTTGTCTTTATCCCATGACTCTTTGAATTCTCCATGGGCCCTCTTTATGCAACCAAAAATATATTTGTTAATATTAAATAAATATTAACACACATTAACCAAGATATGAATATTAAAAACACCATTAATTGTTATGGGGCCTTTATCACCAATGCTAGACCTTGGAAATTAATAAAAATATTTCCAAAAATCTCCCCCTTTATCATTGATGGCAACCTCAAATTGAAACTGCCACATCCTAAAACCTGCACTACACATGCCAACATGCACATACTACCATCTAAAAAACATACAGTAACTTCCCCTTACTGTAGCAACTTATACCTATTGTTTGTACCTATTTTTGCACCTATACATGTACCTATTCTTGTACCTATTTCTATTCTTATCCCCATTTGAAATCAATGGCAAAGGGCCTATCCTGGAGGTAACACTTAGATCTCCCTCAACTGATGTTGATCCTGAATGGTAGGAAGTAAAAGAAATTGCTTACAACTTCTCCTGTAGATACTCAAATGTGTCTTTTGGTAGTGCCTTTGTGAAAATATCTACAATCTATTCTAAAGTACTGATATATTCTATCTTAACTTGCTGATCTACAACTTTCTCTCTTAAAAAGTGATATCTGATGGGAATATGTTTTGTTCTTGAATGCATCACTAGATTATTTGAAATATTAATATCACTTGTGTTGTCACAAAAAATAGAAATAGGTTCATCATATTTTACCTTGATATATTCCAAAGTTTATTTCATCTAAAGTACTTGAGTACATCACAATACTATTGCAATATATTATACTTCAACTATAGAAAGTGATACTAAGTTTTACCTCTTGCCTAGCCACGATACTAAGCTATCACCGATGAAGAAATCTCTTCCACTTGTACTCTTTCTATCATCCAAGAAACCTACCCAATATGAATCTATATAAGAAGCCAAAGTGAAATCTCTACCTATGAGATACCACAATCCATAATCCAATGTCCCCTTGCTATATCTAAATATTCTCTTTACCAACTAAACATGACTATCTTTTGGACTTGACTAATATCTTGTAACCATACCTACTGCATACATGTTGTCTGACCTTGATGTTGTTAAATATAAAAGACTACCAATCATAGATCTATATAAAGATTGATCTATAATAGGTGAATCTTCATCTTTACTCACAATATTTTTGGTACTCATTGGTGTGCCAATTGGGACACAATGTTCAAAACCAAATTTATTCAACATTTCCTTGGCATATTTACTTTAAGATATGAAAATTCCTTTATTTGACTGAACTATTTGCAACCCTAAGAAAAATGACAATTCTCCAACCATAGACATCTCAATTTTTTTTGCATATTATGAAAAAATTCTTGTATCATCTTTTCAATGTTTCCTCCAAAAATGATGTCATCAACATATACCACAACAATTAATTGATGCTCACCTTCTATTTTGATGTAGAGATTACTGTCAATAAATCCTCTCTTGAAACCTTGATCATATAGGTATTTATCAAGTCTTCCATACCAAGCTTTGGGAGCTTGTTTCAATCCATATAATGCTTTCTTCAATCTACATACATGGTTACTAACATTTGAGAGAATAAATCCCTTAGGCTGATCAATGTTGACCTCTTCTTCTAGATTCTTATTTAGAAAGTCAAATTTGACATCCATCTGAAACACTTTGAAAGTTTTAAACATTGCATATGCAAGAAACATTATAATAGCCTCTAGCCTTGACACTGGTGCAAAAGTTTCTTTAAAATCTATTCCCTCAATTTGATCATATCCTTTATATACTAATCTTGATTTATTCCTGGTCACTTCTCCATTTTTATTCAACTTATTTCTATAAACCCATTTTGTTCCTATCACATTGTGATCTTTTGGTCTAGGCACTAATTTCCAAGTATCATGCTTTTCTATCTGATTTAATTCTTCATCCATAGCCTTAATTATTTTGGTGTGAATTCCTTAATTTATGTCCTCAATGATGTCACTTTCATTATGCTTTCTCTAGACATATTTGGATGGAGTTTTGGTGTCCTTTTTCTCTTTCTTCTCATCTTCATTTGATTCTTCAAAATCTTCCTCTTCAATTATTTCAAGAATGTTTATCGGATCACTAATTCTTTATGATTTATCTTCTTCTATCCTGACAGTTGCACTTTCAACTATTTTTTTGATTCTTTTATTATAACATTTATAAGCTTTACTTTTGCAAGAATAACCAATAAATATACCCTCATCTTCTCTAGATTCAAACTTACCCAATTTTTCATCGATTCTCTTTATGAAGCATCTATTGCCAAAAACTTTAAAATAATCAATTGTAGCTGGTTTGTCTTTCCATATTTCACCACCAATTCTCAAGGTTAATTCTTTGTACCATGATAGCTAAAAAATACATCCCTTCTTGTAAAAATTAGTAAGGGATTTTCATTTAGTGGCTCATGAAACAATATATCTAGATCGCACTCTTAAATTTAAATTTTAAAATTTTATTTATTATAACCCAATTTCACATACAAAATTGGTGTACAAGGTCACTAACATTATCACAAAAAAATTTACCCTAGTGAAATCTTAAAATTTTAAACAAAGTTGTAATGTGTTATTATGCTTCGTCATATTCACCATGTGACAAAGGCCAACTTGTGCATTTACTTAGCTTGTTATGATCTAATACCTCGATTGCTTATCATGATTCTTACATTTGATTGTTTTTTATTGTCATTAGATTAATGAAACATTATTTATATTATTTTGCTAAATTTGTTTTATTTGAAATTTAAACTAAATAGAACCAAAAATGAAAGTATCATTTTGTTCATATTGAAAGAGATAACACATTGTTTTGATTTGTAGATTGTGTGAATTTCATAGTTACTAAAGTAAAGTTCTGTCTTTAACAAATTTTGATAGCAACAATGATATAAATTTTAATAGAGAATACACATAAAATCATGTTATTATTATGGAGTTGTTATTTTGCAATCAATTGAAATGCATTCAAGATTTGATTTCATGCAATTGAAATCATGTCCATTGCATTAAGAAAAAGTTGATTTTTTTTTGCGTTGATAAGGTCTCTAATGAACATTTTACCTAGACCACATAAAATCAAGGATATGTTGAAGAAACAAATGTTTGGCAAACTCATGATCATGGAAACCACATAACATTTAAAATAAAAATAAAGTATTCGAATCTAAGTCTAATTTGATGGAGGTGTAAATCTATATCATATATTGTAGTCATTGTTTTCAAATAGACCTTATCTCATGAACTCAATCTTGGAATTGATAATATATTTGGCTTTGATGAACTCAACTTTAACATTGATAAAGTTTTTGATTCGTTTAGTTGTGAACTTGAACTGGCATCGGTAGCATACCTTTTTGAAAGTCATTTTGGTTTTTACAATTAATCTAATGTTAAAATAGATAAATCTAAAGTGGTAAAAAAATATTTTAGATATTTCCACTATTATTCATGGTTCAATCATACCTGCATTCAATGTGGCACTCAATTCATTAGGTTTGTAAAATATCATCTTTACCTTTATTTATCTTCTCATTTGACACCCTTTTAAAAAGCACTATGTGTAAGTAAATTCTTATCAAAAAGTTTAGGGTTATTTTTGAGACTGGATAAAGTTTTTTGGTTTAGTTCGACTAGGTATGATTTTATATTAGTGATAGTTTCATTTCTATGAGTGATAGTTTCATGGAACATTTTTCAAAGAAAATGGAAAACAGTTTGAGTTCTTAATGATTTTGTAGGTATGCATAAATAGTGCATTTTTTATAGAAGCCTACATGCATCATTTCATATTTTATTTCTAACTCTAGGTATTAATGGCCTTTTTTAGTAAAAGAGTTTTGATTCTAGTGGAAGGAAAAATAATAGTATGAAGCTGATAAACCATTCTCCTATTCCGCAGCTACACGAATTTTGTTTTTGAAGGCCACTACACAAGAGGTTTTAGTTTTGAGTTGGTTTATGCTATTATTTAGTTGGCATTATATAAAAGGATTTCTTATGTAGACTGTAGTTAGTCTTCCAAAATGATTTTTTTGTGGTTGACATATATAACACATAAACAATTTTGAAGCTATTTTAAGATAGAGGATTTTTTATTTGAAGTAAATAATGTGGTCGATTTGCAAAAAATATATTCCCTGGGTTAATATATATGAGAGATTAATTTTTTAAATGTGGTTTTAGAATAAAAGATGTCTTGAAAGATATAGTGTGGTCATTTTATCTAAAAACCCTATTGTATGAATTCATTATTCTTTCACTAAAAATGCCTTCACAATAGTCATTCAAGGCTTGTTTAATATTTAGTGATTAATTTAGTTTCATTCTGATTATGTGGTCATTTAAATTTTATCTATTCATTATTGTGATCTCGTTTTCAGTGGAGTTCTTGAGATTTTCAAATACATGAAGTGGTTTTGCATTAAGGCTAGTTTTTTATTTATGTTGTTAAATGTAGCTTAGTTGTAGTCCTCTACTTGTCATAAAAGGATTTTATTTACCGAAAGAATATCCCTTACCTGATTTTGAAGATTGCTAGATATATTGATACATGCATTGTGAACATTGCATTAAATTTTTACCATACTGTGCAATCTAGATGAAAACATTGAGTCCAAGTATCATATACATATTATGTTTTCTATTCTAAAGAAAATTTTGAATGCATTATTATATATATGATATATAATTTTGAAATATGAATAAGAGAATATATGATATTTTTTCATTTGGGTCTAAGGTAGCATTTTCGTGAGTCATGTAGAAGTTTTCATCAAGGTCTGAGGTAATGTTTTATTGAAACATACATAGTTTTTCTATTACAAAAAATGACACTTTTTAATCTTAAATTAAAATTTCAATAGAATGGTATGTGTCTTGTGGTTATTTTGTCTATAATGAAGATATTTTCAATTAGTTTTAAATTTTAGTGAAGACAGATTGAGTTTTATTTGTTTAGTTTTAAGATCATATGAGAGTGGTATATCTTCATGAAGGTAGTTGTATTTATACAATGGTTATTATGTTGAATTTTGTAATCATCTTTCCTTACAGGTTTTTTCAAGAATTTGTTTCTTGTTTAATACTATGAACATGATCAGAAACGATGTGATAGATGAATTAGTTTTTATTTGAACTCACTAGTATACTTACATTCATTTGATTTGTAAATTGGAAGGTCGTATTTAGATTTTTGTGAAATATGTTACATTGCACACTATTATTGATTTTGTTAATATGGCCAAGGAATTATTATATATGGTTTTATTTTTAGATTTATAATTACTTGTCACTTGACTGCTTGAAAATAAGTAATGTTTTGAGATTTATATTTGAAAGGTATTTGGGTTCACTCAATTATAACATAGTGAACCTAAATATAATTAGATCGTCCATTACATAACCACTTTATATAAAGTTTAATTCTCAAACAAATTTTGACTTCTTTTTTGACATATGCCTAGTGGAAGATATAGTATATTAAAGTTATATATACTATAAATATGAATATAATATATTCTATAGCTTTACAATTAGACTTTGAAAACTAAACATATCTAATTGTTCGAAAAGGAAGTCTATAGTTGTATATGTGTCAAAAAAGAAGTATAAATTTTGTTTGAGTTATAATAGAGGGATGTTACATAACCAACGATAAAACTTATCAATTATAACACCTGAGCTTTAGTGGTCCTAGTTCAAATAAACATTCTATCCCCTAAAATATAACATCACAAACTTTCTCAATCGGCCATACTTCCACATGTTTTATACACTTTGGCCACATAAATATAGTTACAATATTCCCCCATGATCTTTCACTTTCGTTACAAACTTTATGTTACCATCTCTCATTCTTATTCAAGGTGTTACACCTTGCACCTTATTTATGACATTTTATTTCCTCATGGTGTTTTCTTACTAGAATAGTTGTGAAAGATATAATTTTATAAGGTGGCATTAAACTTATCTTGAATAGACGATCTTAAAAATAAATAAAAATGCCATTTAACTAATTTGCATCATTATGGTTATCTATGATATATAGTTCATCCCTGCTAATAGTATGTACTCGTCTAATTTCCCCTGGCATGGTGCACATAGTTCTCATGGCCTCCACAGTGTTTTCAATTTCACTCCCCAATGTCATGCCTTTCACAATACTCTATAGAAAATAGAGAAAGAGTAAGAATAAATACAAAAAATACTCAATGATATGGAGTTATCATGTTTTCTCTATAAGGAGTCCAAATAGAGTATTATTGTGTCATAGCTAGTATATTATGTAGACATCTAATTCCTATCACCATTGTGTTGAAATTATCAATCTTACTCAAAATTTTGTGACAATGCACAATTTGGGTCAAAATAACTAAAGTGAGTTAAATGGTTTAAGATTATCACATATAAGTGTCAATTTAGATCAATGTATCCCTGAATAGGGAAATGTATTTTATGTGATTATTATCTTTCTCAGATCATTTTGAATCAAAATGAAAAAAATACAATTTAATTCTTTAACCATTGAATTCCTCTAATTCAAAATCACACAACATGTGCATGTGTTATTTTACATCCACAATGTTCTAAATTGAGTATTAGTCCATACGCAACTGACACCTTCTTCTAATTATACTCTAGTCAAATTATGACTCAGTAAATTGACATTTCAACCAGTTTGATTAAGTGAACAACAAATTTCCAAAGAATTATAGAAATTTAATCAATCTCACTTAAAAAAATTAAACTAAATAAAGGGCTTAAATGAGAAATCCATGAAAGTTATTGAAGATATATTAATTGGAAATTCATTTCTAATATCTACATTATCTGTGGGGTGGCATCCATAAGCCATAAATGAAACAAATATCTATTTTAAACCTTCTCATGCCTCATTAATGCCTTTTTTTCAAAATATTTATGGATTGAGACTCCAAAATTGAATTGATTCATAGCCACACATCTTGATCTCAAGATGGATGGTCATGGTTGATTCTAATTATTTCTAAAAATCTATAAATACAAGGGTCCTCACTCATCCTTTCAAGCTCTTTTTGTGTAAACTTATTAATAAAAATTATCTTCACAAGATATTTTTGTGTAATGTTATTATGATGAATTTGCAATAGAATATCCAAATCCCTCATGGAGTTTTACAAATTAAATCTAAGAGCTATTGAAAGAAGGACTACAACCACAAAACCTTCCCAAGAGTATCCATCCTCCAAGTACGATTTAAAAATATGATTTTTTTCTTGATTTGATGCTTTAAGTCTTTATCGATGATGAGTGGCTTACTCCTCCATCAAATCTCAATGCATTAATGAATTATGCTCATGAAATTGATCAATGTCTACCAATGGTTGGCTATTCTATTGCAAATTCACCATAATAACATTACACAAAAATAGCTTATGAAGATAAGTTTGCTTAATAAATTTACATAAGAAAACTTTAAAAGGATTAGTGAGGACCTTTGTATTTGTATATTTTTGAAAATGATCATAATCAACCATGATCGGCCATCTTGAGATCAAGATGTGTGGCCATGAATCAATTCAATTTTAAAGGCTCAATCTATAAATATCCCCATTAATATTTGGAAGAAAGAGGCATTAATGAGGTATGGGAGGGCTTAAACTAAATATTTGTTCCATTTATAGATTATAGTTGCCATTCCATAAATTATGTCAACAAATGATGCATATATTAGAAATGAATTTCCAATTAATAGATCTTTAATAATTTCTATGGATTTCTCACTTAAGCGCTTGATTCAATTTAATTTGCTTAAGTGAGATTAATTAAATTTCTATAATTCTTTAGCAATTAGTTGTTCACTTAATCAAATTGGTCAAAATGTCAATTTACTGAGGCAAAATTTGACTAGAGTATAACTAGAAGAAGGTGTTAGTTGCGTACAGACCAATACTCTATTTAGAGCATTGTGGACATGAAATAACATATGTTGTGTGCTTTTGAATTAAAATAATTTAGTGGTTCAGAGCATAAAATTGCATTTTCATCATTTTGACTCAAAATGATTTTAGAAAAGATAATATTCACATAAAATGCATTACCCCATTCAAAGATACATTATCCTAAATTGACACTTGTACATGACAAGCTCAAATCATTTAGCACACTTTGGTCATTTTGGCCCAAATTACGATTATCATAGAATTTTGAATAATATTAACAATTTCAACATAATAGTGATAGGAATTAGATGTATATATTTTCCCCTTATATGAGAAGGTATGATGAGACATTCAATCAAAACAACATATTTTCAAAGAATAAAACAATTTTCAAGAAGTTGGAAGGAAATGACCCAAGATGCCCCCTTGAGTGGACATGTTAGGATGAAAGAGAGGGATGAACTCTCAAAAAAGAGAGCAAGATAGAAATTAATCCATGGATGAGATTATATCTATATGAGCTAATGCTTACATGCATTGATTCTAAAGGATGAAAAGTAGAATAGAATATAATGGGCCCCAAGGAGGGGTGAAGTGAGAAGGATGTAGTCCTAAAATATAAGCAACACACTTTAACACACCAAAAAGAAGGTAAAAGTTGTGGGCTTAGGGAATGGTTGATTTTGAGATAAGTTGCACACTTTAAAATTTATATAATGAGGGTCAAAGCCATAGATATTAGAGTTAGAATAAAAATGAGAGTATTGCTCCAGAAAAAGGAAATAATAACTGCCCCTATAGAGTTGATTTGATCGATTGATAAATTGATGTTGCCCAAATAGGGCTAATTTTTATCATTGATAATTTATTTTTTCCCTAGTAGGATTGATTAGATCAAAGATTAAATGAAATATTATGTCTCAGTAGGGAAAATTGGCAATCATAGCTCAAGGATATAACCTAATGCATAGATTAAATATGAGCAACTGTAAATGTAAATGTGAGGGTCTTAATGAATGAAAAGGTCACAAAAAACTAGGCATATGAAGATGTAAAAAGTGATGAAAGAGATAATTAGAAGAATAAATGTGGCTGAGATGACCCAAGATACATCATGTATCCAAGCACTACCTACATAGTCTAGATGTACCTCAATACAATGTAGTTCTCCTAAGAGTGAGATAAAATGGATTGAGAAAAAAAGAATAGAATAAAAACAAATCACCACTCAATTAGACTCATATTATATGCCAAGAGATACACATCTTGCATAGAGTCTTGTGTTAGGTATAGTGCATTGAGAGTTGATCTTCAGAGCTGCATTGACTTTGGAATCCAAATCACTTAGTGCTTACTATAACAAAATGAAATAATGCATCATAAGTATGAATAACCTGTTATGACATTTTGTTTCAATTATGATGAGCCAGTTCAAATGTGAATACTTATAACTATGGATAATGATAAAAAGTACCAATACCATAGTTAAAAGTATTTACATTTAAACAAAAACAATGATAAAAATAATACACAAATTTAAGTAAACTTAAAATCAAGATATGAACAATTAGAAATTAAGTAGGAATAAAAATGTATAAAATAAAATTAAGAACAAATTAATAAATAACATGACAACAAGATATGAATAATCAAGATCCATGTGTAGTAACAAGATATACTTGAAAAACAAAACAAAATAATAAGCCAAAATAGTAACACAAAAGACTAAAACATAAAGAATAAAAAATAAAGGAATAAAAAAGAATAAAAGATGAACAAAATAAATAGAGAAACAAGAAATCACAATAAAACAATAATAAAAATCAAATAAGCACACACAAATAAGAGTTAGTCACAATGCTAGTGAAAACAAAAAATAGTTATTTAAGTGTAATAGAGGCATTACTCTCTGCGACAAGGTGACCCCTAATCTAAAACATAATGAGACTAGCACAATAGAACAAGAACAAAAGAGATAAAATTTCCCCCAAGTGACAGGGGAAAATCATAGAATAAAATTGGAGAGAAATAAGAAAAGGGGTGACCAAGCTGACTTTAGATGTATGAGACAAATGGATGCTATCTACATAGTTCCATGGATATGAGATCCAACATGAAATTTAGGCCAAATGTAGTTCTCCCAAGAAATAGGATAGAATAAAAGTGATGATAATAAGACAAGATTGATGTTGTAGAGGAAATAAGGAAATGGGTTTGTAAAATGGTGAGTGTGTTTAACTATTTGCTCATAAAATGATAAGACCATGAGATCAAGATAAATAAAAGTGTAAGACAATGTTTTTGTTTGTTTTTATTGATCAATTTTCAATGCTTTTATGTTTTTGTAATGTTCCCAAATTTTTGATAAAATGGTTTAATTAATTTAATTAATTTAAGTTGTCCAAAAATTAAGATTAATTCAAAAGGATGACTTTAATTAATATGGAAATAAAATATTAAATAAGTTGGCTTTTTCTAGAAGATTCCTGGGAGCCTTTAAAAGCAGTTGAGGGCAAAGCATTTTTCATCTTTTGTTGCTTAAAATATTTTGATGTAGTATTGTGAAGCTTGAATCTCTGATTCAGCTAAATCTTTGAGGATGAAAACCTTCAGCAGATTGGAGAAGAGTTGGATTAAAACCTAGCTCTTTTTAGGGGTGGATTCGTGACGAAATTCATATCGTGCTTATTGATCAGATATGGGGCTTCAATGGTCATTCACTGTAATAGATCAGGTGTTCAACATATATAGAGGTTTTTAGGTATTTATTTCATGAGTTTTTGATTTAGAAATATATAAGATCTTTAGATCAGGGGTCCAACATATAGGCTGTGCTATACTATATTTTGCTGCTATACAGAATCTACATAGATCAGTACCAGGCCATACTAGCTGAATCACAGATTGAAGAAGGGTGCCATTCATAGTTGCAGGTTGCAGGGTAGTGTAGAAACCAACATCAACAGCTCAGAGACTGACATCAACCTTTCAATGACTGACATCGGCATGAAGACCAACACCAGCAGGCAAAGGTTGACACCAGGTAATCGACGGCGACAGAGTATCGATCGATGACGGCAGCATAACCGATGTCGGTGACTGTGTTTTTGACACAGTGACTAGATCGGTGCAGATCCAAAGTTTATTTATAATTTGTAGAAAAATTAGGGTTTTGAGACCAATTTTGTATTATTTCTATTTGCATGATTGAGGCTTGCTATTGTAATTATCTAGAAGAAATAAAAATTCATTGATCAGCCAGTTTTTAGTATTCTCTTTGTTGGGATCTTTCAATGGTATCAGAGCCATGCATCTTGCTAGCCTTTAGGGGTGAATATATTTTATTTCTATGCATTTGGAAAGATTTGATATAACCCATAGATATTCTACACGCAACCAAGCTCAGTACGAGTGAGAGTTGGGTATAGAACAGGAACCTATCATGGCAGAAGAATAGGGGAATGCTCGAAGAAATCAGGATGAGGTAGAAAGAGAGATGATGAGGACTCTCATCACTACTCAGCCTAGGATTGTTTAGGCTTTAGATCGATTATAGGATACCATGGATCATTTGGAGGTGGATAGACATAAATGTAGGAGGAATAGATCAGTTTCAATGACAGGTAGTCATCATAGCCATCAGTCTAGTCAGCATAGTCATCAGTCCCATTCTTCAGTTGGGAGCTCCCGTCATGCCTCCAGGTGAAATCATCATCATACACCTACTCCAAATAGACCATTACTACCGTAGTTTTTACCAGGTGAATAACCAGCATAGGTGGAGCCACCAGAGATTGGGTTCTAGGAGTCCATTTTGGCAACCACAGTAGAGTGAAGAGCTTTACCCCCAGAGGTTAGGGAGGTTTTCCCTCTTCCCCAGTATTGTGCACAACATAGAGATATAGCTAGATTCAGAGGAGATTGTGGTCATAGACCACCCCAGCAACAGAACTATGACCTCAATTGAGCTACTGGGAAGATCACATTGGCTACATATGATGGCATGGGTAGTATGAGTGCACGTGCTTGGGTGCACAAGCTGGACATATATCTATCCTTGAGACCCATGCTTGAGCGTGAGGCTATTCAGTTTGTTGTCTTACATTTAGATGGGGTTGCCTACCATTGGTGGCATCACAGATTGGTCACCCAGGATCATGCCTTAATTCATTCCTATGCAAAGTTCACTGAATGACTAATTACCTGGTTTGATCGTAAGGACACAAAGCTCTACTATAGGGAGTTGGCACATCTTAGATAGACTGGACAGGTAGAAGCATATGTTAATGATTTTTAGCATATTGTAGTTATGGTACCTGATATGCCCCAGAGGCGTAGTGTGATGTTATTCATTGAGGGATTACATGATAGACTTAAGGGATTGGTACATGCTTTCCAACTAGCCACTCTTAAGGATGCCATTGATGTGACATTGAGACTGGATACTATCCCCACTTCTTATCAGGGTAGCCACAGACTCTCAACCTATACAGAAGGCCAACATGCCACAAAATAAAGAAGGGTCATCTTCTATAAACCCTTTGATGAATCAGGAGACGAGGAATGACTTGAGGAGGAAAAATTTATGTTTTTCCTGCAAAGATCCATGGGAACCAGGACACCGTTGCATGGGTAAAGGAAAGGTTCATTTGATTGAGGTGACTTCTGAGTTAGGGGATGAGGAGGTTTCTGATACTGATATTGAGGATGATACAGAAGATGTTGATCAGGTTTAGACACAGTTGGAGTTAGACACCCCTGAGCCTTTGGCATCAGCCAAAGTAATTATGGCTACCCTCTCCAGTTATCCTAACTTTCATGCCTTTCGGTTGAAAGGTACACTTAAGGGCAAGTGGGCCATGAGCTTGGTAGACATAGGTGCTACACATAACTTTATTGACCAGAAGTTAGTGGAAAGGCATGGATTACAGTATGAGAAGTTTGGTGGTTTTGGAGTAAAGGTGGTAGATGGTGCAGTTTTGGGTTGTACCAAACAGATTTCACAGCTTAGTATTCAGATGGGGGATTACACTCTGACCGATGATTTTTATGTGCTTCCTTTAGAGGATTATGATGTGGTATTGGGCATGCAGTGGTTATAGGGTATTGGGCGTTACATTATTGATCACCACCGTATGCAGTTAGAGTTCCTTTCTGGGGGAAAGAAGACTATCTTGAGGGCAGCGCTAGATGGAGGACCTAAGGAGGTGTCATCTCGCAGGATGGAGTCTCATTTTATGGGTGATGAGGTAAATGATTCTATTTGTTGCATGAAATTTTCCCTCTCAAGTATGAGTCATCATCCTTATGGGGATTTGGAGAGCTTGATAATCAAAGTAGCGCAACGGCCTTTTGCGAAGACGAAGATATGTGATGGTGAGTTTGTTAATTACATATTGAGAATTATCACACTTCTCTCTAGGAGAAATAAGGAGAATTTATTCATAGATATTTTGTAGCATAATGTTTTAGATAGTAGAGTTTGCAAATTTTTGAGAATGATATGGGACCCTGGAAGTTGGTGTTGGGTATCAGGGGCAAATTGCTTGAGGACAAGCAATCTCTAGGAAGGGAGGACTGTAATGTTCCCAAATTTTTGATAAAATGGTTTAATTAATTTAATTAATTTAAGTTGTCCAAAAATTAAGATTAATTCAAAAGGATAACTTTAATTAATTAATTTTAATTAATATGGAAATAAAATATTAAATAAGTTGGCTTTTTATAGAAGATTTCTGGGAGCCTTTAAAAGCAATTGAGGGCAAAGCATTTTTCATCTTTTGTTGCTTAAAATATTCTGATGCAGTATTGTGAAGGTTGAATCTCTAATTCAGCTAAATCTCTGAGGATGAAAACCTTCAGCAGATTGGAGAAGAGTTGGATGAAAAGCTATCTCTTTTTAGGGGTGGATTCATGACATAATCCATATCATGCTTATTGATCAGATCTGGGGCTTCAACGATCATTCGCTGTGATAGATCAGGTGTTCAACATATACAGAGGTTTCTAGGTATTTATTTCATTAGTTTTTGATTTAGAAATATATAAGATCTTCAGATTAGGGGTCCAACATATAGGCTGTGCTATACTGTATTTTGTTATTGTATGGAATTTGCACAAATCAGTACCAGGCTGTACCAACCAAATCACAGATTGAAGAAGGGCACCATTCGCAGTTGCAGGCTACAAGGTAGTGTAGAAACCGACATCGACAGCTCAGAGACTAACATCGGCCATTCAGTGACTGACATTTGCAAGAAGACTGACACTGGTAGGCAGAGGTCAACACCAGGTAACCGATGGCAGCAAAGTATCGACCGATGACGGTAGCATAATCGACGTCGGTGACTGTGTTTTTGACACAGTGACCAGATCAACACAGATCTAGAGTTTATTTATAGTTTGCAAAAAATTAGGGTTTTGAGACCAATTTTGTATTATTTATATTTGCATGATTGAGGCTTGCTATTGTAATTGTCTAGAAGAAATAAAAATTCATTGATCAGCCAATTGTTAGTATTCTCTTTGTTGGGATCTTTCATGGATATGAGATCCAACATGAAATTTAGGCCAAATGTAGTTCTCCCAAGAAATAGGATAGAATAAAAGTGATGATAATAAGACAAGATTGATGTTGTAGAGGAAATAAGGAAATGGGTTTGTAAAATGGTGAGTGTGTTTAACTATTTGCTCATAAAATGACAAGAGCGTGAGATCAAGATAAATAAAAGTGTAAGACAATGTTTTTGTTTGTTTTTATTGATCAGTTTTCAATGTTTTTATGTTTTTGGGATAAGAAACACAAATGAAATAGTAATAAAAGGCCCAGGGAACTACCTAACTTAGGAGATGCACTTCCATAGGTAATAGCTAAAATAATAGCTAAAGTGGCCATAAAGAGGATCATAAATATATAAATAATGACATAGGGAACCAACTAATTGAGGAGATGCATGTCTAAGAGTAGAATCTCTAATAATAACTAAAGTTTAATACAAAAACCAAAGCTCATAAAATGGTGATAGTGTGATCCTGCTAAGGTAACAATGCCCAAAAAAAAATCAAAATAATAATAGAATAGTATGCAAAGTGACATAAATATAAAGTGTCATTCAACAAGAAAAAACCATGTGTTGTTGTATCCATGTTAACTTATTTGTAAGAAGAAGCTAAAAAATACTATTCAAGCTAAACTAATTTGTATAACTAGCATCAAATGTGTTTAAAATGCATACGAGTCATAATCATGATCATACTTGGTTAAGGGATAAAACTATCAAGGTTATAATGGTCCAGGGTATGAAAAGAATATGGTTCTAAGGAGAATGGTCCAAGATAGAATGAGATAAAATAAATAGGGTCTAAGATAGGATGGTCCAGTGTGGGATAAAAAGAGTTTGGTTGGGATAGAAAAGATATAAAGTACCAACAATCTAAAGTTTCAACAAGACAGAATCATAAAAGCATATGGTTCACATAAAAATGGTTCAAGGTATAATAGTGGGATAAAATGACTTCATCACAAGTTTCCCCCAAGTAAGGGGTCTTGTAGACAATGGTTTAAAAAGGTTGTCAAGCATAGAACCATTTGAGATGCACAATGTTCATGGTCTTTGTGAGTTTTTCACCACTTGGATTAGCCAGTCAATATGCCATAAATCCATAATTCATTATGATGACATATAGGTCCAACCAATTGGGTTGGAATTTACCCTTCTTCTTGTGTTCAATATTAATGTTCTACTGATTCTCTTTTAAGACCAAATCATCAATTTCAAACTCCCTAGGGAGAATGCACTTGCTATAGTTTTGATGCAATCTATTCTGATAGGCTTACAAGTTGTCTAGGGTAGCCAAATGCTTGCCATCAAGGAGTTTTATCTCTTGTAACCTTAAAACTCTATAGTCTTCATCATCTTCAATATTTTATAAGGAGACTCAAAATGAAGGCAACTTGATCTCAATCAGGATAATAGCTTCTATGTCATAAACAAGGGAGTATAGAGTGGCACCTTTGGGGGTTCAATGACTAGTGCAATAAGTCCAAAGGGTAAGAAAAATTTGCAAATGCTAATTACGGATAGTGTCATTTACAATATTCTTAAGTATTACAACAATGGTTTTGTTTGATGCCTTGGATTGACCATTGCCTCGTAGATTATATGGTGTGGATTTATTGTGCTTGATTTTTAATTTTTCACAAAGGGATTTAAAATCTCTATTTGGTAATAAATAAACTTGGCAACCTATTTCTCGATGACATAAGTGAGAGGAATGGCCTTGATCCACTTAGTAAATACTCGATAGTAGTGAGAATATGTTTATGGCCTTCAAAAGATGTGGGGTTTATTTTCTTGATGAGATTGAGGCCCCATTTAGAAAATGGCCATGGTGTAGTAATTCATTGTAGTGGCAAGGAAGGTGTGTGTGTATTAAATTACTATGTTTTTGGCATGCAATGCACTTCCTAACATAATTAAAAGCATTTGTCTCCATCTTTGGCCAATAGTAACCTATTATGAGGAGATTTTTTAGCCAAGACTACACCTTTGGTGTGGGCCCCACACATTCTTTCATTAACATCCTTAAGTGCTAACTTGGATTCTCCCAAAGATAAACAACAAAGCAACATTCCATCAAAGCCTTTATGATAAAGCATGTTTCCAAGGTGAGTATAATGGGCTATGAAATGAAGGAAAATTTTTTGACGATTGTTGGAAAGGTTAAGTGGAAAGACTTGGTCATGAAAATAATTATAAATGTCTTGAAACCAAGGTAGTTTAGGTGGGGGATTGTGACCAACAATGGCGCATACCTTTTCTAAATCTAACAAGACATAAGCAGTTTGTAGAAGATTTTCAATGAGAAACGGATACTCTTTAGCACTACTATCAATCTATATCATGGAACCAATTGTCACCATTACATCAACAGATTTGTTATTGGCTCATGGTACCTATTCAAATTGTAGGGATTTAAAATGAGTTTTGAGATTATCCACAATATGCTTGTAAGGTACAAGCTTATCATCTCTAATCTGACATTGATCTGTGATTTGATTGATAATCAATTGGGAATCTCCATAGATCATTAAGTGTTGGATATCTCATTGTACTACAAGATGAAGTCCTATAATAAGTTATTCATACTCAACCATATTATTAGTATAATGAAAATTAATATTAAATGCCTTGGGAATTGGATCCCCCTATAGTGTAATCAATAAAATATCAACCACCCCTTCCTTTTCTTCTTTTTCCCCCATTTTATTCTTTGTTGTTCCCCTATCACTTGGGGGTAACTTTGTCTCTTTTGTTCTTGTTCTGTTGTGTCAGTCTCATTATTTCTTAGATTAGGGGTCACCATGTCATATAGAGTAACACATTTATCACATTTACATGAACAATTCTCCTTTTTATTTGTTTCCACTAACATTGTGACTAACTCTTGTTTGTGTGTGTTTATTTCATTTTCATTATTGTTTTATCGTGTTTTCTTGCCTCTTCATTTATTTTTTTAATATTTTGTTCTTTTTTTATTCCTTTATTGTTTATCCTTTGTGTTTTGGTCTTTTGTGTTACTTTTTTGTCTTGTTTTGTATTGCTTTGTTATTTTGAGTTTAAATACATTCTATAATCACTTTTAATCTACTTTTCAGTTAGGCTTGATTTGTTTAGAGTTGTAATTCACTTGTTCTTTTATTTTTTTTCCCAAGTACATATTCTTAATGTGCATGGATTTTGATTATTCATATCTTGATTTCATGTTATTTATTAAGTTGTTCTTGCTTTGATTTTATACATTCTTGTTCCTACTTTAATCTTGATTGTCCATATATTGATTTTAAGTTGGGTTTTCATTTATGTATCATCTTTTTACCATTATTTTTATATTTTTTAAATGTAAATAGTTGTAACTCTAGTATTGATAGTTATTATTATTATTAGTTATAAATATTCACTTTTGAACTGGCTCATCACAATCAAAATACAATGTCATTATAAGTCATTCATACTTAGGATGCATAATTTCATTTTGCTAAAGTAAGCACCAAGTGATTTGGATTCTAAGTCCAAAATTTAATGACACTTTGAATATCATCTCCAAATACACCAGCCCTAACACAAGACTCTATGTAAAACATGCATTTCTTGGCATACACTATGAATCTAATTAAACAGTGGTCCATCTTTCTTCTATTCTTTATTTCTCATTCCATTTTCTCCCACTTATGGGTGAACTACATTAGATTGATGTCCATATAGACTATGTAAGTAGTGCTTGGATATATGACGTATCTCATGTTAGCCCGGCCACCCTTCTGCATCCAATCATTTTTTTCATCACTTTGTACATCCTCATATGCTTGGTTTTTCATGGCTTCTTCAATCATTAGACCCTTACAACTGTGTTTATGCCTCCTCATCATTTAATTTATGCATAAAGTTATATCCTTGGGATATGCTTACCAATTTTCCCTACTGAGGCACAACATTTAGACTAATCATTGATCTAATCAACCCTATTAGGGAAAATTTAATTTTCAGTGATCAAAACCAACCCTAATGGGACATAATTAATTTATCAACCAATCAAATCCATTCTAATGGGGAACATTATTATTTCCTTTTTATAGAGAAATGCTCTTATTTTTATTCTAATTCTAAGTTTTTCAACTTTTGTCCTCATTCTAGAAATTTTAAAGTGGGCAACTTGTCTCAGGATCGATCATTCTCTAAGTGCACAACTTTCACCCTCTTGTGGGTGTGTTAAAGTGTGTCACTTATGTTTTGGGATGGTATCCTTCCCACTTCCCTCCACCTCAAGGCCCATTATATTTTATTTTTAATCATTAAGAATCAACACGTGCAAGCATTAGTTTGTATATATCAAATCTCATCCATGGGTTAATTTCATTCTTTCACATGTCTTCTCAGTGGGGCATCATGGATTATTACCTTCTAAATTATTCTTGACAAATATTTAATTTTTTGAAGAGATTTTGATTCTATTGAATGTCTCACCATGCCTTCTCAAATAGAGGTAAAATGTAGACATCCAATTACTATCACCATTGTGCTGAAATTATTAATCTTACTTGAAATTATGCAACAATGCATAATTTAATCCAAACTCACTAAAATGCACTAAATAGTTTGAGTTTGTCATACACAAGTGCTAATTTAGGCCAATGCATTCCTGAATGAGGAAATGCATACTATGTGATTATTATCTTTTCTTAAATCATTTTGAGTCAAAATGACAAAAATGCAATTTGATGCTCTGAACTATTCAATTATTCTAATTCAAAAGTCATGACATGTACATGTGTTATTTTGCATTCACAATAATCTAAATGGGATATTTATCCATATGCAACTGACACTTTCTTCCAATTATATGCTAGTCAAATTACAACCCAATAACTTGACATTTTGATCAATTTGATTAAGTGAACAAACAATTTTCAAAGAATTATGGAAAAATTAATTAATCCCACTTTAAAAAATTAAACCAAATCAAGGGTTTAAGTATAAAATCCATGAAAGTTATTAAATATTTTTTAATTGGAAATTCATTTCTAATATCTGCATCATCAGGTGACATAATCTATGGGGTGACATCCATAAGCCATAAATGGAACAAATATCAGGGTTAAGCCCTCCCATGCCTCATTAATACACCTTTTATCCAAATATTAATAGGGATATTTATGATCTAAAATTGAATTGATTTATGGCCACACATATTGATCTCAATATATATGGTCATGGTTGATTTTGATTATTTCCAAAAATCTATAAATACAAGGGTCCTCACTCATCCTTTCAAGCTATTTTTTTGTAATTTTATTATGCTAAATTTTGCAATTGAATAGCTTCAAACATTGGCAAACATTGATCAATTTCATGAGCCTAATTCATTTGTGCATTGAGAGATTATGGAAGAGTAAGCCACTCATCATTGATAAAGACTTAGAGTACCAAATCAAAGGAAAAATCATATTTTTGAGCTATATTTAAAGGAGGGATGCTCTTGGGAAGGTTTGATGGTTGCATTCCTTCTTTAAATAGCTCCTATATTTCATTTTCAAAACCCTGTGAGGGATTTACCTTAGTATATTATGTCCTTTATTCTTATTTTGAGTTTTCACTACTAATGCATGATCTAAATCACTTTGGATTCCAACTAAGCCAAATCAAAGGCTCCAAAGTGAGTTAGATCATGCATTAATAGTGAAAAATCATGTTTTTAAGCTGCACTTGGAGGAGGGACACTCTTAGGAAGGTTTTATGGTTGTATTCCTTCTTTTAATAGCTCTTAGATTTCATTTGTAAAACCCCATGAGGGAGTTGCCTTAGTATGTTATGTAGGAATCCAGAGTGAGTTAGATCATGCATTAGTAGTGAAAACTCAAAATAAGCATAAAAAACATAACATACTAAGCCAAATAATTCATGGGGTTTTACAAATAAAATTTAAGAACTATTAAAATAATGAATACAACCATCAAACTTTTCCAAGAGCATCGCTCCTCCAAGTGTGGCTCAAAAATGTGATTTTTTCCTTGATTTGGTGCTCTAAGTCTTTATCAATGATGAGTGGCTTGCTCATCCATCATCTCTCAATGCACCAATGAATTAGGCTCATGAAATTTATCAATGTTTACTAATGATTGAAGTTATTCTATTGCAAATTCAACATAATAACATTACATAAAAATAGCTTGAAAGGATGAGTCAGGACCCTTGTATTTATAGATTTTTGAAAATGATCAGAATCAATCATGATCATCCATATTTAGATCAAGATGTGTGGACATGGATTAATTCAATTTTATAGGTTCAATTCATATATATCCCCATTAATATTTATAAAAAGGGGCATTAAGGAGGCATGGGAGGGCTTAAACTTGATATTTGTTCCATTTATGGCTTATGGATGCCACCCCACATATGATGTCACCTGATGATGCAAATATTAGAAATGAATTTATAATTAAGAAATATTCAATAAATTTCATTGATTTCCTACTTAAGCCCTTGATTTGGTTTAATTTACTTACGTGTGATGAATTAATTTTTCAACAATTCTTTAGAAATTGGTTGTCCACTTAATCAAATTGGTCAAAATATCAAGTTACTGGGTCATAATTTGACTATAGTATAATTGGAAGAATGTGTCCTTTGCATACATAAAAATATCACATTTAGAGTATTATGGACATGAAATAACACATGCATGTGTCGTGTGCCTCTAAATTAGAAGAATTCAATAGTTTAGAGCATCACATTTTATTTTTGCAATTTTGATTTGAAATGATTTTAGAAAAGATAATAATCACATAAAATGAATTTCCCCATTTAGGGATACATTAGCCTAAATTAACATTTGTATATGACAAGCTCGAACCATTTAGTGCATTTTAATGATTTTGGCCTAAATTATGCATTGTCACAGAATTTTGAGTAAGATTGACAATGTTAACACAATGGTGATAGAAATTGGATGTCTATATATTAAATATCCACACAAATATTTAAGCACCAAAATGAATTCTTGATCTATGTTATGTATGTATGCAAAATCTCATAGAAAAATGAGAACATAACAACACAATAATACATTGCATCAATGATAAGGTAGTATTTTTCCTATGGCCCAGTCTCATCAATCATAACAGTGCCAATGGTGGAAATAACTTATAAGGGAATCAAAACCATCAAAACATTGACTAGTTTGATCCTATCAACCACACTAAATGTTGAGTGTACTTTAGATAAAGTTGAAAAAACTAGATTTGCATGCTAAACATAATGACGGGAATCAAATAAATGATAAGCATTCATAAGAAATAGAAAAATAATAAGAGAAGAAACAAGATGAATAATAATTAAATGGTATTTGTAGAGTAAATTTTACTCTATGTTGCATTTGAATTTTGGGTCGAGCACTACAATTTTGGTTCCTGCGCACCTTGGACGTTGCAGTAGAGTTTTGAAGCAGAGGGCAGGTTCATTTTGCCTAAGTATCGAAGTGCAGTGGAAGCTACCAAGTGTCACCCTTCGAGCACAGGTCTTTTTCCCCTTCTTGTTTCCTTCATCTCATTTTTCCCCAAGTATCAAGTTCAAGAAGAATTTTCTAGGTGTTGCCTTCTGAATCACAAAGCCAGCCAGCTAGAGTCCTTCAAATCCCTTTTGTACCTTTTGGGAAGGCCATGAAATGTGCCAAGTACCTAGTAACGGCTAAGAAAAATGCACCACATGTTAGCGTCTCAGTCTTATATAGAAAATCATGTTTCATTCTACCTTTTGGCAAAAAAAATCAATGAACCAAGCTGCATAGAGAGCAGAAAGTGCTAGATGGCAGTTGCAAAGACCCTGAACTACCTTTTTGAAGAAGTAGCAGAAGTCTCCACGTGTTGACTACCGAGAGACTTTGTTTCAACACCTAGATCCATTACTTTCATTTAATGAATAAAGGTGTCATTTCATTTTGCCTAGGTGCTGAAGTGTAGTGGAGGCTACCAAGTGTCACTCTCTGAGTCCCTCTCTACTCCATCCCCAACAAAGAAGCAGAAAATGCCACATATCTTCCCAGGAGCCGCGAAAGCCTCCATGTGTCAACGATCGAGAGCTCATCTTCATGTTTCATTACTAATCAAACTATTATGGTGGGCCTTAGTTATTACTTCAAAAGTCTATGGAAGCTACCAAGTGTCACCATCCATAAGAGTCTGATATGTGTCTCAAATGATACTACAAAATAGATAAAGAGAAGCAGATTATGACACGTGTCGAAGGTGGAGTGTTCCTGAGCAGAATAAAGAGAAAGCAGAAAGTACCAGGTGTCATTTTTTGGTTCCTTCTAAGTAATAAGAGGATTTTCAGGGAATTGACTAAGTGTCCTCTCCCGTTTCAACATAACAGGGTGTTTCATGTATCTGTTACTGCAAAGCAAAATGGAGGGAAAATTGACTGAAGTTAATTCAAGTAGATGGAACAGTTCATCAGGTAGATTTTTGGATCCCCCAAAGCATTAAAGGTGCCATCTATTTGTCCTCTAGGATAAAAGGATGGAGAAGATTGTGCGGGAAGGGGAGTGATAGAAGGAGACATTCGAGCCTATAAAGAGGAAGAATTGTAAGAAAAAGGAGGGGGGAATTCTCATAGTTTTAGACTTTCAGAGTTTTTGACCAATAGTATCATTTACTTTTGTTTCATTTTCCTGAGTTGAAAGGTTTATATGACTGTGTGTGTTTTTGCATCTTTTGTATGATTGGAATATTCAATAAGAATAATGAACACTATGCCCTTGTTGATGTTATCTATGTCATTTGCAAAGTAGTCTATGCTATAGATTTTATAGTGTTGTGATTAGAAATGTTATTTGCTTTTGTCTTATTTTCTAGAGTCTGAATTTCTACATAACTATGCATGAATTTTGTGCCTCTTATGTGATTGGAAGATTCTATTAAGAAGATTGAACACTATGCCTTTATTGACAATTCTTGTATCTCAACAAAAGACTTCCCTGTTGTGAGCCTCTGTTTCTATTATTCCAATCTTTTACATTGATCATGCACTTGTATACTCTTAAAGTAATTGAATCACATAATAGTATCACTATGCTCAAGATAAGATTAGGATTACACTCAATTGCATCGCCATAGTTAGGTTTCAATTCTTGCATTTTGTGTTTTTGTTTATTCTCCTATCCCTTTTCCCAACACCCAATGCAATAGAAGAGACCAGCTTCTTTAAAATCTAGAGGTTGTTTCAAGCTGCATTGTCCCATAGCTTGAAACTTCCCATTGTTGATTGATTAAGATCAAGTGCAATTTTAGCCATCAATAGTTTTTGGCATACCTAGTGGGACCAGTCTTAAAGTTTCTTTCAAGACCGCATGAACTAGAGAGCTACGAGGAGTCAGAGCTATGGACCAGTCACCAGATCACAATCTGCTGCAAATCCAAGTATTCTTTTGCCCCCTCTGGTAATTATTACAAGAAGAAGAGCTAACCAGTTTGTACTAGTACCAAACATGGGAGCCCATGTACCCCCCAAGAATTATGCAAGCTAGAACACTGGTAGTCCCTTAATCCTCCCAACACTATTAGGTATTTGGGACCCTATCCCAATAAATTCTCTAAAATCTCTACCCAAATTTAGTGGAAAAGAATAAAAAACACCTACAGAGCATCTTTAAGATGTATCAGATGTTTGTGCCATACATGGTTTCACAGAGCAAAATGTGGCCCTAAGGTTGTTAACAGCCTCATTCAAAGGGAAGGCTTTAGAATGGTATCAGTCTTTGACCCCAAATACCATTTCTACATGGGACCATCTTGGAGATCCATTCTTTGAAATATTTGTAGAAAAGGGTGATAAGTCTTCTTTATTACAGCAGTTGATCACCATTCAAAGGGGACCACAAGAGGACATGACTGACTTTAACACTAGATTCCAGAAAACTTGGGATAGAATCCCTATTGTAGCTAAACCACCACCTGGTATGGCCATAGTGTTCTATCTCAAAGCTTTAAATTCAGATATATCTGTTATGATTCAGTCACTGGGAGGACACACTTTGTCAGTGGCTTATGACCTTGCGATCAAAGTTGAGAATCATTTAATTAATGCTGGGAAGTTACCTCCAAGGCCTCCCATGCCTGTATTCCTAGAAATTACCTTGCCCTTACCTAAAACTGTAAGCCCACCTATGTCCATGTATACTTACCCTTCATCATCTACAAAGCAACAAGTTCTTGCTCAATCATCTAAGATGGATGATATCAAGAGTATGTTGAGGACATTCTCCAATGAGCTGATTAATATGAAGAGGCAATAGAATACTTTCCCTAAGCCTCCTTATCAAGGCTATCAAGGGAACAAGTTTTTGTCCCAACAAAACCAATACCAAGGCCCTCCAAGGCAAACCAACCATCAACCAGGAAATCAATTAGTTGCAGTACCCACACCTTCACAAACCCTTCCTCCCAATTCAAATAAGGAGATGGTCCCAGGACAGAATAATTATGTGGATGATACTAATGCTTGGTGTTTTCCTTGTAATGATGCTCACACCCCCATAGATTGTCCTAGAGGTAATCTAAAATAAAGGGTAGCTGAGCAGAGAAGAATGGATAGTCAGTTTGCCAATACCAGTAGCAGTCAAGCATACCAGTCTCCCAGCATGCAGAATTTAGTTCTAGTGGCTCAAATGCAAGGAATGTCCTTGCAATAGGAGGAAGAAATAGCCCCAAAACATGCTTTGTTCTCATGGGTTGAGGATAAAGAAGCAGTTTTCTTGAACGAAGCATCTACCTCCCAAAGGCCAGTAGTACAATCTGACTACTATACCAGATCAAAGAGGAGAATGGTGGAGCAGCCTGAGTTTGTAAGTGGTCAAGCCAAGAATAATCCTCCATCTCAAGGGCAAAGGATCATTGTCATTAGACAAGAAATGCCTCAAGCAGTACAAGATAAAGGAATCCCTGTTTAGATTCAAGAAAAAATGAGGCATCCTTATTACCAAAAAACTCAGTCTTTGGGACTGATCAATGTAGTGGATCAATTAAAGAGAACTCTAGCACAAGTATCTATATGGGATATCTTAGCTATTCCTAAGCAAAAGACATTATTGCAAGAAGCTCTGCAAGGGCAAGCAGTGCCTGAAGGTGATGTTACCAAGGAAGGGCCTACTGGAAAGGAAAAGCTCAAGAATCTGGTTCCTCCAACAATAATAGCCTTTGTGAACAATGCAACACAAGTAAGTAAATCCAAGCCAGAGCCTTTCTATTTGACTCTGATAGTTGGAAAGAAACTCCTACATAATGCATTAATAGATTTATGAGCTAGTACAACTGTGATGCCCAAACAAATAGCTGATGCCTTGGAAATAAAATATGAACCCCTTGCAAAGGGAGTTATGCAGCTAGATGGCAAAATAGTGCAAACCATAGGGAGAATAAAATAACTCCCTTTACAGTTATTCACATGTCCTAATGTAATTGTCAACTAGGATATAGTTGTCATAGATATACCTCCCATCTTTGGTTTATGTTTATCCTGAGACTTTACAATGAAAATAAGAGGATATATGTCTCTTGACTGGTCTCATTTCATCCTGAGAACCAGATATGGTTCAAAGATGAAAATTTTATCTGAGCCACTGTCTAAAGACCACATCACCAATGAACCAATAACGAGATTGGAAGCAGATCATGCCATGATGAATAGAGAAGAAAGAAATTTTGTTGAAGAACTAGGAGACTGGACTGAGCATGATCAAGAAGAAGGAAATAGCCAATTGTTGGCTATGATGCATAGCGACCCATATGGAAACTATGACTCTACTGGTTTGGGCATGTATGTCATTTTTGATGAGGATCAGGTGATACCAAATGTTATAAGAGAAGAGGTGCCTGCTACTCAAAATTTAGAGCTCTAAACTTTGAATTTTGATGGGGCTAGAAGCAAACATGGTGCTGGAGCAGGGATTTGTCTTACTGCTCTAAACGGTGATAAAAATTTAAGGGCCATCTGATTCCAATTCGCTTGCACTAATAACGATGCAAAATATGAATCTTTAGTACATGGGCTCCTGTTAGCCCATAAAAAGGGAATAAATAACTTAAAATTAAAAGGAAATTTAGAACTAGTAGTGAAGCAAATATAGAAAAAGGGAGCAGCCAAGAATGTGAGAATGAGATCCTACAGGCATAGGATTTGGGATTTGATAGAAGATTTTGATGCCTTCAATATTGAAATAATTCTTAGAAGTCAAAACATTGAGGCTGATAGGATGGCTCAAATTGGCTTACAATTTAACCCAGCAACTGGCCTATTGGTTAATAATGAGTCAGTAAAAGTTATAGTGAGGACAACCGTCCCAGACAATGATGAAAATTGGCAAGTGTTTGGAAATGATGCTTAGGTAGTCTCTTTCTTGTAGAAATTAGATGAGTTTGTGGATCAATTGCAAACTAAAATTGAAGAGGCATATGGTGATCAGGTTGTCCAATTAATGATGAATAAGCTCCCCAAAGGATTGATCACCTTAGAAAACTTGTTTGACCCAGAGGATGTAAGCCTAGGAAAGAAAATGTTCCAGGTAGATAAGACAAACTATTCTGAGGTAGAGTTAAGTGATGGGAAGAAGCTAAAAGTTGGGAATTCTACAACTTAGGAAGAAAAGGAAAAATTAATTAAGTTGTGCCAAAAGTATGACAGGGTCATAGCTTGGAGCTATGATGACCTTCATGGATAAAATAGAGACATTATCCAGCATACAATAGAGTTGACTGAAGGATCCAAACCCATCAGACAAAAATAGAGGCCAGTGAATCCAAGGATTGAACCCCTAATGGTAGATGAGTTGAAAAAACTTTTAGATTCAAAAATAATATTTCCAATCAAACACTCAACTTGGGTATCAAATCTGGTCCCAGTTAGGAAAAAAAATGGAGATGTGAGGCTATGTGTATATTTTAGAGATCTAAATAGAGCATCTCTAAAAGACCACTATCCCTTGCCCCCCATGGCACAAATTCTACAAACTATGGCTAGATCAGAGAGGTTTTCTTTACTTGATGGTTTCTCTGGGTATAATCAGATTTGGCTAGCTAAGGAAGACTAGTACAAAACTGCTTTCACTACCAAATGGGGTACATTTGCCTATGTGAAGAAGCCATTCGGCTTATCAAATGTAGGAGCCACCTTTCAACAAGCTATGGATATAGCCTTTGGTGAACTTATAAATAAGGTCATCATAGTCTATCTAGATGACCTCACTATTTTCTTAAAAAATGCTGATGATCATTTTGATCATTTGGAGTCTGTCTTCAAGAAATGTTAGGATTTTGGGATATCTTTGAATCCCAAGAATTTTTTTTTTTTGTACCTCAGGGTAAACTATTGGGGCACATAGTATCTAAGGAAGGAGTTTCTATAGATCTCAAGAGGATCACAGCTATAATGCACCTACCTCTTTCAACAAATAAAAAGGCAGTCCAATCTTTTTTAAGAAAGATCAATTTTGTCAGTAAATTCATATCTGATTTTGCAGGCTTGGTTAAACCAATGACACTCGTGCTAAAAAAGGACCTAATTTTCAAGTGGACTATATAAGGAAAGCAAGCTTTTGAGGGGGTCAAGATGGCTATCTCAGCAGCCCCAGTATTCAAGAACCTAGATTTTTTGATGCCCTTCATAATGTATGTCTATGGAGGGGAGTCAAGTATTGTTGTTGTCCTGACTCAAAAGAATGACAAGATAAAGGGGGAACACCCAATAGCCTTTTTCTCAAGAACTCTCAGAGATTATGAGACTAGGTACAATTTTGTGGAAAGACAAGCCTGTGCCATGGTGAAAGCCCTCAATAAATTCAGGTATATGATATCAAGAAACAAAATTTTGATACTTGTGGCTCACCCAAGTGTCATGGAATACATCATGGAGGGAGAGATCACTGAGAAAAGAGCCAATTAGATCACTAAGATCCTTGAATAAGATGTAGAGGTCAGACCCACCAAGCTGGTTAGAGGCAGGGGACTGTGCCAATATATAACCCAAGAGCTTGAAAAGTTGTTACTTGAGGAAGCAAAATCAAAAGGAAAGATGGAGATGGTGCTAAAATTACAAGAGATTGATCAGGAATCTTGGGTCACAAGCAGGATTCAATTTATGAAAAATGGGGTTTATTCGAGAGAACTCCCTTGAAACAAGAGGAGATATTATAGGATACAGGGAGTTCATTTTATTTTAATTAAACAAGTCCTTTTTAAAAGAAATTTTGATGGGAAATTGTTAAGATGTGTAGAACAGACTGAAGCTAAAAGGATACTACATGAAATGCATCATGGGGTATCAGGGGGAAATTTTTCTACAAAAACCACAGGCATAAAGATAAGTAAGGTAGGATATTTTAGGCCTACGTTGTTTGCAGATTGTTATCAGCTGGTTAGAAAATGTCAATCTTGCCAATATCATATGGGGATGAGGAGGAATGCTACCATGCCCCTTAGTCCTATAGTGGTAGATGAACCTTTTGCTCAATGGGGTCTTGACTTCATTGGGATGATAAATCTAGTGTCTAGCATGGGTCACAAATGGATATTAACTACCACAGACTATTTCACCAGATGGACTAAGGCAGTCCCACTTAAAGAAGAAATAGAGAATGTGATCCTAGATTTTCTAGGGGGTATTACTAATCGCTTTGGGGATCCTCACACCATCATATAAAATAATGCTAAAGCATTCTTGGGGTCTAAAGTATCTGACTTTGCCTTAAGACATGGAATATATCTGAAAACTTCATATAACTATTACCCTCAAGGTAATGGTTTGGTAGAGTCAACCAACAAGAACCTGATAAGACTCATCAAAAGAGTAGGGGTAGATCATCACAAAGAGTGGCACAAAGTGCTTAATCTAGCCCTATGGGCTAATAGAATCATGCCCAAGCAGGTGATCAAAATGTCTCCATATGAGTTGGTGTATGGAAAGTCTACTATGATTCCCCTAAGTTTGGAAATCCTTGCTCTCCAGCTGATCAAACAAATTGAAATTAAGGAAAATGGCCCCATGCAGGTCAGACTCATAGAACTTCTGGAGGTTCAAGAAAAGAGGGATTTAGCCCATGATTCATTGATCAAGCATCAGGGAATGGTGAAGAACTCTTTTGATAAAAGGACTTCGAATCCTAATTTTGAAGTAGGCTCGATTGTGTTAAAATGGGATGCATGAGCTGCCAAGCTGGGTCAGCATACCAAGTTTGAAGCATTATGGACTGGCTCATATAGAATTCATGCATGTAAGTAGAATAATTCCTTCGAGTTAGAGTTGTTGGAAGGAGAACCTGAAGAGACTCCTATGAATGGAATCTATTTGAAAAAAATTAATTAACTTGGGTCTCTAATGTACTATAGTTAAATAATTTCCCTTTCTCACATTGTTTTTCCATTGTTTTCCCGCTTTGCTTTTAAATAAGTGTTTTGAACATATGTCGACGACTCTTTTAAAGCTGTAATTTTCACAATTTTGATCTAGCGAGAGGTGGAGTTTCTTTTTGAGTAGGCTCAAAAGTCCTGAGGGTCACCAATAACTGTAGAGTAAATTTTGCTCTATGTTGCATTCAAATTTTGGGTGGAGCACTACAATTTTGGTTCCTACGCACCTTGGATGTCACAGCAGAGTTTTGAAGTAGAGGGTAAGTTAGTTTTGCCTAAGTATCAAAGTGTAGTGGAAGCTGCCAAGTGTCACCCTCTGAGCACAATTCTTTTTCCCCTTCTTGTTTCCTTCATCTCATTTTTTCCCAAGTATCAAGTTCAAGCGGAAGTTGCTAGGTGTCACCTTCCAAATCACAAAGCCAGCCAGCTGGCGTCTTCTGAAGCCCTTTTATAACTTTTGGGAAGGCAACAGAATGTGCCAAGTACCTAGTAACAGCTAAGTAGAACACACCACATTTTAGCATCTGAGTCTTATATAGACACCCGTGTTTCATTCTACCTTTTGGAAAATACTTTCAATGAACCAAGCAACATAGAGAGTGGAAAGTGCCAGATAAGCATCCACGTGTCAATGACTGAGAGATCATCTTCGAGTTTCATTGCTAATCAAAAGATTGTGGTGGGCCTCAGTTGTTACTTCAAAATTCTACAGAAGCTGCTAAGTGTCACCATCTATAAGAGTCTAATATGTGTCCTGAATGATACTACAAAATAGCTAAAGAGAAGCGGATTATGACACGTGTCGAAGGTGGAATGTTCCTGAGTAGAATAAAGAGAAAGCAAAAAGTTCCATCTGTCATTTTTTGGTGCCTTCTAAGTAATAAGAGGATTTTCAGGGAATTGACCAAGTGTCCTATCCCGTTTCAACATAACAGGGTGTTCCATGTATCTATTGCCACAAAGTGAAATGGAGGGAAAATCAGTTGAAGTTAATTCAAGTAGATGGAACAGTTCATCGAGTAGATTTTTGGAGCCCCCAAAGCATTAAAGGTGCCATTTATTTGTCCTCTGGGAGAAAAGGATGGAGAAGATTACGCGAGAAGTGGAGCGATAGAAGGAGACATCTGAGCCTATAAAGAGGAAGAATTTTAAGAAAAAGGAGGGGGGAATTCTCATAGTTTTAGACTTTCAGAGTTTTTGACCAATAGTATCATTTGCTTTTGTTTCATTTTCCTGAGTTGAAAGGTTTATATGACTATGTGTATTTTTGCATCTTTTGTATGACTGGAAGATTCAATAAGAATATTGAACACTATGCCCTTGTTGATGTTATCTGTGTCATTTGCAAAGTAGTCTATGCTATAGATTTTCTAGTGTTGTGATTGGAAATGTTATTTGCTTTTGTCTCATTTTCTGAAGTCTGAAGTTCTACATAATTATGCGTGACTTTGGTGCCTCTTATGTGATTGGAAGATTCTATTAAGAATACTGAACACTATGCCTTTGTTGACAATTCTTGTATCTCAGCAAAAGACTTCCCTGTTGTGAGCCTCTGTTTCTGTTATTCCAATCTTTTACATTGATCATGCACTTGTCTGCTCTTAAATGTAATTGAATCACATAATAGTCTCACTATGCTCAGGATAGGATTAGGATTACACTTAGGTGAATCGCCATAGTTAGGTTTCAATTCCTACATTTTGTGTTTTTGTTTAGTCTCTTATCCCTTCTCCCAACACCCAATGCAATAGAAGAGACCAACGTCTTTAAAATCTGGAGGTTGTTTCAAGCCACATTATCCCAGAGCTTGAAACTTTCCATTGTTGATTGATTAAGATCAAGCACAATTTTAGCCATCAACAGTATCTATATTGATAAATGGACATGTGAATCATTTCCATGGTTGAGAGGCCATGGAATACACTCTACTCATACACTTGCTTATTTTATTACTTGCTTCCTCCTTAGCAAAATTTCATTCCTTTATAGCTCAAAATTGATTTTTAGCTTCTGTAACTTCTTTTCTTCTCAAATAAATTTTTGAATTCCTTTTTGACACATATACAACTAATTCTTAGTTTATTATAATTTATACAAAGATATATGCCTATGATAACACTCGCCTAGAAAAAAATAGGTGTCTCTTCCCAAGACACTTAGAGAAAATGCCCTGTATAATCAAGTGTTACAATTGTGTTATATTATAATGGATTCACAATAAGCTCCCTAACTAATATAATCCCTTAATTTCAAATTAGTCTTGACCTCAATTTTTGGACCTTCCTTTTTCTTTAAATAGTTTTAGCCTAAATTTTTGGACCTCTTCTACTACCACCCTTGGCCTCTCATGCCGATTGTCCATAGTTTTCTACTGTTGCCCTTGGTCTCTCATGTCAAGTCTCCATGCTCTTCTAAAAATAATTATCTATACAACCTCAAATGTATGTTTAATTTTAAAAAATCATAAACAATTTTACTTTGTTTCAGACCTCATTTTTTAATGCATAGAATTCATTTTTAACATTTAGGTCCATGTAAAAAGCTTCACAAAATTCCACCTCTCAACTTCCATACTAGGCATCAAACTTTCTATGTTTGGTATGAAATTGGAATTGATTATCAAATACAAGCAACACATTTTAAAAAAGGGGAAATAGATCATCCATTACATAACCAATGATAAACCTCATCAATTATAACTCTGAGCTTCACCAGTACCAGTTCAAATAAACATTCTACCATTTGAAATATAACAACCAAAACTTGCTCAGTTGTCCATACTTCCACATGTTATTATTTGCTTGGGCCACATATATGTAGTTAAAATATTCCCTCATGCTCTTCCACTTCTATTACAAACTTTTTGTTACCATCTCTCATTATTCTACGAGGTGTTACACCTTGCACCTTATTTCTGACATTTTTTTCCATCCTCAATGCTTCTTTACCCGAACAATTATAAAATATGTAATTTTACAGGTTGACGTCAATCTTATATTAGACAAAGGATTATAAAATAAACAAAAATTCCATCCAACTGATCTACATCATTATGATTGTGTCTGACATATAGTTCATCCCCACCATTAGTCTATAGTTGCATGATGTCCCTAGGCATGGTGCACATAGTTCTCATGGCTTCTAAAATGTTTCCAGTTTGACTCACCAATGCCATGTTTACTCTATAAGGAGTCAAAATAGAGTTTTATTGTGTCATAGCTGGCATCTTAAATCTCCTAGCAAACATTTAAGTACCAAAATGAATTCATGAGCTACATCATGTACGTATGTATCCTCCTGCAAATCATTGATAGACCAAATATTTGGGAACATAAAAACACATCAACGAGCAAGCTCATATTTTTCCTATGGCCTAATCTCATTAATCATAATAATGGTAATCGAGGAAATAACTTGCAAAGGAATCATAACCATAAAAACAATGTCTAGTTCAAATCCTATCAGTTACACCAAATGTTAACTATAGTTTAGATAAAGTTGAGAAAACTAGATTTTCATGTTAAACCTAATAACGGGAGTTGAATAAATGAGAAGTATTCATGAGCAATAACAAACTCATAAGAGAAAATAAGTAATATGAAACAATAATAGAATGAGATCTCCATTAATAAATGCATAAACTATTCATTTCCATGGATGAGAGGTCATGGAATAATTTCTATTCGTAAACTTGCTTATTTTATTGTCTACCTCTTCTTTAGAAAAGCTTCATTTCCTTTGCTAAGCTTCATTTCCTTTCTAGCTTAAAATGGATTTTCAGCTTTTGCAACTTCTTTTCTTCTCGAATTATTTTTTAACTTTTTGACACATATATAATTAATTCCTCATTTATTACAATTAATACTAATCAATATGCCTATGGTAACATTGAAAATGGTATAATGGCATATAGATAACCTCCATCTAAATGATATAAGATATATTTCATATGTTTACCATTATCTGATTCTTGAGGTTGTGGAATCTTGCTACTTTCATTTGAAGAAAATAATTTTAAAGATTAATAGTTTTGTAATTCATTCAACTAGTTGGAAGATATAGTTATATTTTCCATGTGTATGTTAGTATCATGTAGTTGTTTAATCATTGATTTTATGTCAATATTGAATATTGTTTTGAGTAATGATTATGCTTTAAAAGTTACATTCTTTTCAAATAAATGCAATATGCCAAGTTGGAGTTAGGGATCTTAGATCTCTAAGATAAATAATGTTTAGAATGAAAATAATCATCCAAGAAGAAATGTGCCACCTACACATTGTACTTATAGGTAGACTCTTTAAGGCCTGAAGGGCCACTAGCTTGTTTACATGAAGTTTTAGTTTTAGTACTGTTATTTCCTTGCATTATGATCTTAATATTTCCCCATTTTGAAATATATTGAACACTATGCCTAATAAAATATTTGTGCCTCGTGATCTTTGCACTAGATGAACTTGTCTAAGAGGTAATTGGACAAGTACTCCTTTTAGATGCAGTTCACCAACTATTTATACTCTACCAATGTAACCTATGTCAAATGAAACCATTGTACATGTTGATTCACCACATCAATAATGCTATGCTTTTCCTAAAATCTCCTAAACTTGATATTGATTTGATTAATTTTGATTCTTATAGTCTTAAATATCTTAGTATCCCTTCACCCCTATCTATAGTAACTCATGTTATGAAAAAGATCAAAATTGAGGAAGAAGATGAATGAGGTGGTGTAACATGAATTGAGATGCCTTCGACACTTATGGATTATACTAAATATCATCCATAGCCAAGCATTCCATTTAGTGATTTGATCGCATCTGATGAATAAAAAGGAAAATAATGATGTATATGTATGGATGAAAATATGTGTGTGTGTGTGTGTGTGTGTGTGTGTGTGTGTGTGTGTGTGTGTGTGTGTGTGTGTGTGTGTGTGTGTGTGTGTGTGTGTGTGTGTGTGTGTGTGTGTGTGTGTGTGTGTGTGTGTGTGTGTGTGTGTGTGTGTGTGTGTGTGTGTGTGTGTGTGTGTGTGTGTGTGTGTGTGTGTGTGCGGGCGCGTGCGTGCGTGCGTGTGCATACACTTTTAGATTAGAACTTTGGTTTTGATGATATTTTTAGTTCTAGTTTACATATTGTAGACTCTCAATAGTTAAGTAGTGTCATGAACTTTGCTTTAGTCTCTTTTTGCTTTCATATTTCTTAGTTTGACTCTCAAATACATGTAGTATTTGATAGTTTTTGTTATGAAAATGGTGAGGTTATTGACTGGTTTTTAATTTCGAAGTAGATAAATCAATGATCTTTTAGTGTTTTGATGATGATATTTATTGTGATTGGTTGAAATAGTAATTTTCAGTGGGAGTATTCACTTAGAAACAAATATTAAAATAATTTTCATTTTATTTAATTACTTTAGAGATAATATATATGTTGGTTTTGGATTGCATGAAAAATTATTTGGTGATTTACTAAGCATAAAGTAGTTTTAATTGGCCTCTCACCTATGAGATATATTATATTATTAGTTTTATTAAGATGTTCTCATGTTTTTATTTAAGTACACTTCATAAAATTAACTTATTATTATGAAGCCTAATGAGTTTAAAAGTTAACTAACTTTTAATAAATAATAACTAACTTTATTTTAGGTTAATTAAAGTTAGTTATGATTTAAAATGTAACTAAAATTTTAGTGATAGATTTAAAAGGACTTGAATGAGATCATTTGAAAGGGAAGTCATATAGGTATAAATCTTTATTTTTTGATTTCATAATGTGTTTTCTATTCTATTTAAAGTGTGTGAAATATCAAACATTGATTATATGGAAGATTAAAAACACAAGTATTCAACTTAGCATAGTCAAATATATCTAAAATTTATATTCATTTATAAATAGTTTATTTAAAAAAGGCTAAAGATTTAACTTTTAAATTATACATAATATTACAGCTATATGTGTGGATTATATTTGTACTTCACTTAAAAATAAATAACACTTCATACATTATTTGACATATTGATTGAGTTAATATTCATATACAACTTCTTGTCTTAAAATTATTATTGTAATTAATTATGAAATAAATCATGATTTTTAAATAAAATATATATTATATTTTAAATGGCCAAAAATATTTCTTCTATTTTATTTTCCTATACATATAATTAATTTTTTTTTTCTTTTTTGGTACTCTTTTCTTAGATAGTAATAACTTTCATTTTATCTTTTCTTTGTTAGTATTTATCTTCTTTCATTATTTTTCATACGTAGTAGCTTCAATGTTTTATTTAAGCCTTCATATTTTTCCCTTTCTACTTTGTTTGTAGTAGTTTTTTAACAATTTTCATTTTTTAACTTTTATTTAGTTTTTTTAACTTTATTTATTTCTTATTTATATTATTTTAATGAGAATCATTCGAAAAGGTAAAAAGATACATTGAAATATATAAGAGAATAAGAATGTTTGATCCACCAAGGTATAACCTCTCTCATAGTTTTTTCTCTATTAGATAGGATTGATCTTATATATATATATATATATATATATATATATATATATATATATATATATATATATATATATATATATATATATATATATATATATATATATATATATATATATATATATATATAATGGAAATTATTTGATGATACATACTAGTAATAGTTTTATTGAAAGTATTTTATGATATTTATTTTATATGTAAAATCTGAGTCAATATTGATTAAAAGAGAGATTATTTATTATATTTTTATTATATTTTAAAAAATAATATTTATATTTAGAGTAAATATTTCATTTCTTAAAATTGGTTAAATCTATAAAAAAAATTATATTTTGATTTTTGACTAGTAAAATACCTATTTTTCATGCCTTAGAACTAAATCGTACTCAAAATGTCTTTAGATTATACTGGTATGATTTCAATTTGAATTTTGTGATAAAAGAAAAGATAAATTAGTTGAAGTAACAATTTTAACCATCAACACACCCAAAAAACCAAAATCTCATCCACAAGCTCTAGCTCAATGGTAGAAGTGAAGCTTTCTAGGAGAATTTTTAAAAAAGTTCTTGGCCTTTAAAAAAACAACTAATTATACAAAATATCCAAGAACAAAGTCACCCCAAGGATTTTTTATTTAAAAAATTAATATCTCCCACCTAAGCTATTAATTTAACTTCCCTATACATGAAAAAAACAAACAAACATGCCTTATGACTTATTAATATAGTCCCTTCTCAAGCCTCTTTAGACCCAAAAGTAAAAAGGAATAGACTAATGATTGAAAATATAGCATATTTCCTTAGAAATGAGAAAATGTACAATGGGGTCTTTTGCATGTATGAGGAATAAGGAGGAAAACTAGTGAGGGCTAAGAAAGAAACATTAGAGTGGCATGGTTATAAAGAGGACTGCATTCTCCAAAATCTTGAGCATGAGGAAGGGATTACATCTAATGTAGGACATATTGGCCAACAAGATGAAATAGATGTGGTCATTTGTAGATTGGTTGAAAATGGATATTTAGATAAATTATTGCTACAATGGGTGATTATGAAGGTTAAACCCTATCTAATTTTGAAGAGTTCACATGGAATTTGATGCTAGAATACCTTCTAAAGCTTTAAGAGAAATTATTTTGATAATGATGATGATCTATTTTATTTTATTTTGGACAAAATTGTTTTATTTTTTAAGACAATAGAGATGAAGAACATGAATAAGAAGGCTTCTTGCAAGAATGTAATGATGCACCCCTAATTTTAGTTTGTAATTATCAAGTAAAAGAGGATTACCAAAATAAACCTAGTTACAATAATCAAACAGAGGAATTCAATGCTTGGGAGAATCCTACAAGTTTTTCTTACAGAAATGGATACCCAATTAGGTTCGTGGAAGTCAATATCAAGAAGAAGCAATCTGTCATGCTCATCTTAAAGCATGATAATGGACACAAGACTATACAAATTTATCCCAAGCATTCATTTAGTTTAAACTAGAAATTCAATAATGAGCAGTGGGTGTATTTTCAAGATAATATTGAATGTATAAAAGGAGAGCCCAGAAGGCTTGAGATTCTATTGTATTTATAGAATTCTCACATATTTTTTCTGCTTCAGAACTAGCCCAATGGCATATTATAATTAGGAAATGAATTTAATTATCCCTTCTAATTGCTATTTTTGTTTAAAGCTCACTAATATTTTGTTAGAGTAGGATTTCCCATTTTTTAGAATAATATGCTTTGCGTCAACTTGCATAGACTCATTTGAGCATGTATGTGTTTTTTTTCCTATACATTTTTTTTGAGAAGGGATCCAAGAAAATAATTTGAAATAAAATGTAGAAAGCAGAAGATAACACACATTTAATTTTATTAAACTGAAGAGCAACCTTGCCTAGTTAGGAAGGACTGAGCAAGACAAAGTTATGGTAGCCAATATATAGAGGTGTAACACTATATTGAGATCTATTAAATAATATAGATTAAATATAATACTAAGCTACTCAAGAAAATGAAATAATATATCATTTCTCCTCAGAAATGAGTGAACAACAAAGACTCAAAAGAAAGACCTTTTTATTCAATAACTGAATCGATGTTCATTATCTTGATATATAGCAAAAAGGAGTGCTGTAATAATGAGTTTAACAAGCATTGTAATAATAAGTTTAGCAAATAGTTTTAAAATAATAAATTTCATGCCAATCTAAATGCATGGAGTAAATAACAGTCTATAAATAAATAAATAAAAATAAACTATCATGCAAATCATGCAATCGAACATGCTAACTAAGCATTGATCATGCATGCAATTTAAACATCTTCTTCAATCTCCCCCTAGATGATCAATGGGGATGATACCCAACTGATGTCTCAAAGCAACAAAACTAGCTATAGGAAGAGCTTTGGTAAAAATATTAGCTACTTTATCAGATGTAAGATAGAATTTCAATTCCACTTGCCCATATTGAACCAAATCTCAAATGAAATGATGTCAGATCTCTATGTGTTATGTTCTAACATAAAACACATGATTCTTCATCATGGCAATAATGCTACTATTATCATAAAAAATGTAGTTGGATGTTCCTAAATTAAATGTAAATCCTCCAATATCCTTCAAATCCATATTTCTTGACAACTTGCTACTGCTATTGCAATATACTCTACTTCTGATAAAGAGAGAGTCATGGTTGCCTATTTTTTACTAATCCAAGAAACAACTCCAAAACCAAGTGAGAATACATAACCAAGTGTAGATATTATATCATCAACTGAACCAACCCAATCAAAATTTGTGTAGCCAACTAGCTCAAAATATTTAGTGGAAGAATAATGAATGCAAAAATTTTGTGTACCACTCACATACTGTAGGATTGTTTTTGCAGCATACCAATGAGACTCATGCAGATCCTACATGAATCAAGAGATGATACTCACAACATACATAATGTCAGGGCTTGTTGTAGGTACATGAGGCTCCCAACCAAACTTTTGTACAAAGTAATATCCACTTTGAAACTTGCATCTTCCTTGGTTAATTTCTGACCAAGTATTATGGGACTTGCAACTATAGTGCATGTCATTATTCTAAATTTTTTAAATAAATTAGCTTCATAATTTTTTTGAAAAATTAATATACCTCCTACTTGTTTCACTTCCACACCAATAAAATAATGCATGAGTCCTAGATCTGACATTTCAAATTCCTGTTTCATTTCAGCCTAAAACTTCTCCATGAGAGTTTTATTGTTACATGTATAAATAAGATCATCAACATAAAGACAAACAATGATAATATCATTACCAAAATGTTGGACATACATGGTTGGCTCTGAATGGCTTTTGACGAATCCCTTATTTAAGAAATAACTATCAATCCTTGCATACCAGGCATGAGGAGCTTGCTTCAACCCATAGAGTGATTTCTTCAACTTTTAAACCAATTATTCTTTACCTAGAATTTTATAGCCCATGGTTTGTTCCACATAGACTTCCTCATCTATATAACCATTAAGGAAAATTGATTTTACATCCATCTGATATACTGGCAACTTATAATGTGCAATAATAGCCATTTTTTTTTATTATATCAAGTCTTGCAAGTGGAATGAAAGTTTATAAATAATCTACTCTAGGTGTTTGTGTAAATCCCTTGACAACTAGTCTTGCCTTGTGTCTTTTCACAAAACCATCAACATGTTATTTGACCTTATAAATCCATTTGTCACTAATCACCTATTTGTCTTTTGGAAGTTTTCCTAATTCTCATGTTTTATTTTTATCAATTGCTTACATTTCATCATGCATAGCATGAATCCATACTGTTTCTTTCATTGCTTCTTCATATAAAGAGGGTTCAACTTGAATTGTGCTAAGAAAATTAAAATTAACAATTGGATTCACATTACTCCTCTGATGAATTTCATTTAAACTTCATACCTTTCTTAAAGAGCTTGGACTTGATGCTAGACTTGAAATATCACCTAAAGGTGTGTTGGTAGATGAACATCATGAACCTGAGATTGGAGAGCTCAAACTTGAGCTACTATTGGGGCTTGAACTTCCACTTGAGCTTGTGGGGAGAGGAGGAACACTTTGATATTCTATGTCTATTATTATTGGTGTTTTTTGTTGTGCATGTTTTTGCCATTGTCATTCTCCTCCTTCATCAAAAACTACATCCCAACTAACAATCCATCTATTTATGTCAGGATTATAGAATTTGTATCCTTTAGTTGCATCATAATATTCCACAAAGATACAATGTTAGGATTGTGCATCCAACTTCTTTCACTTCTAAATTGGAATATGAACATATGCAGGACAACTAAATACATGGAGATGAGCCATTGAAGGCTTGTGACCACTCCAAGTTTCATTTAGAGTGATGTTATGAATTGCTTTTTTGGGCTTTGACTCAAGATGTATACTATTATTTCCATTGCCTCTCCCCAATAACAACTCAGATTTTTTTTTACTACAACATACTTCATGTTATTTCCATAATGGTACAGTTCTTTCTTTCTAAAATACAATTTTGCTGGTGGGTATAGGCTGCAATAAGCTGTCTCTTGTTTCCATTTTTGTTACAAAAATCAGAAAACTCTTTGGAAGTGAATTATCCCCCTCTATTTGTTTTGAGTATTTTGAGATAATATCTTCTTTGCTTTTCAGCCATAACTTTAAAATGTTTGAACCATTCAAAAGCTTCAAATTTCTTCTTAAAAAAATAAATCCATGTGTAGTGAGAAAAATCATCAATGAAAGTAAAAAATAAAGATTGTTACCCAAAGTTTCCTCTTGCATAGAACCATAAATGTCAGCATACACAAGATCTAGAGGAGATTTTTCTCTCCAATATTTTTTTACCAAAAAACTATCTCGATGCTACTTGCCAAGTGCACACCCTAAATAAACTTCTTTTTCCTGAATTGTTGGAAGTCCTCTCACCATATTATTCTTGTGAAGTAAATTTAATCCTTAAAAATTTAGATGACCATAATGTTGATGTCATAACCACAAATCATCTATGGTTGATATGAAGGCACGCATGGTAGCAAAATGCAATGTGAGAGGAAAATTTCTCTGTCATAGGAACATTTTTTACAAAATGATAATTCATTGATTTATCAAATATTTTGCAGTAGTTGTCTTCAAACACAATTTTATAATTTTTTGTTACAAGATACCCAATACTTAAAAGGTTATGTTTTAATTTTGGCACATGCAAAGTATCATTAATATATTAAGTAGTTTCTCTTTGCTTAGTTTTTATAGTAAGGGTACCTTTTCCCATCACATCAACCTATTTATCATCACCAAATTTTACGTGAATTCTTACAGATACATCTAATTTGAGAAAGATATTAGATTTACTTGCCATATGATTAGAGTGGCAACTATCCAAGAACTACACATCTTTTTTATTTTATTTCACCAAATTACATGTGAAGAAGGTGGAGTGCTTGGGATCTTCAAAAGACTCTTCATTATAGTTAGCTCTTGACTTGTTCAAGCCATATTTTTCTTTCTATACTCAGATTCATAATGTCCATAACATTCAAAATATTTTCACTAGATGCTTCTCCAATCCACAAAACTCCTACCTCTTCCTCTTCATCTATTATTGCTTCTTCCTCTTCTTCTACCACATCCTCTATTATTAGAAGGCCCCCCTTGAGATTTATTTAATAAAAAAGAGTTTTCGATTTGTCTTAAACATTGACTATAGACTAGAAAGCTTGAACTAAACTCTCCATAAAACGTTGGAAAGCTTTCACTAAACTCTCTGTAAAATGTTGCATACGCTCCTCGTGAGATTGTGAACGTGGTGAGATTTTTTATTTTTTCAATGACTATCACCATTGTATCAAATTTAGGAAGAAGAGATCTCAACATATTCTCTATAAATTTTTTTTTGTAGTTGTTTCCCCCTATGTTATAATCTAATTCATAACACCTTGAGTCCTAGTAATAAAATATTGAATACACTCAACTTATTTCATCTTTAAATTTTCAAAATTTCTTCTTAAGGTTTGAAGTCTTACCAATCTAACTTTGTCAAAACATTGGTATGCGCTTTACAAAGCCTCCCATGCATCATTTGATTTTATCATACCATCAATATGGGGGAAAATTGCTATATCCAATGTAAATTGGATAGCAAATAGTGCTTGATTATTTTTTTCTATCTTATTTCAACTAAGTTCATTGGTTTGTTATTAATGTATTTAGAGTATTATGATTTGTAGGTTCTATGTATCCCACTTCCACTAATTCCCAAAGATCTTGGGATAATAGTAGGGTCTTCATCTTAATACTCCATTAGACATAGTTGTCTCTTGTAAATAGTGGAAGCTAGAATGGAAAGTTATTGTTATTTATCATTTTGGAGATAACTGATAAGTTGAAATTACTACTTGCATAATTAAATTTCTACAACCTACTATAGTACCAATTGAAATGATATAAATGAAATCTCTAACACTATACTAAAAGTTATTAAATAATACAGACTAAATATAATACTAAGATGGTTAGGAAAATAAAATAATATATTATTTCTGCTCAAAAGAAAGACCTTTATATTAAAAAATGAGTGAACAAAAAAGACTCAAAATAAAGACCTTTATATTCAATAATTTAATCAATGTTCATTATCTTGATATATAGCAAAAAGGAGCGTTGTAATAATGAGTTTAACAAATAGTTTTAAAATAATAAATGTCATGGAGTCTAAATGAATCAATTAAATAGTAGTCTATAAATAAATAAATAAAATAAACTATCATGAAAATCATGCAATCAAACATGCTAACTAAGCATTGATCATGCATGCAATTTGAACATCTTCTTCACAGGTTTTAGAAAAAAGAGAAGTGGAGGAAATTCCAAGTTCACCCTTTGTACTCTATGTCTTGGCTACAAAATGTAAGAAGTGACAACCCTGTAGAGAATTTTTTTGAATATTATTCAAGCTTAAAAATCATCCTTTAAAATGTATATCTAAATCAAACATCAGCCTCGAGGAATTTTATAAATTAGGCAACTTTTCATTGGGACTATCAAGGTAGAAATTGAAAGCCTAGATCAATAGAGTCATATTTTGAGGATTTTTATAATGAATTTGTAGAGCCTCAAAGTAAAATATGAAGGATAATTTAATTGATGAAAATTATCATTTTCTTGAGGAAAATGATTAAAAATGGCTATATTTTTATTTTGAAAATGGTTAAGAATCTACAACTATTGAGCTTATTTACATATAATGGTGCAATCTAAATCTAGGAATCTTACTAATGTCATAACTGAGAACCCCCTTGATTGGTTAGATTAAAATAAAAAATATCTTGAGCTTGATCTCTATGAATTTAAATAAAAACTAATGCCTTAAAAAATTCTGTGATCCATAGTTGAAAATTCAATGGTAGAAGTGTTATTCAATCAAAACCAAATCAATGATAGGTGGCAGTTTTGAAAAGCTTTGATAAAGTAAGGTGATCTTAATGTGTTGGATTTGTAATAAAAAATAATTAGCTCTATCTTATGAAGACTAAATGGTGGAACCCATGAATGTATATATAAAATCCTTTATGAAATCAAAATAAATAAGGAAAAAAGTATGCAAACGTCCAAAATCCCCTAAAGTCATTAATCTACTTGAAATCTAACGGTGTGAGATGCATACTCAAATGGACCCAAAACATCCTCAAGATAATCTAAAGGGTCAAGATAATATCTTCAAGCAGGAATGTCTTGTTGAAAAGTGATGTTCAAGAGCCAGTTCCACTATGGCTATGCTGCAATTCACTCAGTTCTATTTTTGGACTATTAGTGTAGATTTAGTTTGCATGAACAGTTTTTATGGAGCTGAATTTAAATATTTAGTTAATTTTTAGTTAATATATTTTTTATAAAAATAAATCTTTATAAAATATAGAGTTATCTTTAGTTGATATTACATGCAAATTATTATTTAGAATATTTTATTTATTAATTAAAAAAGTATGTTCACATGCAATTCTATTAATACATTGTAATTGATCTTTATTTTCAAGGAGAAAGAGAATGATTCAAATAATTTGAAGAAACATTTTTTATTTTTGAAATTTTTATTTCATTTGTGTTATGAATATTGAATATATTTGACTATGATTTAATTTTATATATTTAAAATTCTACATCTGGTATCAGAGCAGGTTTTTTCTTTTGGGTTAAAGATTTAGTGGTTGGAATTTTACCAAAAGTTTATCATGTCAAATTATAACTCTTTGCCCATTCTAGAATTTGATGGAAATGAGTATGATTATTGGTACATCAAAATGATGAATTTTTTGATAGGAAAAGATTTGTGGGAGATTGTTGAATCAGGTTATGCAGAGCCAACTGATTGGAATGCCCTTACAGCCATAGATAAAATAGCTAAGGAGGCTAAGAAAAAGAATGCTCAAGCCTTATTTCATATTAAAATAGCTCTAGATAAGAGCCTATTTTCAAGAATTACAAGAACAAAGACAACTGAGGATGTTTGGAAGACTCTAAAAGAAGCTTACCAAGGTAGTGATCAAGTCAAAGTTGTCAAGTTACAGACATTGAAGAGAGAATTCAAGAATTTAAAGATGCAAGAAGATAAAATTATGAGTACCTATTGTGTTAGAGTAAAAGATGTGGTCAATAAGATGGCTACACTTGGTGAAACTATGAACAATGAGGTTGTGATAAAAAAGGTGTTGAGCACTCTCACACCAAGGTGGAACCATGTTTCCATAATCATAGAAAAAATCAAGAATTTGTCTACCCTTCAATTTGATCATCTAGTTGGTATCTTTGATGTCTCATGAAGAAATATTAAGAGATTCATTTGGAGACAATGATGAGAAAGCCTTTTCCTCCAAATTACAAATCACAAAGAATGAAGATGCCAATAGTAGCATCAAAAGAAATCAAGGTCAAGGTAGAGGTCAAAATCAAAAATACTCAAGAGGAAATAGAGGCAGAGGTGGTTTTTGAGGAAGAGGTGGTTTCAAAAGAAGAGGTAGACACTAATTTGATAAAATAAATATCTAGTGTTATCATTGTAATAGGTATGGCCACTTTAATTATGTGTAGATTAAAAGAAGGTAATAATGATAAAACATTCATTATGCTCATGAAGGTGATGAGAATCCTCCAGATAATTTATTTATATCTTATGACAAAGCTGAATTTTTTTCTAAAGATGTTTGGTATTTAGATTCGAGATGTTTTAACCACATGTCAAGAATGAAAAGATTTTTTCTATAATGGATGAAAGTTTTAAATCCAAGATCAAGCTTGGCGATGAAAAATCATTGAAGGTTGCTGCAAAAGGAGATATGGAAGTCCATGCAAAAGAAGGAATGAAAAGTGTTAAGGACATTTCTTACACTCCACAATTAAAGCATAATCTATTGAGTGTTGGGATATTGTGTGAGAAGAATTATAAAGTTGTATTTGAAAATCAGAAATGTATAATTTATGATAAGAATCAAGGCAATAGGGTAATTACATTTGTGCCTATGACAAAGAATAGAATGTTCCCATTGAAGTTGGTTGTGGCATCTCATGTATGGGCATTTAAATTTTCATAGTTTGAGGATTCTAACATCAAATACATTAGTTTTTGGTTTGCCTAAGGTTGAAGGGCACAAGGAAATTTGTGAAGGTTGTGCTAAAGGAAAGCATGCAAGGGAAAAAAATTCAAAGGACAATGCATGGAGGGCCCGTCATCCAATTCAATTAGTTCATTAAGACATTTGTGGTCCTATACAGACAAAGAGATTGGGTAAGTCATCATATTTTATCACTTTTATTGATGATTACTCATGAAAATGTTGAGTTTATTTTTTGAAGACCAAGTGTGAATCCCTTGATACATTTAAGAGGTTTAGAGCCCTTGTAAAAAATGAAAAAGGGTGCAAAATCAAATGCTTGAGGACTGATTATGGAGGAGAATTTTGTTCAAATTTTTTTCAAGGTTATTGTGATATGCATGACATTAGAAGATGACTCACCACTGCCTACACACCTCATAAAATGGTGCAACTGAAAGGAAGAATCATATATTGGCAAATATGGCATGAAGCATGATACAAACAAAGGGATTAAGCAATTATTTTTGGGAAGATGCAGTTGCTACAGTAGTATACATTCTCAATCAGAGTCTCACTAGTCCACTTGATAGGATGAATTTGTATGAAGCCTGGTATGAGAAAAATCCAAATGTTAATCATTTCAAAGTTTTTGGTTGTTTAGCCTATGTTCATATTCCTCATCAAAAGAGACAAAATTTAGATCCCAAAAGTGAGTCATGTATTTTTTTGGATATAGTGAGGAAAGTAAGGCTTAAAAGTTATATAATCCTCTCACTAATAGGCTTATTGTGTCAAGAGATGTGATTTTTGATGAAGGGGGAGTTTATGGTAATCAAAAAGGCTGATGTTATTATGGATGATATTGATCATGGGTAGCCCACTAATATTTCTATTCCAAGTGCTACAAATCCACCAAGTAGCCCCTCATCTAGTTGTTCAATTCCAAGTGTAAGTCCAGATTCAAGTCCTAGTTATATAAAGAAGGTAAGAATATTGAGTGACATCTATCAAAGGAGTTAAAATCAAACACATGAAGAAAATCCAAGAGGTGAGACACTGAATTTTGCTTTACTTAACAAGGCTGATTTTGAACCATCATGTTTTGAAGATGCATGTACTAATGAGGTTTGGATGCAAGAAATGAAAGAAGAGATGTATTTTATTCACATGAATGACACTTGAGAGCTTACAATGCTTCCACATGACAAGAAAAAAATTTGCACAAAATGGGTCTACAAGACTAAGTGTAACAGTGATGGAAGTGTTGAAAGGCATAAGGCAAGATTAGTTACTAAAGGCTTCACACAGAAGTATGGCATTAATTATGAAGATAAATTTGCAATAGTAGAAAGACAAGAGTCCATTAGAATGTTTATTTCATTGGCATCTCAAAAAAATTAGAGCATCCATCGTATGGATGTGAAAAGTGCCTTCTTGAATGAGTACTTAGAAGAGGAAGTATATGTGGATCAGCCACAAGGTTTTGAAGTACAAGGAAAAGAAAATCATGTCTACAATTTGAAGAAGGCTTTGTATGGCCTCAAGCAAGCACCAATAGAGTGGTATGTTAAGATTGATGGATATTTTTAGGAGAATGGCTTTCAAATAAGTAAGCGTGAACCTACCCTTTACTATAAATAAGAAGGTAATGATATTCTTATTGTAAGTTTGTATGTTGATGACTTGTTGTATATGGGTAGTAGTTCTAAGATGAAGGATGAATTCAAATTTGTTATGATGAATGAATTTGAGATGAAAGATTTAGGCCTCATGAAATATTTTTTAGGAATGGAGGTTTATCAAAGTGAGAATGAAATTTTCATTTGTCAAACAAAGTATGCCAAAGATATGTTGAATAAATTTGATATGGTTGATTGTAAACCAGTCTCCACTCCAGTTGCTCATGGTGTTGTGTTGTGTAGAGATGATGGTACTAAAATAGTTGATGATATAGCTTATAGGAGCATTGTTGGAAGCTTGATGTTTCTAACTCACACAAGACCCGATATTGCTTATTTAGTTTCACTTATTTTAAGGTACATGATAGAGACATCAGAATTACATATGAAGGCAGCCAAGAGAATTTTGAGGTATCTGAGAGGCACTCTAGATTTTGGTATTCATTACTACACTTCTAAAAGGTTTAATCTTGTTGGTTTTAGTGATTCTAATTGGGGAGGTAGTTTGGATGACCGAAAGTCAACATCTAATAATTATTTTTCTTTTGGTTTTGGTTTGATTACTTGGATCTCAAAGAAGCAAAATATAGTTTCCCTTCTACGGAAGCAGAGTATGTTGCAGTCACTTCAATAGGTACACATGCATTATGGCTTAGAAAACTTCTTGAAAAAATTGGAGAGATACAAATTCAGCCGACGGTGATTTTTTGTGACAACATTAGTGCCATCAAATTGGCCAAAAATACATTCCATCATAGTAGGACAAAACATTTTGATTTAAAGCATCATTTTATTCAAGATTTAGTGCAAAAGGAAGGGAGTAGAATTGAAATACATCAACATTAAAGAATAGTTAGCATATATCTTCACTAAGGCAGTTGTAAAGGATCAATTTTTATACTTAGAGATCAGATTGTGAGCCCTCTCAGCATCAAGGGGGAGTATGTTGAAAAGTGATGTTGAAGAGCCAATTCCACTGTGGCTATGCTGTAGTTCACTCATTTCTATTTTTGGACTATTAGTGTAGATTTAGTTTGCATGAATGGTTTTTGTGGAGCTGAATTTAAACTGTTAGATAATTTTTAGTTAATATATTTTTTTAGAAAAATAAATTTTTATAAAATCTAGAGTTAGATTTAGTTGATATTACATGCAAATTGTTATTTAGAATATTTTATTTATTAATTAGAAAAGCATGTTCACATGCAATTCTATTAATACATTGTAATTGATCTTTATTTTCAAGGAGGAGAATGATTCAAATAATTTGAATAATTATTTTTTATTTTCACAATTCTTATTTCTTCTGTGTTATGAATATTGTATATATTTAGCTATGATTTAATTTTATTTATTTAAAATTCTACATGTCTCTAGTTGTTACATCTACTACACTATCTCCAACTGTCAAATTTATTTTGAATAAAAGGGTTGAAATATAAAGGCATTTGAATGGAAGGGCCTACTCAACAAGTTTGAAAATTTAAAATCCCTTCCATCAATCAAATTGATTTCAAATGTTTAGAATGTAAATGAAAAATTAAATCTAAGATTTCATCTTAGATCTATATTTGTTGATCTTGATCGAATGACATTGGATAATATTAAAAGGAATGTTGATATCACATTTTATAATTGCCTCCAACCATTGGATCTACCACAAGAATTTACAGTCATCAAATCATATCAAAATGATCATAGTCAATAGTTCACATAGGAATGAGATTGGAAATGAATGAATCTTAAGAAGTCATGACATAAAAGATGAATGAAAATGATGAACCCAAGTTGCAATAGAAAGCTCGAGGCATCAAATTGCTATGAATTTTATATTTTTAATGCAGTCTAGAGATGGCTAAAAATTTCAAAAAATTCTCATGCGATGAAAAAGTAGAGGTTTTGAATAGGGAAAAAAATTCTTGGCTTCAAGGATGTTGCCATGAAACCTTGTAAAGGGCACTTTTCCTTGACCCCACTAGGGGCTCTGACCCCTAGATCCCAAATTTTGAATCATTGATCCAAAAATAAGAAGTGGTGGAAGGTTTTTTCCCAAATAAAGCTATGATTTTCTTAACTCTTATGCCCAATAGATGGATACTGAGATTTTGAGATCAAAACTTTTCAAGTAAGCTACCTTTTAGAGCCACCAAAAATGTTAAAATAATTGTACCCAATTCAATTTTTAATCAGTCTAAGCCTTTTATAGCAAATAGTCTAACCCATGCTTCTTTGATTATAAATGTGAATGGGATATATTTAAATTCAAATTATGAGCTCACCCCACTATTTAAATATTTGAGCTGATGTATTAAAAATGAGAATTTATGGTGGTTTAAATGGCTTAATTTATTTTAAAATCAATAACTCATTCTTAAATAAAGTTTATCTCATGCTTTTAAAAGTCTATGAAATCAAAATAAAAGGCTACAGGAGTAAGGAAAATGATCCCACAATGATTTCAATATTTAAAAGAATTCTTGTTTTGTTTCAAGTGGCTAAAATTCAATGAAGTTGCATGCCAAGTACATAGAAAGGCAGGGTAAAACATGGGCAAATCTAAAATGGATTTCTTAAGGCATTACAAGGGATTTCTTTTGAAATTTACTTTCAATTATCCTCAACTTGAGTATGGAAAAATGATTATTGAATGCATTTTTCCAATCTTTTCTTCTCTCTTCTATTCTATATATTTAAATTTTCTCATTTTAGACAAAGATGATTTTCTTGGATTTTTAGTCTACTGAATTTTCATAATTTATAACTGAACCCTTGTATTTTTGTTTTGTACAAATATCTAGAACCCTCTTTTGAAGTGTATTGTGATTGTGCATAATCTATGAAAATCAAAAGCTTTGTGGCTCTTTATTTTTAGTTATTATTTTGCCACTACAACTTTTTTGTGTATTTATATTTGGATTCATTTTTGTAATTTGTGTTCATTTTCTTTCTAAAAATTAAATTTCACTATGCTCATATACATAGGGAATCCTCCACTTTCTTATTATGGTGAATCACCTCCATTTAATTTATTTCTCTCTCCCTTTTTCCCTTTCAATTTTTATTTTTATAGGTAGATTAGCATTAGAGTAGAAACAAAACCATCCATCTCTAGATGTTATTTAGAAGGAGCAATCCTACACTAAGCAAAGAATCCATGTTTTATCTATTTTTTTGTTGCAATCAAACGATATTAACATATTGAGATTAGATATTTTCATTCATGTGTCTCCATGTAAATCTATGAAACTGACAAATTAATTTCATACTAGTATTTTTTTTGTATATGATGGGTGTGTCTACAAGGTGGCAAGTCATGCATATTAATCTAAATTAATTCTACATAGTCAGTCACAAGAAGTGTTACACCTTACAAGCACAATACTCAATAAATAAAATAAGACCCATGATAGATCTTCTCATTTGCAAGCCTCTATGTGAATCTTCAAGAATGAAAAAATGATTACATAGTGGGTGTACAATGTTTTCCATCAATATGAGATTTTCTATAATGTGACTATTCATGCATGAAGAAAATAAATTATGTTTGCAGAGTCAAATAATGTAGACACATAAATTTACAAAAAACCCTTATTATTAGTGTCTTATTCCCACTTTATCATATTTTACAAAATTGTATATATTTTGTATTTCTTGGTCCATCTAAATCCCACTCAGGTGCTTATTTATCCTTGAGCCTAAAATTTATTGTCTAATACTTATAAAAAACTATATCCATCAGAATCATTGGACTATACATCCACGGTTATCATACTCTACCTATATAATGGAATTTAATTCATTTACAGGTTAGCCATAGAATCTATACATATCTATCTAGATCAAAGACAAACCCTACATGTGTCTATCCATTTCAATGTTTCAGGCCCTTCTACCTATTGCCATTGATTATGCTCCTTTAACCTTGCCCCTTGTTAATTTTAAAGTTAATAACACACATAATGTGTCCTAGTTTAGCTTGTATGTACAAGGTCGTATAAATATATTTGAAGAGAGAAAAAATGGAATCATGCATAGAGATAAAATATTATCAAATTTCAAGCCTAATGCCAAGAATCAAATATATTACCTCTTGATTCAAGTTTAGATTCAATGAGTTACATCTTACACACTTGTGATAGAGTTGTTATTATTTATTTCTCATCATTCCCATTATGTCAAAGGAGGTTATTAGATTAAATATATGTATTTTTATCACTTATTAATAAGATGATTTTTAAAAATCTCACTCAATATATTTCCATCCACACACTCACATAATTAGGAGGAGATCTAATTTTGAGTGTGTAGGATACATAATTTGCAACTATTGAGTATGATGCCAATGCTAGAACTTGATAGTTGATGTTAGAATTATATTCATTAGTGTTTTATTATTTTAATAAATTTATTTAATTTAGTTATAACTTAGACTAGTTATTTTTTCAAATTTGGACACTTTTCAGGAACTTCTTAAAAAATAACAAGAAGTTCCAATTAGAGTGGAGTTTATTGAATGTGTATTTAAAAGAAATTTAATCCTTATCCACTCATCCCTAAGATGTGGGAAATACCTTTTATATATAATTTAATTTAAATTAAAGTCATTTTAGTTAGTTTATTATTTTATAGGGATTTGGGCTGCCTAGCTTGTCTAGTGCATGTGTTGATTGCTTGATAAGAAAGGCATCTTACATGTTGACCATATCTTATAGATAAGTCAAACTTGTTCTCTTGAGTCTATTTAATGTTATATTAGATTTTATTTTTATTTGAATTAATTATTAAGTAAGGTATTAATTTAGCATTCACTTGTCATGACTTATCATGCAAGTTATTTGTAATTGGTTAATTCTAGCCCTGTCTGCTAATAAATAATGGTAAAATAATGTGGCACCATAGTTATTATCAGAAACTCTTTTTCAAGTGTTTTATCTTAGATTTTATTTTAGGTATTCACAAATTAAAAACAACAAGATTTTTTATTCTAATTTGAAGTTATTTAGTGCAATTTTTGTCAACAATCATACTTATAACACTACTAGATTTACAACTAGGAATTATGGGACTGATTGGTTGATATATGGATTTAACTTAAAATTAAATCAAATCTGATTTGTATTCCTTCCATAAAATAAAAACATTGAGAAAACTCACTTCGGTATTTTCCTAACTCCATCACAATGTATTTGTTTTCGATTATCAATCTAGGTTAAATAGGAAGAACATCTATTCCAAACATTATTCAAAATTCAAAAGTGAAGTGATGGTACAAGAAGAGTATAAAAATAATGTAGTAATGACTAAAAAATAGTTTATAAAACCATGTGCATGACAAACTTGATAGCACAATAAAAGACTCAATGATTGTGTTTTGACTAGGTCACATCTACCTATGATGAACTTTTACCCTATATGTGCATGCCCAAAAATATTTTCATAATCCCATATTTGAGGAACATGATCCAAATAATCTATATAGTCATTCTACAAGTTTATAATTCTATAACATCAATTAGGTGTCATCATTCATTAATATCTTGTACTTAATTTATCTATCCAAGTTTATTTTGTTATGTTTTTTAATTTTTAAGTAAGCCAAACCTGTTAGATTAATCTAATTTTTGAGCTTTCATGGATGTATGCTTAGATCTATTTAATTAAAATTAGTTTATTCTTATTATGAGTAATATTATAATTAGGGTAAATATATATGGTGAACCCTGAATCTTTTGATCATTCAATCTAAGGTTTTCCTCATTCACTTAAGGATTGTTGATTTCATTCAATTTCATTTTCTTGTCCATAGGGTTGATACAAATTTTTCTGCTCATTGTTTGATTATCATCATGGTTTACATTATAAACATTAATGAGAGTACATATTTCTTGGATGTTAAATTACATAATATTACAATTTATATAGATAAAAAAATTAAAAAACACATTCCTAAATCTTTCAAATAAAAAATTATTACAAACCTTAAATCATTTACATATTTCTTGGATGTTAAATTACATAATATTACAATTTATATATATAAAAAAATTAACAAAAACATTTCTAAATATTTCAAATAAAAAATTCTTACAAACCTTAAATTATTTATGAAATGATACATATAGCTTGTGAATCATGAATATGTATTTTTTTCGTGTAGACACCCATAGGGTTAGTACTTGTGCTCATACTTCTTCTATTATTTCTAATGAATGATTGAACCCTAATCCCATGTAAGAGACTATGCCTACAACCATAATCAATGGTATGAATCAACATTTAAATGAACATATCAAGATTACAACCATTCCTTTGCATGACATAGTCACTATGATGTATGTTATTGGTAGCTTATTGTAACAAATCCACATGGATTGTAATAGAATAATGCAGTATTTTTTTTAATTACTAAATACTCAACATACATTCTTTCTATAGATTACATGGTGTTATTTAACAAACTATGCCAACCATATTAAACTATCACAAACTTAGAACAATAACAATTCCAAATTCTAACATTGAATGCAATATAACATAACATAACAATAAGGAAATTAATTATATTAAAATCCAACCATGGTTGGTACAATAATACAACTACTATTGTTGAAGTATAACAAAATAATAAGTAGTGTTCAAGTAAGTACTGTAGTGGGGAGGTAGATCATCATCCGAGCACTTTTCCACACTAACCACGGACCATCGATCCCCTGCACAATCCTCTATCAGGGAATGACCCTCCCTTCACAAATAGGTAGATAATAATGGTACAAAAATATATAAAGACATGCCATTACCCATGTGTTGTAATATCTCTACTACATGATGTGTATCATAAAGAAAATACGTTCTAACATGATATCACATGAAAATGCAAATCAAATATATGAAATGACAATGTCTATCTAACATTAATTTGACCAAAGTTTTTAAATAACATATGATCTCATGGATCAGTCAATTTCATGAACACCACTTGATCGAATTATCTTCATCTTTCATTCATGATGCAAACTACGCTAGTGAAGTCCATCTCACTACTTCTTTGACATTATCAATGCAAGCTTGGTTATAACATAATATATAAACCAATGATTAAAATAAATTATTCCTTTTAACAAATATACAAACTTGCCAAGCACAGGAAAAATAATCATAATAACATAGTTAGTTCGTCAAATGCAATAAATCAATTTCACACTTTAAGATATTTCAATATAATGAATATTACCCTATTTCTATTCAAAAATCACACCATCAAGGCATAAATCATATTATATTCATAAATATGTAAACATCACAATAAAACATTGAATTTCCAATCACGAGCATATGTATATAACATAGCTAACTTTACTCAATAAAATATACATCTTGGTACCGTTCTATAATTGGTGATTTTCAACTTAAGACAAGTTGTTTGCAACCATACTTAATAATAGTTTCTAGTTTTTGTAACAGGGTTTACTATTCCATAAATTTTGTATCTTTGATATGATAATGAATCCCCTTTTCCCCATTTATATAAGAAAATATCATTAATTATTTTATATATTAAACACTTAGTTTTTAAAAGGACCAATTAATAATAGATATATTAATCTCGTTATTTCTAAAATTCACTTCTATGTAGTTAATTTAGCTAGAAAATTTGACTTATTTAGACATTGGGCAATATAGATGCTTTTATAAAAATATACCCAAGTTTAACCAAAATATGGAAATTTGAGGCAATAAAAAAAGATTTACCACCAAATTTGATTTTTAGAAAAGAGGAAACATAGTTTTATTCAAACATTTATATTGTTCTTATAGACAAATTTAATATATATAAATTCTATCATCTACTTATTATATTTAAATACCAATATGTTATTATACAAGTGTCAACTCAATGGTTATACAATATTTATTTCATTTCTATTCCCAAGCTATGTAATTACATAATTTGGTTCACATATATTCATGCTTGTGTGTGAAATAAGGGAAGAATTTCATTTTATAAATACTTGTCTAAGTCTATATATATATTTTTAATTTTTTTATACTATTACAATTCAATCTCTCAATTTATTGGTTCAACCAACATTCAACATGTTATTAAATAAGAGTCTTAAAATATATCCTACCTTTCAATTTTGATGTATATTCTTTTTGCCAATTGTTTCTCCCTCCAAAGTGTCATCATACTTCTCCTATATATTCTCTTTATTCAATTCACTACTCCTTTCTTTCATAAATTCATTGTCTATTTCCTTAGTTTCACTGAAAATCCACCTTTTGTCATTGTCATTTATTTCTTCTCAAATCATTGTATGTCTCCTCTTATCAAATTTTTGTCCTCCTTTTATTAATTTCTCCTCTTTTAATTCTCTTCATGCAAATTTCCACCCCCTCTATTTTAATATTTTCTTATTATTCTTTTAATTTAAATTTTCCTCCTCATGTATAAGTTACCATTTTTTAAAAATAAACTTCCTTTTACTTTTACCATGCATCTTCTCTTTTACTTATAAACTATTTACTTTTTAAAGATTTTACTTGCATGTATAGTTCATCCTTTTTACCAGAATTAATTCAACTTATTTCAATTTCCTCAAACCACCACTTTACATTGAGTTTTACTTTTCTTTCAACATGCCTGGGTGGCTGCTTACCATTTTAGATTTTATAATCTTTTTTTCCTTTCTTTTTGAGTTTCATTTAATTTCTTAAACTATGCATGTTAATTCTATTGGTTTTAAGGTTGATTTATTTGATATATCTATTTTGAGTCATCCCTTTCATGATAAATTTTATGTTGAGTTGTGGAGTTAAAAGCTTCACTAATGAGCTAATGTGGAGGTTGCTAGGCTTACACATTAACTGGCATCGGTTAGAACTAACCGACAGTGGTTAGAAGTCGACTAGCATCGATCATCATTGATCAAAACCAATTGACATCGGTTAGGGGTCGACCGGCATCAGTCATCTTTAGATCGACACCAAATTCTGTGCGTTTCTAGAATTGCTATTTTTAGATGTACATTTCTAGAATTGTTCTATTTTTAGCAGAACAAATTTGAGCCTTTGATTTAAGAGGTGGATCTAAAGGTGGTGAATGCATGGCTCATGAATCCCTAGTGTTGTAGTATACTATATAATAGGGTTAGATCCTCATAACATGTAGACAACTCAGTAATTGAGTTGATTATAATTGATTAAGAGAGAGAGAGAGAGACATCTTGAGGGAGAATTACTGTACATCTGAAAGGTGTGAGGAGAGAGAGATTTATTCATTGTATTTTCTTCTGGAAGAGTTTAATACAGATTGGTTGTTTCTTGTATCTCTTATTATTTTCTATTTCTGATTTCTAGTTACTTATTACTTCTAGTTTCAATTCCATGTTTAGTTGCTTATACAAAAGTAATCAATTATACTCTAAGATCCTAACAACTGGTATCAGAGCATGTTAGTGTTTGTTGATTATAGAATTCACTCACAGGGGTTTCTGATTGAGTGGGAGCAAAGCAATGGCAGAAGAAAGTAAACTAAGAATGGAGAAATTCAATGGCAAGAATTATCAATTATGGAGGATGCAGATTGAAGATTATCTATATCAGAAAGATATGTATTTACCATTGGGTGGGGTTTCAAGGAAGCCCACAGATATGGAAAATGAAGAATGGAATGTTCTTGATAGAAAGGCTCTTGGATCTATAAGGTTGAGCCTGATAGCTGTTGTGTATTCTAACTTATCACAGGAAAAGACAACAGTAGAGTTAATGGATACTTTGGCAAATTTATATGAAAAACCCTCAGCTTTGAATAAGGTATATCTTATGAAGCAATTATGTAATTTGCAAATGTAGGAAGGTGGATCTTTATCTAGTCATCTTACTGATTTTTATACAATATTAAATCAGTTAAATTTAGTCAAAATAGTTTTTGATGATGAAATTAAGGCTCTCTTAATCTTATGCTCTTTACCTCAAAGTTGGCATAATTTGGTAATGGCAGTTAGTAATACTGCATCTGCTTCAAATATCTTGAAAGTTGATGATGTTGTTAGTGTAATCTTGAATGAAGAAATTCGTAGAAAAAGCACAGGAGAAACATCAGGTAATGCTTTAAGTGTTGAAAGCAGGAAAAGGCAAAGAGAGAAGGGCAAGCAAGGGAAATCAAGGTCAAAGATGGGAAGTAGATCCAAATCTAGAAATGGAAGAATAACCTGCTGGAATTGTGGAAAGAAAGGGCATGCAAAAAAAGATTGTTGGTTAAAGGATAACAAAGAAAATCAGCATGAACGTAATAAAGAAGCAAAAGTTGTAGGTATTGTTGCATAGGATGCTCTTACATTTTCTTTGGATAATAAAGTAGAATCATGGGTTTTAGATTCTGGTGCCTCTTTCCATGCAACCCTAAATAGAGAATTTTTCAATGATTATGTCCATGGAGATTTTAGAAAAGTTTATTTAGGGGATGATGAGCCTTGTAAAATTATTGGCAAAGAAAAAGTGCAGCTGAAATTACAGAATGGCAACACATGGGTGTTGAAGGATGTCATGCATGTACCCATCCTGAAGAGGAATCTGATTTCTGCAAAAAAGTTGGGTGATGAGGGTTGCACAGTAACTCTCACAACTAAATCTTGGAAAGTTTCCAAGGGTGCACTTATATTAGCAAAAGGTAAGAGAGTAGGTACACTTTATCTATCTACTTGTATTACTAATTATTCTCCTTCTATTTTATCTACTTCAGATGTAGATGCAAAGTTGTGGCACTGTAGGCTTGGTCACATGAGTGAGAAGGGAATGAAAGTTCTTAAGTCAAAAGGTAAGATTTTAGATTTGAAAAGCATAGATCTAGATTTCTGTGAGCATTGTATTTTTGGGAAATAGAAGAAAGTGAGGTTTCTCAAAATTGGGTCAACAAAGAAGAAGCACAAGTTGGAGCTTGTTCACACAGACATGTGGGGACCAGCTCAGGTAGCTTCTATTGGAGGATCACAGTATTATGTTTCTTTCATTGATGATGCTATAAAAAAGGTATGGGTTTATTGCATAAAGAGGAAATCTAATATTTTTGACACATTTAAGAAATGGAAAGCTTTGGTTGAGAATGAAACAGGTTTGAGATTGAAGTGCCTTAGATCTGACAATGGTGGTGAGTATTGCAGCAATAAATTCAACAATTACTATTCTATGAGTGGAATACGTAGGGAAAGGATAGTTCCAAGGACACCTCAGCAAAATGGATTTGTTGAAAGGATGAATAGAACAATAATGGAGCGTGCACGGAGTATGAGGTTGCATGCTGGTTTGCCCTTACAGTTTTGGGTAGAAGCTGTAGATACTGTAGTTTACTTGGTTAACAGAGGACCTTCTACTGCACTGGATGATGGAATTCTAGAAGAGGCTTGGAAAGGTAAAAAGGTAGATCTTTCATTTCTCAGAGTTTTTGGTTCTGAAGCTTTTGTGCACATTGATAAAGAAAATAGAAAGAAGCTAGATGCTAAATCTATGCGGTGCACTTTCATTGGTTATGGTTTTGGAGATTTTAGATTCTGATTATGGAATTTAGAAACTAACAAAATTATTAGAATCCGTGATGTAGTTTTCAATGAGAAGGTGATGTACAGTGATCAGCTTAAGAGGCTAAATAATTCTAAGCAGGGCAATCTTGTTTGGAAGAGGTTATGATCCAAAATGAGCTCACGAGTAAAAATCATCATTCACAAAAAAACACAAAAACTGACATCGATCAGGTGGAGACTGACATCAGTCAGGTGGAAATTGGCATTGATCAAGAGGAATCGACATTGATCAGGTGCAAACTGACATCAATTAGAGATGATCGGGATCGGTCACTGTTAAAAGAAAATTTGGGCAGACAGCAAGTTGTAAATGAGTCTTAAACGCCCATAAGGAGATCTAAAAGGGTAAGTAAACCTCCAATTCATTATTCCCCTTCTTTATACTACTTGTTTCTCACTGATGGTGTAGAACCATAAATTTTTGATGAGGTAATGCAGGTAGAATCTAGGAAATAGTGGGAGCATGGCATGAACGAGGAAATTGATTCCTTGGAAGAGAGCCATACGTGGGATTTGGTTGAGTTGCCAGCTGGAAAGAAAGCACTAAAAAATAAATGGGTATACAGGTTAAAAGAAGGAGAGAATATAAAAATGAGACATAAAGCCAGGTTGGTAGTAAAGGGATTTGCACAGAAACTAGGTATTGATTTTGGTGAAATTTTTTCTCCTGTAGTAAAGATGACTTCTATTCGGACTATATTGCCTTTAATTGCTATTGATGATTTGCATCTTGAGCAGCTTGATGTTAAGACAACATTTCTTCATGGAGATTTGGATGAAGAGATATATATGGATCAACTGGAAGGTTTTGAGGTCAAAGGTAAGGAGAAACTTGTGTGTAGGTTGAAGAAAAGCTTATATGGTTTTAAGCAAGCTCCAAGACAATGGTATTTGATGTTTGACAGGTTTATGACAGAGCATGGCTTTAGTAAATGTCAATCTGACCATTATGTTTATTTTAACAGATTGGATAATGGTAGTTATATTATCCTGTTACTGTATGTAGATGATATGCTTGTTGCAGGTTCACACATGCAAGAAATTACTGAGCTTAAGGTAAAATTAGCTCACACATTTGCCATGAAGGATTTAGGAGCAGCAAAAAAAATCCTTGGCATGAGTATTAAGAAAGACATAAAAAATCATAGTTTGATTTTGTCTCAAGAGGATTATGTGAATAAGGTGTTGGAGAGGTTCAATATGCAGGATGCAAAATCGATAAGCACACCTATGGCTGGACTTCAAGTTGAGCAAAAAATAGTGTCTTAAATCACATGATGAGGTTGAGTACATGAGTAGAGTGTCATATGCTTCATAGTTGGGAGCTTGATGTATGCAATGGTATGTACTAGACTAGATATTGCCCAAGCAGTGGGAGTTGTCAACAAGTTTATGGCCAATCTAGGAAAGGAACACTGGAAAGTAGTTCAGTGGATTCTCAGATATCTGAGAGGGACCAGTAGTAGGCATTTATGTTATGGAGGGTCAAACACTTCTCTACATGGGTATGTAGATTCAGATATGGTAGGTGACTTGGATGGTAGGAGAAGCACCACATGATATGTGTTCACTGTTGGTGGAACGGTGGTTAGCTGGATTTTAAAGTTGTAGAAGGTTGTTGCCTTGTCTACTACAGAGGCAGAATACATTACAGTCACAGAGGCTAGCAAGGAAATGATTTGGATGACTTAGTTCATGGAAGAGTTGGGAAATGAGCAAGAGGTTTGTAGATTGTATAGTGATAGTCAAAGTGCAATTCATTTGGCAAAGAATTCAGCCTTTCATTTAAGAACCAAACATATACAGCTTAGGTACCACTTCATTAGACAGGTATTGGAGGATGGACAGTTGAAGCTGGAAAAGATCCATACATATAAGAACCCTATTGATATGTTAACAAAGCTGGTAACAAAAGAGAAGTTGAATCTTCATTCAACTTTTGTTGGTCTTCAAGATAGAACTTGAAGAGGGAGAAACAAGCTAGAGGATGTTGTTGTACAGGTATAGGTGCAGCTGTTTATCTCCAAGTGGGAGATTGTTGAGTTATGGAGCTAAAAGCTTCACTAATGAGCTAATGTGGAGGTTACTGGGTGTACACAGTAACTAGCATAGGTTAGAACCAACTGATATCAATTAGAAGTTGACCAGCATTGGTCATCATCGATCAGAACCAACCGACATCGGTTAGGGGTCGATCAACATCGATCATCTTCAGATCAACACCAAATTTTGTGCATTTCTAGAATTGCTATTTTTAGATGTGCATTTCCAAAATTGTTCTATTTTTAGTAGAATAGATTTGACCCTTTGATTTAAGAGGTGGATCTAAGGGTGGCGAATGCATGGCTCATGAAACCCTAGTGTCATAGTATACTATATAGTAGGGTTAGATCCTCATAACATGTAGACAACTTAGTAATTGAGTTGATTGTAATTGATTGAGAGAGAGAGAGAGAGAGAGAGAAATCTTGAGGGAGAATTATTGTACATCTGAGAGGTGTGAGGAGAGAGAGATTTCTTCATTGTATTTCCTTTTGGAAGAGTATAATACAGATTGGTTGTTTCTCGTATCTCCTATTATTTGTTGTTTCTGATTTCTAGTTACTTATTACTTTTGATTTCAATTCTGTGTTTAGTTTCTTATACAAAAGTAATCAATTTTACTCTAAGATCCTAACATTTTAGACTTTTAAATTTTATATTAAAGAATGCATGCATTAGCCTATAATTAAATTTTCTTGATTTAATGCAATTATAGTAATTATCTCAATAAAAGATAAATTTATTAATTAATAATTATTTCAAGATAACTCCTTTAACTAAATTCTAGAATATAAGGATTATCTATTTTTTAAATAAAACAAGTATTCTATGATTAACTTTTTAACATGAATAAAAACTCTTATATGAGAAGATACCAAATCAAGACAATGACATTCATTGAATATCATTTAGACCTATAATTGTGTTAGGCAACCAGATTTGTGTCAGCATCAACTACATGATCATATAACAATATTATATGCATAAATTTATGTACTATAATCACACATGAAATCACACAACCAGATCACCATAAGCATCAATTGAAAATTTGGGCATAAAAAGTATATAAACACTCATTATCTAAATTGATTAAAAGAGTTAAATAATTTATTCTACTGTGGTGTGTGTGTTGGGTTATTATCAATTTCTCTGTCATCCTTTAATCATCCCATCTATGCCATCCTCTTTGATTATGTTCTCCTTCCATCATGCTCTGAGGGTAGAATCAATCCTTCATCCACCTCATGACAAGTAGGTAGTTAGTCTGGGTCATCATATATATCAACTAATGATGCATAACTAATAAATATACATCTATAATTTATATAAATAAGAAAGTATAATTGTCATATAATCAATCCATTATGTAAAATAATCATCATAACACTGTCCCATAACTAGTATATGTTATATAACTCAAATCAAAGCAATAATAATTAAATAATAACCATAATAATCTACAAATTCAAAGGTTAATATACTTAGGGTGAAATCAGGATGTAACATCCTTTCCCCCTAAAAATATTCATCATCCTGATGACACTTATTCAAATAATAATTTAGAATAATTAACAGAGTTTAATAAAATAAAAATATAGTATTAAGTATCAAATCATTTAAATAAATGTAAAAAAAGCCTGAAGAACTCATCATAGTCCTTTCAAGTAGCACTATCTTTAGAGTATTAATCCCACAATACTTTGCACTATGACACTTCTCTATTATGCAAATAAAGTTTGTGAGTGTCAATTACTTTGATTAGTTTTACCATGACCACCCTAGGATCCAAAACTTGCAAAGCATTTCAATCCAGAACATGTGAAGGATCAGCTATATACTTTTTAAGATAAGATACATGAAAAATATTATGTACTAGAACTAGAGATGGTGGTAATACAAGCATATATGCTACATGATTGACCACTTATAAAAATTCAAAGGGTCCCACATATCTTGGTGACAGTTTTGTCGACTTCCTAAATTTAATCAATCTCTTTTGTAACTTAACCCACACGAATATTTTAATATCACCTACAAAAAATCATATATCTATCTTTTTTAAATCAACATAACTCTTTCATATATTATTGGCTTTGACTAATGTATGTTTGATTAATCTAACTTGATCTTCCATTTCTAAAAGCTTCTCGAGTCCAAAGACTACCCTATCCTCTAACCGGTCCCAATCGATTGGTGTCTTACACCTTCTTCCATATAGTACCTCAAAAGATGTCATCTTCAAAGATGATTGGTATGAGTTATTATATGAAAACTCAATTACTAAAAGATAATCTTCCCATTTTTATTGCTAATCCATGCAATATATATGAAAAAGATCCTTTAACACCTGATTAACTCACTCATTTTGACCATCAGTCTTTGGATGATATGCAGTGCTAAAATTTAGTTACATATACAAAGTTGAGTTCAGAGTTACCCAAAACCTAGAAGTCATCTTTGGATCAGGATCTAAAATGATCTTCTCTAAAAACTGATGTAACTAATACACCTCCTTTATGAACCTCTTTGTAAGGGTAGGTGCATCATCTACCCAATTGCTTGGTATAAAATGAGGCACCTTTGTAAGTTTGTCAACAACTACTAAAATCATATCATGCTTACTCGATGACATTGGTAATCCTTGGATAAATTCCACACTAATCACATGCCACTTTTATTCTGGTATATAGTGCAGATATAGCAATCCATCTGGGTGCATATGTTCATCTTTTACTTGTTGACATTCCAAACAATGTGATACACAATTAACTACATCTTTCTTGATTCCCTTCTAGAAATATAGAGGTCTAAGCTCTGCTTTGAGCTTGTTTACTCCTAGATGTCCTGAATATGGGGCATTATGTAATTATTTTAGTACTATGTTATGTAGATTATTTCGATCTAGCACATACATCTTATTATTATAACTCAAAAGACCATCATTCTCAGAACTAAATCCTTTATACTGAGGATTTTGAGAATTATAAGACAATGTTTTTCTAACCTAATCATAGAATTCCTCTCTTGGTAAGAATTCAATCACGTGATCCCTAAAAGTAATCTTGATAGTAGCCATGGATGTTATGTACCTTCTTTGACTCAAAGCACCAGCTACTTTGTCCTCTTTACCTTTGATGTAATTGATATCAAATACATAGTCAGACAAAAACTCTAGCCAATGTCTCTAATGAGTATTCAATTTTGGTTGGGTGAAAATGTATTTGAGTCCCAAGTTATCAGTCTTGAGTTCAAACAATTTTTCCAACAAATAATGTCTCCAAACTTACAAAGCATAAATAATTACTGCAAGTTCAAGATCATGAGGGGTGTAATTCACCTAATAAGCTTTTATCTTCCTTGATTCAAAAGTCACCATTGTATTATCTTGTATAAGGACTAAAAACTGACCATTGGGATTAGGAAATCTCAAAACTAGTGCTAAAATGAGCCTTATTTTTAATTCCTAAAAATCTACTTCACATTTATCTAACCATTCAAATATTTGGTTCTTCCATTGCAAGGAGGTAATTAGATTAACTATCTTAAAAAAATTAGAACAAACTTCCTATAATAGCCTAATAATCCCATAAAACTTCTTACCTTGTGCACATTTATTAGTATCAACCACTCCATAATGGCTCTTCTCTTAGCCAAATCAATAGAAATACCATCTACAAAAATAATATATCCTAGATATTGCACTCTCTCTTGGAAGAATGCGTACTTAGATAACTTCTCATACAAGTTGTGGTTTTGCAACCATTATAGAACTAGTTATAAACGTTGAAGGTGCTTCTCTTCATTATTATAATATATAAGAATGTCATCCAAAAAGTCCAAAATAAATTGATCTAGATAATATATAAACATACTATTCATGAGATTCATGAATGTTGCTGGTGCATTAGTTAACCTAAAGGGTAGCACTGTGAACTCATAATGTCTGTAATGAGTTCTAAAAGCTATTTCATAATGTCCTCATCCTAAATTCTCAAATGATGATATCCCACTCTAAGATCAATATTAAAAAAGATTGTTACTTCTTACATTTAATCAAAAAGATCATCTATATAAGATAATAGATACATGTTTTTAATAGTTGCCTTATTTAACATCCTATAATCAATACAAAATCGAAGAGTACCATCCATCTTTTTGATAAAGATATTTGGTGCATCCCATGGTGACACACTAGGCCTAATCAACCATTTTGACAATATTGCCTAAAGTTAAGACTTCAATTCAACTAACTTAGTGCCTTAGACTATGGTTCTAATCTAGGTATGATGCCGATGGAGAAATCAAAATCATGTTTAGGTGGCAATCCTGGTAATTCTTATGGAAACACATCATGAACATGTCTTAAAAATGGGTAATCCTTGAGAGATGGTTCCTTAGGTTACTCCATTTCATTTATATTGATGATAAATGCTTGGCATCCTTTTCCTTGATCCCCCTTAAGTTTTAGTGTAAAAATATGCCTGAGTCTCACCTCTTTCTTCTCACCTTAAATTTGTATCTAGTTTTTAAAATCATCTAGATACTCAACCTTATTCAAGTAGAAGTCAACATTGGCCTTGTGCTTATCAATCTATTTGACTCCTAGGATCACATCATATGACCCTACTGGTGTTACATACAGATCCACTTCAATTGTGAATTTGAGTATCCTAATCTCTACTTTAACTAGACACTTATCAACCATGACTTTTGAGTCATTCCCATACTATACTAACCATGCATTTACCATAAATCTAGCTCTTCTGGGAAACTTAGTAAGCATTCTATGATATATAAAACATTTAGTATCCCCTACATCTATCAAAATAGAAATTGGATGTTCAAACAAAATGCCTAATAACTCTATGGGTGATGCTTGAAATTTGGCTTGCTAGTTATCAATTGTTGCATTAATACAATGCTAAAAATTGACCTACTAAAAATTAGGACCTTTGTTCTTTAACTTTCCTTGAGTGTATTCATGAGCATAATGGTCTCTTTCACAATTAAAACAATATCTAGGTGGACCTTTCTTATCAGCTTGTGGGTTTCTCTTAAAACTACTTTTGAAACCATTGCTTGGTTTCTTATTTCCAAATTTGTCGTTAAATTTTGCATTTTGATTATTGAACTGGCCCTTGGAGTCTCCACTCTATCTCCAGTTATTCTTTTTGAAAGTTGGCTTAGAACTTTTAAAAAAAATCTTAAAATTTTCCCTGACCTATGTAAGAGACTTCAATGTCTACTCCTACTTTACTACCTTCTCAAAGACTAGGTCCATGGTATAAAGTCCATGCACATCTACCTCACCATGATCTAAGGTTTTAATCCCATGATAAACTTCCTAATCTTGAACCTCTCATCTTCTTGGCAATACAATACATACTTCAAAGGTTTGGTGAACTGATCCCAATACTCATTCATCAATAAATCCCTCTATTTTAGATTATGGAAATCTATGAGCTTTTGAACAAAATAAATTTGTGGAAGCCATCGTGAATTTAACAATGTCACAAATTGCTTCCAAGTAGTGGTGGTCAAATTTAAATTCATTTTTATTTTTTTGCTGGCCCACAACATAGTTACCTCACCAACCAATTGGTATTCTCCCCAAATTGATTTGATTACTTCATATTAGTTTCAAATCTTGAAATACTTCTCCATCTCTATCAGCCATACTTCAGCTCCATCACCTAGAATAGTTACATCAAACTTAGATAGACTCACATTTTTCATGTCCCTAAACAAATCTAAAGCTACTTGAGCTCTCGTATCCTACTAGTTTTCTTGCATAAAGGGATGCTCAATAGGTTATTCCTAATGTTCTTTCTCACTATGGCTATGAACTTCCTATTCCAAGGTTATGATCTAGTCCCTGGTATCATTCATGGTTGTGAGATTCTGATCCAACTTTGTTGAAATTCAGTGATAATTAAGTTAGGATCAATTTGAGGGTTATTGTCATTGACATTCAAAGGACCCTTATCCAATTCTCTTGTTTTCACCATTCTTATTTCTCTCTGAACAAAAGATTATGAAAGTGTTAATAGACTCATTAATTCCTAGAGTTTGAGTCTAAACTCTGATACCACTTGTAACAACTCCACATGGATTATACTAGAATAATGTAGTTATTTTTTTTAATTAATAAATACTTAACATACATTCTTTCTATAGATTATAGAGTGTTATTTAACAAATTATGTCAAACATATTAAACTATCACAAAGAATAATAACAGTTCCAAATTCTAACACTAAAAGAAACATAACATAACATAACAATGAGGAAAGTAATTACATTAAAATCTAGTCACGACTAGTAAAATAATATAACTATTGTTGTCAAAGTATAACAAACTAATAATATTATATTTCTAATAGGCATTTAGCCTTATACACCCTAAATATATACTAAGCTCTATATAGCTTGAGTCAAACCAACTTGTGTATCTCTGATAATCTCAAGTGTAGTCTCTAAGTAAGTACTATAGTGGGGAGGGAGAGTATCATCTAAGCACTTTTCCATACCAACCATGAACCATCGATCCCCGCATAATCTTCTATCAGGTAATGACCCTCCCTTTATAGATAGGTAGATAGTAATAGTGTGAGAGTCCAGAGAGACATGTCAATACCCATGTGCTATAATATTTCTACTACATGATGTGTATCATAAATAAAATATGTTTTAACATGATATCTCACAAACATGCAAATCAAACAAATTAAATGACAATGTATATCTAACATTACTTTGGCCAAAGTTTTTAAATAACATATGATCTCACAGATCAGTCAATTTCAAGTACATCATTTGATCAAATTATCTTCATCTTGTATTTATGATGCCAACTAAGTTAGTAAAGTTCATCTCACTACTTATTTGACATTATCAATGCAAGACTGGTTATAACATAATATATAAACCAATTATTAAAATAGATTATTCCTTTTAATAAACATGTAAACTTGCCAAGTATAGAAAAAATAATCATAATAACACATTTAATCCAATAAATGTAATAAATCAATTTCACACTTTAAGATATTTTAATATAATGAATATATCCTATTTCTATTCAAAAATCACACCATAAAAGCATGAATCATATCATATTCATAAATACCTAAACATCATAATAAAACATTGATTTTATAATCACAAGCATGTGTGTGTGTGTATGTACATACATAAATCTCTCTCTCTCTCTCTCTCTCTCTCTATATATATATATATATATATATATATATATATGTATGTATGTATGTATGTATGTATGTATGTATGTATGTATGTATGTATGTACATACATACATACATACATACATACATACATACATACATACATACATATATATATATATATATATATATATATATATATATATATAACTTGACTCAATAAATATATATATAACTTGACTCAATAAAACATACATCTTGGCACCATTTTGTAATTGGTTTTTTTCAACTTAAGACAAATTGTTTACAACCATACTTTATAATATTCTATAGTTTTTGTAATAGGGTTTATTATTCCATAAATTTTATATCTCTAATATGATAATGAAACTCCTTTTTCTCATTTATATAAGAAAACCTCATTAATTATTTTCTATATTAAATACTCAGTTTTAAAAGTACCAGTTAATAATAGATATATTAATCTCATCATTTTCTAAAATTTACTAGCATGCTATTAAATAAGATTATTAAAATAGATCCTACCTTTCAATTTTGTTTTATATTCCTTTTTACAATCATTTCTCCCTCCAGAGCATCATCATACTTCTCATATATCTCCTCTTTCTTCAATTCGCTACTCCCTTCTTTCATAAATTTGTTGTCTATTTCCTTAGCATCGCTAAAAATCCACTTTATGTCACACTCTTTTATTTCTTCTCAAATTATTTTATGTCTTCTCTTATCAAATCATTGCCCTCTTATGAATTTCTCCTCTTTCTATTTTCTTCATGCAAATCGATGCCCCCTCTTAAGTTTTTCTTATTATTCTTTTAATTTAATTTTCCTTCTCATGCCTAAGTCATCATTTTTTAAAATTAAACTTCCTTTTACTTTTACCATGTATCTTCCCTTTTACTTATAAAATCTTCACTTTTAAAAGATTTTACTTGCATGTATAGTTCACCCTTTTACCAGAATTAATTCAACTTATTTAAATTTCCTCAAACCACCACTTTACATTGAGTAAATTTACTTTTCTTTTAACATGCCTAGGTGGACGCTTACCATATTAGATTTTATAATCTTTTTTTTTTTTGAGTTTCATTTAATCTCTTAAACTATGCATGTTAATTCTATTGGTTCTAAGGTTGAGTTATTTTCTACATCCACTTTAAGTAATTCCTTTAATGATAAATTTTAGACTTTTAGTTTTCTATTCAAGACTCCATGCATTGGCCTATAATTAAATTTCCTTGATTTAATGTAATTTTGGTAATTATCTCAATAAAAGATAAATCCACTAATTAATAATTATTTCAAGATACCTCCTTTAACTAAATTCTAGATTATAAGGATTATTTTTAAAATAAAACAAGTATTCTACGGTTAACTTTTTAACATTATTAAAAACTCTTATACGAAAAGACATCAAATGAAGATAATGACATTCACTGAATATCATTTAGACCTATAACTATGTTAAGCAAACAAATTTATGTCAGCATCAACTACATGATCATATAATAACATTATATGCATAAATCTATGTACTATAATCACACATAAAATTACAGAATTAGATCATCATAAGCATTAATTAAAAACATGAGCATAGTAGAATTATATAAGCACTCATTATCTAAATTGACTAAAATAGTTAAACAAGTTATTTTATTATGGTGTGTGTGTTGGGTTACTAGTATTTGCTCTATCATCCTTCAATCATCCCAACTATGTCATCCTCTCCGATGATGCTCTTCCACTATCATGCTATGAGGATATAATCAATATTGCATCCACTTCACGACAAGTAGGTAGTTAGTATAAGTTATCATATATATCAACTAATGATGCATAACTAATAAATATACATCCATAATGTACATAAATAAGAAAGTACAACTATCACATAATCAATCCATTATGTAAATTAATCATCATATCATTGTCATTTAACTCAAATCAAAGAAATAATAACTATAATAATCCATGAATTCAAAGGTTAATATACTTAGGGTGTAATTGAGATGTAATATTTGCAAAGAAAAATACATATTTTATCCTTATATCAAGAAAGCTTTAATTATAGTGTGTGAGAAGCAATCTAATGCCTAAAAGCCCTGTTCAGAAAGACATATTGGCCTTAAATTTTTCACATGACTTGATCAATCCAACATTCAAATTAATTTATGGTCATAGTAACCCTCACGTCCATCTTCATTCATCTTTAGCTTATATAGGAAACTATGATAACCATCCTTAGATGATGCTTAAGTTTTTTCTTATAAATTTGATATATGATTCCTTAACTTGGTTTTATTTTTTGGGTAGTGGTTCCTCAATTTCAATGGTACTTTATAAAAAATATAGATCAGTAAATTATAAATAATGGACCAAAAAATATGTTCAAAAGTATTTAACATTTTTGGGCTCTTTTCCTTTAGTTTAGCAAATTTTTCCCTAGTTGCATGCCTAAGAAAAAAATAGTTCCAATGATCTAGTGCATTGGCATATCATACAATAAAATTTTCTCATGCACTCTCCTAAATCATGTAGCTTAAAATCAGTTCCCATTAGTTTTGTCATGCAAATGTGTATTCATTTAATTTTATAAGCTAGGGCACTTGAACAAGAACTTAGTTCTAAATTCATACTTAGTTATATGTCTAACTCTTAATTAATCATTCATTACTTAACCAAAGAAAAATAAACTAAGCACAAACTAATAATAAATAATCAATCTATTACTCCATTATATTCATGAACATATTACACAAGTATTTCATCAACATAAGCTTCCTTTCATTACATTCATATATCATATCCAATATTACAATGACTCAAGGATTACTATGATCAACAACAATACTAAGTGAAATAAGGGGGTATTTATACATGGTTTACCTGAAAATGTAGTTACAAAAGCAATTACAAAAATATGACTTGCCAATGACCATTAAAAACAATGAGTCATGGCAAGTTGTATATAATGAATTCCTAAGGACATGGGCCTAACTTCCCCTATATGCTCTCTATGATATATTTTCATCATCATTTGCCTATCTTCCCACAGGTTGGTGTTGGATTCATGCTTGACTATTCTTCTTCAATGTTCAAGTGAATCATTCCCTAACCATCTCTGCTTTTCAATTATTTCCCAAGTTTATCACTAATATATGAGTCTTAAGTTCTCATGCTCTCTGTGTTTCATGCTTCTTTATTCCATGTGACTTGCCTCTTTCATGCGATGGTCTTTCACATTCTGTCTCTCATTCACCTACACTTCCTTCTATGCCACTTGTTTTCAAAAATTAGTTAGCCTATATTGATTTAAAATTGAGGGCCTAACATCACCCCACACTAAGTTAATAGTCCATCCAAAACTATGCATTTTGTTTAGGTCCCTCTACTAGAAAAATCTTAGGTCTTGTCTATTCAACCTACTCCTTCACTTCCTCCTAATGATTCAATGCATTCTAGATTTTAGAAGTGATTTCCTCAATTGCTTCCTTATGATTCTTAGTCTCCTCAGGTTACTCTATAAATTCACCCACTTGAATGGTTAAATGCTCAAGTGATGCAAAAGAATCCTTATGAATGTATTTTAATGAAGCAACCTCTGTCAAAACCTATCCTCAAAGGATATGTATTTAAATCCTAATGATGAACACTTATTTTATATTCTAGGGCTTCCACATCTTGAAATACTTTGGCATGCTCAGATCTATCTTTTATTATTAACATGTTCTTGGCCAATTGTTGGCATTGAAGTTCCTCGATTGAATCTTTTCTTTAAAAAAAAATTTAGGTCATGCTGATTTAAAAAAAAACCATTAAGGATGGGAACCGTATCACCCACTCTATTCAAAAATCTCTTACCTAATTTGATGGCCTCAATGGATTACTTCGTTGCCCATGTTTGATCTTGCTGAGGATTGGGTTGTTCTTTACATTTTTTCAAAAATATCTCCACCAAGGTTCCGAACTTATCAATAGCCTCTCTTTCAAGAGGAACTCCATCTGTAAGGGTTGAATCCTACTCCAAAATATAATTACAAAGTGTTAGGGTCTTCACTCTATCCACCATTATTATTTCTAGTTGGAGCTTGAGCTCTCCTAACTCCTCTTAGAGTTTTATATTTTTTGTGCACTCATTGAGATAAAGAGCAATGACCTCTTGATGTTTCCTCTTGAGCTGGTTTACATCAAATTCCTACAATACAATCTACCTCTTTCCACCTCATGATTAAATTTTAAAAGTATCACACTTGAATGAGATGTTGTGCACATTTGGGGATCCACCCAAATTATATTCAGGATTCCACCTCTCCCAGTGCCAAAATAATGCTTTTCTAAGGCAATTCAAATTGGTGCTCTTAATTAAATATATCAATGTAAAAGTATAGTTCTTGTTGAGTTTGATTAGTTGAGTCCTCCTTGGGGAAATATTCCCACATATACAAGTATTTTTCTGGCATTCCCTTCTAATATTGGGTATGAAGGGAAAGGATTGAACTAGTAGTTAGTGGTCTTTATTGTGTAAATTCATAAATAGGTTCATTCCATTTAGAGGGATCACATTTAATTATTTATATAGCCAGTTCCTTTTCCTAGTGACTTTGATTGGCATCAAGATCACCCATGCCCAAAGCTATGTCTATGCCTTGCACCTATTCACAGGTGGGACTACCAACATCCACTTGTGTGTCATCAAAAGTGGATTCTTCGTGTTATGCTAATGAGGGATCCTTTTTCCTCTAGCTCCAATCTGGCTTCTCATTCCTCTTATTCCTTGGGGGAAGGTCCCCTCTCTGGTGTTGCTTCTAGATTTTATACTTTATGGTCAGGTTCCTTATCTTTAGGCATTGAAGTATCTTGTTTTGGAGGAACATATGTGTGCATAGTGAAATCAGGGCCTTCTGGTTGACCTATAGGTATGTTATATCTTGGTGTTAAAGGTTCAACCCTTTGTCATTTAGGTTGTTTAGGTTGTTCACTAGTGTTGGCATCATACCCCAACCTCTTCTGATTTTAGTTCTTTTCAATCTTTGATAAGGTTGGAATGGTTTATTTTTTATCCTTGGCACTACACAATGTCCTCTTTCATGACTTTGAAATATAAAACAATAAATGAATAGAGTCCTCAACCAAAATTTTATTAGCCTTGATGTCAGTAGTATCCAATTCTAGTTTCTCTTTATAGGCCTTCTTCCCTGGATACAAATACATTTGATGAAGAGTATGAGTCTCAACATCAGTATTTTCAACATCAATATTTACAAAGCATGTGTTATATATTATATTGAAGATGTTCATAAAATACCTAGTAGAAAAATCATACGATATCTTGAGCCACCCAGACAAGTCATCTAAATGGCTCATTCAAATGCATGCTAAAGGAAAATGTTTTTTATTGCAAACCATGCTTCATCTCCTTGCTATGCAAGTAAGTCCTTAGGAATGTGCCACTCATTACCAATAGATTCCTTTGTTCCATCATACTATCCCTTCATCTTAGATTTGTGACTAGGGGTAATAATGCTAAGGCATGTGAATGATTTAAACCTTCAGCTAGAGGCTTATTTTTTAGAGGGTAAGCCCACTTTGACTCACCACTAGTGTACTCTAGCACACTAATTTCATCAAATACCAATAATAAAAGAATTGTGATGAAAGAATTTTTTTGATTAGGCAAGTGGTGGGCCTTCTTTACATTTACAACAATTTTATCTTCAAAATACCATGAATAATATGCGTGACCCCCAGGTTTATCTATTGGGATACATACAAGTGCACCATTTATGGTTTTTTCCATCTATCTACACCTACAACCTTGGTCATAACCAAGCATGCATCCACTTGAAGGGAAAGATACTGAAGACTAGATATATACATTGCATGGCCTTGCTTCTTTTACTCAAGTACCATCACAATATTCTCAATTTCCTCTTGGTCTTCCAAATCTACATTGAGGTTAGTGTCTGAGCATTGTAGACCTGAAACTTTGCTAATTGTTTGGGTCATGATCCTCATCCGACATGCTATAAAATATAAGTAATCTTCAAGTAAACGTGAGATAAGAAACCTGACAACCTCTATAGGTTTCCCAAAGTAAGGTAGATTGAATAGCTAAAAAACTCTAGCATCATTGAGGTTTTTAAAAATAGTAAGATCACAGATATACTCATTCTAGGTATTCTACTACTCAACCCCATTGTTATGCTACAAATCCACTTCATTCCTTGGTCAGAGGTGATTGTAGTCAAAAAATTGGAAACTCTACACATTAGACTCAAACTTCTTTGCATGCAACACTACTTTAGGATATTACATTTCTTCGATCAAGACTGGGGGTGGGGTGGTGTTTTTATTTTCTTTTTCATTTTTCACACCATATTGGATCCTTTACTGTTTGTTCTCTTAGCCTACTATGGTAAACTTTCCTTGTGAGCCCTGGATTTACTAGGTACTTCATCTCTTATTAAAACTTACTATACTCCTACACCCTCAAAATCTTATTCCTTATGAATCATAGGCAAGGGCTCACTTTGGTGGGACTTCTTCTTTAGCTGCATCACCCTTTGAGGAGCTAGAAGGTTGAGGCATGGCTGTCCCATCCTATTAAATGAATACATGATTACTTATTTATCTCCTTTGTATCTCCTACTTCAACATCCTACAATGAAAGATGCTGACACATACAACTTGTAATTCCTTTAACTATGCTTCTCTAATCACTATTCCACCAGTTTATCTATTCACTATGTTCACCTTAATTCATATTATTTAAATTGATCACTAAAATTCAACAAATGCTCCTCTAGTAGCTATAAAGTGATATGCTTGGCTCTGTAAATTCATGAATTAGCAATAGTAAAGTGTTAAAATTATGATTTGTTAACATTTTATAGATTTGAGGGTTAATCCACATTTACTTCCCCATGATCTCATCCATCATTTCACTCTTTTAATGCCTCTAATGGCATTAACATAATGTCAATTTGGCATACTTACCATTACAAATGATTTTATCACATTTAAAAAATTTGTCCCATCTCGCGCTTTTATCAAAGTGCATGACAATCGTAAAGAATTTAAAATTTTTGGTTTCCAAGGTGGGAAACTAATTTATTTATTTTGATTCCTCATGGCAGTTGCATGTTGTAGAATATGTATCTACATGCCTGTATACTTTAACACTTATGTGCCCATTTTTTACATGCATTCCCTTCCACATTTCCTTTACACTTTGTAGTTTTACTTCATTCACTCTTCTTACCCCACACTAAAAGATGTTTGTGGTCCTCTAGGACATGACAAATAAAATAGGAAAAAACCAAGTGTTGATCTAAACCTAAGTAAGGGCACATAAACAATGTCAGCCTTATTGAATTACAAACCAGAATCCTAAATGAAACTAATGGCATATGCCTTATTAAAAAAAAGGTAAACATCATTGATAATGGTAGGGGAGAAGTCAACTACCATTGAGAAGTCCTAGATGGAATTAGACATCTAACCTCTTCAACTTAAATTCACCCATGGGATGAATACTATGAATAATAAGTGGACCATCCCAATGTATGAAATTTTTTCTTGAATGGAACACAAACTTGGAGTCATAAACCAACACATGCATACCCAGAAAAAAAATTTAATTTTTAAAATGTCAAGCATGCCAGTTCTTTTATTTCTATTTCTCCACTCCTTGAGTCTAATGCACTAGAAAATGAGTTTCATCCAACTATAGTAAAGCATCTAGGTGCACTTTCAAGGATTCTTCATCATCCAATTGATGAATGCATGCAATACATAATGAGGGTACAAAGAACTCAATTGGGAGAATGGCTTTGACATCAAAGACAATATTAAAGGGAGTACTCTTGTTCAACCATTTATATATGGTTTGTTCTACCCATAATACCATAAAAATTCAATCATCCCAGTGAGTGTGACTAATATTATAAATATTTGTCAATGTATAACCTAAGGTTTTATTAAACACTTTAGTTGTACCATTATACTGAGGGTGATATGGTTTAGTCTTGTGGTGCATAATCATGAACTCAACCAAAAGGATGAAGATTATCTCATTAAGGAAATGAGTTCCATGATCACTATTCAAACTTAACAGACCTCCATACCTTGTAATAACATTTTCCAAAATAAATCTAACAGTAGTGGCAATTGTACAATCTTGGGTTGGCACTGCTTGAGCCTAATGAGTGAGGTACTTAGTGGTGGTAATGATATAGTGTGCTCCATTATGCATCCTTAATAGAGTAATGGGCCAAAAAAATCAACAACACATTTATCAAAGGGTTCATGAGCAAGTATTGGATGAAGGGACATATCATCCCTTCGATTCAATTTAACCATCCGATGACAGATATCACACTATCATGCATAAGCTTTGACATCCTTAAATAGAGTGGCCCACTATAACCTAGCTAATAGATCCTTCTGCATTGTATAATCACCAACATAATGTATTTATGTGACACCTTCATGAACCTCTTGAATAACTTCAAAACATTCATGCTGCATCATACATTTACGTAATACTTAATCTCATCCAAGATCATAAATATCACCCCAATGAACTATAAAGGAGAAGCACAAACAACCAATTGCTTTATCTCTTGAGTGCTGAGGTGGGCTAGCTATATTAAGAAAAGTAGTGATATCCTTCAATTCCTCATGTATGCGTGTGATTTTAAAAATTTACACATCATGTAAGTCATCCTCTATGGCATGCACTATTTCACCAATTTCATGCATGATAAGTGATTAGGTCCATAATTAGCCTTACTCAATTTTACCATTACAAAAAATTGAAATTATTAAAACAACACAATTCATCAACAAATGCATCCATGAAAAATCATATTATTCATGAGGTATTTAAGTATTTCATGGTATATAAATAAAATTAATGGGGTGGCTAATAAATATTGACAAGATTTTTGAAGCATGTATATCATGGACAAGGCTTTGCATTATGTATCCAATTAATTCCATTTAACTAGAGTGAGCTTCTGACTAGCAAAGTAGATGGGATGATTAAGACTACCCTCAATAGGTTGAGAAAGTATAAAACCTACTACCATGGATGAAGCATCAACATGCACATGAAATGGCTTCATCCAGTCTAAAAACTAAAGAATGGGGGCAATGATTAGCTTATCCTTAAGAGCTATGAATGCCTATTGGTGAGCATCCATCCATAATAATTAGCCATTCTATTTAAATAGTTACTCCAATGGCATTTTGATCTTAGCATATCCCTAAATAAACTTTTTATAGTACAACATGTGTTATAGGAAGGTGGATACCTCTTGCTAGGTGGTCATTGCTGGAAGGTGAACAGTGATTACAATCTTAGCTAGATCCACCAGGAATCCATCATGATAAATAACGTGACCCAATAAAATTCCAAATGGAGTATCAAAAACACACTTCTTCAAATTTAAATGAATTTCAATTTATTGGCAACACTCAAGCATGAGGTGAAGATTAACATAATGATCATGCACTAAACCATAGATGATATAATCATCCAAGTACACTTGAAGGAACTTATGAATAAAATCCTCTACCATAATAGGTGAGAACATGGCTAAAGAATTCTTCAAAACAAAGGGAAACACATTATAAGTGAATGAACCCCATTAAATTTCAAAGGTGGTATTCAATTTATCTTCTTCTATGATTTAAAATTCATGATATTCAAAAAAACCATTAGTGAATTTATAAATTTCTTCAATAAAAGGCATCAAAAAAGGGTTAGTTATGTAATCAACATTAAGTACTCGATAGTCTACAAAAATATGAATGTGGTCATCCTTATTAATACTAATCAACATGGGACCCACCCATTCAGATTCATCAATAGGACTGATAACTCCAATGCACAACATACTATCAATATATTTTTTAATCTAAGTTTGTAGATTAAGATTCATTCTATAAGTTCTCTTTATGACCAATCAATCACCCTTAACTAACTTTATGTGTATATTACCCAATGAATAAGCATTAATTTCATCTCGGTGTAATTGTATGGAAAAATGTCTTGATACTCCTTTAATAGTTCAAAAATCTTGGTGATCTTAGTATTAGACCATTAATTCCCCACAATGGCCATCTTGGGTGCATTATGTATGCCAATATTACATTTAACCATTTAGAATGGATATAAATATGGTTTTTGGTCATTCCATATGGTATATTGGACATTACATTCTCTATACTCAGTATGTAAAGCCAAGTGATCAATGGGCAGTTGTGTTGAGTCAGAACTAGTACCTTCATAAAATTGATACACAAGCTTTTTTTTGCCTTTCTATGTTGGTTCCCTCAATGCATGGTCCACTTGATAGTTAATCAGTGAATATTTTGAAGCTTTCATATCATATTCTTGGAAAATGGACAAACTATCCCCATGCATGCCATGTATATGTTGTATGTGGTCTTTAACTGGTGTTGTATCGCCCATAATAGTTTGATTCATTACTTACAGGGTTAGAAATAAATACATGTGAGGATATAAGTAAGATATCACCAAAATCATATTACTTCAAAGGTTACTCTAAGAATCCATGTCAAAGCATAATTTTTGATGTATATACCATGTTCTAGCCTAGATGTGTAGAGTATCATAGAACACATGAACCCATAAATAACAAGTCAAAGATGTCTCATTAACATTCCAAAAGTTTTTTAAGACCTCGAGATGAGCTTATGGATCACTAAAATGATTTTAACTTAGAGTGTTGAAAACATGATTATCATGATGAAAATGATAGTGCATAATAGTTGCACTCAATCTCAAGTGAGTAAATTATGACAGTGAGTTTCCCACCATCAAGTAGTTGTACCTTGAAAAACATGTATAAATGAGATAATTAATTTATCTTCAAACACATATAAAGCTTTCAACTACTACGCATACTCTTGGACTTCCATTTGACCATGAAACCTAGGTGTTTCATCTAACTACAAGGGTGGCCAATACATCATGCATCCATAAAGAATGAAATCAAACGTATGGCATTTAAGCTAATTGCATAGAGCATCCTCTCGACTACCAATGGTGACACAAATTCATCTAGTAAGATTTTACTCTTCATGAGCCTAATGGTCATAAACATTGTTAGTAGTGTCAAAAATAGATTGTGTGTCTACCCAACACAATATACCATCTGGACTAGGATCAAGGTATTCAGTTCCCTAAGCTATAACATTATAGATATGATTGATGTCCTCATTAACGTTGACTATCTCAACAAAAGGAGGTCATTAAGCATGGTCTAAGGGAATCACAACATGATCATCATCATTTTCAACATTAATTTAATTATTTTTTAAGCTCAATTCATCATTGTTTGCATAACACCATGGGCAACCCAAAATAACCAAAAAAATCATCATCTTCAACCAACTCAATTACTTCAAAAGTTAGCCTTGAAAGTGACACCTAGAATTTTAATGGTGGCATCCTTAATAAATACTATGGGAAGTGCATGAATCTTATTAGACATGAATAATACATGAGGAAAGGATTGTAAAGGAAAACTCATCATCTTTCTCCAAGTATCCTTCGTGAGTACATTCACCTCTAACCTAGTGTCAACTAGTATATCCTGATTGATCCAACCATTAATAGTTATGTTTAATAATATTTCTTTATCACACTATGTACTGGGTTAGACATGAGCCTCTTGTCATTGTGCATGGTCCAACCGATGATCCTCTATAGGATTTTATGTTTGATGACTTAGCCAATTCCTCAAAATGGGAATTATGTCTTCATCAAGAATTCATTTGCATAATTCATGGAACCCATCACACATCGAGTCTTGAAGATATGAATATTTATGCATTTCAGTGCACATAACATTATCTCTATCCTTAAAGAACTAAATTTCACCTTACATATCCTACACCAAAGTCATTATGTCATGTAAAAAAAAATTATGTTGTTGAGCATACATGTAATGATTTGCATGAGGCTCCTCCCATTGAAAATTTTCAATAGGTGGATTTGGAATAGACTGGGAAGGAGAACCACTTCATGTAGTTATATTTATCTTGGAACTAGTTAGAGTAATAGGGCATAATCTCTATTGAATAGTTGGATTCTTTTTAATTCATATCAATCTAATACCCTTTTCATTCATCTCTTTGGTAATGGCTATATACAAGTCTAGGCATTACTTTGAATGATGCTCATTCTTACATAAGGTATAATTTAGATAAACTGGTTAGTCACATTAATAATGATCCAAAAATCTACAATCATAGTAGGTTCTAGGAATAAAACTACCACCTCTGTATCCATGAATGCGACCTCTATAAGACTGGCCTCCACAATTGTCTTGGTTATTGGTAACATAGGTCTGATGAGTACCACATGCATGTGCCTCATGAAACTAACTAATATGGTGGTAATAATTTGTATCATAAGTATATACATAACATATTTTACAATATGATGATACCTTATATTGAGTAGTGTGTTGATGTAAGGGGAAATCTCTCACATTATGGTCTTCTTGGTATATCTCATAACACTGCTTTACCAAAGCATGAATACTCTTTCTGAGATAATTATTCCTATTATAACCTTCAGTTTCATAGTCAACACAACATAAACCATTATGAGTATCATGATTAATATTCAAAGTGAGAGTTTCCAGCTGATATTCCATAGAAACAATCTATACTCCATAAATTAACCATACCTATATTTATACTTCCAATGGCTTTGACGTGATGGGAAACTTCTAAGGCCTTGCATGGGTCATTGAATGTCTTATGGGGCAATGTGCATCAGAAGGGAAGTAAAAATCCTCATACAAACCTCTTGGCATGTTATGTTGCATTTATCTCAAATGATAATTGGAAAAAATCATTTTAAAATGTGCATCATACTTGCACACACTCTCAGTGAGTTCTTTTTTAATATCTTTCAAGGAAAAAATGATTTGTTGTTCAAATTATGGGATATCAAATTCATGGATAAAATCTACCTTTAAATGCTTATAATTTACCATGGTTTATTGTGGATCAAACTTATAATACCACTTATGTGTGTGATTTAAAATGGTAGTGGCAAATTGAGTTTCCTTCCATTCAATAAAAGTAATGCCACATGCCTACCAAATAAGTTCACACTTATGGACATGTTTCCTACATTTTCAACATTGTGATATTTAGGTAGGTGGAGCATCATCTCATAATAAATTATGGGACGACTATTTGTTGGAAATGGAGATTGTTTTGACACACTTCTAGTCCCTCCTAGACGTTTTGGGGGAGGTCCACCAATGCCTCCTACACCACCTCCAGATCCTCCAACCAAACCACCATCGGTACCGCCTCTTATGCCTCCTATGGAAATAAAATCACCTGATATATTGGGTGTAAAAATAGGTTGATTAACTATGGAAGTGTTTTCACTCTGACCACTATCTATACTTGGTCCACCAATCATTCCAAATTAACCCATAAGGTTGACTTATAATGGAAAATAAATTAATAATAAATTACTATCTTGATCATGTACTACAAAAGTTTCTTCAACAATTTCAATCTCTTAATTTACACTCTCTGTATCCAAATTTATTATAATAACATTGTATAACTCAAGGGTATGGGTATACGCTATAGGTGGGGAATTGGGCGTATCTATATTAGGTTATACAATCACCAATGCTTAACTTATTTATCCCATGCATACTTGTGCTAGTGTTAGGTGTGGTCCTATGGTTTGGGAGTCTTCATTATGACTTTCTACCTCCCTACGGATCCTCATGGAACTTAAAATTTTCTCCCAACCCCTCCTTTGATCACTTCTAATCATATCCCTTCACCTAGCCTCATCATACTTTCACTTACACAAATCTCACTGACTGGATGCCATGTTGAACCAATAATCTTATTTCAAAGTATGCCCCTTTATTTCCCCACCAACTATGTTGTTCACACAAGAGAGAGTTTATCCATCCACGTGGAAGTTTTCAAGTCCTAAATCAATTATAAGATTTTTAATCTCTAATAGAAACTGCTTGGGATATCTTCCATGTAGCTCCTAGAGGAAGTTAAACTAGGCTTCCTCTAGACAAGAGTACATAGAGACCATGTAATCCAAAATGTAGTTATTTAGATTTCCTCACCACTAAATATCCACCATGTACATCTAGGGCACTCCCAATTTTTCTAAGGCTGACTGATGCTCTACTAACCATGATATCTTCTATCTGTAATTCCTTAAATGGTATTTCATGTACATTGAAATCCAAGCATGTAAGTGAATAGACACTTCTAAAAATAAAGATTCATAAAGTGAGTCATAAAGGTTTTTTTCTACCCATATGCACATAGAAATTATTAGTTTAAGATATTGAAGTACAAAATCTTATTCTATAGTAGTAACCTAAAGTTTAGCATTTTCTAAAGATAGACATTTGAACATCTTCACACCATCATTCAAACAAGTGTTATGGGTCCTAAAAATGGAAACAAAATATTAGGCTCTTTTACTTTAGTCCAGCATATCTTTTCCCTAATTGTGCACCTAAAAACCAAGAGTTTTAATGAGCTAGCATGCTGGCATATCATGCAATAAAAGGTTCTCATGCGCTCACCCAAAGTACATAGCTTAAGATTGGTTCACATTGGTTTTGTCACATGAAGGTGTATTCATTTACTTTCCTAAGCTAGGATGATCGAATAACCACTTAGTTCTAAATTAATACTCAGTTTTATGTCTAAATCTTAACTAATCATTTATTACTTAACCAAATAAAAATAAATTGGATGCAAACTAATAATAACTCCATTATCATCATGAATAGATTACACAATTATTTCATAAACACAAGATTCCTTTCATTACATTAATATATCATATCCAGGATTACAGTGATCAACAATAATACTAAGTAAAATAAGGGGTTATTTGTATATGGTTTACCCCAACCATGTAGTTACATAAGTAATTAAAAAAGATGACTCACCAATGGCCATTAAAAACAATGAGTAGTGGAAAGTAGTTTAAATGAATTCCTAAGGACTCGGGCCTAACTGCCCCATATTCTCTCTCTATCCTAGATCCTTGTCACTGTGTGCCTATCTTCCTATAGGTTAGTTCTAGATTCATGCTTGACTATTCTTATCTAATGTTCATGCAAACCATTCCCTAACTGTCTTCACTTTCCACACCTTTCCTAAGCCTTTTTTTAATATCTAAGTCCTAAGTTCTCTAGTTCTCCATATTTCATGCTTATTTGTTCCACATGACTTGCCTCTTTTATGTTATGGTCTTTCATGTCATGTCTCTCCTGAGCCTATGCTTCCTTCCATGCTACTTGTCTTCAAAAATTACTTAGCCAATATTTATGTAAAATGGAGGGCCCAAGAAACATCTTAAGCAAGTTCCTAATGAAAAATGTAATATTACATAGTTAGATTTAGTTTTCATATGTTCCCACTAATTAATCAACCATGTGATATTTGGAAATAACATATAATTATCAATAGTCTAATTTCACCTATCAAGAATTTATTTTGACACAAATTGTGAATCATTCACTTGTCTTGCACATAGAGCCATTGATCTATAGAAAGAATAATTAGTCAAATCTTAAATCCAAATATCAAATACTAAGGAATAAAACAAACCTAGTATTCATAATTCAACCAAGGTTTCATCTATTTTCTAAAGTGAAGGAAAAAATATCTCAAAATATGGACATTTTACACCACCAAGTCCACATACTTTTTTAAAAATCAATACATCATACTGAATGACCAATTGGAAAAAAAACTTGATCAAATTTCCTACAAGGCACAGCCAATTTTCAAACCATAGGCCAAAATATTACAAAGATAAATATTTTTGGTCATATCATATGAAAAGAGGACATTCAACAAATATATTCACTACTTTAAGAGATAAATTCATGAGTAATTGACTAAGGTAAAATCATGCTTTGTCATCAAACTTCCCTAGGAAATGACACCTTCTGGAAATAAAATCAACTTCTTAAGTGTGCTTCAAAATCAACAAATTTAGATAATAATGAGAAATATCAATGCAATTAAAAATTCAATGATGATGATGATGATATATCTAAGGATCAAACATATTTTGGGTATACATATGACCCACACTACATGGATTGATGCATCACAAGGCATATCATTGACTTCATTACATACATTTTATGCCTTTTATTGTACTTTACTTTTTATTTAAGTTTTTTATTTCATATAATTTCAATACATTTAGTCATCTACATGAGATTTTGATCTAATCCTTATAGTTCCACTTGACATAAAAAATTGATTCTTAATCCTTTGAAGTAATCATTGACTCTAAGCCTCATCATTTGTGATGATCCTCTTATTTATGTACTAGGTTTTCTTTGTTTATTACAGGACATTATTTTTGACACTTAGTCTTTCCTATTTATACATTGATGACTATGATGATATACATCAATCTTACACACATATAAACATTTTCACTAGTCATCCATGTATTTGGAATTTCATTGATACATTATTTACCTTATTATGTCTATGAAATATCAAAATAAGAAAACATTCATAAAAGAAAAAATGGGTAGTTGTCTTAGTCATAATATGTGTATCATGCATATATTACATATCTTAGATAATTTTATAAATTCATGTTTTCACACATGCTTCTCATGGTATACTTTACTGTATAAGATGGGGGATATTCCTATTATATATGGTCTGAAATCATCTTATTCACTAGTGATTATTGTATGATGACATTTCTACTAGTCTTTTCTCCAGCTACTATATTGAGCCTCTTTCATCGATCATGCACCTTACATTTTTATTCACATAGAGTATATATATCTTGATTGTGTACATGAATGTCTACATACATTTATTACATATCAATATTATTTTGGATGGGTATATTTTATATCACTGGATCTGGGATCAATATTTATCTATACATTACACTTCGGTATCATACTATCCATATTTTTATGACTATATCCCAAAACTTACCACAACTTTTAGTTTGACAAGAATCAAAATTGGTAAGTTTTCAATTATCCTTATCATAATAAACATATGGTTTATCAAATATGGACTCTTATACCAAGAATACAATCATGAATAATATTTTTATAAATATTTATAGATACATAAAATGGTGAAATATAATCATAAGGAGTGTCATTATATTGGGAAAATACATGTTCATTTTAATCAAATGTTTCTTATTGTAAATCCATAATAGTCATAGAATTAGTATTATTTATGGCTATGCTACTATATTATAGTTGACCGAGTAAGCAAGAAACTTGTAACAAAGAATAATTAGCCTTTATATTAGCCAAATATCTAGCTCTATTATAGGATCTAGAATTGGTGTTCTTTTGTGCATATTTTATTTTCATAAAAGCATGTTTATATTTTCTATTATTGTATCCAAAATTCAAAGGACTTTTATTTTGTGATTTATCAATTGAATTATATATAGTAGTATTGCCTTGAATTATAACTTTACCTTTATCTTTAGCTTGAGGATTTTGAGGATGGAGGTTGGTTATTAGCAGGCTTTGATGTGTTGGGATTATCTTTAGGGGTAGCATTGTAATATGTATTTCTTTTTTTAATTACATAAGCATTAATAGTCTTGATTTCACCTAAAGGTCCCTTGGAATAGCATATGTTTATGTTATCATCTAGATCAAAAGAGATACTATCTTCAACCTTATAGAGTCTTTAAATTTTTTTGTGCAATAATCCAATTATCAAGATTGTGATTTAATTTATAGATATTGAAATAATGAATATTTAATTAACTATTACCTTTTTAATGCATTTACCATGTTATCTGATGTATAAGGTTGATCATTAACCATATTTTAATGGTGACTAGTTCATTTCCCAAGATCTGGATGGCCTTCAAGATTTTTTCATTGTCATAAGTCAGTCCAATAAAATATCTATCTTTAAACCCAATATTTTTAAATTTGTTTTCATATTCAATACAAAGATTAATAGTTTTTTATATTTAGTTATATCTTTATCTTCAAAATCCATTCTATATTAAAAGATAAGCATTATAGTTGTACAATCTTACCAATTCTTTGAGAGGTCTTACATCGGCGGGATTTTTTGTTTAAGTATCATAAATATTGTTGTAAAACTATAAACAATTTCACCTAGATCTACAGAAATAGAGACTGATTCATTTACAAAGTCAAAATCATCTTTAGATTATTCAACTTTGTTTTCTATATCTTTCCATTTTGTGATAGCTTTAGGGCATAGACTAATAAGGGATTGATATGCCTTTATTTCCAAGGTTTTGAAAAATAACAGAAGGAAAATATTCTTTTTATTGATTCTTAAAGTAGCACAAATAAGTTTGATTGCATTTTGATGGTGTTCCCATGATTCATCTAGATCTCCCAAAAACTTGAGAATATTAACTCCTTTTAAATAAGTTTTGTATGTTTATTCCGTATATCAACTGGGTTTCCTCTTATACAAGGGTTTATATGTGCAATTTGAATATCTAAATTTTAATCATTATTAGTAACCTTATCATCTTCCCTATTTGAGATAATATTAGGCATTATATCTCTAATCTAGTTTTTACCCCATTGTGCTTCCATCTTGAAAGATTAATCAAAAGTTTGTTGGTGGTTTATCAAATAGAACTATGATGTTTGGTTTGGGATTGACAGATAAAATTTATTCTATCTCTATATGTAATATATATCTAAATTATATAATCTTATTTTTGATATCTGAACAAATAAATTATTTATATTTCAAAGGTTGCGTATTATTCAAATTTAATGACCCTAATATTTTGCATATTTTTTAAGATGTTTATACCAACTAAACAAAACTAAGTCTAATGCAAGATCAAATTATTGTTTTGTTATATCAATATTAGGTTGAATAACTAGTGAATGTTCAACAATGGTCATAGATGAATTTGAACAAAAGTTATGAATGGCTTAGAAAATAAAATGATTAGAATGAAAGTGCTTTCCCAATAGAGTCACCAATTTTTTGATGTTAAATTTTGTAATGTTCAACCAATCAACACTTTCACCTATCAATAAGGTTAAAATGGAATTATACAAGTGTAATCATAAGGGCCTACTCAACTATAAACTATTAATTAGACATATATACATGTAGTTTATGTTAATTCTAATGTTTTAAAGAGAAGTTATGACTTTATGATATTTAGAAAATAAGTCAATTATTCGTTTGAGTCAATCAATCACAAAATTCTTCTATCTCCATATTTTATCATTTCATTCATATACTCAAATATTTTATACTTATAGTCAAAATTATATAATTAACCCTATCCGATAGAGTAAACATATTAAAAAGGTAAACGTTTAAAGGGCTAAACTGAGTATTTTCAATATCGATAATATTTTATCAAATTACCTATTCATATTATTAACTTTGCATGATTCATGTTGCTTTTAATTCTTGACCAATTAAATAAAAAACATGGAAGAGAACTGAATCAAAAGAATAAAATAAAGATGAAATAACACTCTAGATTAAAGAGAACTACAATATGTATGAAAAGATGCATGCATGAAAACATATAACTAAACTAAATAAAAAGAATAAGATAAACAATTATTATAAAAGTATCTAAAAGAAACAAATAATCAAAGATAAATAAAAGATTATAATATTATGAAAAATAAAATAAACAAGCTAAGATTATAGAAAAACATAAATATAAAGTATACAAATGTTTTAAGACTCAAGTCATACATAGAAAATAAAAAGATTTTATTTTAGAAGTCAAATGTTTAATTCATAATTGATTAAAAATAAATACCATGATAAGAAATAAATAGCAAGCTTGTGATTAATCGTAAATAATTTATCATATAAAGAATATGTATAAAATGTTCATTAATTTTGAGTAAGTATAAAAGTGATTCAATGCATCAAAAGTATTAAAACTTAAATATTTTTAGATAATATTTATTTACGTAAATGATAAAATTAGATATATCTGACTTTATGAAGTAGGTTACTTCACTATCATATAATATATTTTTAATATTCTTGCAATCACACACATGATTTTAGAGATTCTTCATAGAATAGAAGCATAGTATTAAACTTTAGAGAGAGAGATATTGTATCTATATAAATTCTTCCCAAATCATCTTCATTTGAGTCTTTTTGAAATCTTTCAATTAAAATTAGTTATACTTTAAGTTTTAACTGATATTTTTTAAAATAATTTTAAATTGAATAAAATTATTTATAATTTCACTTTAAAGTAATTAACTTTTATAACATTTAAGCTTCATAATATAAATCACTTTATAAAGTAAAATTCAAAAATAGACTCGATTAAATATTTGTAATAAGACCAAATAACATAAATGTTCTAATGAGTGGAGGACCACTACACATCACTTATAATTAATTTATCACTAAAATAATTACCATTCAATCAACTTAAACATAAGATTAATCTTTAAGTAATCAAATACTCTACATGTTACCCTTTAACTAAAAATACAAAATATATTTTACACTTTTTAATTGACTATTAAATGAAATTCATAATTTTTTATTTTCATTCTTCTTTTTTCAAAAGTCCAATTTTTATCGTTTATTATCTCATAATAAATGATAAAAAAAATCAAATAAGTCAATCAAAACTAGTCAAAACAACATCTTATCATTGAATTTCTCAACAACAAAACAATAATAAAAATTATCACCATACGCTATCAAAATTACATATATCATGAATCTAATCAAAATTTAACAAGAAAGTAACAAAAATAAAACTATAATCTAAAATTATTTGAAAGTCTTAATAAGTAACCAAATCAAAACAAAATACGAATATCCAAAAACAACTAATTATCTTAAGCCTTATCGGATGAATTCAAGTCAATACAATGGACACCTCTATCTGTAATATACTCAATATATTCCATTAGAGTAATAAGTATCTCAATATGTTCCAATCTCTTAATTTGTTATCTACTTCCAACTTTGTCTCCTTAAGGATGTGTATTACCAAAAGTAAGATTGAAGGGTTACTCATGCATTTGTGAGTACTAGAAGCAATATTATTAAGTATATCAGTAGCATTAGGATCTTCCAAGTATATCATTGCAGTGATTTTTGTTAATGGATTAGTAAGTATAATAATTTCATCAGAAACAAGATACATTTAATGAGAAGACATAGTTTGTGAACCACATTCAAAGGGAAGAGGTCATCAATTAAATCTTTGAGGACTCACCAAGCATGAGTACTTTAAGGTATAAAATAGTTGAGGGTCATATTTTTAAAAATATTTTAAAGGGGCCATTAGTATTAAAATATGAGAAAAGTCAATTTCCACAGTTAAAACCTCGCATAAATGTATTAGTAACCTTTTGAGCTCTAGAGGGTTTCCCTTGGTATGTATCACATGCATGTAGTGTATATTTTTGGTCATCTCTTTCTCAATCATTATTTCTATTAGAATTAAATTAACCTAGATTCTAACATTACATTTTACCTTAATTTGAAAAGAAACAAAACTTATAAGGCACCATCAACTTGAGAATTCCAAATTTTCTTCAATGAAACAGACTGTAATGAAAAATGATATGCAAAACCATGTTTGTTTTGTGTTAAAATATTGAATAAAATCAAACAAATAAAATCAATAATCATTCATTTTTTCATTTAGTTAACTATATCGACATTTAAAACATGATTGAATGCATAACCACCTTTTCAATGTGTAACTAAACACAAAAATTCTTATTACCATTATCAAATTTTGAGAAGACTTCTAAAAATACTATAATAAAAACAATTTTGATATTAAAAATGTCAAAATTAAATTCTCAAGAAGTCATCACATACACAATAACTAATTCAAATGCAAGTGTATCTCGAATATTTTAATTGACCTATTATTGGGAATACATTGTGAAACAAGCAAATAACATTTTATCTCAAAAAAATTCTCTAAACATAAAAATATTTAATGCATTTACATTGTAGTTACTATGCCCATATTGTAGTAATGACATCTTCATAATAGTATTTAGTTTTTCAAGGACTAAAATGACCTTAAAAATAATCACTCTTTCATAATAATCCTTAATACTAGTATTAGACAAATTTAAAAAAATATTACGTGATGTAATGGAGAAGTCGCCAATAAAGTAACACTTTGTATCTCAAAAATATATTGTACTCATATTATAATTTAGAAAAAAAAATGAAATATATTTTGTTTCACACAACATTAGGATTTCAATATAATGAAGAGTTCTTAAAAATAACAATTTTTAGCATTCAAGTCTCAATATCATTTCATGCACATCTGTGTTCATGTATCACACTCAAAATTGACATTGTGCTAGATAAATATCATTTTTTTATATTGATACATTAAATATTATATCAAAGAAATAATCTCTAACAATATTGCTTTGTTTTCTACCAAGCCATAAGCATTTACTATATAAACTATATCATCATTTTTTTTCAACTAAACAATCATAATTATTTATAATGACCTTAAATATTTGAAAATAAAACCATTTGTTATTATCAATACCTTAGTCTAAGCAGCAAAAATTTAACTCTATCCAAAATTACTTTAATCTAAAATGATTTCAACCATTTTTACTTGGATTTAATCCAATACTGTACTAAAATTTACCAAAACTTTCTCAATATGAAAAAAAAAATCTTTCTTACTATGAAAAAAAAAATGTAGGGTTGCATTTTAGAGTGAGAATAGTTTATAATGATATCATTTTGTTATATTACCAAGAAACTTGAAAGCATTTCTCATAGTCATGAACCTAATATATATTGCATTCATTATGCAATCTTAGGATGGAATCCATAATCACAATCAAAAGATAAGTTTTATGATTCAAACATATCTAAGACAAAAAAATTCATTCTTTACTTCAAACTCTTGGAGCCTACCCAATAATAAACATATCAATATTAATTTTTACTAGAGACCTCAAGAAAATTTTAGAAGTTGTTTCAATGCTAAGAGAAACTTTTTCATGCAACAAAAATGAAACACGGAAGATAAAAATTAAAGTTTAACCCCAAAATCTCATCCATAACAAAATATTTTAAATTGAAAAACCATACAAACTTAATATATTCATTCTTGCAAATATCTCCATCTTGACAATAAAAATCATACCATAAATTAGGGTCTTGAATACTTGCATCCAAAATAAAGCATGTCTACAATTAAATAATGTCATCTATTTTTTCATTTGAAACTACAAAGTCATTAATAAAGTCCTTGTGACTAAAATAATATCTTTCATTGAATATATAAAGATGATTGTTAATACTAACTGATTACCAGAGATCATTGAAGCTCAAAAACCATTTATCTCACCATGTAAGAATAAACCACTTGACATAGTCAACTAATGTAATCATCGTTATTTATATTAAAAACATTATTTTATTCATTATTTTGTATTAAAACTCATAAAATACTTCAACTAATGGAAAAAAATCCACCAAAAACAAAAAAAATGAAGTTCAATAAGAAACAAGTAATATTTTTCACAAATGTGTACCTCAATATTTTTAAGTAGTTCAAAATAAATATCACAACTTATTTATTTTCCATAACAACTCAAGACACTTTAAAATAATCACGCAAAACCAATATGACATTGATATTATAACTTAATAATAAGATATAGTTCTAAACTAAAGCTTAACCACCTTATGAAAGCATTGCAACCAAATATCTCATTAATCATGCATTTTAAAAACTTCCATGCAAATCCAAAAAAAAAAAAAAACACATCACTCCTCAAAATATTTAAATTCATTCTTTTCTCAAGTTGTGAAAGGATAAAATATTATACTTTGATAAGAAATAAAATGTTCACCTAAAATTTATATGCCTCAGAATCAATCAACACATATTTTCTATGCTCTTAAAATCAAATTAACACAATTTTTCTATACTCTTGGATTCCTACATTATCATTTATATGCTCTTAGAATAAAATTAACATAGTTTTTGTATACTCTTGGATTCCCACATTATCAAAAAATGAAATGAATTATGAATGAAATTTAAGAACCATCCATAAATGTAAAGTCCAAGATGCATTTAATGCACAACAAGGCTTTTTTTTAGAGAGGATATTTCATTGAATGTGGTAATGTTTCATGTTTTTTTTTTCTCAAAAATGAAGCTGAGTGAAAAATTACTAAAATTTTATACAAAACCTTCCAAATTTACAATATTAAATTCAACTACCTTAGCTCAAAACAATTTGAACTATTAAAAATCACATTTATCAATGTTATCAAAAATGCTTTAGCCGAATATGGTGACCATGTTTCCAATTTATTCAAACATGCTAACAAGAGGGACATCAATATGTTATTAGGATTCTATGAACTTAGACCTGTTATGAGAGTGATTTTTTAAATTATTCTGAACCTATGGATGAATGTCCTTAGAAACATTTTAACATTTTAAAACTTATAATTATAACATGGACCAAGGAAAACTTTCCAAATTAAGTATGCCACAAATTAAAAATGCTCATCATTATATAGGAAGAAAACCAAAATAACTCAAGTACACATTGACAAGCCATAATTGAAACTTACTAGTTAAAACTTTATTGGTATTTACTTCTTTATCATTATGAAAACAAAAAAGGTTGAAGTTATATAAGACTACGTTGAATGTGATTATTCACATGTTATACTATACTCAATACTTACACAGCCTTATTATGCTTTTATTCAAATTCATATTGACAAGACATAATTGAAATTTACTGGTTCAAACTTAATTAGTATTTAATTTTTTATCATTGTGAAAACAAAAAAGGTTGAAGTTATGTAAGACTACATTGAATGTGACCATTCACAAGTTGTACTATACTCAAATCTTATGCAAACTTATTATGCTTTTATTCAAATTATGCATCACTGTTCAACCAATATTATATCATTTATCATTTTTGAATCTATACAATAGTGATTATGGTTTTAAATTTTTGTCTTTTATAAATTATGATAGATTATAAAAAATCAAAGATTACTATACAAACTCTCATTTTTACTCCAAATGTAAAATGATATTTGAATGACAAAACAACTCTTTACAATGTCATTTTGCACACAAAATAATATTATATTTGCATTACATCATCATAAAAATGTATCAACTATTAGTTATAATATAAATCAATCAAAATTTAAGCACTAAAAATAATAAAATGCATTAGATCATAACAAGCACAAGTAACTATGTAAGTTATCCTCTGCCATATATGATGCAAGTTCAACAAGATACAACAAAGTGTGTTAAAAATAATTTATCATAATTTGAAGTTTTTAGTGGGGTTATAATATTTTATGACAAAAACTCTTCATAGAGATTGTTTGCATTATTTTTTTATTTATTTCACATTGGCACTTGCTTTCTATTTTCATTGATATTCTTCTAGATGTTTGTGTCATGTTTCTTTCTATATTTTAGTGGCATTTTTAATTTTATTGTTGATCCTTATTATTAGCACTTTCATTGGTTTCTCAATGATGATATCATATTTATCAATGCCTTCAGTCATAACATGTTTTGATTTTTAATGGAAGTCATAGGTTGCTTTCAATCCTCCTCATATCATTCTTCTAGTTGGTGAGCCTTACTCCTTTCTTTCTCATGTGCAGCCACGTGCCTTATTATCTTACTTTCCTATTCTTATATATAAATATAAAATTAAAAAAACATATTAATTTGTGCCTTATTGATCATATTTTTTCTTGTGGGGACATCATATCCATATTTTTATTTATCAGTCATATTTTTTCTTATGGGGTATCATGCCCATAATTGTTCCTTATTAACCATAACATATTTACTAATGGGGGCATGATACCCATGATTTGTATCTTGTATAATATTTTCCTATGGTGGAATCATACCCAATCATGTTTCTTATTAGTATATCTTTCACATAGAGTCTACAATACCCATTTCATTTGTGGGTCTACCTTGTTTAATCATATTCTAGATCTTGCATGTACCATGGTACTCTATAAGTCATCACTCATGGTACATTTATTGAAATATATTTCTACCATTGATTTTTCTTACATTGGATGGAATATTGTCTTCCCCATTACATCATAATCACTATATTAGGATTTATTAACTTATGGGCCTCGCCATATATTCATCTATATAATGTTATCATGACACATTTCTATTATCTTATGATTGGGGGTTATTCTACATGTGTGCCTTACATTGTTAATTTTTTGATTTGTTATTGTGCACTACACATCACTTTACATCTTTTCACATTATTTCATATTACTATACATGTGATTTATAATTTTTACCCATTAAAAAGGTAAGATTTCATTCTAAAAATATTCAAAAATGCAAAAACATTACAAAATTAAACAAATAAAAAAAAATTACTTTATGATGAGCAAAATAAAACCATCAATTAACCTGATTTAATTAGGATTTTCTATAATTCAATGGTATCATCTAAGGAGTAGCCATTTGAATTATTGATCCTACTTCTTTCACTAATTGTCAACCCAAGGTGTGTATTTGGAAAGTTGTTAGTAATGTTTATATAACAATAGTTTTTTTTTAAGGTTGGGGTGCTAAGGTAGCATATAAAGAAACACACTTGCATAAATTAAAAGTAACACACTTTCATGAAATTAAATAACAAGAAATTAAATAATAGGAAATTAAATAACTAGAAAGTAAATCTAATGCTATTTTAGAAGTTCCCTCACATAGTGTTGAATTAACTTGCTGAAATGAGAAATGCTTATGTAGAAAAATAGAACAACAATGATTATTCATGTTCAATCAAATAAATAATGCAAAAATCTTTGTAGAATTGAATATAAACTAATAAATAGGATATTTACCATAATCCTCTCAAGTGGGCCTGTCCTCATCATAATTGTGTCACAATCCCTTATGCTACAGTTATTACTTCAAATTACTTCAATTTCAATAACTAGCCATTAACAATGTGAGTATTGATATAGTGAAATTACAGATTAACCAAATAGGATTCAATCTCTTCTCAATAAATATTAAGGATTATTATCTATTTGCTAATTACTAACTTATGCTTTGTTACTTCATCTTTAGATATAAAGGGCATGTTTATTCTAATCATCTAATTACAATAGAAATGAGAAACTTAATTTTGGTTGTTAACAAAATAAATGAAAATAGCCTACACATGTTTTAATTTATCATTAGATATAGATGGCATGTTTATTTTGGTCATCTAATTACAACAGAAATGATAAACTTCATTTTGGTTGTTAACAAAATCTATGAAAATATGCTACACATGTTTTGTAATAGATATAAAACTAATAATCAAATAATAGCATAAAAGAGAATGTTTAATGGTTTATTTCATGGTTATAATAGTTTAGAGACATGGTCCAATAAAAGAGTGATGACAATGCATTCTGATATTGACCTAGCCCTTTTCTACATTATAAGAGCTACCTTGTTCCTTGCACTTTTAAATAAATCCACCTTACATTGTCTACTAACCAATAAAGTTTCATCTAGGTGTAACAAGTGTTATGGGTTATAATTAATCGCTACAACTACTGATATGGGTTAGAAAAATTATCATGTCTATTATTACAAGTTGAAATATATGCTTATGTTTTTGTTACAGGTTAGAATAATTGTTTCTATCATTTTCATGGGTTGGAACAATTGTCTTTATAGTTGATATGGGTTAGAACAATTGTATATGTAGTTCTTACAGGCTAGTCACCTAGTTGCTACAGGTTGGCCTATCTAATTGCTATGAGATAGCTACCCAATTGATATGGGTTGGTCCAAACTAATTTTTATGGGCTAGCTACCTAGTTTTTATAGGTTATCCTAGCTAGTTACTATGGGTTGGCTACAAAATTATCCAATCATGTTATTACATTTCTATTGATACCTACTATGTTTCAAAACTTGTACTTAGGATGTATATGTAGTGAATCTAAAATAGTAATGATAGAAAATGATACAATCTTATTCATAAAATAAACATTTTAATCACCAAAAACCAAAGTTATGTAAAATATAGTCATTTAGTACTATAAAGTAGAAAGGAGTATAAAAGGCTACTTTGATATTACATGGATGATTAGAAAGTCTCAATTGAAGGGGGTCTTGGAAGGTCTTTCAATGTTGATTTATTAGCTCATCGGTCCCCGCAGCTAACTAGTTTCTCATCCTTGAGTAATTCAATTCTTAAATAAAACTAATCATACATTGAAGACATGTTTGTTGAAAAATCAAAAGGTTCAGATGAACTTTCTCCTTTCCTTAAGTATAACCCTTTATTTCTCTCCAAATTTTCCATTCTTTTAATTTTTACAAACTTGTCTAGTTGTTCCTCCCTTGTCCAATCAAGGGTAAAAAACCAAAATGGTGGAGGTTGAAATCTAATAGCTAACCATTCAGTTCACTATCTCCTAGCTACCTAAATATATTTTTACACTATTTTAAGTGCTTCCCTTATATTATATCTAGATAAATGATACTTCCTTATCAATTATGGATTTAATTCATCCCATATTTTTGTGTATGATGTAATATATTCTCTACTAGATTAATTTGGATATGTGAGATGCTAATTTTGGGCCTGAACCTAATTTATAAAAAAAATGATCTTGTGATTAGGGTATCCCACTCATCAACTATCTCATTTGTCCTAGTGGCTTCCCCCCTTATCATTAACTTGTCCTCTTTTTCATTTCCATGATATTCAGTCATTTCCTTGTCTCTCTTTTTTCATTGGAATAATATGAAGAAAAATATTTCAATAGTACATCATGTTATGCCTATTTTGGACACCCATCTCTTTTTCTAAAAATTTGAAAGTAGTTTTACATTTTTCCATACCGATGATTTAAGATCATAAAGTCTAAAACTATTTCTGAGAGTCTATGTCATTTACTTTCATTTTGAATATGTATTTTTATGTTAAACACTGTTAATGACTGTCTTATTTGATGAAATTTTTATTAGAATGTTAACAAGTGGTTTCAAAATCATAAGTGGTGATTTATGAAAACACATTCAATATTTATATGATTAGGATGTGCATAATGGTAGTTATTTGCAATTTAACTTGGTCCTTTGAGTAGTGAAACTTGCTTGTTTCACTTTGTCTATTTCAATTATAAAGGATGCAATTTTATCCATTAATGTTGTTATATATGAAGAGTGCATTATTTTTTCTATTTTTCATGAATAGATTGATCAGTGAAATTTTGATAAGATGCATATTCAATTTCTCTTGTGTAAAGGTACATTTAGTTTTTTTTGGCTTAATTTTTCAAAACTCATAAAGGTTAGTAGTTAGGATTGAGAATGATATATTATATTGATATCATTTCCATTTCATATACAAAATAGATGATTATTGTGTCCAAGATTATAAGGTTATCTATTTTATTTAAATATATTACATATAACCAAAGATTGATATTCCTAAGTTCTATGCAAGTACCTAAAACTAAGTACTAAATCAAAAAGATTGAGTTGCTAAGTGATATATTTATCATGACATAATTAGCTAAGTGTTTGATTAGAGGGTTTATGGTAAATGAAAATGCATATATACTACGAATGGATCATGGTTTGAAGATGGGTTTTGAATCTAACTAGAGTATTATGATGTTGCCACTAGATATGTTTTAAATAAGGTGATGTTAATGCATTGATGTGGATTTTGTGTGAATATTTCTTAAGGATTTGTTAGAAGCCAAGACATTTTATTGCATTGATTTTTAGGTACTTACATTGGTTTTGATGTGTCGACAAGATATCAGGAGGAGAGTTTTAGTGATTACTAATCTGGTGATAATGCATTTAGCTTGATTAAGAAACTAAATTAGGTGGTGACATAATTGATGACCAATCAAAATTGGGAACATAGTTGTAAGTGGTTAATATGAATCTTGACATATACACATGGTAGTTATTTTGCATTTGTTAATCATTTGGAAGCTTACATGTGGAAGTGAATCTCTACAAATAAAACAAGGTGTTAGTGTAGGTTTTTTTCTGCTTTAAATTTTACCTTCATGATTATTAGTCAGCTTGATTAGGGTTATTAAGGTCATTAGGGGAATACATAGTTAATGTGTTTTCTAATTTTGAGTTGATTTGGTACCTTTGTGGTGACCTAATTTCTCACTACATAATGTACATCCTTTTTAATTTTTGGTTAATCAATCTATTGAACATAAATGAAGCTCACTTTTATTCTACATTCTTGCTCTCACCTATCCTAGGTTTTTCATGCAATCTATCATGCTCAGTGATCCCAAAGCAATATGACATGGTATCAAAGCTATGATTTGATGGCCATTTTTCCATTTTCAAAATCCTTGGTGAGATCTTTTACATGTATGTATTCCTAGTAGTTTCTTGATTATTTAGTTTTCATAGGTTTCGTGGGATTTCATGTAAATATATGAATTATATATAGCTAGAGTCACATATTCAAAAATAAATAGTGCCATCAGATGTAGGAGTCATCAAAACCCTAAGATTGACTATACACTTGACCTAGACTTGTGATAGTGATTTTTGACCATTTTTAGAGGGTTTTGAGGCATTTTTGGACATTACAAACATTTTCATACTGCAAGGGTCTCAATTTAGGAAAAAAATTATAGGTTTTATGAGTTCTCAAATAGGTTATTGGTAAAAAATTTGTAGGCTATTTCAAACTTGCATATCTAGGTGTTTTTCTGATTTGGTAGAGTTTTTCACCCCTATAAACACTTTTGTGGGTTTTTACCATTTAACAGACATTTGACCCCATGTTACATGTTTGTTGGGTTCTAAACCCATATTTACACATCCATTATGTTCTAACCCTCTATCTTCACACCTTATAAGTTTCAAACCCCTTGATCACACCTCCATTGGGTCATGCCAAATTGTTTGCACTACCATCAGGTTTTGGACCCCCTATTTGTACTAGCATTAAGTTTCATTGACCATGCTAACACCTCCATTAGGTTCTACCAACCATGTCAGCACTTTCATTGGGTTTCACCAACCATGTCAACACATCCATCAAATTCCATTGACCATGGTAGCTACCTATTTTTCACATATTATACTCTCTTGGATGCATTATTGATACAGTCTGATGTCCTGTTAGTTATTTCATACTTATGCACATATTGCTCAAGATGCATTATCAGCTATGCCTAACATATATACAAGTGTGTTTGTATTTAAAACTTTAGGGGAGTTCACTCTGATAATTTTAATGGGGTGTTGTGTGGTGTTGTGCATTCTTTGGCTTCTCTTCTACATATTCTCATTTTCTATATTGTCATGATTCTTCCACTTACTACTCGTTTAGATGCATTCTCAGTTGTGCTCAATGTCCTCTTCATGAGCATGCTTTATTATTATAATTAGGGAGTCATTGTAGTTGTTTTATGTAATTGTGCACTTCTTTGGTATCTTCTCTCAGTCATGTTGACTTCACTTGAGAGACACTTGTGGGTAAATTTGATTCTACACTAGTGATTATTCTTGGTAATATTAAAAATGCTTCTTGGCATGCTTACATGGAATAATTATTCACTAAAAATGGAATAATTGTATTCCATTTTTATATGGATATATTCCTTTTCCCATTAATCATGAGAAGTACATGAAGTGTGCCAACACTTGTGACAAGGTTCATGGTACCTTGATGCTACATGTTTCATGTAATTTACATCACCATGTGAATCTAGTTATGTGCCCCAAAACTATTTGGAGCATATTTTAGTCTCTTTTCATATATCCTACTAAGATTTATATCACTCTTCCTCCTCTACTTCATGTTGTCTCTTTAGAGACTATTTTACTCTCTCCTCTTCCTCCTATTTCTTGTGATAAAAAAATGAATGTCTATATGTATCTCAAAATCAATGTATATACATCACAATATACATATACATCACCAAAAATACAAAATATAGATCTAAAATCACAATATGAGATGTGGCTCTAGTCATCTCCAAGAGAAGTCTACTCAAAACTCTATCTTGTGTTTGGTGATAGTGGTGGTTGTTGTGGTGGCCCCATAACTCTATGTTGTAGGGGAGCTTATAATATTAACCTAGAGGTGTGGTTTGACCCATGACTCTAATTATGCTCTCTAAAAATCAAATACCTAATCCCTTCTATCACTACTATCTCATAGAGGCTCCTATAATACCTATCCTCATCCTTCACTTGAGCCATATCTACTAATAATCTAAATAACCCCTTATCAATAATCAATTGTCTCAATGTGTCCCACTCTTCATGAATCCTATGAACATATACTTAATATTATTAGGAATCTCCACTAGCCATGTCTATCTCACTAATGGTTGTGACCAAGTCTGTATCTCTTAGGGTGAGTTATCCATGTAAGGTTATCATCTTGGTAACCTACCCTCTCAAAGTAACAATATTTGTGTCTTGTTCAATAACTAGGCCTTGAATCCAAGTGGTCTCATCATGATTTATTGATAGGAGCCTTCATAATTCTACTACATCCCCTTATGGTCTATATATCTCAATGAATCTAGCTATAGTTTCTCTCTCCAGCTTGTCTATGGTGACTTGCATCTCATCTTACACCCTTGGCTAAGATGGCCTTGCCTAACCTAATTCCTATATTAACCCACCTATGATAGAAAGGGTCACTTGAGTATCATTCCCACTAGTATCTTCCTCCTCTACATCTATACTAGGGCCCTATCCCATATCAACATCCTACTTAGAGGATCTCCCACTATTGTTATTAATACCTGCTATTGCTACTACTTCTCTCACTATCACTGCTAGTGCCCTTTAAACCCAAATATATAACCATAGGCACAACATATTGTAATGACATCTAAATTAATAGAACCTACTATGAAGACACTTATTTTAAGTGTACCTACTGTAATGATACATGTAATAGAATATCCATTAAAACTAGCCTCACTCGTGACCTTATACTTGTTGAGGTGATGGCCTTGCCTATCTATGTTGTATCTGTAGTGGACTTGACTACTCACTACTTAGAGGAATCTATTTTTTAATTCACATAGGTCTAAATTGTGTTTACCATGAAACACAATCCCTAGTGACTCTTGAATCAACCACCCCTCCCTCATAATCCCAAGCCACTGGTTGTAATGTCAAAATTTTGACCCCTATTGTCACTCTTAAAATAGAGGGGCCACACTCATTAATATCCTATGTGATATATGGAATAGTGAGGCCCATCAGACACATCCTAATACCTCCTAAATTATCTTTGTATGTAGTTAGGTCTATAATAATCAATTGTAAAGTTATGAAACCCTATAATATATCATAGGGTCATCATGTATCAGATCATCACTAGATCCTCTAGCCATCCAAAATGAATGTGCATATATGGAATCTATATGAAGTTTCCATCCTCTATCTCATTGATGGCCAATCTATATTATTATATATATCTTATATGACCCCATCATCCCCATCTTATCACATACCACCCATATACCAGTAGCTCCTCAGGTTGTCGTTATCATTGATTTCCCATTGGCTGCTCTATGGAAATGTGCTCCCAAGTTTAGATCTAAATTACTGTGAAAGGTCCAATAATATTCCCTCATCTATATGCCATCATATGCAAATCTCTATAAAGCTATACCAATACTACTAGACCTAAGGAAAATCATATGGTAGAGTCATTCATGTCTCAAATCATTCTAATTAGGCCAATGTGAAAATAATGGCCACCATTGTTAGGCATATATGCCACCAATAATGGACATCAAAATTATGACCTCTCAGTTAGTTAACAATTATGTTCCACTTTTTGGGAAGAAAATATCCTCCAGTGAATCGATATCCACCACTCTATTAACTATGGCACCATCTGTGACACCAATTAGGTCTTCTAGTTCAATCAACCACCATTACTACATCTAATGACTTATTTGCCCTTGGATATGAATTTGAATTATATGCCCTACATCCTCTAACATCATAGTATAATCTCTCATAGGTCGGTGGAATGTGATAGTATTTGATTGTTAGGGCTTGGATAATATTAATAAAATTGCCCTATCTACCTAGATTAGGGGCCCCTACATGAAATATCTCAATCTAACTACATATATAAAGGTTAACAACTCCTTTTTCCATATCCCAAACCTTCGTAGGATGCATGAATGCTATTTATGTTAAATCAACATAAAAACCTGCTCCTACCAATCATAAACAAGTTAGTACACTGTGTCAAAGAACACTCTAGCTAAACTAGTAGATAAAAACCTATTATCACATGAAAATCATTCTAATTATCTAAACTAGATCTTCATTACTCAGATTTAGGCCAATTACTTCTTCTAATTTTAGTCAGTTTTGTCACTTGGACATTTTATTCTAGTCATGGTTATCTCACCATTTTTCATGGCATTATCACCATTTAACAGGGTGATCTCACTATTCCATAAAGCAATATCAGCATGTTCATACCTCAGACCATTTAACAATATCATTCTTTAACAATGTAATTTCATCATTTTCATTGGTGATTTTATTGTTTCCTCAGGCATTCTCACCATTTCTTAACCTTTTGCCCATTTTGGTGTTTTCACTATTTGTTAGGGCGATATTGCTACTTAACAGGGTGATATTATCATTTTATTTATGTTCTCATCATTTTGGCATTTCTAGCCTCTTTAGTACAATATCATCGAATTTATCACGATATTATCATCTCTATTAATGATATCATCATTTTATTGGTGATAATGTAGATTGTGAGTGTGATATCACCATTTCAAAATTAAAAATATTACTTGATTTCATACTTTCAGGGCATAATGAATGCATTAAATTCCAAATTTTACAATAAATAAATGTACTTATTGATTTTCCTCTCCTTGTTGGTCATTGGTATTTTCGCACTCACTCACCAAGATGCCTCTGGTGTGGGATATGTGTCATTTTATTCGATGTCCCTCATCCAAATCTAGACAAAATTTATTAAGAGGGGAGGGTGAAAATGAGCTATTTTCACTCCACAGGGTTAAATATATAGCTCAAAATTTTGAATTTTTACTCCCCCCTTAGCCTGTCATTGCATTCTTTTTCTTCCTTGGAGGCCTAAATATTGCTCTGGGTCCATTTTTCTTCTCGTTTTATTTTAATTACCCCATTTTTTGGTCTCTTTAGCTGTAGAGTGTCTTATTTCCATCTTTTCTAGGGCTCATTCTTTTAAAAAAACTTTTTCAACCCACCCCTTAAGGGGGCATCTTGGGTGTCCCAAGTTATGTTTGGGGCATCACTGTGAAATCATTTTTAGTAAATTAAACAAGATTCAATAAAATATGAAAACATCATTCTTCAACATTTACCAAATTATTTTAATTAATATTTAATTCTTTGAAAATTCAATGCTTTTTTAATGTCTCACAACACCCTTTCAAACAATGGCAAAATGTAGACACTTAATTTTTCACACTTTCATGTCAAAATCGTGATAATAATTAATTTCTTGTAACAACACAAAAATCATTGCAACACCAAAATTTGATCACACACCTAATTTGATACTCTAAAACACATTGGGGAATCCTTATTTGAGGAAACACATTATAACTAACTACCATCTTCATCTTATTCACTCAAAGCCAAATAATTGTTTTTTAAGTGACATTTTCATCTAATTAAATGGAGTAATTATTCAACTCTTAATATTACAAAAAAACTAATCAATATTACTTAACTAATCAAATCAAATCAAATGTATAAGTAAAAAATCCATAGTAATTGGTTAACTTTCTATTTTGTTATGTAAAATTCAATAAATATCAGGATTTGTGATATCACCATGACCTCATTCATAAATCTGGTAAGCACTATCATGAATGTAAGAAATATCAACATACATTCAAAATTTTGGAATCCATGCCTCATTAATGTAACCTATTTCCAAAATATTTATGGTAGTAATCACTCTAAATTGAATTAGATTATAGCCACTCATCTCAATCTTAGTCCAATGGCTATAATTGATATAATCAATTTATAAATAGAGAATGACCCTTCTAGCCATAAAAAGCTTTTTTTGTGTAGACTTATGATGTAAAAATCTTATAAAAAATTAACCATTCCTCACATTTATTAAATAAAACCACACATAAACAAGGGAAGATGTTGTGGGAATGCACTTGCAACATTGTTGAAGACTCCTAGCTCTACAATTCAAGCACAAACAAAATTGAATTGGGCTTAGAATGAATGTCCATGAAGAAGGTATAATCATTTTGATTGTGTTTTATATTTTTTATATTCTTCTATATCTTTCCCAATTTGAGGGATTATGCTTAAGGTGTCTTGTTCGTCAATTTATTATTTCAAATGAACTAGAAATGAACTAACCCTTCTTGTAATCATAATCTACACCACCAATAGAATGTAAAACATACCATAAACTGAAGGATAAGAACACTTAGCTGAGAACTTGAGTCTACACTAATAAGTATTTTGGGCATATTTACAACCATCCATATTGAAGTGGTGGAGTATGTTTTGGGCATAATTGGGTTATTTTACAAATATTTAATTCTTAGAGTATGAGATCTAAAGACCAAGGAAATAATATAAAAAACCCAACAAGGTCATTTTAATATACTTCATTAATTGAATCTTCACATCATGGATATGTTTCATTTATCTTCACACAATGATAAAGTCAACCACATAAACTTGAAAAAAATCAAGAGTTTTTTTGTTTACTTTCTTTGTTGAGAAAAGCTCACCATGCAGAAAAGCTCTCTTTACACTCATATGATGGAATTCCTGTCTTTGCATTATAGTAAAAGAGAGTACAAACCTAATATAATTAATTTTTAAACTAAAAAAAATGTTTAATGGTAATCAATACCTTCAACTTGTGTGAAACTATTTGTAACAAGAAAATCTTTATATCATTCAATCTACCTATTTACTCTATACTTAATATGGTACAACTAATTGAGCCTCACTATTTTTCTTCCTTTCAAGAAAGGAACAAGTTCAAACTTTCAATTTTATTGAAATAATGAAGTTCACATACCTTTTTTTATTTCCATTTAGGATGTCCATGTGTCTCATTATAAGTCTTTCCATCTTGACTTATTGCCGATTGTGCAAAACCAAACTTGACACCACATGGCCTAGGATGCTAGTGTAGAGGATAATATTGTACTTAATAAAAATATCAATTATATAATGTGCAAAAGAATAATATAATATTAGTAAACTAAAACAAATTTTAATGTATAAGTATTTTTATAAATGTTTAACTTCTATTAAATGTAAAAAATAGGGAAGATTGCATGTGTATAATGTTTGATAAGACTTGGAATGCAAGTTCCCATGATTATAAGGCAAAAACACTTCCAATAATATTTTATAGACTGAAGGAGATTTAAATCTGTGTAAAATTCTTGACACTCATGGCATGAAAACACATTACCATGTGGATGCATCTCTACTCTAGTAAGGGTCTGATGGTTACAATATAAACATCATTAGATGAAGTCAGTTATAGAAGGAAGAGATTAAAAAATAGTTCACCTCCTAGTTGAGTGAGGGTTCACTTTTCTATAGTTATGATAGTTGGACTTCCAATTCCATAGTATGGTGATAAGTTATCTTATATGTCATCTACCTAGAGATTACCACATGGAATGATGTGTCACAATAGGAAACTAACACATAGATGTTGAGTGTTGATACCATTGAGCAATGTAGGGGTGATGCACTGTATGTTGCACTACATTATGTTATCATACATAGGAATAATAGGGGTACATAAGTGATACACAATGTCTCAAGGTGATGCATATGGTGCAAAGTTTAAAAGACATCGTGCGGAAATATGCAAGGTGATGTTCTAGTGCAAGAATATGTTGTGATACTTTATGCATGGAAATATATACCCCAAGCTAGGGGCACTCAAGGTTATTGTGAAGAGTTTCCAAACCCACATGTCTAGGCATAAATCATTTTCCTTTTATTGAGGATAAATGGTTCAAATTCCATATTTGGTAAGTTTTGGGAACTAAATTAATGTTATTTTATGTTGTAACATTTAGCCTAATCAATGTATTTTCATACCTTTCACATTTTAGAAAAAATTATGTGTGCCTTTGTAGGTACACATTATTATCACTTCAATGATCTGATCCTTCTATTTTATGTGCAAGTGATCATGATCTAAGCTTATAGGATGTTGAGATTCTATTGGCTTAAAAAAAAGTGGGACATATGGCTTAAATAGTTCCACATTAAAGACAAGATTCAAACTCAGTTAATGTGGCAAGTCAAGAAAAAAATCATCATCTCTAGTTACACACAATATGGTGTATGAACCATAACACAAAGGCTTATCTTCTAGTGTGGAACATTGAAGCATACTTTTTTAATATCCAACCAAACCTTATCATCCACCTTGAACTCATGAGGTGTGTGGTGTGCATCACATCACTATTTTTATTTTAGTTTTATGTGTGATAGTATTTACTAAACCTGGGAATGAGCACCCTAATGTGTTATAGAAACTAATACATTTTTTCCACATATTTTTATTGTGTATAATGTAGAAACTCAATTCTCATCACTTTCATGTTGAATTTGAAATCAAATTGACTTTTTGCAACAACACATAAATCAATTTAAAAATCACTAAAACACCCGAATTTCCTAGCACACTTGACATGCATATTCTAAAACACATTGAGACATCCCTGATTGTGGTAATATACCATATCCAATAATCACCTTCACTTAATTCATCTTGAGTCAAATAAAAATTGTGAAAGAGACATTCTGGATTAATTAGGTTGAATAATTATTTGAGTTAAAAAATTTACATCACTTTGCATTAAGATATTTAAACTATATTAATTAACTTGATGTTCCTCTAATGGAAAATTCCATAGCTTTTTGGAATTTCCTATTTTCTTAATTCATTAATTGAATTATTCATCAACTCATATGGAAAGTGGAATCAAATCTCTGAATCATGAAATCATCATGACATCACACAAAAAGTTATCAAGCATTAACATAAATGCATGAAATATTATAAAAGTAAACCCATGCCTAATAAACATAGACCCAAACCCAAAATGTTAATGACATTTATTATTTAAATTTGATTAAATTATGGCCATACATCTTGATCTTGATTGGACAGTCAAAATAAATATGAAAATTCTATAAATACAAGGCCCATTTGACATTATAATTAATATTTTGAGTGTAAAATTTTATGCATAAATCTAGTAAGAGATTCAACAACTCTTCACATTGATTGATCAAACCACCTGCAAACAAGGGGAGATGTTGTCAAAATTAACAAGTGACATTGATAAAGACTCCTAGATCTATAATTGGGCACAAATATGTATCTATGTCAACATATAAGGTAATATCCAAATGGAAGGTAAATTTGTCTTTGGTTTTATTTCTATTTGATAGTTTTAGCCTCTAGTCTTGCTCAACCCAAGGGATCATGCTTGAGATGTTATGTTTGTCAATTGTTTCTAAGTTTGATTTGGTATACTAACATGAAATAACCTCTCTTGTAATCTTGATATACATATGGCATGCTTAGTGGTGGCCAAAATGCCATGAATCCATCATTGGAAGTCATCTAGGACTTTAAATAAAAAAAATTGGAGCATTTTCAAGCTAAAACTCTTCAATATTTATTTAAAATTTGTTCAAACCATGAGACTTAATCTGGTGTAGGTTCTCTCTATGCAACCACAAGTTCATTCTCTATAAGCATTGATTTGTAACTAGTAATCATGGCATAGTTATAACCACTAACTTGACTTTAGCCACTATTTATCCCTTTTATAATATTACATTTTTGGAATTGTGGGTTTGCTTTTAGAAACCACAAATTTGTTCTCTATAAGCATGATTTTATTTTCTATGTAACATTTTTTTGTAAGTTTATGATATCACATTTATAGAGTGTGAATTTATTCTAGATCCATGATATTATAAATTGTAAGCGTGTTTTGGGTATGTTATTTATGTTGTTTTGCAGGTTAATAATATCATGGCTATCGACTCATGAGTTCATTTGTCCAACTGAAAGTTTGTGGCCTTTTTATAAAATGTTTCATTCTCTCTAACTTTTATTTTACATTTTTGCAAACTTGCATATCTCGAGCCATGAATTTTTATTCTCATTCATGGATTTGTCTCTTTTAACTATGATTTCATACTTATTTATTTTCCCTGTTGGTTTTTAAACTTGAGCCTGCAGAATTGCTAGTTTGTTATAATACCCACATCTTCATTCTAGCTAAGCTTTATTTTATCTTCTTTGGTTGACTATGTGTAGGTTTTCAAATTTGTACCTGTGTGTTTCAAACCCATAGTTGTATACTTCAATGCCATGACTGTTGAAATATGAGTTCATTCTAGGGAGCTAAAAACTTTAACTTTCAACATCTTTTTTGCAAGCCAAAGACCGAAATCAAACTTATAACTATTTTTATAGGTTTCACTAGTTAGAGAAGTGGATTTATTTCCAAACAAAGCATGTTCTTAGCTTACATTAAAAAGGAACTAACACTTTGATTTAATGCTTTTAAGACATTTAATTTCTCTCATTTGCTTATGTATTTTATTGCTTGCTTGTGTAATATTTTTGTGCATATGCTCTCCCTTTGTCCCCTTTGGGGACTCTAGGTGACCAAAAATAACATATATTACTTATTGTTTTATTTGAAAGAGTGTTGGAGTATTCTCTTCTCTTACCCAATTATGGGGTCCTAAGAATCAAAAACAACACTTTTTCTCTTTTATTTCGATCGAGGGGGTGAATTTCATCTCCTTCTTACGAGTCCATAGAGCACAGTGATTTGGATGTCATTCCCTAATGTATGTACTAACCTTGTACATTCAATATTTTATATAAATATATGTTATTATTAGTCACTATTAGTTGAATGATTGCATGTTTTAAGTGTATCCGTGAAGTAGTGAGGCTTTCATTCTCCACTACAAACCTTAGACTCCACCCCTTAGAGCCTGATTCTTAGGTAGCACTTCACCAAAACCTTTATGACTGAAGTGAGCATGAAGGGACTTGAACCTATCATACTGCCCATTATATATTTCTCCTATGATGAATTTTGAGCCCCATGTATCATAAGGAATATCGAAGACCATCTAGATATCCTTGTAAAACTTTAGCTTAATACCATCAATCATAAATGATTTTGTAGTGTGAGGGAAACCAACCTCCCCCAAGATTTCACAATGTATCACTTGAATTGAGGGTTGAGTGAAATCAATTTGTCATCATGTTGTAAAAAAGTTGGTATTTTGATCATGGGTCTGGTCAAGTATTTACCTAGTTGTCTAGGTTGGATTAGGCTTGTTAAAGGGGGGCATAGGACCTAACTATTCCTATGGTGCTCAAAATTTATCACTCAACTATGTTGACATCAATATATATAAGGCACAAGCCTTATATTCTCACCTAAAGTGCAACAGAGAAAAGACTAGGGTTTGTGTTGGACTAGTTGTGCCATGGTGCAACTCTATTCTTCAAGGGCTTGGGTTAGTATGACGATGGTTGGACATTCATGGGTACAAGCCTTGGGTTACATGGGCTTAATGGCATTCAAGAACATGAGGGGTAATCAGGTATCTGGTTTAAGAACTTTGACATAGACTTATGCTTAAGCATGGGTATCAATTTGGGGTACAGGTTATTAACCATACTTAATGCATTTCATATATTAGCATGAGGTTCATCATTAGTTATAGGCCCACCATGAATGAACCAGGTTAGAAGCTCATGAGAGCTTAATATACATTCGACAGAATAAAGTATGCAATTCGATAAACATTCACAAAATGTTATTATTAATAGAGTTCAATAATAATACATGTGTAGTCAATATAAATTAAACAAAAGCTCAACGTAAACTGCTAAAGGCCCAAGCTCACAAGTGAGCTTGGGAATTACAATAAGAAGCATCAAACAACATCCTAAATTGATTTCTAAAGCCTAATGACAATTATCTAGCAACAATTCACTAGAGATTTGCTACTCTAGTTCGTCTCTCCTTTCCAACTGAACTTGGATTCATTTTATAGGGCTTTAGAGCATCCTAGGATCATGGGGAATGGAGCACACAATCACTAAGCTAGTACTGAAAGTACACATCCTACTTTTTCCACTATGTTTTGTCTTTAACGTGTAGTTACTATCATGTGCATATGCTTCCTAATGTTTCTTGATTTAAAAGGAGCTACTTGTATTTAATGGCCCATCACTATCCCATGTGACCACTTCCCAATGTCAATTGATTCAAATAGAGTAGTTAGCCGCTAACTAACTAGCACTGCTAGAAGACAAAACAACAATCATTCTACATGATTACCTCATGCCTAGGTGTTCACTAAATTGGCACATATCCACTACTTAGCTTGAAAATGGGTGCAACATTACCCCATGCAAAAACATTAGTTCGCCCTCAAATTATCCTTCCAGTGCCTTAGCTGTGTAAAATTTGAGCGTGCTCTACTATAGTTTTGCCTTGAAGTCTTCAAATCCATGGATTGTAAGCTTCATTTCTTTAATGGCACCATCAATCTCCATAGTGGTAGCTTTGAGTGTGATCACATTAGTGTTTGGTTTTTTTTGGAAGTCCTCTAGCCTTTCCTCTACTTTCTGGACCTCACCATTTAGGATGGCTCCTTGCTCGCTCACCTTTATCTAAAATACATGAAAGAGTTCTTCCAGGTCTTGATCCTAGGTCTTTAGTTGGGTGTTCAAAGTGTTTACCTATTCCATAATCTTCATCTACTCGGCCTTGCTTATAGTTAATGCTTACTTCATCAATGCATCTTTCTCCCTTTTCACCTTTTGGATGCACACATTGATAATAGACACTTGGGTGGAGAAGTTGAAAAATATAACATCAACATCATCTATGTGATCTTCCAATCTTGCAAAGAGGTCTTCTACCTCATCAAGCTTTTTATTGATCTCTTCTTGATGGCTTTATAAGGGTCTTCTTCCTCTTTTATCACTAGCTTCATCCTAAGGAACATCTATTCTACCAGCGTGCACACCTTATCAACTTCTAAAATTTTGGAAGTGCCAATACCATCCAAAAGGGATGGTTCTACTTCTTCAACATGCTCAACCAACTACTTGAGCTTGAGCTTTATGTCATTAATTCCTTCCTCTACCTTCAATTCTATATTTTTCCATTTTATGGCATGAAGATCATTAATAATGTTATTGCATGCTACCTTGGAGGCCATTTTAAGGAGGGCTTTAGCCAACCTTACTGGATTCATATCCTAGGAGTTGACAAGTTGGTAGTCATACCCCTCTATTTTTTAGTGCTTTGGATCACTTTCATTGGCACCTTAAAGTGAGGCTCATCCACGTAGCAATCAAGTGAAAAGGACACTTGCCAACATGTAAAAATACTCATCTTAGGTGTACCCCCTCTATGCCTTTTCCCTATAGCTTGGCTCAAATTCATCTTTTTCAATGTCCAGTTCCATCTACTCTTGATCCTCTCTGCTAGTGTTGTTGCCTTCTTTAGTGACTCCTTATTCTCTTTCCTATATGGGTTCTTTTTCTTTAGACTTTTCCCCTTCATCCACTTCTTCTTCTTGGTGAGAACCTCCTTAGGTTCCTTCTCAGCACTAGCCTTCTTTGTTTATTCCTTTAAGGTACCAACATCACCTTCTTTGTCTCTAGGTGCCCCTTTAGTACTAGGGCATGCCTGTTCTGTAGCTTCCTCTGTTAGGTTGGTGTGGGAGCTAGGTGCCTCTACTATTTTATCTTTTATGGGTTTCATGCTTGTGGCAACCCTCTTATCTTCTTTTTCTTTCTTGGCCTTCTCTTTCTGCGCCTTCTTTATCTCTACCTTCCTCTTCTTTATAACAATGGCAGTTCTTTCCTCCTCAACACTTGTTTCCCTAGCCTCAATCTTGTCAATTTACACTTGGGGTTCATGCCCTTGTCCCTCATTGCCTCTCTTTTTTTATGCAACTCCAACATTGCTTTAATATGATCCTGATCAAGGCCCATGTTCTTATATTTATGCCTCAACTCCTTTTCATCTTATAAAGGCTAAATTTTGGGTTATTTGGTTAGTGTGCTTGATGGTCCTACTTCTCCTAGCATGATAGTAGTGCCACCTTAGAGAGCCTCATGTATTTCCACTACAATGGGCTCTTTGTTTTTCCTACTGCGTTACAGTTTTCAACCTCAACTTTCTTAATCCCTTCCTCCATTATGCCAACCTTCCTCATTTCTTATTTTCTCTTTAGTATCTCCCATGACTTCTGAATGTCTACATTATTAAGGCCAAGATTCCTCCATGCTTGTTCCTACCTTGCCTCTTCTATTTTGGGGTGGTGGGGGAGTTTCCTCACTAGATGAAGAGTCATCTTGTTTGAGCACAATGTACATGCCCTTCCCCAACTCTACCTCCTTTTCCATCTCTTCTTGCACCTCTGTGCCTACTAGGGTTATGGTGGCCATCACCAATGGGAACTATAGCTTCTTTTACTTCTCCTTTGAGATAGGAGAAATCTTTGGCATGAACTTCATGTGTTTATTTTTAGGGGTTAATAGAAAGGCTTCATCACCTAAGGTGATTTTAAACTTGATGCACTCCTTAATCTCCTCAAGTGTCTCCCCCTTTTTCTTCTTGGGAAACTTCTTATTTTTAGTTGGTGCTAGTGTTCCTTCATTGTCGATCCTGATGGGGGGGTCATTAGTCTGCTCAACCCTGGGGCCCTTCCTCCTTGGCTTCATGTCATGGTATAACCTATGAATGTGCCCAAGTATGGTTACTTCTTGAAAAGGGTGGATGTCAGTACGATCCAAATCATCTTCTTCATCCCTTATCATTTTTATATCTGGGCATATGAACTAGCACTGCAACCTATTATTTTTCATGTCTATCTCCCTTACTAGGATATCCAACTATTGCATGATGGGGATCCTTCTAAGTGCATGCCTAAAATACTTGCCTGAGAAGGTGATGGGAGCTTTAACCAGCCTAACATGTTACCATCAGTGAGCAATAAGCACACTATGTAGAAGTGTTGCATAATGGTAAAGATCACCATTCCATACATGTTCTTAGGGATCTCCTATGGGATGCACCACTCCAACCTGAATGCCTCTATATACTTCTCATACCACCCTAACACTAAAGATTTATACTTTATGCTGAAGGAATTGGGGTAAATGAAATCCTTGTACTTCTGAGTTAGGGAGTCATTATGCTCTGGGAAAGTCCAGAGATTATCCTCATTCCCATATGGTACTCCAATTTCCTCTATGACTATCAGAATTAGAATGGACCCTCACCTAAAGGTCCCCTTTGTTGTGTGGCATTCCATTGCATTCTTTAAAAACTCCTCAGCAATAAATTTTTTAATATTAAACTTTATGCCTTGTGCCATATGGTAGGTGATGCAAAGGTAAGTTTTTGTTATGTCAGTCTATCAACCATTGGGGAAAAGTTTTGAGATTATGAAGCACATTTCCACCCTCATATTAGGGTCTTTACATTCTTTAATGAGAAATATGAAGCCTCATTTGTATTAATTCAGGAGCTTTGCAATGTGCTCCACCTCTTCATTATCACTCATCATCACATGAATATCTATTATAGTGTCTGAAAGCCCAATTATCCTTGCTATGAGGTGCATCAAGATCCTTATGCTCCTCCCTAAAAATAATATGTGGTCTCCATGGACTCACAAAAGAAGGAATTGAACAAGTTACTCTATCTTCCAAAGCATAGTAACTCATAAAGCTAAGTTGTAATAGAGGTCATCAACCTGTCTTGGATTGAGACATCAAACAATGTTGTGCCCTACTTCATCTTATTCATTATATCGGCCATCCAATTTGATGATAGATATTTAACATGCCTAGAGGTATGATGGTTGTAATCCTTCAGTTGATAGGTGTGTGTAAAAGAATGCCAATTTTCCCCTACTAAGACTTCTTGGGGAAATTGCATCACCTAGTAGGACAAATTCATTAGCACCTCAGTGTTGAATTGCTCATTGTTGACTCCTACTTATGATGTTGTTATTTTTGTAGAGGTTACTTATACTAATATGAATTCTTGTTTTAGATCTTGTTGCTATAGACCAAATCCTTTCCAATTCTAACCCATCCTAAATCTACTAGTATTGAAGCATGGTATGTTAGGTTTGCCAAAACCTTAAATTATTTGTGGTGATTCATAGTCAAGAGATCTACAACTGTACCTTTAGCTTCAATTTTCATGGGCTATTAATGGTATCCTTAGTAGCAACTCACATTTCTATGGACCGGTTCCTACAAAAATCTCTTCCCACACCTCTCTACACTAATCTCAATGTGAGTGTAATTTCTTTTGCTTCACAATCATTCACTTTAGGTGCCTGAGGGTGTTCAAATTCTTGCTCTAGTAGGGTTTTTGTGCTTTGTCTCTCTTTTTTATTAGTTTTATTTGGTTTGATTGACATCTCAAGTTCACACAAAGTTTGTAATCGAAACCAATCTGTTGCTTGATGTTTTATACCCTAATTTCATCTACCATATTTAATGCAAGTGTGATAATGGTGTGGTCACATCTAGATTAATTGAACTCCACAAAATTATATAACATATATGAAAGTCCTCTCCACCAATTAATTTAATGTGGATCTTTGTGCCTTCACCTTCACCTCATTCAATGTTCCTAATGGTATTTCAGTGAAGTGACTTGTGGTTCAAATGGTCACTTATCACTAAAATATGGGTGGATTCGAGCTATCTTAGACAATTCTCCTTATAAATTTTGTTCTCTTGGCATGAAGTTCACGTTCAATATGGTAACTTGGGTACATCACCTCACATGTGTGTGATTCGATCTCCTTGATTCCATCTTCTTTTCTTACTATGCTTCTATTTCAAGCATGCTTATCTATCTCGGTCAATTTTTTTGCTTCATCTTGCCTTGGCTTGTCCTACTCCATATAAATCCCTTACGCTAACCCTTCAGCACTTGATTATTCTCTTATAATTCTCTTATGCATGATCATTATGTGCATCTTCACTTTCTTTCTTGTGCATGATCATGTGCATCTTTACTCCCTCTTGTGTGACTCTCTCGATTCAAAATTTCTTTAATTTTAATGGGATCCATGTACCTATAACTTAGGTGTCAAACATAGGTGCTTAAAATACATCCTCTCTCAAATCACCTAATTGGAGTTATGCTTGGAAGCATCGAACTAGTTATTTTATGAGCCTAAATATGCTTTGTTATTTAAATCTTGTGCATGAAGATCTGGTGCACCTTGCATCAAACCCTGAAAAACTTAATGCACCCATTACTTAGGTGTCTATCCTCATACACTTAGAGAATGTAAGTGCTTGACTCATCTGGCTAGAATTATGTGTGAAGTGTCTATAGATTTTCCCAATGACCTCAAGGATCCACTTTTTCACTCTTTATACCACTGCCCAATGAATGAAACAAAACAAAACAAAAAGGAACTGTTTGGATTGCCCCAAACATTATTTTTGTCATCTCAACTCAAATCAACTAGTAACCATGAACTTGGTGTCCCCATGGCACAAATACCATCCTATTGCCAATATGGCTTCAACCTGTTACCATTGAAATGCCTAGGGAACATTTTTTCAGTCAACATGTGTAACTTGCATGTGCCTATCTCCAATATGTGGTGGATGATATAGGGGTCCATCCACCTTATATGTAGTTTGCTTGGGTGTTTTAAATACTTGGATTCATAGAGAAAAATGAATTCTCCTTCTACTAGCACCTTGTTCTTTATATGCTTGTCACGCTAGAGCTTCTAGCACACCTTTTCTATCTATTGGCTCCACTTTGCTTAGATGTACATCTCATCTAAGTGTTCCAAGTCCTTCACCCTTGTGTTGAGTGACTCTTGGTCATCTAACCAACTAATGCATGTAATGCGCAATGATGGTACCAAGAACTTCATTGGTAGGATCACCTTAGGACCAAACACTAGTTAAAATGGTGTAGCCTTTTTCAAGCACTTATAGGTTATGCAATATACCCATAGTACTGCTGACACATGATCATCCCAATCCTTATGACCAATGTTGCATATATTTATGATTTATGTTCTTAGTATTTTTTTAAATGCCTCAGCTATGCCATTTATTTATGGATGATAAGGGGTCATTTTATGGTGCACCACCATATACTCAGTCAATAGGATGCACATCATTTCATTGATAAAATGAATGCCCTTATCACTAATCAAACTAAGTGGGCACATATAATGGCTTATTATATTTTCCCAGATGAAGCATGTGGTTATGGTGGCTATGCAATCTTTTATCGATGTGGCCTTGACCTATTTGGTGAAATAATTTATGGTTTCCAGGATATACCTTACACCTATGCATCATGCTATGAGAGTTATCAACCCAAAAAAATTAATGGATCATTTATCAAATGGTATATGGGAAAGAATGGGGATGAAGGGCATCTTATCTTGAAGGTTAGGCTTCCCTATGCATTGGCATATATCACATGACTTGGTGTAGTTATTTACATCTTAAAACAAGCTTAGCCACCATAAGCCTAATTGCAACACTTTTCATGCCATTGCATCACAAATACAATGTCCTCCCGCTATGCCTTCATACACCTCTTAAAATATGGAGTCTCTTTCATGCTTCAAGACACATCGACATAGCACTTCATCTCTACCTAGCTTATACATTTCTCCACTAATGAGCTGAAAGGGGGCAGTATTAATTACTAGCTATTTCTTCTCTTAATTTATCATAGTTTGGGTGTAACTCTAGATGTTAGAAAGGTGATGATCTTTGCCAAATTTTCAGGGATTCACTAGACTCTTTTTAGTTGCACGTCTGGCTTGCCATCCTCGATAGGCACTGCTATATCACCAGAATTGATGTGAGATAAATGGTTTGGCCCCAAGTTCTACTTCCTAAGCTTTAAAAAAATAGAGAACTGGAACTCCTAGAATATATCTATCCATCTTTATATGTACCTATGTAAAATAGGCTTGTTCACAAGGTAGTTGAGCAAATCATGATCAATGAAAAAGACAAATGGGGTTGCCAACAAATATTGTCTAAATTTTTTCAAGGCATAGACCATGGCAAGAACCTTGCACTCTGTCATTATGTAATTATGCTCTACTGAGGTCAAATTTATGTTGGCAAAGGAGATGGGATTATCCATTTTGCCTTTTCCAAGCTATGCCAATCATAGAGCCAGAAGCATCAACATGGACATGAAAAGGTGTTGTCTAGATAGGGAACTGTATGATAAGCACATTATCTAATCTAAGATTTAGGGTCTCAAAGGCATCCTTTTGTGCTTTACCCCAGTAGAATGGTCCATCTTTGTGCAAAAGATCTTCTAGCGATGTTGCAATCTTCATATAACTCCTTATAATTTTTTTGTAATACCCATAGTGGCCAAGGAAGGTGCAAACATCTTTCTATGTGGAAGGAGTTTGGAGCTAAATGATGATGGTGATCTTCACTAGATCGATGAGAAAACCATCCTTACAGATAATTTTCCTGAGTAGGGTTCCAAATGGTGTTGCAAAGATGCACTTTTTCAGGTTTAGGGATATCTAACGTTATCTATACTTCTCAAACATTAGGCATAGGTTGTCACAATGGTCCTTGACAAGGCCATACACCATCCAATCATCTAGGTAAACTTGGAAGAAACTATGGATGGAATATTTGAACACAATGATCACCACTCTAGAGAACATGATTGGTGTATTCTTGAGTCTAAAGGGCATCACATTATAATAAAAATAACCCCATTCATTCACAAAGGTTATTTTGGGCTTGCCCTCTTCTTCAATCTAGACTTGGTGTTAGCCAAATAACCCATTAGTGAAGGTGGAGATTTCATGACCTACAACACCTTCTAAGACTTCATCGATGAACAGAGTTGGGAAGGGGTCATTAACACAAGCAACATTCAACATTTTATAATCGATGCAAATGTGAATGTGCCCATCATTATTTATGTTTATTACTATTGGGCTCACCCATTCAGACTCTTACATAGGGTAAATGACCCCTATGGCTAGCATTACATCGATCTCTATTTTGACCTTGGCATGGAGGTTGGGATTCATCCTATAGGGGAACTTTTTTACTAGTCTTGCACCATCGATTAACTTTATGTTCATATTCCCAAGGCATGCATGTGTGACCTTCCTATCCTGATAAGTCCTAAGGAACAAGTCTTGAAATTCCTTCAAGAGTTCTATGATGCACGCCATCTCTATGTTAGACCAATAGATGCCTAGAGTAGCCATCTTTGGCTCTCCCTCTACACTGATATCCACTTTGATAGTCTTAAGTGGGGTATGTTATGGCTTATTATTCTCCTAGTGTGAGCCCTTAACTTACCAAGTTCCCTCTATTTTCTCAACATGAAGATGAGTGGCATCTTATTTGCCAAGAGAATTATCATCTACTTGGTGCATGAGTTTCCTTTTAGAGGTTAGCATTTTCCAGTAGCGTTCTTTCCAAATTTCATCATCTTCCTTGCTCAAGTCACTGTTGAAATTTTCCTAAAATAAGGTTGGGAGCACCAACCCTTTTCTTTGAACATGTCTCTCAAATGATTCTCAAGGATGGTGGTGTCTTTGAACACTACCCTTTGAATTACTTGTAATGGCTCAACTAGTTCTACGTTCTATGTGGAAAAGGAGAAGGTGTTGACAAAACTATCCTTAAAGGCCTTCCAATTAGTTATCTCTTGGTGAATTTTGTTGATGATGTACCATGTCTATGCCCATGTATTTAGAGTCCTAAAAAAGGTGTGTACCCATAAGTTCTTTAGGGAAATCACACTATAGTCAGTCCAGTCTTTTCACATAGGCCCACATGCACCACAAGGTCAGATTTTCTAGAGTACATCTAGATATCCAGGTTCTCATTACTCTTCCTAAATCTAGTGCACATGACCACCTTTACCTCTGGCCAATTCATTAAGTTAGACCTTTGTGATGCCCACTAATATGTGCTAGTGCTCCTCAAGGTATACACAAGTATGCCCATGTTATCTCTCTCCTTGGGGATACATGCTTCAAGGTCATAGACATAACTTTCCACTAGGTTGCTCCCTTCAAATTTTGGGAGCACTGCAAGCTTGCCTTTGCTCAATTGAAGTACCCTCTTTCCTTTGTTCTCCTGGTGGGGGACCCATCATTTCAAAGCATGATCAATCTAGACCCAACCAATGTTCATGGGATTTGGTGCCTTTGTTTGCACAAAATGACATTTGTGACCAGTGATCTCATAAATTTCTTCAACCCATTAGTTACAAGTGACATCGATGGTGTCTGAGGTTGACTTCCCATCCTCCCAAGAGAGCACTCCTTGATTAGAAGGGTTGATATTCTTGATGCCTTGTACCATGATGTTAGCCATGAAAAGTACATGGGGATAAAGTCTCAAGGCTAGCCTACCCATCTTCTCCCATGCATTCTTGGTTAGGATATTAACCTTTGTGTTAGTGTTGATCAATACCTTATAGATGGACCATCCATCGATGGTGGCATTTACTAGTAACTTGTGGTCAAACTCTGTGTTTTGAGTATGCCTCACTTGATGTGCCCACTCCATATGTGATGCAATAACTTCATTTATGTGGGGCTTAGTAACTTTACTTAGTTATCTCCTTGCATGCTATAAGAGAAAAAAAATTAGCAAGAGAAGCATCCCATCTATTTGTAGGGGGCACAAGATCTCTATCATCTCCTATACTTTAGCCTCCTCGCTATCTTGATTTTTGCATGAAGCTGTAGCCTATGCTTCTAGATCTCTGGCCAGCTGGAGTTCTCCCTGTAAATTTTGTATTACATTCATGGCTTGTTGCAGGACATTATTTTGACATGTAGGGTTAGGGTAGGGCATAGATTTTAGCTCAGGTCATGTTATTCATTTGGTGCAACTTGGTTCATCATATTCCAGGTGTAGCTCTTGTGTTGGCATAGTTGGTAGTTGAGTGGTGAACCCACTTTGTGTGGTTGCCTACACTTTGATTGGCTCTATGCATGATGGTTATGCATTTGGATCCCATTTCATATCATTAGGCTTGCACCTGATCATCCCTACACCCCTATCGATACCCATTTTTCCATGGGTTAGATTTTTGTACAAGTTAGGAAACTCCTCAACCACATACGGTCCTTAACAATACCTGCACATTGGATGCATTAGGAAGTCATGCTAATAGTGATTAGTCAACCCATACTTATAACATGATCATAGTGGGAATATTCCTCCACTGCATCCACCACCTCACCCTTTGACACTTCTCTAGTTTCCATATCCAGCATTCTATTGGCCATAACCTTCATATCTTTAGTTTGCCTACCCTCTGACTATTGTAGTTTCCTATCATATGCCTCTCTCCATATTATAGTGCATCTCATCAATTGCTCGGTAGTCAGTTGTGTTATGAGTGTAAGCATCACATAACTTGTAATAGATGGTTGTGCAGACCTAACTAGCACATTTCAAGAAAGGGCAATTGTGAATGTCATGCATCTAATGACAAACTTCACAGTTGAGAAACAATGTGCGCACATTCCTTCAAGAGTAGTTATTTTTATTTTGACCATCCGTCTCACACTCTGTGCACCACAACCCACTTTGAGTGTCTTATGATGAGTTAACGGTTAGATTCTATAGTTGGGAGGCCATAAATGCAATTTTCACCTTTATGAAAGGGCTAATGCCTATATCAACACTCCTAACCACCTTGGCCTTGAGTGTAGATTCAAGAATTTCATGAGGGTTTGTGAATGTTTTCATGGATATCATCCTTATGAAAGGCACTAGCAATCCTCCAATGAACCAATGCACATGCTGGGAGGGGTGAATGTCATAAGTGAACTTGTAATAGAGTGTCTTGAATCTAACATCATACAATCACATGCTCTATGATAATCCTTGGTTGATCTCCTTGAGTACAATAATGCTCTGCTACTCAAACTTAGGTATATCAAACTCCTTCAGGAAGGCTCCCTTCAATTTGTCATAATAAACCATAGCCTAGTTAGGATCAAACTTACTATACCAATTATGGATGTGATCAAGTAAGGTTGTCACAAATTGGGTTGCCTTGCGCTTAGATTGGCTTATTCCCTGAGCACACCATTATAACTCACATTTGAGCACATGTTATGTGGCATTCTCCATGCCTCGATACTTTGATAGGCACATGGCCATCTCATAATAGATCTAAGGCTGGGGAGTAGTCGGTGTCTGGGGTGCTTGTCCTCTTAGCACTTGTCCTGACATTGGTCCTCCAAGGCCTCCACCCACTAGGCCAAGCATTGGTCTGATGGTTACTATTTTCACTACATAAGATGACGGAGTTGTACTACCGACTAGTAGTGCAAGGCCACTTCTTATGGGTTGTTGCCCAAGTTGCATAATTGGCATTACCTAAACTGGGGTATTTGCACTCAAGTTCTATGTAGTTGGGATAATGCCTTGAGATCTAGAGGTATCTTTACTTACCTCCTTGTATGAGTTGACTTGTTCAATCAAAAAAATTTGGTCCAAATTTATAAAATGATCAAAGTCTACATCAACAAGGTTAGTTTTCAATCTTCTATTTTCCTTTGGGGAATCTAGTATATGAGCCCATGTCATAGGTTTAAAGGGGGTAGGTGAATATAGTACATATCCAATGGTCAAGTTCTAAATGGATCTCAAGCATTCACCCATCAACTATGGAGCTTGTTGCATAGCTTCAAGGGTTCCTCCCTTTGGGCACAACTACCATTCAAGAGATCCTTCCCCATGCCCTTCTTGCTCACTATGGGTCCTCTCAGCACTTTTAGGTTCCAAATATTCTGTTAGTTTGTGCCTCCTCTTGTTATAAGCTTGTCTCATGAGCTCTTAGTTGTCAACCTACTCATCCCCTTCCATTATGCCTCACCTACACATCCCCTTCTTCCCTATTGCACTGCTCATACATGAGAGGAATTTAGCCTTCCATCCTCACTATTTTGAAGCTATAATCTACCATCAACTTCTTGAGTTCGGTGTTGAGTTATTGCACAAATGTGTCTCAAGGATCGTGCAAGAAATGATACTCTACTTCTTCAAGGTAGGAGTATGTCGATACCATGAACTCAAACATGTAGCTATTCAGTACCCCTTGCCACCATTTATCTCTAGTCCAAGAGTAGTCTAAGTTTTTGAGCCTTTCTAGGTGTTATTTCATCCACTCGAGGTGTTGTCTATAACTTCATCTTCTAGGGGTCACATAAGTAGCCAACAGACGGTACACTTGCTCAAGTAGCTTACAAAATAAAACATCATAGAAGGCATCATACAGGTGGTTTTGGACCCACTTCCTTGGGTTTTTTCCTCTACAAGTTAGATGCCTCAGTGCAAAGTTATCCTCCACTTGTTCCATCCAACACTTGATGTTCTTGTGGGAGAGTCAGAGCATTGTCCTAATGCACCATTATAGCAAAAAAATTCAACAAGTCTTAGCAACAAAACCAAAATGTTGTAAAAAATTTGGTCTTTTGATCATGGGCCTAGTTGTCCAAGTCAGATTAGGTTTGTTCTAGGGGGCATAGGCCTTGACTATTCCTATGGCATTCAACATTTAGCAGTCAACTATGCTGACATCAATATGCATAAGGTGCAATCCTTATGTTCTCACCTAAAACACAGTGGAGAAGGGATCAAGGTCTGTGTTGGCCTAGTTGTGCCATGACACAATTCTATTCTTTAAGGGATTTGGTTAGTGCGATGATGGTTGGGCATTCATGGGTGCAAGCCTTGGGTTTCATGGAATCAATGGCATTTAGGCACTTGAGGGGTAATGAGGTATCTGGTTGAAGAACTTGGACATAGACTTGTGCTTAAGCGTGGGTATTAATGTGGGGTGTAAGGTCTTAACCATACTTAATGCATTTCATATATTGGTGTGGGGTTCATAATTAACTATATGCCCACCATGAATGAACTAGGTTAGAAGCTCACGAGAACTTAATATACATTCGACAAAATAAAGCATGCAATCCAATCAATATTCATAAAATGTCATTCATTAATAGAGTTCAACAATAATACATGTGTAGTCAATATAAATTGAGCAGAAGCTCGACATAAACTACTAAGGGCCCAAGATCATAGGTGAGCTTGGGCGTTACAATAGAGAGCATCAAATAGCATCCCAAATTTGATTTCTAAAGCCTAATGATAATTATCTAGACATAATTCACCAAAGATTTACTACTCTAGTTTGTCTCTCCTTTCCAACTGAACCCAGCTTCCTTTTATAGAACTTCAAAGCATCCTAAGATCATGGGGAGTGGAGTACATCAATTTTTGAGCTGAACTAGAAGTACACATCCTGCCACCTCCACTATGCTTTATTTTTAATGCGTAGTTGTTGGCCCATGTGCCTACTTCCCAATGTTGCTTGATCCAAAAGGATCCACTTGTCTTTAATGGCCTGCCACTATCCCATGCACCCACTTCCCAATGTTGATTGAATCAAATGGAGTTGTTAACCACCAACCAACTGGTGCCACTAGAAGGCAAAACAACAATCATCCTCTATGATTCCTTCATGCCTAGGTGTTCATTGAGTTGGTGTGGATCCACTACTTAGCTCAAAAAGGGGCCCAACACACTACTTTGAGTAAGGTATTTATGTGGACTGTGATTGTGTTGCACATCCATCTTACCATTAAAAATAGGGCTTATCTTGGATATCTATTATTAATTGCTTATTGTTATACCCATATGTTACATTTCACGTACTTTACCCTTCAAATGAATCAATGATACTCTAAGTCTAAATATTTATCATTCAATAAGGCATTATGGTGCCCACATTTTGAATCATCTTTCTCTCATTCTAAAGAATTACACTATCCATTTCGATTTAGAGCTCAATCAACTCTAATTTCAACCAATTTCCAATATCAAGTCAATTCTTATTTTGAATTAAACATGGTTTCATTATGATTTCAAGATCAATTTTAATTTTAATTCAATTTCAATTCCAATTCCAAATTCGAAGGTAAGACAAAGTCAAACGAATTCAAACTTTCAAATTCAAACAAAGTCAATTAAAAAAAAACATGTCGAGTCAAACTTTTCAAATTTTGAAAGTCAATTAAGGTCAACATTTCAATCAAGTTAATTTTCTAAGACAAATTTGAATGAAGGACATGACAACTGGATCATGATCTTGCTCCTATTTATTTCCACCTCTGCATATCTTAGATCTACTTGTGCATTTGTAGATAAGGTAAGTATTATCTATTTTTCGTGTTTATGCAATCAAATAACTGTTTTGAATGTACTTTCTATATTTAACGTAACTCAACAATTTAATTTAGAATATTAATTTATCTGAGTTTTCAATTAATTGGTCTGCTTTAGAATAGTTTTATTCATCCTTGTGTATAAGCTATTCTACCCTTTTAACCTTTCATACATTCTCAATTCAGAGTTAAACACTTTTATAAATAACCAATGGTTCCTGATCAAGTATGTTAGAAAATCAATGGTTATCACCTAGATTCCAAGTTCAATAATGGGACCCACAAAATGATCAACAAATGAAGGTCATTTTTTGTTTGAATAAAGGGACACACACCAATGTAGCCATTTAACATTGTTTCACATATATGCATGCATGCCCAGGGTGCTCCATGTAACTCATTGCACTTGCATGTATTGCCAAGTATCTATAAAACACAAATAAGGGTAAAATTTAGGTATATATATGTAGTTGCAGGGAGTTCTAGGCATCTTCGGGTATTTTCTGGGAGGTACATGTATGCTCTATTTTATATCTAAACCATGGATGCACTCCAAAGGTTGGGCTAATATCCCTCGCAACCCATTGCGAAAATGTCACGATCAACCTTGAAATATATACAGATAATCATTACGCCCCACATTTTGTCATGACACCCCATAATAAATTATGTCGCCACACATATTCATAGGACCCCACATCCATACAAGGTTCCTCATAACCGATATTTAAATTGGGAAACCTCATAATGATAGAAAAAAGTATCATTAATAACCAATAGTCCCTGATCAAGTCTTGTAAAAAATCAATGACTATCACCTCTTCGCAGAGTTAAAAATAGAGCCCAAAAAATAATCGATAAATATACCAAAAAAAATTTAAAATAAAAAACATACAAATATAAGTAGTTAATATTGTTCCATATCCATGAAAATATATCTAACTCAAATTATTTTTTAAGAATTATTTCTCCCCAATTAACTAATTTAAGACAAATTTTGTAATTTTTAAATTTACCAATCAACAAATTTATAAAAACATGTCGGCCAAAATTTGTCATGAAATGTACATAAAGTTAATTAAATTCCCGTGTCAAATTCTCCACTGCTGCTGTCGAGCGACCTCAACCACTTTATGAACATGGATCGTGCGCATCTCGTAAACCATTGAGGTCGTGACACTATATAAATTCAGTGCTGCCTCAACATCGATTCCCACTCGACAAGGGGAGTGCTGCCTTAACTCGATTCCCACTCTGTTTCTCGGAGTTCCCTCTGCTGCCTTAACTCGATTCCCACTCTGTTTCTCGGAGTTCGGAAATAACTAATGGCAGGGCACGGTGATGTTGCACTTGCAGTTGATGTTGTTCAACATGATGGCGACGAAATCCAGTGGTACGTTTGGTTTTTATATAACCAGATTTGGTTGTTAAAGGGAGTCATTTCAGGTCACGTAGAGGGAATCCGTGATCTGTTCAACTTTTATGTAGCGATTCATGGACCAATCATCGCTGCAATATTTACCGTGCAAACAGTCAACACGGAAATGCACTGTGCGACGTGGTGGACTCTACCTATTCTACTGGCTATTGCCTCTGGCGGAATAATTGCGGCAATCGCTCTGAAGATCTTCCTCCAGTTTACTGCGTCAGTTAAAGCGCAACGTCTAGCCCATCAGCTTGACACTGTTCTCCACGGCATTCAAAGTGCGCCGCTGATGAGGAGGAACCCCAATCTATTCTTCCGTTTGCAGAGCATGCGTATCGAAGTAAATCTCAACGGCGGACTGTCTCTGCGATTGTGGTGCGCTCAAATGGCCGCGATTCTGGTAATTTTAACGGCCTTCTCGCTTGTTATTTTGGTCTCCTGCAAACGTCTCCCCTGTTGAAAGGCCTTCCCTTTACTTCTTGAAGATTTACTTAGGGTTTCTTGTTTACCCCTGTACTGTGTCCTCGTAAAAGTTTAAGACTGTTAAGAAGTTTCACATGTTTTCAGATAGTTTTGGGTAATTGGGTGCCCATTGAAGAGTTTAGAATTGTTGTAAACAGGGGCTTTTATGGGCAAATTTTATTTTATCTACCCTTTTATTAGAGATAATAGATATGTGTATCTATTACATGTAATTATTCAGACTTCCTGTTTTTGTGGGGTGGATCCTGCCTCCTATCTGTGTTCATGGACAAATTGTGCTTCAGTATGGAAAGAAATTCAAGATGTGTTTCCCCATATAGACACCCATGTTAGAGCACCATAACAGTATGCTCTCAACTCACTCGTTGTTAGAACATATATGTATTGTGGAGGCTATTTATACCAGTTGATATCATTTCTTAGCTATCGAAAGATGATGTAGAAATAGTTATCAATTGCACATGTTAGATTCAGGACAAGAAATTACACATTGGAATTTAGAGATACCAATATCGCTGCAATAAATCAATGTTTATATCGAAAAAAGTAAACTAATCATACAAAATAGTGACAAAATCCAATCCTCCATAACAGGAGTATGTACATTACCATCTATATTTGTTGGCCATTCTCTAAACTCTTTGGTTATTGCAACTCAATGTCTAACTAATTGATCACACATGGTTACTAACCGATCTAAACTAGGCCTAAATTATATACAAGATGCCTAAGTAACTGATCACACATGGATATTGACCAATCTAAACTAACACTAAATTATTTGTATAATATGTGGATCATCCATTATTGCAGGTAAACATTACATAAAATAGCCTAAATCTAACAAGAAGCATTTCACTTATTTCAACCTTTTGCGTTATATCTTGCTTAAGAGTGATAATCCTCATTGATATTGCACTTGATATAAAATTCATAAAAAAATAAACATGGAGGTCACCGTAACTATGGTGATCCTTAGTTGCGTTGATATCGTGTCTCCCATGCACACAACCATATAAACAAAATGTCCATGGATTTTGAACCTCAACTCAATATTTAAACAAATGCATATGAGCTGGCGAAGGATTGAATCAGGCAAATAAGGAATGTGACATCGTGATATCTAAAAGTTGGATTGAAATCCTATGTGAAAAGACTAATAATATAAAGGGATATGTTTCTATGTGAAAATTTTGCAATGTTTATTGAATTGTATGCACATATTGTTCAAAGGCCCATGTTGTGTGCGCTGATGGTGGCAAGCCATTTTGGTATTCATAAAGCACTGATTGTAATTCAAAAGTACTTTTATTGGCCCACCATTCATCAAGATGTGTGGTTTGTGCTATTTATAAGCTTTTCAATTAGAGATAGGGTTTATACACTCCAATACCTATTCCTAATAGTCTTGGGCTACGTTATTTGGATACGGGTACGGGTACATGTACGATTCAGGTACGCGGGTATGTCATTTTTAAAAAACCTTGATTTGGATATGTCGTGGGTACGTCTATATATATATATATAGTTTTTTAACAATATATATATATATATATATACATATATGTATATATATATATATATATATATATATATATACATATATATATATATATATATATATATATATATACATATATATATATATATATATATATATATATATATATATATATTTTTAAAAGAATTTTAAAATTAAAAATATTAAAAATAAAATTTAAATACTACCTAAAGATATAGTAAACTGTAAATTTAAAATAAAATATAAATTATAATATTAAAAATGTAAAAACTAAATAGTATTTAGTTTAAATTTTTAATATTATTTAAATTTTTAATATTAAATTTTATTTTATTTTTAATAGTTATATTATATTTTAAATATTTTATTATATATATATTTTTAGTATTTTATTATATATATATTTTAATATTTTATTGTATATCTTATTTGTTTTAAAATATTTAAAGTTTTTAAAACTAAATATTTATATATTTTTGAATTTATAAATTATATTGTATATTTATATATTAAAATATTATTTATTTTTTAATTTTTTGAAGTTGTTTTTAAGTTTTTAAATTTGTATTTTATATATTTTTTAATATTTAATTGTATATCTTATTTGTTTTTAAAATATTTAAAGTTTTTAAAACTAAATATTTATATATTTTTTAATTTATAAATTATAGTTTATATTTATATATGAATATATTGTTCGAACTTAATGGTATTTAAATTATTAATATAAAATTTTATTTTATTTTTAATAGTTATATTATATTAAATGAAAAATTTAAAATTAATTAATTTGATCCCGCTTCGTTTCCACTTATTTCCCAACTCGAGCATCCGGAATTGTTTGCGGGCAAGGGGGGAACAATATCTTTCCTGTCTTTTCACTTGCTTTCCCGCAAGGGCATTCGAAGAACACCTTCCCCCCATAGTAGTTATAAGTTAAAATCCATGCCACGATTCTCGTAAGGATCCCATTATATTGATCAAGCTCATTTTTTCAAGTGCAAATCGCACTGAAAAGGCAACTCCGACAACGTTTTGAACACAACGCTTAAGTGTTTAGGGTTTTTTTTCACGCGTTTTCTATTTTTTTTTGTTTTTCGTGACAGTCACCAGAAATTTTTTGGGACACCCCTGAGGCGCCTCGGGTACGCTCAGAGTCATCCCGAAGGCGCGTGCTGGCGTGCCGGACATTTTCGGCACGCCGGCGGGCACCTCCGGGCGTCCCCGAGATGTCCCCGTGCCGGAGGTGCCTCCGAACAGGAGGCGTCGGGCTGGGGGGCGTACCCCTGCAACAAGGGTCTTGGGAATTTGTGTCAATGGACATATTGGTTTTTCTAAAATAAGAGATATGCTTGATGAGTTACTAGTGGTAACATATTGGTCCAGGTGGATTCTCAAAATATTCCAGCATACTGGGAAAGGCCATTCTCATGGAATGCATTCATGTCGACTCATGCATCATGTTGTGCGGTAATGCCAACACATGCTTTAGGCTCTAATATTAAAAAATGCTTCCAAAAGTCCCAAAATACTTCCAAGACCACCAGTCCATCTCTACCAGATGTCCCACACACATTTCTAGTGGTACGAACTAATTTGGGAAGATCGAGCATGGCAGCATCCATGTGTATGCCAAACCTTATGTGGTCTTCATCATTGGCTTTATTAGGTTTCTTGATAACTACACCACCACTTGACATGCATATGTTCCTTCTTAAGTGTGAAAAACAAGAGAGACTGATTTGGAGAATATGATGTCTTGTATCTTTTTCTTTTTTTTCTTTTTTCTTTTCAATATTGTATCTTTTCATTAAAACTCTTACCATCCCAAGGATTCACACCTTAAGTTTGAAAGGAAAATGTAAACAATAATGAATATGAACAATGATAACTGCCTTGCCTCCTCTCATGAAAAGTTTGTATTATAATATTCAACAAAATCATGCCATAAAATTACCTTTTCAGCTTTTGATATATAATTTTATCTAGTAAAGTAAAATAAATGCTTTAACAAGGTGATGGCACTAAGACTCATTGCCATAATCCCACTTACCATACTTTTTATTCCTACCATTTATGTTTTAAATCTCTCCATACAACCAACACAATTTTTCCTCGAGGGATATTTATCTTAACTATTATGGATTGTGGAAGTTTAAAATTCCAAGATTGAGAATGTGAATTGGGTAGAAGAAACGAAGTCAAATTCAACTTTGATCAATAACACTAGATTTTGGAGGAAGTAGTATCACATCCTTAGCTAAAGAATCAGAAACTATATTCACTTCCCTAAGTTCATAAGCACTTCTATTTTCTGCTAAATATTCATCAAATTCTTAATTTATTTTATCTTTATCTATTGTTCCACGAGGATGGGTCTGCATTGTCATTTCCTTGTCCATGCGCCTATGAAATTTTCCTATTAAAATATTGTTTCTAGGATGTTGTGGGTACTTCCTGGCACTATCTTTTCATGTTTCCTTCTCCCCTACCAAAAGGGAACGTGGTTGAATATATACGCCAATAGTTAATTCTTGGGGAAGCTCTTTCCTCCATCCCTAAGAAGATTATTGAGGACCAAAGTTATTTGCTACAACCAGTTTAGTGACACCTCTCTACCTAACCATACCAATGTCTTCTCTAATAGCCATAGCCTTCGCACAATTATCCACTTGAGTACCTAATCCCATGGAAAACTGAAACATATGTTTATCTTGTCGATCTCTCCATATACCTCTAGCTCTTGCTTTTCTAGGTTTACCCACCAAGGAACCATTATCTTTCATTTACCTGTTATTGGAAGGGATTAAGTGATCTGAATTTTAATTGAAAATCCAATGGACAACATACTAAATTTCATAAATTTAATGTGCTATAAAAATGACGAATTGAATCAAAGAATTGGGCACAATAGTAACACAATATTCAATTGTAAATGAAGCTTTATTGAGTCCGAGATTACTTTGCAAGAGGGCAGCAATCTTTGAGAAGAGATGTGAAGCTACAAGACTCTTTTCTGTGATTTTTACATTTAGATGACAATTTTATATCTATTTTTTGGCAGGAAATGAATTGTCTAAAAATTGAATATGAGGTGATTTACTTTGAAATCTGAAGAGTCATGTGTTCCCCCAAGAAGTTGAGATGTTTTGTTGTGACTTGAAACTAATAAAAATTTAAAATTTCAATTTTTCAATTTTTAGGTATTTTTCTACAATTTAGTGTTTTGAATTTTTGGGGCCCTTTCGAGTGGAATTCGGCCCCAAAAGCTTGGTTGGATGCCCCTAAAGATTTTCCAAAATCATGCATGTAGGGGGCATCTGAACTCGTTTACTTCTTGACCTTTCTAGATCAATGGTCAAGAATTTATGACCCTGGCAAGGTGATGTACTAGTGTTTTACTATTCTCTCTGAATATTGTCTTGAACTGCCACTAGATCATCAATTAACCAAAAATGCCACTAGATCATCAATTAACCAAGAAATTAATATTTTTAACAACCCATTCATATATGGTAGGTCTTGCCAAATCTCCATCAAAAGTAGAAGTAAGCCCTGGTTTAAAAATGATGGCACATTCACTTTATGAAATGACTATTTTTGGCTTGATATGGATTTGGTAGGTTTCTTTGATACTCTTGATTAGTCAAACCCACACCCAACCAAACTTTCAGGCCTTATCTTGAAAAAAACATCTCTTTCTTTGCAAGCAAATAGTCCAACCTTTCCACATTTCCACATTTCTTAAACCTCACTGACAAAGTTGAGAGTAGCAGCAAATCTCCCAAAGGAGTAGCAGGGTTTCCAAACCTCATTAGCATAGGAGTATGTATGATGTAAATGGTCTATGTCTTCCTCTTTATAACATCGTAGAGGACAGAAAAAGGACCCTAAAAATCCTAAAGTTTTCATACATCAAAATTTTGTTTTGAACAAGAAGCTAGTAGAAGGTAATTCATCTTTGGCCACCCAACCAACATTCAGAACTTCTTACATCTTCTATCCATGTTGCTCCCCTATTTATTAAAACCAATCTTATCAATCTAAACAGCTAAACCTTGCCATCTCCATCCAAGCTCATTAGGTTCATCCAACTGAGATGTTTGTCTTTTCTGAAGGATTTCTTAGAGGTTTCTTTTTAAGAATGAGGAAACATATCTGGTCCATTCCTCTAGATATTTATAAATAAAGATGTTACACTCTATTTAGAAACACACAATTCCATTCAATCTGGTCAAATTATTATTTCAACTAAACAAGAAGAGGGAGTTCCTCAATTATGGGAGGGTGTTGTTCCCAAGAATCCTCCCAAAATAGAGCCTCTTTAACATTTTTTTATCATATAGAAAAGGCCCTCCTTAATTAAGTTGTTCTAGCTATGATACACTTCGAGATCATGGTTTTTTGTGTAAGGAAGGTTATACTAATACAGGGATTGGCTGACCTTGGACCCAGTACTAAATGTTTATGGGTGAGTGTATTTCTCTAGAGATTTAAAGGCTTGGAGCAACATCTACGTATTGTTTTGATACCATGGCAATATTACAAGCTACAGGGATATATCTATTTTGAAAATCTGAACCTGCTGCTAGAAGAGACTGCCAATATATTGTCTCGAGGAGAAATCACTTGAAGATTTGAATGTGAATGAGAAGAAGACATTGAAAGCTGAGAATACGCAAGTGTGACTTGATTCATTCCTTGAAGTTGTAAGATTGAAAGCCTTTATATACCCTACTCCTCTCTCCTATAATTAAGGCAAGCCAACAGGATGACATAATTGGCTTGAGTGGAATACACCAGCTGTCACTAATGGCTAAAGTGACATATTTGACTTACGAAAAATATGCCACACAAACTCATCTCGAGCTTAATTTGTCCAAATGGGTCCTAATGGGAAAATATGGTGGTTTGAGGGTGAGTCATGGATCTAGGGCCAAACGACAAAGTGGATGATGAGATGTGAAGGGTAAGTGGGTAAATGGCGAATGGTGAGACCTAGGAAAGTCTAGTGTAGCTGTGTACCCAAAGGATTTATGGCTTTAGGCCAACAAGAATTGATTAGGGAGATGGCCAATCCCACACCAATCATGTCGATAGATCATGGAAAGTCAATGTGTCCTTGATGAGACAAGCGTTATCAATAATTTTTAGTGTATACACTTTTCATTTACCTTGTATATTTAACTCTCTACAATATCATTTGATCTTATGGCCAACATTAGAGTTAACCAAAATTTTCCAGTCCACCAAATACATAAAGCCTTGTGCTAAGTTTACATATTTTACACATTCATTTCACAATTACATTTTAACATTTGTGTTCTATGATCTATCATTGTTTTGTACCATACAGTTTCACATTACAATTGAAATCTCTGAAGCTCTGTGTCAATTTTCATATTTTATAATTTAAATTTACCATTCATATTCTATCTTTGTTTTTTATTTTGTGGTTCTTCGTGACAGGTGAAATCTCTAATGTTCTATGCCAATGTTTAATATTTTATACTTTCATTCCAGAGTATCACCTCTTAGTAGTATATTCTACCTTCCACATATTATGATGAGTCTGACCTTTTCTCAACCATGAGAGAGCGTGCTCTTGATTATTTGAAAATTTGTTTTGGGAGGTTTCTTGATGACCCTTTATTATTGGGCGAGTTGAGTACAGTAAGCAATCTAAGCTTGCAGGTTCTTTACAGTTATTTTGATTTTGCTTCTTTGTATTTATTGCCTGACAATTGTGAGATGTTGTATAAAATATATGTAGGTTGACATTGCATATCCTCTTTTTGTTGAAAGATTCAGCGTTGTGTTTTGATGGTCCAACAATTGTGACATTGCAACTAGCAGTCCAAAACTCTATTTGAAATGGGTTCAGGCAAGTGCCAATTCTTATTTTAATATGTTGTTCAGAAATGAATGGCGTTGACATTATACAAACACGTGTCATGCATATAATTAAAATTAAACAACAAAAATTTTTGGTGCTAAAAATTAAAATCATTTTCTATTATCTATTACTTAACACACTGGCTTGACTCGATGAAGTGGATAATTTTTTTGCATATGTAAAAACAAAAGTTCATGCGGAGAAAAATTTAAAAGTGTTTAAAAACAAAAGTTCATAGCAGGTTGTCTATAGATCTAAGAAAGTTTCAATTGAACCTCATGTGCAGACTTCAGGTGGTCACTTGCTGCCTCTCACGGTGTTTTCATCATGAACATAGTAGTTGTCTACTTCAGAAAGGTCACTTGCAGCCTTCCTTTTCACAATATTGTTTTAAGATGATGAATTTTGAAACTAAGTAAAGAAGTCATTTTTTCAAGGTAGCAATACCCGGGTTCTACCCCTCCCCTGCCTACCTAAAATCCTTTGACAAATATCAGTAATGTGACTAGAATTAATGAAACTCAAGTCCTTAACCATTTTAATGTGCAAACGGTCAACATGAAAATGCACTGTGCAGTGTGGTGGACTGTGCCTATTCTAGTGGCTATTGCCTCTGGCGGGATAATTGTTTCAATTGTTGTAAATCTCTTCTCCCAGTTTACTGCATTTGTTGATAGGCAACATTATGCCTGATAGCTTATATGTTACTTGACACTGTTCTTCACAACATTGAAGGTGCACTGCTAAGGAGGAATAACTCCAATCTATTCTTCTTTATGCACAACATATGCATGGAAGTAAACATCAGTAGGAGGCTTTACGTGTAATTCTAGAGCGCTCAAAGGGCTTTACTTCATTACCACTACCAATTGCTTTTAATTCGTGAAGATTTACTTAGGATTTCTTGTTCTGTTTACATTTAGCTTTGCCTTCTGTAGGTCTTGTTTCTCCTATTCCGTGCATCGCTGTAAAAGTTTAAAACTGTTAAAATGTTTCACATGTTTTAATCTTTCTTTTGTTCAAACAGAGATTGTATTAGATGAATACTTTTGGCTAATTAGTTGCCCATTTAAGAGTTTAGAATTGTTGTCAACAAAAAAGTTTTACGGGCAAATTTTGGCCGTTTGGGCAATTTTCTTTACCTTGTGTTTAGAGATAATAGATTTGTGCATCAATTAAAAAAGTAGTTTAGAGATAAATAAATTTGTGCATCAATTACAAATTTTCATGTAATTATTTGGTTTCCTTATTTTTGAGGGGTGGATCTTGCTTTGGATCTTTGGTCATGGACAAATTGTTTTCTAGTATGGAAATAAATTCAAGATGTGTTTCACCATAAGGATGAATAATTTTTGCTAATTTGGTGGCCATTTAAGAGAATAGAATTGTTGTCAATAGAAACTTTTATGGGCAAATTTTGGCTGATTGGGGAATTTTCTTTACCTTGTGTTAAGAGATAATAGATTGTGTATCAATTACACGTAATTATTCTATTTCCTTATTTTTGTGGGGTGGATCTTGCCTTAGATATTTGCCCCTGAACAAATTGTGTTTGAGTATGGAAATAAATTAAATATGTGTTCACCATATAGACACCCATGTTAGAGCTCCATAACAGTATGCTCTCAACCCACTCGCTATTAGAGCATATAAGTATTATAGAGGCAATTTACACCAACTAATGTCATTCCTTAGCTATTGAACGATGTGGTACAGATAGCTTCCAATTGCACATGAAGGATTTAGGACAAGAAATCACACATTTAGAATTTGGAGATAACAATATTGCAGCAATAAATTATTATTTATATCAAACTAATCATATAGAATATCATCAAAAGCCAATTTTCCATAACATGTGTAAGTTCATTAACATATGTATTTATTGGGCATTCTCTTAACTCTCATCATTCTAACTCAATGTATAACTAACTTATCACACATGGTTATTAACTGATCACACGTAGTTATTAACTGATCCATACTAACCATATATTATATATGAGATGCCTAAGTAACTAATCACACATGGATATTAACTAATCCAAACTAACTATATATTATATACGAGATGCCTAAGTAACTGATCACACATGGTTACTAACCAATCTAAACCAACCATCAATTATATAAGAGATATGTGGATCAATCAAAATGTTTCCATTGATTTTGAACCTCAAATGAACCCCATATAATTAAACAAATGCATAGGAGTTCACAAAGGATTGAATTGGACAAATAAGGAATGCGACATCATGATATCTAAAAGCTTGATTGAACTTCTATGGCAAAAGACTAATAATAGAAAGGGACATGTTTCTATGCAAATTTTTTGCAATGTTTATTAGATTGTATGTACGTACTGTTCAAAGGCATTTGTTGTGTGTGTTGATAGTGGCAAGCCATTTTGGTATTCATAAAACACTGATTACAATTAAAAAGTTTGTTCATTGGATTACAATTCATCAATATGCACAAAAATATATCAAGTAGTGTGTGTGTGGTTTGTGTTATTTCTAAGCCTTTCAATTGGATAAGGGATTGTAGGCTCTTTTACCCATTCCTAATAACCTTGCGAGTATGTCTCTATGGACTTACTAGTTTCTTGAAACAAGACATAGGCACGGCAAGTTACTAGTGTTAACACACTGATCCATTGTTTCTCAAAATAGATTTCCAATGATTACAAAGCCCACTCTTATGGTATGTTGTAATGTCAACTCATGCTTCATGGTTTATGGTAATGCTAAACCATGCCTCAGGGTCTGAAGTAATGCCAACTCATGCTTCATGGTTTGCAGTAATGCCAACTTGTGCTTCATGGTCTGTAGTATTGGAGAATAATTTTAGAACATCTGTAGTAGGCCCAAGATCACCAATCCATCTCCACTCAATGTTGCACATGCATTTCCAGTGGCACAAACCCATCTGGTCAAATTGGGCATGTCACCATCTATGTACTTACAAAACCTTAAGCGATCTTCATCATTGGCTTGGTTAGGGTTCTAGACACCTAAAAATAAAACCTTTAAATTCCTCATACAATGCATGGTATTACCAAGTGACAACATTGTCACTGACTTTGTTCTTGAAGAGATGCCCCAATATGACTTGAGGGGTTCCCCTTGTAGGTAATTAGGGGCAGGGGCCCTTAGGGTGCAGGACAACATTGTGTGACCCAGATTCAACTAGTGCAATTTGACGTTTAGCCCAATTGCCGAAAGATGAAGTCATGTGGAAGAGTGATTGTTCGATCATCCGTAATAGTTATTTGGCATTCACAACTTTGTAATACTATGTATACATATGTATCTATATAGATCATTAATCATTAGTTAACATATCAGAGCATAGATGTAGCTAATGGAAGATAGACAACCACACATCTTTCTCTAGAGCATGCCATTTATATTCTGCATATATTAATAAACTTTTCTATTCTTCAATCAACTACTAAATATTGTTTTCACATATGCATATAACACATATTTTTTCAATTTAGATTGATGTCTTGGATATCTCTTGGGATTAGGATTAGAGACAAATCCTCCAAGATGGATGTCCTTTTACTTTGTGTGAAGGCCATTACAAACAAAGCAAAGCAAATACGACATGGTTTTCCAAAATGTTTGGTTTCAATTTGGTCTTTCATTTTCTATCAATACTTATAGATTCCAAATTTGTTAGTGTTTTTTGGCAAATTTTATAGATAATCAAACAGAGGTTATAATCAAAATAGTAATTCCGCTGCTTGGAGTGTAAAACCATTAGCATTAACAAACCTGGGATGAGAGTGTTTCTTATTCTTAGCATTATTATATAAGAATTGGGGATAGTTCTACATGCAAGAGTCCTTTTGAAGTGTGTTTTAGTTTCCAGCCATTAGGGTCGATAGAATTGGTCAATCCACCAAAAATAGTAGCAATTCCTCTACATGCACAATTAGAGGTTGAGAAAGTGGTGCAATTCATTCATAAAATTTAGACGATACATTGGAACATTCAAGAGATGCTCCAAAAAGACAAGTGCCAAGGAAAAGGCAAGATATGATATGGATATAATTCCTTGAGTTTCAAGCAGGGGATCATGTTTGGTTACACCTATAGGAGGAGTGATTCATTGGCCCAATAAAAAAAATAAGACCTTTGTGTTATGGTCCATTCAGGTTCCTGGAAAGGATTGACAACGTCTATAAACTAGACATTCCATCTTAATGGGTTTGCATTGCATTTCTATTGTAGTGATCTTGACTCTTAACCATAGAATTGAAACTCAGTGAGTTTTGATGAGGACATGATGATTTGAGCCCAAGTCTACTTGAGTGAGTTTTTGCAAATAAATCGGTAGACTTGTGAGTCTAGAGGCAAGTATAGTTTAGCCTCACTAGTCTTGCATTTGGACTTGTGAATATGTTTTTTTCAATTTTTTTTAAAACAATGCAAAAAAATCTCAATAAAGTAAAAACAAAAGACAAACCTAAACATAAATGGTGCTTGAACACATCCAAACACTCATTCACTCATTCAAACTTTATTTTCATGAGCCCATTCAATATTTCACTTTTCTCACTCTCACACACCATTGAATCAATTTGAGTTTTTTTTTTGTTGCTTCAAATGCATTGATTATTTGTGTGCAAAGGTTACATAAAAGGTGATTAACTATGATTGTGTGCATTGGTGGAGTTGATTGAAGAGATAGTATTTTATTTAACATTTTTCAAGCATCTTCAATTAGATTAAATCATTGATGATGATAGCTTCATGTTTACAGAGGAGGACCAAACATGGGTCAATCATGTTAATCATGAAGTGGAGCTTGTAGTATTAGGGGGGAAGATGAGCGAGCCCATACATTTAGGGAACACTATGTTACTAGATCCTTTTGTGTAGACCCCATGAACTTGAAATGAAATGTATCCAAATTCTTGCAATTACTTTTTTATAAAGTGAAATTAAAAATTAAAAAAAATAGTCCTAGGCCATGGATACATCTTGGATATGACCAAGATCATGAGGGAGGATTGTGGAAGATCCTCCTGAACATGTCTAGATATGTTTGGGAGGATCCATAGTCCTTCGATAGGATCCTGGTCTTATTTGGGCTAGATCTATTGAAATCCTCCCATAGGATCCTAGCCATATCTAAGTCAGATATGTAGTAGAAGACTTATTTTTACATGTTCGAGAGGATCCACAATCCTCTTGTAGGATGCTACTTGTATCTGGGCCAGATCTGCAACCAAGGATTGCTTTTTTTATTTGTATTTTAAATTTCACTTAATAAAATTCAAATATGGACTTCAATGAAAAATTAAAAATAATATATAGGTGAAACCCTAAAATAAACTTTCACACTCATTTTATCAAATAAAACAACACTAACACATTTACCTTTCATTGCATTTTTACCTCTCATTGCACATTTGCTCTCTCACCTTCATTTTCTAAATTACTTATGATTGAAACTTCTTTTTGCTAAGCTTATGCCATTACAACTATCCATTTGGCACCAAGGAGTTTAAGGTGCTTGCAATGAATAAGATTGTTGATTTAAGGCAAGTTTTTAGGTCTGTGTTTTTTTTTAAAGTTAAAAACTTAAAAATGTTTGTAATTAGTTTTAACTTTTTTTGTTAATTTTTTAAAACATTCTTTAAAAAAGATACCAAATGCCTTAAATTTTAATAGCAATATTATTATTTTTTAATTAGGGGCTATAGGGATTTTCTAGAATGTCTCTTTTTGCAAGTGCTAGTTTAGTGGGCCAAGGGACAACCTTTAAATCCGATCTATTCTCAACCCTTTGAAAGTATGTGACAATGTTAAAACATGTATTAGGTGGAGGGTGTTACATTTGGGTTTGCTCAGAGTTGAAGGTTAAATATAAGAGCTTGTATAGCTAGGTGAAATTTTATTTGTGTTCTATTCCTAGCTTTGGAATCAAAGCTTTTGGTGGACCAAACATAAATGGAAAGCTGAGAAAGGGCTTGCTCCATGCAAAGGTACATGCATACATTAGAGAGAGAAAAAGTAGATGCCTTTGTTTCCCTAATATCAAAACATCCTTTCATAAATAAAGGATCTATATCTATTGAGCCACTGATTGTTCTATCTCATGCTAATGTAATGACCCCATCACACCCATTTCTTTGTACATCCATCATGGCTGCAAAGGAAGATGATTCATCTCTTAGTTTCAAAAAAATAAAAGATGTAGGCCATTTGGAAATGGCATTACATAATGAATCCAGGGATATAATAGAGGAGAAAATTTCATGTTGTGTGTACACATGTAGGTTGCCATTTAATGTTGTTAGATCACCATATTGACTGGATATGGTGAAATCTATTAATGAAGCCCCTAAAGGGTTCACCGGTCTAGGGCATGAAAATGTGCACACCACCAGTTTGGAAAAAGAAAGAAAACATGTTGAAGATGAATTAAACCCCATTAAAAATTCATAGATCAAAATAGGGGTGTCCACAATATTTGATGGATGAAAAGATATGACAAATAGTCTATTGATTAATGTGGTAGCAATGTGGGGCAATATTTTTTAGAGTCATTGATAGTGAGGGGAAAGTGAAGGATGCATGATTCATATCTGACATCCTGATAAGGTCCATTGAGGTGGTGGAGTATCAAAACATTGCCCTATAAGGGAAGTTATAATGGACAACACAAAAAATTGCAAAGCATTGGGCATATTGTTTGAGGGAAGGTATGAGCACATATTATAAACACCTTGTGCCATTCATTCCCTCAACCTTATGTTGCAAAATTTGGGAACCAAAATTGATTGGATCAAACAAGCCTATGAAGAGGTGTATGAGATCCAAATGTTCATAAGCAACCATCACTTGTCCCAAGGCATCTTTAGTTCCTTCTCAAAATTGCAATTGTTAAAAATAACTTTTTGTTAATCATTCATGAATCATGTGTAATTTTAATATAATTTTGTAAGTTTGTAATTTGTAGGATTTCTTTTTTGGAACATTATTTTAAAAAATTTGTTTGTTTTAATTGTGTACTAGGTTGCAGAGGCTCAGTTGGCCTCACACAGTCATCTTGAGATGACTTGTCAAGGTGCGTGAAGCATTGAGCAACATAGTTATCAACCACCTTTGGGGTGTATGTAGTCAAACACTAAGAAGGTCACAGAGGTGAAAGAGTTGGATCTTGATGATGTGTAGTGGGAACACAGGGACAATTTTCTCAATTTTACCAAGCTGATCAAAATTATGTTGAGATTTGTGGATATAGATCATCCATGTTTGAGTGAGATTTATGATGGAATCGACTCAATGATTGAGAAGATTAAGTCTATCATAAGTGCCAAAGAGTAAGATCTTACAAAGAGCTTCTTCAAGAAAGAGTAGTCATATCTCATTTAGAGGTGGAATAAAATGACCACCCCATTGCATCTTCTTGCTTTTGCCTTGACTCCAAAATACCATAGCACAAAGATCCTTTTTTTTTGTCTAGGAGAGTCACACCATATATAGATGATGAGGTTATTGAGGGATATAAGGTGACATTTTATAGACTCTTCGTTGATCCAAAAGTAGAAGACATAATTATGGGAGAGTTTGGGCATTTCATAAAATCCATAGGTCACTCCCTTGGCACTCTTCATGACAAGTACAAGAAAGAAGATTATATGTGGTGGGTACCTCCATGGGCAAGCATCCACTCACCTCTAGCCACTTGCAATAATTTTTTTATCACAACTATTTTGTTTAACTCTCTACCTTTCTTTTCAACTTTTTGTTTTAACTTTTAACTTTTATAAAATTTAATTGACTTTGCAGCTCACCTCAATAGGTTGTGAGTTCCTCTTTAGTTGAGTGAAAGAGGGGTACATACACCTTTATCCGCTTAGTTAAATGTAACAAATTGACAGTGAAAAAGATAGAGAATTTTGTCTATGTGCATTACAACTTGCGTCTTCTCACACACAAGCAAGATGAGTACAAGTGAGGGGAAATAAAGTGATGGGATGTCAACCCAGAGACTACTGTATTGGATGCCTCCATTGCCTACCTTTCATTACTTGACACAGAGCTAGAGGGTGCTTCACATGACCTACATAGTCGAGTCAGTGGGAGTGGCACTGCTAATGCTTGTGGTTCTAATGAACCACATGATGATGCTGCGATGAAGACATTGAAGACTAATATGAATATAGTGAATAATGAATATGCTGATTTTTCTTTATTTTGGTCCATACATTGTACCATTTGTACTATGTACTTTTTCTAAGATTAATTTAAGTTAGACCATTGAATATTATGACATTTGGCATTGAATTATTAGTATGGTTTGTGGTTATTTAACTTATTTTGTTTTCTATATGCATAGTATGTGGTTAATTTTACTTATATGGATATATTTTAAATATTTTTAATTACAGATATATATACATATATACATATATACATACATATATATATATATATGTATACATACATATTATATTTATTTATATATATATTATTTATACATACATACATACATACATACATACATACATACATACATACATACATATATATATATATACACACACACACACACATATACATATATACATGTGTATGTGTATACACACACACACACAGATGTATCCACAAACTTATCCAGGCCCAAAAATAAACTATCATATCCATGTCTACAAATCCCGTATTTGTATTTGTGTTGGTATTAGGATCAGTTACTTCAGATAAAGATGATCTAGAGGATGATCTTGGTGATACCTCGATGGTAGGTAGAATGGCTACAACTACTTGCTTGCCATACACAAAATGTCACAGGGTGCAATGTAGTGTATCTCGTGTTGGTAGGAGTGATGTAGGGTCCTCTCAAGCTTAGCTATATCTTTTATATTATGTTTTTTTGTTGATGCCATTGCCATGGATTTATAAATAAATATTGTGTATAAGGAAAAAAAATTATGAATGTAAAATCAACTCTTATTTAAAAATCAACTCTTGAGTTTTAAGTTCAATTGTTCACCTTCAAACATTCAACATTGCATTATTTACTTACTTTTTTTTATATACATGTGTATGTTAGATGTAATTGATTAGTTTAGAGTCTTTTAAGTTCATTTGATATGGAATGCATTATAATATTTTTTTCCCCATAAAATTCATTGTTTTTAATGTTTTTTTTTAAATTTGTCGAGTCTTGTTAAGTCTTGGCCGAGTTCTATTACTGAGTCAGAGTCTGAGTCAAAATTCAGCTTGGCAAGTTTTTATGAGTATAAGTCTCATTACTATGGTCTTAACACCTTACTTTATGAGTCTAAGTCTCATTACTATGGTCTTAACACCTTACAAGTTACCATCACTCTTATGGAACAATCTATAGAATCCATTCAAGCTCCTACAGATATCGACCCGAAACTACAAGTTCCTATTATAAAAGATATTCTTGTTGATTTTTATGTTAGACATATGTGAAAGAAAACAATTCATTTGTTTGAAGTGACAAATGTAGGATAGATTATAGGACAAGGGAAATGAATTTATTTTCATGAGTTGAAGCTATGATTTCCCCATGCACAACAATAGGGAATCAAGTCCATTGCAACTTATGGGGGGAAGGACTTATCCAAATTCTAAAACTATGTTATTTGAATGGTATATTCATTCAAGAATATTTTGTAAGCTTCCCAAATGGACCAAGTTAAAAAAATTGTCTAAAAAACTAGCTGTGTTCATTTTGTTTCCAATTTATTTAGAAATGTAATATATATCATACATTTTTGGGTAGGAAGAGGGGGATGGAAGGAGAGAGAGAGATATAAAGAATAAATCATAGGATATCTTCAATACTTTTTTTTTTCTCATTTCTTTATTAATCTATGCCATGTTTCCTTTTAATGTATTTTTTGTGTCATGTTCTTTGAATAAATATCTACAAGACTATGTTTTGGCCATTGTTTCTTTGCACTAGGAAAATCAGATCCATAGAAATCCAAGGCTCCACAATAATCTCTAACAATGGAAATCTCAACAATATTCTCCATTGAGAAAGACTCATGATAGGGTCTTCATGTACATACTCTCAAACATTACTCTTGAATATTTTCATTATTTATTCAACCTCAAGATCATGGTAGAGAATATCTTGCACACACATATAGAGCTAAGTAACAAACATGCCCAAATTGTGTTTAATAAAGTTTGGGTCAAATTCCTTTTTTTGTTTTTCAATAAGTTGAACATGTTTCAAGGACATTGTTTTTATATAGCCTTAGCTCCTAATGGTCTTGGATTGCTACAATTTGGATCATGTTCTACTCCACCAAAGGCAAATGAGTAAGTACCTTAATACCATTCTATGTGTTCATATATCTAGAAATAATATCCACATTATCATGATGTGAAATGAGAATAAGAGGTTGAATTTCACCTAGAGCACTCCAAATTACACCTCCAAAACTTCCTCCCAACTTCTCCCTATCCAACATACAACCAAGTTTGACTGAAATAGGGGTAAAAAAGAACTAAATGATTATTACCATGCTTTTTCTCCCCTGAACGTTGAATAATTTTCTCATTTTGGGATGTCACAATGGCCATACCACCCACCATGCCAATCCATTTCCTCATACCATTAGACAATGGGCTTAGCACAATCATAAAAAAATCTTGTTTTAAAGACTTTGTTATGAGATGGGTAAGGAATTATTTCAATCAAATGCATAAATGCCATCATGCTAAAGAAAGTCAAGTTTCTCAGCCTATCAACGAAGTTCATCATAACATTATTCAAGACCATAAATGCCTTCATCCTATCAGATGAGTGGTTTTATTTCGTTCACTCCTCCCCTTTATCCTTATCCAACTCACCAAGTGAGTGCTCACTTGAGTCCTCAATGTATCAGTTGTGTTGCTGACCATCGATCACACTTCTTCCTATCAGACAAGATCATTGATCTCCTAAGCACCCCTCAAAGCTTGACACATACACACCTTCTTTCTTGCCACTTTAAGCCTCATAGAGAAAGATACAAGAATGAAACTTACCTTTGAAGCATGACTCCAAGCTGAGGAAGAACCACAATTACATCATCCCCACATTTCTTTGAATGCACAAATATACACAAGAATCAACATCCAAAAGCATACTAATATTGCTTGTAACTACACCTTGATTAAGTCTCCCTCTCACATATAAAGAAATGAAATGAGGGTATAATTTTCATAATGACAAAGGCCTTTTCAAATACTAGTTTGATGAATTGTGATGGGAATGCAAGTCCTATAATTACTACAACACCTCTTAACATGCATATGTTTCTTCTTATGTGTGAAAGACGATAGCTGGATTTGGATAATACGATGTCTTATATATTTTTTCTTTTTTTCTTTTTTCTTTTTTAATATATCATCTTTTCATTAAAACTCTTATCATTCCAAGGATTCATAGCCTTACATTTGAAAATACAACACAAATGGTATGAATATGAATAATGGTAATTACCTTGCCCCCTTTCATGAAAAGTTTATGTAGAGTAATTTCCTACTCTACGTCGTATTTATTTTATTTTTTGATTCGAGCACTTCAATTTTGGTTCCTACGTATCCTTGGACGTCGCAGCATAATTTTGAAGCAAAGGGCCAGTTCATTTTGCCTAAGTATCGAAGTGCAGCGAAAGCTGCCAATTGTCGCCCTTCGAGCACGAGTCTTTTTCCCCTTCTTGTTTCCTTTGTCTCATTTTGCCCAAGTATCGAATTTAAGCGAAAGTCACCACGTGTCAATTTTTGAGAGATAAAGATGGACAGTTGGCATCCTCTAAACACCCTTTTGTAACTTTTGGGAAGGCCATGGAATTTGCAACGTACCTAATAATGGCTAAGCGAAATGCACCACATGTCAGCGTCCGAGTCTCATAGAGGCACCTGTGTTTCATTCTACCTTTTGACAAAGACTTTCAACAGACCAAGCAACATAGAGAGCAGAAAGCACTAGGTGGTAGTTGTGAAGACCTTGAATGACCTTTTTGAAGAAGGTAGCAGAAGATGCCACATTCCCCAGATAGAGAAGCGGAAGATGCCACGTATCTTCCCAAGAGTAGCAGAGATCGCCACATGTCAATTTTTGAGAGACCATCTTTGAGCCTAATTACCAAATAAAGATTATGGTGGGTTCCTGAGTGTTACTTCAAAGAACTGTGGAAGCGATGAATGTCAACAAGTGAAGACTGCCACATGCATCCATCCCTTCCTAAAAGGTTGCTCGAGCAAGGAACGCGATAAGTTTTGTTTTGTTAAAACTGCAAAGTATCAAGGAAGCAGATTACGACATGTGTCGAAGGCAGAGCGTCCCTTAATGAAATATAAAGAAAGTGAAAGTGGCCAAGTGTCATACTCCAGTGCCTTCTAGACCATAAAGGAGAATTTTCATGGATTGACTAAGTGTCCTCACATCCGTCTATCTGTTTCAACAAAGATGGAAAGAAATTTAGTGTGAGTTATTCCTGGTAGATAGAACAGTGCACCAGGTAGATTTTTGGGGGCTTACAAGCATTGAAGACGCCGTCTGTTTGTCCCCTAATAGCAGAGGCAGAGTATACAGTTGAGCGGCCAAATAGATGATGGAATGAAGAATTTTTGGCATGAAGAGAGGTACTAGACATGGATTGCCATGCCGCGGTCAGGGCAGTTCCTAATAAGACTAGGATGCATCCAAGGCATTGAATGTGCCATCTATTTTGTCCCCTGTGAGTGAAGGATGGAGTGGAATTGTGCGGGAAATAAAGTGATCGAAGGAGACATCTGAAGCTATATAAGCAGGATTGTAAAATCAAAATAAAGTGGGGGGAATTCTATAGTTTTAGATTTTCTAGAGTTTTTGACCAGTAATATCATTTGCTCTTGTCTCAATTTTCTTGAGTTGTAAAGTTGATGTAACTGTGCATGTTTCTATGCCTTTTATGTGACTGAATGAATTAAGAAGATTTGAACTCCATGCCTTGGTTGGTGTTATCTGTGTCATTTGCAAAATAGTCTATACTGCAGATTTTCTAGAGTTGTGATTAGGAATGTCATTTGCTTTTGTCTCATTTTCTTGAGTTGGAAGGTTTACATAACTGTACGTGACTTTTGCACCTCTTATGTGATTGGAAGATTCTATTCAGAAGATTGAACACTATGCCTTTGTTGACATTCTCTGTATCTCAACAAAAAATCTCCTGTTGTGAGCCTCTATTTCTGTTATTTCAATCTTTTACATTGATCATGCACTTGTCTGCTCTTAAATGTAATTGAATCCTATAAAAGTTTCATTGTGCTTAGGTTAGGATTAGGATTACACTTAGGCGCATCTCCATAGTTAGGTTTCATTCCTGCATTTGCATTTTTGTTTAATCTTCTATCCCTTTTCCCCCAACACTTGACACAAAATAAGAGACCAGCTTCTCTAAAACCTGGAGGTTGTTTCAAGCCACATTGTCCCACAACTTGAAACTTCCCATTGTTGATTGATTAAGATCAAACACAATTTTCATCATCAACCGTTTATATTATAATTTCCAACAAAATAATGGCATAAAATTACTTTTTCAACTTTTGGTATAAACTTTATCTAGTAAAGTAAATTGAGATCTTTAACAAGGTGATAGCACTTAGATTCATTGACATGATCCCACTTACCATTAATTTTATTCTTAGGACTTATGTTTTAGATGGTAGCTCTGAATTTGATTATTAACAATATCTCTTGGGGGAAGCAACGTCACAAAACTAGCTAAAGATTCTAAAACTATATTAATTTCCATTGGTTCATAATGCACTTCTATTTTCTACAAAATAGTCATCAAAATTTAAATTTATTTTACCATTCCCTATTGTTCCACGGGGATGGGTCCTCATTCTTGTCCCCCTATCCTCGTTCCCATGCTATTTTCCTATTAAAATTTTATTTCGAGAATTTTGGGGGTACATCTAGACGTCTTTGTTTTACATTCCCATGTTTCCCTTTCCCTTATCAGAGGGGAACTTGGTGGAACATAGATGCCAAAAGATAATAGTTTAGAGAGATCTTTCCTCCATCTTTGAGTATATTAGTGAGGACTGAAGTCTTTTGGTACTATACTAGTGACAACTAAGCATCTTAGAAAATTACCAATATTGCAATTCACCACTTCCATTTACCCATCTGCTTGAGGATGATAGACTAAGCTAAAATATAATCTTGCGCTTGATTTCTGCCATAATATTCTAAAAAAATGCCTAGCAAATTTAGTGTCTCTATCTGATACAAGACTCCTTGGAAATGTACACAACCTCATAACCTCGTTGAAAAACAAGTTAGCAATATTTGTGGCATCACTAGTCTTCTTACAAGCTATAAAATGTGTCATTTTTAAAAATCTATCAAAAACAACAAAAATAGATTCATTACCTTGATATGTTCTTGAAAACCAAGAATGGAATCCATGATCAATGCATCCCATCGTCTGTCCAAAACATGTGATGGCTGATATAAACTTGTATTCTGGCTTTTCCCTTTTGCACGCTAAGAAATTATGCATCTTTGCAAAAATTTATTCACATCTGCATTCAACCATGGCCAATGATATTATTCACTCAATTGTGCCACAATCTTGTCATACCCAAAGTGATGAGCTAAATATGCATTGTGTTTATCCTTCAATAATTTTTTTCTAATGGATCCTTAAGGTATGCGTAGCCTCTTCTCTTTAAATAACAATCCATATTGAATCATATATTCCAGCCATGGTGTTTTATCCTTTTCCATGGAATTCTTGCATGTTGCCCAAGTATCCTAAAAATCCCCTCATTCTCATACAATTCTTTCATTGACTGAAAGCCAACAACTCCCACTTTGAGCTCATTCATAGCTAAAGATTACCCGCTCAAAGCATCTTCAACCCTATTTGATTGCCCCCTTATATGTTTCAAAACAAATGAATAACTTTGAAAATAATTGACCCACTTCATATGCATTTGGTTTAATTTACCTTGGTTATTTATAAACTATACTTCTTGGTAATTCACATACAAAACAAATCCCTCTAGAAACAAATAATTCCACCACTTCTTAAGAGATTGCATTATTACATAAAATTCTTGATCATAAATATAATATTTCCTCTTTTTGCCTCATGTGACTTTTCATTAAAGTATGCAATAGGCTTTCCTTCTTGATTTCTCATGGCTCGAATGGTTATTTTGCTTGTGTCAAAATCTACTTGGAACACTTTCCCAAAATTAGGCAATACCAATATTCATTGTTCTATTATTGTCTTCTTTAAAATTTGAAAACTTTTCTCTCCTAAACTTTTCCAATGGAAATTCTTTTATTCTCCTTTTAGAGTCTCTATGATTGGTGCACATATCCTGCTAAAGTTTATAATAAAATTTATGTAGACGTTGGCTAATCTATGAAACTTTTGGCTTCAAACATACTCTTTGGTAAAGTCCACTCCACAATCACTTTCAATTTTTTAGGGCTCATCTGTAATCCATTCTTTGAGACGTCAAATCCCAAATACACAAGCTCTTCTTTCATGAAGCTACACTTCAAATTAATTAGAAATTTCTCTTATTTTAATTAATCTAAGACCATCCTAAAATGACATAATTTTTTTTCTTTTGAATAGCTAAAAATCATAATATCATCTAAATTAACAACAAATTTACCTATTAATGACTTCAACACTTCATTCATGAGCCTCATAAATGTACTATCAGGCTAGAATGGATGATGAGATTTGATGCAAACCAAAGTATTGTAAATTACATTAATGAATAATGAAAGATTACATTATTAAATAGCAAGAATGTGACTATTCATTTCATATTCAAGATGACTCTTCATCTACCTATGAAGACTCTCTATCTTACTAGTATGAGACAAAAACTCTCTGACAATTACTCCTAAGATTTACAATATTATATTATATCCCCACCTCAATGTGTAGGGGTTATTTTTGAGACAAGGCATGCCTCTGAGCCTTTCAATTTTTTCTCATCCCAGTGCTTTTGTCAATATATCTATTGGTTTCTCTGTCATAAGACAATGTAATTATTTTACATTGCCATCTTTCACATTATGCCAAATCAGATAAAATTTGATATTGATGTGCTTGGTTCGGTCGTGAAAGAATGTATTATTTTCCATTTCAGTTTTAGATTATTATCAACCATGAGAGGTGTTTATAAAACCTATTTTTCCTAAAAATATGAAAGAACCCTTCTGAGCCACAAAATCTCTTTGGTTTCCTCTGAAGCTGCCATGTTTTCTACTTCTCTTGAATAAATTGCTAACACTGATTGTTTTTTTGACTTCTAGCTAACAATTATTGTTCCCAAATTCATGAGAAAACTTGAAATACATTTTACATCATCAAAATCACCAACATAATTAGAATTTGACTATCTGACCGATTTGAAGTCCCATGAATTGAAGTATTTGAACCTAAATTTCTGTTCTTTTGAGATAATGAAGGACTCTTTTTGCTGCTACCCAATGACTTTCTCTAGGTTGTTGCATGAGTCATGAAAGAACACCTACAACGCAAGAAATATTTGGTCTAGTTGTGGTCACATAGATTATAAATCTGATGCATTATTTGTATTTAGTAGCATCTACTAAATCTATTGTATTTTTTGATATCAGTTTCATATTTTGTTCCATGGGTGTATATATTGAAAGGCTTGCAATCTATTATTCATAACTTCCTTAGAATTTCACCAATATTTTTTTTTTGAGTGATGAAGATATAATTTGGTTTTTGAATTACTTCAATATCAAAATAATAATGAAGATATCCAAAATTTGTCATTTCAAAGCCCTTTATCAACTCCAATTTGAATTTTATAGTATGTTTATCATTGTTTCCTATGATGAGTAGATCATCAATACACACCATTATAAATACAACTATTTTATTAACAGTTTTGACAAAAAGAGTTGAATCTTCAAACTCAAAATGTTTAAATTTCATGTTCAAGAGGTACTCAATGAGTTTCTCCTACCACACTCTTGGGGCTTGTTTCAAACCATACAATGATTGTTTTAGTTTGAAAACTTTGTGCTCTTAGGTGTTTACACAAAACTTTCATGTTGAGTCATGTAAATAGTCACCTTAAGATCATCATTCATGAATACAATTTTGATGTCTATTTGGTGAATTTTTCATCTATTGTGAGCTATTAGAGCCAAAATGGTTTGAAGGGTAGGCTATTTTTTTGTTGGTGCAAATGTTTCATTGTAGTCGATTCTTTATTTTTCAAAAAATCCCTTTACAACAAGCCTTGATTTGTGCTTATCAAGTGAGCCATCTACCTTTTAGTTTATGTGAAAGACCCACTTATAGCCAATTGGTTTACAACTAATTGAAGGATCAACTAATTTCCTAGTTCTATTCTTGAACAACTTAGGATACTCATTTCTCATTGTGTTTTTCCATGACTCAATATTTACCACTTGTTTGAAATAAGCAGGTTCAAATTCAAAAGCAACATTGACTTCTTCTTCAGGAGGATTTTCCAAGGTAAGATTTTATATCTTATATTGAAGTTCATATAGGAACTTTTCTGATTATTGTGTGGCTGTGTGCACGCTTCTTGTGCCTATTTTTCCAAACTCATCATATCTAACATCTTTAAATGTCTATTTGGCTCATTTTATAATCTTTTTCTGTGTAACTTGCTGAATCATAGTTGCCTCATTTTATATAATGGAAGCTCCTTCATTTTTTGAGATCAGACCAACCTTTAATGAAGTTTCACTTTATTCTATAGGGGGAGTGTCATTTTCAGTTACAAAAGTCAAAAGAGATTTAAGTGTTTCCTAATTATAGGTTACCCCTTCACTATTGGGAACCTCCATATCAACCTCCTTGAAAACTTCATATTTGACATAATTTTGTAGTTGATTCAATTGTTGACTAATTCTTGTTGTATCCTTTTCAATTTCACAAAATATGACATCCTTTGCAATAAAAAAAATATTGGTGTTCTCATCAAATACCTTTGATGATTTTGAAGACTCATAGTATCCCAATAGTGTGTATTTGCGACTCTTCTATTGTATTTTGTTTCTTTTCTCCTTTCGAATCAATGTGTAGCATGTAGATCCAAAAATCTAAAGATGTTGCACTAAAGGGAGATGACCACACTAAACTTCATATGGAGTCTTCCTCTGTAGGGATGCTAATGGTGATCTATTGCATAAATTTACTACTATTTGAGTTGCTTCTGCCTAAAAGTGTAGATTTACCCTTTTGAAGAATAACATTGCTCGAACCATGTTCATGATAGTTTGGTTCATCTTCTCAACTACTCCATTATGTCAAATAGTGTAAGATATTGTTAGCTAATGTTTGATTTCATTCTAATTGAGATAGGTTTCAAACACCTTTGAAGTGAACTCACCACCATTATCAGTCCTGAGTCTGCCAATGCATGATTGGGCTTCATTTTCAACCATGGTTCAATTTTTTTGAAACATATCAAATGCTTTTGACTTATTTTTTAGAAAATATATCCAAGTCATCTTGTTATAGTGATCAATGAACAACATGAACTATTTGTGACCACCAATAGAGAGGATTGGAGAGAACACAGATCAGAGTGAGCCAACTACAACTTTCTATCATCTTTCCATTCTAAAATTTAAAATGGTTATCTTTCATCTTTTGACAATATGCAAGCTTCACACTTTTCAATGTTTTTGGATAGAGTTGACAAGCCTACAACACCATTTTTATGCATTGTGCGAATGTTGTCATAGTGCTTGTACCCAAATCTAGTTGTGAGTTTTTCTTCTTCTCCTTTTATACTTTCTATTTTTTATAGGCTTCAATCTTCTTCCGTGATGTCTTGTATTTATGGGTCTCATGACTCCATTTTCTATCGTAACATTTGCAATAAAAGTGTTGTTTGTCATCTGCTTATTTTGGTGCTAGCTATTGTTTTTGCCATTTTTTTAGTTTTTCCTATGTTCTTCCCTTTGCCTTTACCATTTCCTACATTTTTGGAAGAATTTCCCATTTGATTTGCATAAAAAATCCTTTCTCTAGTGGACTTTGTTTTTATCCTATTTTTTTAATCTTTTGGCCATTTTTTTAACCAATCAATTAAATGTGTGTCTTCTACAAATTACTTACTTGCAATGACTCTAAGTAGGTTGAGTATGTAGTAAGAAGTTACTTTATGAAGGAGGTCATATAGACATCAATTTTTATATTAGTTGCATCAACATCATGTTTGATTGTATAAATTTTAGAAGCCAAAATCATGACATCTCTATTTTTCAATTGTAGAATGAACAATTTTAATTTTAGTTTTATGAACTCCAATTCTGAGTGGGAATTATACATGTCCTTCAATTTTTGAAAATATTCCTAAGAGGAAATGTTGGATGATAGAGAAGGGGAAGCTTGGATCTCTACAATGGGGAGACGAAAAGTCATCCTTCAATAATGGTGCTTCAAGCTTTCTCCTTGTGGCTTGCCTTGGTCACCTTTGTCTCCTTGGTTCTTATTGCTTGTAAATTTCTATGTGTTATAGGTGGTCTTTAATTTTTGTTTTTACCTTTTTTTTTGTTGTGTGTTTTATTTGCTTTGTTTTGTGTTATCATTGGGATTGCCTGCATTGTCTTAGCTAGAACACACTGCTGCTACACGTGTCCTTCCTTGGCCATTACTTCCGCTACCTTTGGAATTATAAAAGGGAATGCATGTATTAATTGAAGGTTTATGGAAACCCTTGGATTTGACAGGATGAAGCGTGCAGAGAAGGGGAAGCATGGTGGTTTTAATGAATCAAATGAAGCTATGAGGTGTGATAAGGGCAATGTTAATATGAATAGTGGCTCTATCTCAGCTCAGGTAGAAATTGAAGCAACTGAACCTCCAAAATGACTGTTCAATTAAGTCTTGTGACTAGAGGAAGTGGCTAGGCATTCAGAAGGAGCAGAGTTTGTGGTAATTAGGGAATACTATGATGAGTAGTAGTACAAGGAAGACCAAATTGGTAAGCTCCCTAGCCTACCTAAAACCTTGACCATCACTCTGAATGTTTCTATGGAATTTGACTTGTAACAAGAGGAAACCAAAATTAAAAATGTAGGTATTTTATTTGTTTGCTTAAACAAAAATGCACTCCCTTCTAGAAATTTATTTGATAATTTGTTAAATTTTATGTGGGGCAAAAAATTGGGTATGTATATTAGTTTTTGCAAGATGTTGCAGATAGGGGTTTTCATGATTTTGTTTATAAACACTAATATATAATGTAGGGAAATTAGTAAGCCCTTATGGAATGTCAACCAATTAATTTTTAAGGTTGTCCCTTATAATATAGAAATGGAATGCAATGACCTTATTTTCAAAATTTCCCCCATATGTGTTGACATTGAAGAAGAATCAATTCAACTATGGAATTTTCTATTGTAGGCACTGAAACCTCTCAGTGAAGTTTTGAAAATTGAGGATACTAGAAGATCCATTGCACAAATGAACACTAGGGTTTTAATATCTCTAGAACCCTTAGATTTCTTCCTAGAAGCACTCAATTTTAAAATTAAAGGGAAATCTCACACTTGTGCTCTTAGAGATCTAGGTTGTTTGAATGCTTATTTTTTTTTTTAAAAGATGGTCACCTTAAGAAAAATTACCCATTTTTGGCTAATATAGGTAGTATCCCTCACAAACAACAAGAAAAGGACACCACAAAATATAAGACTATGTTGGATAACTTGTAGATGTTTAAAAATCCTATGTTTTCAAGTGTACCATTCAAGATGGTGCCTCTATTGGTGAGGTTGTTGACATGCATGGACCTAAAGTTCAAGGTGAGTGTGGTGTGGAGGTCCCTCCCACTAACTCTCATGTACATGATCCACCATGAATTGATGGTGACAATCCCTTGCCAGACCTAGTTGATTGCCTCCTTGATAACTTGGATGAGATTTTCTTCGAGTAGAAAGCCTTCAAGGATCATCCCTCAAAGGAATATGTAATAATCCTTTATTAGGCCCTTGAAATGCAAAATTTTCCACCCATTTCATCGACTAAAAACATATTGCTGACCAACTTTGACTTTTAGGTCAAACTTGGACCCCTATAGGTAAAAAAATGGGGTTTTTAGATATTTATGGGTATAAATCTTTGTCATAGGCTAGATTAGGTTTCAATTGATGTTATCTTATGAATTTATAGCCTTAGTCATTGTTTCATTAGCTTATTTTTCATTTTGGGTAATTTAATTTTACTTTTAAGGGTCATTAATGCAAGTGTCACAATTCCCAAGGTGCCATAGTGTCTTTTTTTCATTATAATCATCCAAGAAGCTAGTTTAAATATCAAGGATGTTAGGTACATTAGAATATTGTAGGTGGTTTAACTAAAATTTAAGAATCTAATTGAAAAGGAGCATTTGGCACTTGTACAACCCATGGGGAAGTGTGCCACATGGGAAAAGACCATGGAATACCTCTTCACATTCTTAACACTCATATTAAATTTGGTTTGCTTTGGAAGTGACATTTAAATCCAAAATTGGTCTATTTTTTTTTGCATTTCTAGACATACAGAAGTGACCTATAGGTTTTTACTTAGTATAGATAGCTTAAAAGGTTTTGGGACAAATGATTTTAGGAGGTGATATTAAAATCATAGACCTTAATTTACATAATAAGAGTGTAAGGCTTGATAAACTATGATTTATGAACTAGCCTTTACAAGCTGACTGTAGTTTATTGTTAGTTGTTTCATACACCCTATAGGTTTTACTCTAATTTGGTCAAATCCATATGAACAAATTTGTGATGTTGACTCTAGATGATGTTATATACCTTCTTAGATGGTCTACATTCTTATTTTCATGTTTCATAATATATTGATGATCAAGTTAGTCCATGTTGTAGGAAGGTGCCACCATATGCAATCTCAATCAAAGTTCTTATTTTCAGAGTGTTGTTCTCCTATAGGGGCCTCATGTAGTTGGGAAATGATGTTACATAGGTCTTAGGGTCATATGACCACCTCATTACATGTTTGGTTTCACCATATCATCTTTTAGGTAGCTTACAACCTTTCCATCTCTCATAGTTAACTTCATGCTTGACTTCACTTGTAGTCACTTGTATAAGCTTGTTCAACTTGTTCATGAAATGGTAATCAGGGTATATTAGTTTTCCAAGCCATTATGATTTGGAAAGAGTTCATTTATATGTTTGGAAAATGTGCAAGTATGATCACAAGCTCATTCACCATGCTAAAACAGTCATGAAATGCCTATGATTGCTCTATTCCATATATATGTGGGCGATTTTCATGTTGAAAGGAATGTTTTAATCTTGTCTCAATATTTACTTGATGTCAATCATGTATTGGAGAGGTTATCAATGAATTTGAGCTATCCATGAGGTTTTTCCTTCATTCCATTGTTCTATTTCATGTTCACTATCCACTTTTAGCCCAATGCACATCTACATGATCCATTGTTGATGCCATGCTGAGAGGTGTAAAGTCTAATATTTTTCCAATCTCTTAAGATTACTACAAGTGTATTGTCATGCTTTATGAAAGCATATAAATTTCAATATTTCCTTGATGTCAATCATGTATTGGAGAGGTTATCAATTAATTTGAACTATCCATGATGTTTTTCCTTCATTCCATTGTTCTATTTCATGTTCATTATCCACTTTTAGCCCAATGCACATCTACATGATCCATTGTTGATGTCATGCTGAGAGGTGTAAAGCCTAATATTTTTCCAATCTCTTAAGATTACTACAAGTGTATTGTCATGCTTTATGAAATCATATAAATTTCATAGTCATGGATAGTTTTCATACTACTCATATTCAACTCATTGTTTGTGCACCAAAATATCCACTTATAGGTAGCTGAGTAGTGGACTAAGATGTTTATATGGAGAGGTTGAAATAAATTATCACCTCCTTAAGGTATGTATGATAATCAATCCATGAGAGACCCATATAAAGTGTCAAAAAGGCAAAAGAAAGTGTACAACCATGTTGAAGAGACAAGAGACTGAGTTTAGGGAAGCTTTCCCTAAAATACAAAAAAAGAGATCCCAGGGGTTTTTGTAGGCACCCTATGAAATGTTTGTAAATAGTCATAAAGCATCCAAATAAGTGACTTGGATAGCCTCTAGAATGGAGAGGACTTGTGCCAAGGATGGAGGTTATAAGGTGAGTAGAGAATATAATTTTCAAGAAAAAAATATGCCCTCAAAAATACTAAAATATCACATTAACATCAATAGGTTTGTAGTTGTAAATAGCTTTTGATATCCAAACTTGTAGGCAGTGCATTCCCTTATGGATAGAATAATCCTACTGATTGAGTGATGTAAAAATAAACATAGGTATCATCATCATGACGTTGGTATATGGTTTTTCCAACCCCTAAGGACATCTACAAGTGTCATTCTACAAGAAAAAGGGAAACCTACAACAAGATAAATAAATAGTGACTCAGGAAATGTGTTTTGATTGTGTTTTGACCATCCCAAGGTGAATCCAATATAAATATAGATAATTTGTGACCTTATGGGATTAAAGTATGTTTTAAAACATCAAAATCAAGTCTCAAGGAGTTAGTACATACCTATAATAAGGTCTAAGGGCAGGGTGTCTTAGTCTGGTAGGGAAGGACCTAGTTGAGAAGTTCAAGTGCATATGAAGGGTATAAGAATGGTGTAAATGAATTATATGATTTTAAAATGAATTTTTAAATTTCAATAGGGTCATGTAAATTTTTTTCCATACCTAAAATATACAAGTGCACCTATAGGTGCCTATTCTAAATAGGAAACATAGTCAACAGTTCATCAAGTTGAAAACCAAGGCTTATTTGAGGAGTTTGGCAGAGTTGGAGTGATAAGTGAGTTGGAAGTAATTTAATTATAGTTTTAATGTTATATTTAGACCATAAAACATCATGAAAAAGGTTCAAATGGTCTGATATGCACCTCCAGGGGTCAAAGGTAGGGTGTCTTAGTCAGAGGATAGTGGAGGACTTAGTTGTAACCAAAAGTTCATATGAAAGGAAACTCGGAGGTTGGAATGATGATAAAATTAAGTGAACACCTCTATGAGGATTATGATCAGCTTCATGAACTAAAAACAATGGAAATGGCCTACTTAGACCTCTTTGGAACCCTATATACACCTACAACAGGGTATAGTCTTGGTGAAGGTAAGGTAGGAGCTGAGCTTGTATAGGGAGAAGAAGAAGGTTAGGTTAAAATCAATGAAAAGTGATTAATGATAGTTAAAAATGTTTTCCAAATACTTTACCAAGATGATAATCTAACTTCATTACTTGGTTAAAAGTCATCAGTCCATACAATGAGCTAGGAAACCTCTTTGCTCAATAGATGAATACGAGGAATTCAAAGAAGAGGAATGTTTTGGGGTGAATAAAAAGCTTCAGTAGCATGAATTAGATATGGGTGACATGTTTAATAATCATAAGATAATAGGTTCATGGAGAGGTCGCTCTTAGGTGGATTTGAGGAAAATGCAAGAAAATAGGCTTTTTAAAGGCCTTTTTTGGGTATTTTGAGCTAGTTAGTCACATAAATAAAGTAATATAGCTAAACACTTTGGTAAAAAATATCATTAGGAAAATTAAAAGCTCAAAAAATATTCAATTTGTCTTTGGGAAGAGGGATATACCTCACTATTTTGTCTCAAAGGTCAGCTAGTCAAGGAAAATCCGGTTTTGATAAAGCAAGCTAATGAGGCCAAAAAGGGATAAAGAAATTAATGGAAGGTTTTAGAAACCTCTAGAAACATGTTTTTAGTTTTATTAAAGGATAATATATTATATTAAATAATAATTAAATGTCATACCTTTGAAGATGACCAAAATACTCCTGCATATAGTCCAACTAGGAAAGCTTTCACTAGACCTAGTTGGTGAATGAGAGAAAAGGAAGAAGAGGAGTGCTTGGGAGGTTGTGTGGTGATATTATAAGATTTAATAAGGTTTTAATATGCATAAAAAACCAAAAAAACCATTAAAAAATTAGTCCAAGTAGCCAAAGCTAGCTGGGTGTAGGTTAAGCCTATTAGGCCTTTAAGGGACCTAGAACCAAATGGGGGTCTACTTTCATTTCTAACTCTTGATGAGCTATATAGATTATTGGTACATGATATGGAGATTGAATTATACATTTTTGAACTTTTATTATGTAGAATAACCTATAAGAAAGCTAATTTTAGCTTAGAAAGAGTTCAAACATGCAATAAATGCAGAAACAAGCTCGATGGGGTGAATTCAAGTGTTCATATCTCCTCTAAGAGTTTGCATGGGAAAAAATGATTTTAGAGGGGTTATTAGGGTCACTAAATATTAGGTTTGTGGAATTTTTTGGCAAGTTCAACATCATAACTTTATGAATAATACTTAAGACTAAAAACTACCTAAAACCCTACTAAACCCTTAGTCAAGACCCGATGGAGAAAACAAGCTTGAAGAGCTATCCAGATGACATAGTTTGACCATGAAAGATATTTTAACTTGTATAGGAATAACTCATGTTTCCTCTCATGATTTTGAGTTGTATGGACTTATATGGATAGGGTGCAAAACAAAGTTTTCATGATTGTTATGTGTGTTTTGTAGGTTATAGGAGGATCTAAGAGATGAAATAAAGTTTTATGGAAATATATAGAATTTTAATAACTTGATATGGTCATTTTATTCCAAGGAAAAACTCCTAAGTTTCCAAACCAGATCTCTCATCTCATCTGGTCAAAACTGGCATAGTGAACATAAGGGTGAGAAGTGTGAAAACCTCAAGTGGACGTCCTTTTAAGGTGAACCTAAGAATTATAAATACATGTAGGGTATTTAAAAGTTTCATCCACTCCATCCCATATATTTTCATGGAAAATTGATGCTAATTTTTAGGCCAAATTTGAGGGGTGATAGAAAAGTAGAGTTTTTTAGACTACAAGTAGTGATGGATTCCTTCTAGGAGTTTCTAGATGAGTAGGACTATAACCAATGAATAGAGAGGAATTTTTGAAATAATTACATCTAATACCAGTAATTAGACATATCCCTAGTAAGTTTTTGGACTTCAAATAGGTCCAAATCATGAAGGAAATTTTTTGACCCAAGATAGAGAGTTTTATGCCACTTTTCATAAGTTTCATGAATTATATGGAAATTTAGACCTCCTAACATTTCATGGTTCATTTAAACCCTATTTATCATGCATTTTTATCCTCTTTTATCATCTTTAAAAGTGTCCAAGTGACCTTTGGACTTCCTTTATCTTGCTCTTCTCTGAAAGGCTATAAATATTGACTCTTTTGACTCTTTTTGGCAACCTCTGTTGGTTGATGGTGAAACCCTAGCCAATTTTGTACTTGAATGAATCTTGAATAAATAAAAAAGTGATTTTTACTACTTGCATATTACATAGTTGATTTTGGTTTCAAATCTTATTATTCTTTTCTAGTGAAAGCTAATCTTTTCTAGCATGTTGTCTTTGATTGTCCACCAAGTATGTAGAAGAGTAATTATTTTAGGTCTTTGTTAGTGTTCCTCATTAGTGTATGAGAGTTTTAAGAGTTATTTATGATTTTATTCTTTAAAGGATCATTCATTATCCTTTTTAGATATCAACATACCTCTTGAACCTAGCATATGAAACATTGATGCAAAAATCTATCTTGAGTTGTGAGTTTTGTGTGAAAGTAGATTTTTTGTGCTCTAAGTAGTATAAGTTTAGTCAATACGGGAAATTAAATATTTATTCATCACCTTTTAGTTTTCTTAGTTTGTCTTCTTACCCCTTTTCATGTCAAGTTGATAAATAGAAGAGTGTTTCAAAGAGTGCATCAAGGAAAGTAGCCCTTTTAGAGATTCATCTCACCAAATTGTTACCCACAACAAGAGATATGTTTCCATTGTGCCACTTAGATGAGAAAAGATAGGCATATCTTTAAGGGGTAAAAATTCAAGTGATAATAATTTTTGGCATGCCTAGTGTGACTCTAAGTCCTAGAAGATTGTCCAAGATTGGTGCTAGCCTTGGCATAGTTACATCTATAATAACTTCTACTTTCAGTACCTGGTGACTCTAATAAAGTTTTAAACTTTTTGGTTACTGATCAATACTTAATTTCCATTCCAAAATTGACCACTAGGTCTACTGCTAAAGGTATACCTTTTGAGTTTATGCTATTTCCTTTATATTCTGTCAAGAGATTCAAATTTGTGAATACTCATCCTTAATCAAGGGAGTTGGTGTTTAAGAAGTCCAAGTTTTTTCTTAGCTCAACTCTTAATACTTTTAAGCTACATTCCAAGATGGATAGGCCTTTTCCTTTTTTAGCTTTCACTAGAGCATCTCCTTTGAATCTTGCTCAATATGACCAAATTCCTGGAGTATCCCTTAAAAGTTTTCCATCTTTTAGTGGAGAAGGTCCTACCACTCCCATTGAGCATATTATGAACATGAATTTTTTTTGCAACATTCATAATATCACCTAAGATAATATGGCTATTAGGTTATTAGCATTGTTTTTCAAAGGGAATGATTTAGATTGGTATGGGACTCTACCTAAAAATTCTATAACTTCATAGGATGAACTAGGAGATCTATTATCCAAGAGGTTTGGAGAGAAGAGTGATTATCTATCACTAGCTAAGCAATTGACCACTATCAAGAGGCCTCCAAAAGAGTTTATGTAGGATTTTAACACTAGATTTCAAAAAACATGGGATAAGATCCTAGCCCTTATGAGACCTATTGTAAATTGTGACTTCTTGTACTATCTAAAAGCATTGAATAGTGATGTGTCCATGATGATTCAATACATGGGTGGGAATAAACTACCTGCCACTTATGATATACCCATTAATTATAAGAATTATCTTTTTCAAGCAAGAAAGATTTCTCCTTGGCCACCAATGCCATTGTTCCCTGATTTGTAGCCTCCTAGTCAAGTTGCATTACCTACCTTGGATCCTTTGCTTAATAGTCAAGAATAATCTACCCTTTTCCCTACCAATGAGATTCATGAAGTCAAGAGTTTGATTCAAAGTGTTACTAATGAATTTTTTACTCTTAAAAGTCAAAAATCTCAAAGTTATAGGCCTTACCAATCCTATAATCAGTTTGCGCAAGAAAATAGGCCTCCATTTCAAGGTAATGCTCAAGGACAAGGCCAAATCACTCAAGTTAGAACTTACCAAGGTTAAAATAATTATGCCCCATCATATTATAAAACATTTACATATGCCAATGAAATGCATAATCAAGACCAAAATCAAGACCAAGTTACATATGCCAATGAAATGCATAATCAAACCATGATAATGCAAGGTAGTCAAACATATCAAGCTTCCATTTTTGAGGTGAAAATGTAAAATATAATTCAAAATGGACAAACACAATCTGATTCTACTCTTATAAATCATTTGGAGGGAGAGTTTTGTGCCATCAATCATTTGGGGAATGCAAGTAATATGAATGCTAGTGTGTCCTCTAACACTAGGTCTAAAAAGAGGGTTGTTCAAGAGGTACAAGGGGATAATCAAGGAAATTTTTACTCCTAAAACATATCCAATGGTAGGAGGGTCTAACTCAGATCCTAAAGTGTAGGAGAATCATAAATTTCAAGGTTCAAAACTAGCTCCTACACATCCATCTTCACAAACTACACCACAAGGTACTAGTGCTTCTAAAGAACCTTTTAAGGTGAGAAATCCTTCTATCAATGTTGTGGATCAGATGAATAATTTACACATGAATATTTAATTATGGGATTCATTGAGAATACTGAGACAAAAAGATATGCTTTAAAAGGAATTACAAGGACTAGGTAAGCAAGTTGGATCAGCTAGGAGTGAGAATGTTGTTTTGGTGAATATAACTTAGTGTATTAATGGAAAAGTAAATAAAATTGATAATAATCCTCATTTTTATCTATATTTGATCATTGGTGATTTCCTAGTTCATAAATGCATCATAGATAGTGGGGATAGTACTTCAGTTATGCCCAAGTCAATAGCAGATAAACTAGGTCTCAAGTATGAACCAATGGCTAAAGGAGTTATACAATTAGATGGATCACCAATAAAGACCTTGGGATTAGTCAATAATTTGAATTTTATTTTACATGATTTTACTACTTTTTCCATCCCTCATGATGTGGTTGTGGTAGATTTACACCCATACTTTGTTCTTTTTTTGTCAAGAGAGTTTATAGCCAAGATAGGTGGATACTTGGTAGCCAATTGGTCTTATATGGTTTTTAGAACAAAGTATGGTACTAAGGTGAAGATTGAATTAGAGCCTATTAATCAAAATCATTTAGATACCAACATGCCTAAATTTTCAAATGTCAATTATGTAATTTTTGATGAGGAAGAGATTCACATGAACCAATCTCCAACCTCTTCTCTTGAAGGAGTTTTTGATTTGTATTTAGATGAATAGGGAGCTGAGCATTATGAGCAAGATCTTTAAAAATTCATAGAGGCAACTAGTCCTAGAGTGTATTGCATTCATTAGGAGGGATATTTCATGCCAAACTTGATGAAGCCAAGTGAAAACATGGATGGTTTATGGAAACTATTCTTTGATGGATCTAGAAGCAAGGTTGGAGTAGGTGGTGGAACAATGTTGGTTTCACCATCCAAGGAAAGGTACTATTATACTTTAAGATTTCACTTCTCTTGTACATGTAATGTGGTAGAATGTGAGGACCTAATTCATGGCCTTGAATGGGCTAGGAAAGAGGTGTGAAAGAGTTACAAGTGTATATTGATTGTGAGTTAGTTGTCAATCAAATACAAGGCCAAAATTTAACTAATAACTATTTACTTAAGTCCTATAAGCATAGAGTGTGGGATCTTGTAGAATATTTCTAAGAATTAAACATCTAATCTACCCCAAGAGAGGACAACAAACATGCTGATAGGTTGGTAGTAATTGGAGTTCAATTTGATGTTTCAAAAGGGATAGGAGAAGATAAGAACCAACCACATCTCTAGGTGATTATAAGGCCCTCCATATCTGATAATGTCACTAATTGGAAAGTGTTTGATAGTGACCAACAAATAAAAATTTTTCTACAAGAGGAGTTTGAGTTTTCTTCCAACAACCAGTCCAAACTATAGTAGTAATATGGAGGGCATATTGTTCAATTGAAGACAAAAAATCTTTCTAAAGGCTTAGTCACACTTGAGAGAATCTTCAATGATAATGATCAGTTAAAGAAAGAGAAGGTAAGCATGTATACTAAGCAATAAAACTATGAAAGAGTACAAATCTTCAAAGATAAGTTGCTTGCTCTTGGGAAGGTATGTACTAGTGAAGATAAACATGCTTTCATTGAATTATGCAAGGAATTTTTTGATGTCTTTGCATGGGAATATAGTGATTTAAAGGGATTTGATCCATACTTATCTCAACATACCATAGAGCTAGATGAGATTGCTAAACCTATCAAGAAAAGACAAAGGCCAATCAATCTTGAGATTTATCCTCTCATGAGAAAGGAGCTTACAAATTTGATTGAGTCTAAGATCATTTTTTCCTATTAAGCATTCATCTTGTTTGACAAACTTAGTCCCTGTAAGGAAGAAGAATGGGAAAATCAAGTTATGTGTTGATATTAGGTAATTTAATAGAGTTTCATTGAAGGACCATTATACTCTTCCTTCCATGGAGAACATTTTACAAGTTGTGGTAGGTAGTGAAAGGTTTTCTTTCCTTGATGGATATTCTAGGTATAATCAGATTTTGGTAAAGGAAAGTGACCAATATAAGACAACCTTTACTACTAAATGGGGTACATATGCTTATATAAAATGATTTTTGGCTTTTCTAATGTTGGAGCTACATTTATATGTGCAATGGATATGGATTTTCATGGTCTAATAAATGACATTATGTTGGTGTATCTTGATGATATCACAGTTTCTTCTAAGGATGAAAAGGATCATTTGAATCACCTTAGACATGTTTTTGAAAGATTTAGAGAGTTTGGAATCTCTCTTAACCCAAATAAGTGTGTTTTTGATGTCCATGAAGGAAAACTTTTATGACACATTATCTCAAAGAAGGGCCTATCCATATATCCTGAAAGGGTGAGTGCAATCTTGGCATTGGCTTTACCCAAACACAAGAAAGGTTTTCAAAGTTTATTTGGAAAAATAAATTTAATAAGGAGGTTCATTTATGATTTTGTTAATTTATTCAAGACTCTAACCTCTATGCTAAGGAAAGATGAAGTGTTCACTTGGACAAGAAGAAGGAAGGAGAGTTTTGAAGAGATTAAACAAGCTATTGCTCAAGCTCCAACTCTTGCAAGTCCTAATGTATCAAAATAATTAAAATTGTATACCTTTGGAAATGATGAGGTAATTTATACCATGCTCACTCAATCAAATGAATAAAATTTGGAGCAACCTATTGCCTTCTTTAGTCAGGGATTGAAGGGCTATGAGGTAAGATGCACCTATATAGAGAAGGAATTACTTTCAATTGTTCTACGTATAAAGAATTTTAGGCATATGTTATCTAAAAATAAGATTCACATATTGGTACCTATCCTAGTGTCAAGGACTTCCTTTTGAGAAGAGATTTGAATTAAAAAAGTGCTAGTTGGATCATAAAAGTAATGGAGTATGATGTAGAAATCAAGACAACCAAGCTAGTGAAAGGAAAGGGGTTATGTGAGCACCTTAATTTAGATTTAAAGGAACAAAAAGAGGTTATTTTAGAACTCCATTATGACCTTATGATAGATTCATATTCATCAATGAGGAGGTGGACATGAAATATGATCCATTTTCTTCAAACTGGTGAGTGTCCACAAGGCTTCAATAGAGCTAAAAAAAAGTACTTCAGATTAAAATCTATTCCTTATGTATTTGTTGGAGTGTTGTTTAGGAAGGAATTATTAGGTGTGATATTGAGATGTGTAAAATTAGATTAGGTTGAGAGAATATTGCTTGAGTTTCTTGATGGACCAGTTTGTGGTCACTTTGCTCCAATAATCACAACTACTAAGATTATGAGAGATGGATATTTTTTGCCTAGATTGTTCAAAGGCACCCATGCTTGGGTAATAAAGTGTCAAAAATGTACCTTCTTTGATGGTAAACAAAATCTTTCATCCTTTCCTCTTCATCCAATATAGGTAGACCAACCTTTTATGTAATGGGGTCTAGATTGCATAGACCTAATCAACCCACCTTCTAGTGCTGACCACAAGTGGGTGTTGACTGCTACAGATTACTTTACAAGATGGGTAGATGCTATTTCTCTCAAAGAAGCAAATGAAAGTTTAGTTTTAGACTTTATGAAGACATAGTGACAAGGTTTGGGGTTCCTTCAATAATAATTTTAGACAATGTATTGGTTTTACTTGAAATGAAGACAAGTGAGTGGGATTTGAAACATGGCATCTATCTTAGTACTTATTATAACTATTATCCACAAGGGAATGGACTAACTAAGTCCACCAATAAGAATATAATAAGGATCATAAAGAGGATAATAAAGGAAAACCAAAGGACTTGGCATTTTAAGTTGAAGATAGCTATTTGGGCTGATAAGTTCACCCCTAAGAGAGTAATTGGAAACTCACCATATACACTTATTTATGGGAGAGAGGATAGATTGTGTATTTTACTTGAGTTACCAACCTTGGATCTCACTTATCAGCCAGAGTTGATGGAAAAATAAAGCATGGAAGTCAGGTTGTGTGAGTTGATGAAGCTTACAGAGACAAGAAATCAAGCTATACAAACTATGAGAGCTTACCAAGATCAAAAAAAGAGATATTTTGATAATAAATCCATGCCAAGAATTTTCCAAGAGGGATACATTATTTTAAAGTGTGATGAAGATAGGGTTAAACCTGGAAAACACATAAAGATTGATGCTTTGTAGAGTAGCCCTTATGTTATCACCCAATACAAGTAACACAATGCTTTCCAACTCTCAAATTTGGATGGAGAGGAGCTTCATTTCCCAATCAATGGGATATATCTCAAATATTTCTACTAAGGTTCTCCACTCTCCTTGTACATAGTTATTGTTTTCCTTATTTTCCCTAAGTGCTTATGCTCATGTGTGAGTCTTGATGATGTCTTACTTTTGTCTTGTATTTGCTTAGTGTGTTGTGGTTGTTTTGTATGTGTTTTAGGAAATCCCTTGCTAGTTATCTTCAATAAATCATTGAATCCCTTGGACCATAATAGGATAAGGCTATTGGTATTTAATATAGTAGTCATACTACCCCTGAGTCACCATTTTGTTGACCAAGTTTGACTTTTAGGTCAAATTTGGGCCCCTATAGGTAAACAAAACTTAGTTTTATATATATTTAGGAGTATAAATATTTTTCATAGGATATAATAGGTTTCAATTGATGTTATCTAATGTATTTCTATCCTTAGTCATGGTTTCATTAGCTTATTTATCATTTTGGGTTATTTAATATATTTTAAGGGTCATTAATGCAAATGGCATGGTTCCCAAGGTGTATAGGTGTTATTTTTTCCTTATAATCATCCAAAAAATCAATTTAACTATCAAAGATGTTAGTTACATCAAAATCTTGCAGGTGGTTTAACTAAAATTCAAGAATCTAACTAAAAAAGGAGCATTTGGCATTTGTATGACCCATGGGGAAGTGCGACACATGGGTAAATCCACCTTCCTAGTATAAATATTTACATTTGGTTTTCTCTGGATGTTCCATTTTAAATCCAAAACTATTTTGCTTCTTTTTTGCATTTTTAGACATACAAAAGTGACCTACAAGTTTGTGCTTAGTATAGACAGCTCAATAAGTTTCAAGATAAATACTTCTGGTATGTGATATTATACTTATAGACATTCATTTCCATAATAATATTGCAAGGATTGATCAAATTTTCTTTATGATCCATCTTTTACAAGTTGATTGTACTTTCCTACTAGCTATTTCATGCACCCTATAGGTTTTGCTCCATTTTGGTCAAATACATATGAATAATTTAGTGATGTTGACTTTAGAGGATGTTGAATACCTTATTATATGGTATTCATTATTAGTTTCATGTTTCATAATGTATTGATGAGCAAGTTAATCTATGTTGGAAGAAGGTGCCACCATGTGCAGTCTCAATCAAAGTTATTGTTTTCATATTGTTTTTCTCCTATAATTGCCTAATGTTGTTTGGAAATAATATTACATAGGTTTTAAGGTCATATCACCACCTCATTTCATGTTTTGGTTTTACCATATCATCTTTTGTGTAGCTTGCAGCCTTGCCATCTCTCATAGTCAACTTCATGCTTAACTTCACTTGCAATCACCTGTATAATCTTGTTCAACTTGTCCATGGAATGGTAATTAGGGTATATTAGTTGTGTAAGCCATCAGGAGTTGGAAGGATTTTATTTATATGTTTGGAAAAGGTGCAAGTGCGATCACAAGCTCATTCACCATGCTAAAATAATCATGAGATGCCTCTGATTGCTCTATTCCATATATATGCAGGTGATTTTCACATTGAAAGGAATGTTTGAAGCTTGTATCAATATTTCCTTGATGTCAATAATGTATTGGAGAGGTTGGAAATGGTTTTTATCTATCCATGAGGTTTTTCCTTCATGCCATCGTTCTATTTCATCCTCACTATCCACTTTCAACTCAATGCACATCTATAGGGGCCATTGCTGATGTCATGCTAAGAGGTGTAAAACCTGATATGGTTCCAATATTTTAAGATTGATACAAGTGTATTGACATGTTTGATGAAAGCATATAAAGTTTATAGTCATGGATAGTTTTCATACTACTCATATTCAACTCACACTTTGTGTACCAAAATATCCACTTATAGGTGGCTGAGTAGGGGACTAAGATGTTTATATGGAGAGGATGAAAAAAATTAACACCTACTTATGGTCTTGGTATGATAATCAAGCCATGAAATACCCATTTAAAGTGTCAAAAAGGAAAAAAGAAGTGTGTAACCATGTTGAAGAGATAAGAGACTAAGTTTAGGGAAGCTTTCCTTAAAATACAAAAATAGAGATCCTAAGGGTTTTTGTAGGCACCCTATGACATGTTTTTAAATAGTCATAAAGAATATAAATAGGTGAGTTGGATAGCCTCTAGCATGTAGAGGACTTGTGCAAAGGATAGAGGTTAGTTTTGGAAATATTGTCATTGATGTCAAAGGTCTAACATTATTGGTGATAAAGGCCCCATTGTGTTTAATGATATTTTTAATATTCATATCTTAGCTAATATGTGTTAATATTTATTTAATATTAATGAATATATTTTTGGTTGCATATAAGTCAAAAGAGGGCCCATGGAGAAGTCAAAGAGTCACGGGGTAAAAGACAAAAGAGGAATGAGATGTATTTTCTAATGAAGATTCATCTTGAAGAATTTCAAGAGTCACCATGTGAAGACAAAAGAGGGTATGGCACATTTTATCATGAAAAGACACTTTGAGGAATATGAAAAGTTATCAAGATAAAGATAAAAGAGGAAAGGACACTTTTTCTTATGAAGGGTCACCATGTAACTTTTTAAATGCAAGGATACGAAGGGTCTTGCAAATTTGGCACTATTTTCCACAAAGATTGAAGGGTCATAAAAGGTGAATGCCAAAAGTCATTTGGAAAGCTATACAATAAATCTTGAGAAGCCATTTGTAATATGTAAGAGAGTGCATGGTTTTTATTTATTTTTGAAGTAAGAAAAGCATGAGATATTGTAGAGTTCTATCATTTTTTGAGTAAGAAACATTGAGAGATAGTTGTGTTTTATAGACAAGAGGGGTTGGTGCTCACAAATATTTGTAAGGGGTTGGTGCTCACAAATAGTTACTGTGTTGGTGATCGGTAAAGGGGTTGGTGCTCTTGCAAGTTGGTGCTTGCAAACTTTGTAATTTTAGTTGGTGCTCATTCATATACTTGAGATTATTCTTCATAATTTTTCCTACTTTGAGTTTCTACGTTAAAATTTGGTCTCTCTCTCTCTCTCTTGTGTGATACATATTATTATTTTAGTTTTATTATATATCTTGAATGTGTGGTTAAGTGGTTAAAAAAAATGAAATTGATTAAAAAATAAGATATATAATATATTGATTCACCTCCCCTCTCAGTATATTTGTGCTTAACAATTGGTATCAGAGCAGGTTCCTTTGAAAAAGCTTTACAGCTTAAAGGTAGATCGGGAAAACATGATAGTTAGATCACATGAAGGTTTTTATACAAATAAGACACCTTTGTTTGATGAGAAAAATTATGTTTTTTGGAGCATAAGGATGAAGACTTATTTGATGGCCCTTAGATTCGACATATAGCAAGCAGTGGTAGAGGAATATGAAGAGCCACAAACACTTGTAATAACCCTAGCAGAAAAAAAAGGCAAGTGAAAGTAATGTTAAATCTTTAAATGCTATTTTATGTGGTTTATGTGAATCAAAATTTGTTAAGGTTATGCAATGTAAATTTTTTCATGAAACTTAAGTTAAAATTGAGAATATTTACAAAGGTGATGGAAAGGTTTAGCAAGCTAAAGTTTAGACTTTTAGAAGACAGTTTGAGAGTTTGAAGATGGAAAAGGAAGAAAATATAACAAGTTATTTTTTACTAGTTGATCAAATAGTTAATCAGATTCAAGGCCTTGGAGAAAAGTTAGAAGAATCAATTGTGGTTCAAAAAGCTTTGAAATCTCTAACATTGAGATATGATGCAAAAGTTTTGGCAATTAAAGAGATGAAGAATTTAGCCAAGCTAAAGATGGATGAGCTACATGGTATTCTTACGGTATATGAGATGTAGACCGAATAAGAGAAAATCTCAAAGAGAGAAGCTACTTTCAAGACATCAAAGAAAGAGAAAGATAAGATTCAAAAATCAAGTGACAATTTTAGTGATGATGATGAGAATGAATCTCTATTCATTCGCAAGCCAAAAAAGGGCACAGATAAATATCAAGGAAAATTATCTTTCAAATATTTTAATTGTGGAAAGATTGGATATTTTATAGGTAAGTGCCCAAATAAGGGTAATGGTGATTGTTAGGTTGTGGAGCTAAAAAATTCAACATTGCAAACATGGAGGAGGTTGTCAAAGTGTTGCTGAGTTCCAGGAAGACCGGCGTCGACAGAGTATGGTGCAGAAGCCAACCGACATCAGCACGTGTGGACTGAAGGCAACCGACGTCGGTAGAAGGTCAGCCAATGTCGGCAACATCCAGGCAGACAGGGACCGACGTTGGTCGCCTGTGTGGTTCAAGAACTACCAGTTCATGAACAGTTCATTAACGAACCAAGTGTTTGCATGCTAAGGGCTAATTATAGTCTCGAGCTGTGTTTCTAATTATTGTAATTGGATGTCTAATTTATGTATGCATGAGATCTATATAATAGACTCATGGGATGTATTGTAATCAAGGATCTAAGAATCTAAGAATCAAGGATTCAAGGAAGAGATTCTTCAGAGTGCAAAGAGAGGAAGGCAAGGAAGCTCCTTCCAAGTGTAAGATCACAGAAGATCTACATGGTAAGTATGGTCTGTTGAATTGTAGGTTGCAGGTTCATGGGAGATCAACTTGAAGTACTTTAGAGTGCTTGGTGTATTGATAGGGTTATTACTGTTCAGTTGGAGGTGAACACCAATTCTGTATGTGAGTTGGTTGTTGGGACCATTTTGGTAGGAGAGTGGACTCTTGATTGAGAATAGCTAAACACTTGAGGTGTGGGAATCCTCTGAGAGGTGTGGAGAAGAAGTGGCATCTTCTTTATTGTATTTTCTTTCTGTATGAGTATTAATACAAGTGTGTGTATTGTCTCTCATATTCTATGCTATGTGTGAATTCTAGTTACTTATTCAATCTGGTATAATTTCGTGTTTAGTTGCTTATACAAGGTAATCATATTGTGCTCTTATTGAGGGAGCAAGATCCTGACAAGTGGAATCAGAACTGTTGTTGTTCTAGTGATTCCCCAACAGATAAATATCAAGGAAAATTATCTTTCAAATATTTTAATTGTGGAAAGATTGGATATTTTATAGGTAAGTGCCCAGATAAGGGTAATGGTGATAATGAAGAAGAAAAGTCTACATACAAGAAGAATTTAAAATAAAAATTTAGAAAGGGATTCGAGAAGAAGAGTTTATATTCTAAAAATCCTAGCTCAGCTGAAGATAGTGGAGTCAGTGATTCAGAAGAAGAGAATATACTCATGGCCATACTTAAAGATACCTCCACAAGCAAAAGTATAGATGATCATGAAGAAGAACAGAATGAAGCTGAAGTGAATCTAGAAGGATAACTCATTTGTGCCTTAGAAGATTTAAAGGCTATTGAAAAGAAGAATCAAAGATTAAAGCTCCATATTGAAAAAAATGAAAAAGATTCAAAGGAAATATAGAAGATCTACAAGCACACTTTGAAGAAGCTAAGAAAAATGAAGAAGATCTAACGACATAGTTGAAAATAGTAAGTAAAGAATGTGAAAGGTAAGCTATTCAAATTTCTTCTTTAAAAATAAATCTTGAGAAAATAAATAAAGCAATCAATGATAGAGTAGCTAATGATTCAAAATTTAAGAATAACACTAATATGTTGAATAAGATATTAGAAAATCAAAGATCAATATCATATAAGATAGGTATTAGATTTTAAAAAGAAAAAAGGGAGGCCACTACTTTCAAAAATAAGGAAAAAATAAAGAGCTATGCTTAAGCTCTTATAAAAGAAGAAATAAAAAGGGAATAAGTTAAGAATACAAAAGACATCTCAAACAAAGAAGGCTAGAGGGAATACAGCTAAAAAAAGAAATCACGTCAGAGATACATAAATATGTCCTATTTTTATGGTTAATATTTTTATTTTAATGGATATGATCATAATAAAATAAAATGTTGAAAAAGAGCTAACAATTTTATAAATAAGGAGAAGAAAAGTCATGCAGAGTCAAGTAGAAGCCACAACTCTTTTGCTCCTCTATTAGGCTTTAATGAAGAGGTCATAATATGTTATAAGTGCAACAACTTAGGACACATAACTTGATACTATAGAAGTGTATTCTAGTTATTCAAGAAGGACCAGAGTTTTAAGGGTTCATTCATCAAGAAGAAAGTTCAGACAGGTTCATGGCAGAAGAAACAACCTAAAAAATCTATGTTGGTACAGACAGATTTGTATGCAAGAAATGAAGAAAATCCATGGTTCATTGATAGTGGATGTTCAAGGCACATGACAGGAGACAAAAATAAGTTCATAACCTTGAAGAAGATCAATGGTGGTATAATAAAATTTAGAGATAATACTACTGCTAGAATTGCTGGAAAAATGTACACTAAGTTTGGATAATGATAGAACTAAAATTAAAAATATTTTGTATGTATAAGGTCTTAAGCATAATATTTTGAGTGTAATTCAAATGTGTGATCAGGGGTACACACTAAATTTTTATGTATAAGGTTGTGAAATTAGGAGAAAATATTCAAATGTGTTGATTGCAGATGCTCAGAGAATAGGTAATAATTTGTATATGTTATCAGACATCAAAGGTTAAAGATGTTGTTTGAGTCAGATTGAAGAAAGTTGGATATGGCACAAGAGAATGAGTCACATAAATTTTGAAAATCTTGTCAACATAAATAAAAAGTAAGCAGTCAAAAAATATTTCAAAGATTATAAAGCCATTCGACACACTTTGTGAACCTTGTCAGCATGGGAAGCAGGCCAGTAGGCAGTTCAAAACAAAAGAGTACTCGACCACTCAGATGTTAGAGATTGTTACACTGATCTATGTGGAGCTATGAGAACTCAAAGTACTCAAGGTGAGAAATATTTCATGTTGTTTATTGATGATTTTCTACATATGACTTAGGCAATGTTTTAAAAAAAAATCAAAAGCTTTCAGACATTTCAAAGCATTCAAAGTATTAGTTGAGAATGAAACTAGTTTGAAGATTAAGTGTCTAAGATTAAATCAAGGAAGAGAATTCATGTTAGATCAATTTATTAAGTTTTTTAAATACCATGGAATAAAGAGACATTATTCAATATCTAGAACTACACAAAAAAATGGAGTAGTTGAAAAGAGAAACATAATAGTTCAAGAGATGGTAAGGACAATGCTAAATAAATCTAAGATACCAGATAAATATTGGAGAGAGGTAGTTTATATAGTAGTGCATATTAAAAATATATAATTATTGAGATTCAATAGTGACAAGACTCCTTATGAGCTATGGAAAGATAAACCAACAATAATTGATTATTTTAGAGTTTTTGGCAGCAGATATTTCATAAAGAGAACTGATGAAAAACTTGGGAAATTTGAATCTAGAGCAGATGAAAGTATATTTTTTGGTTATCTTGTAAAAAAAAAGATTATAAATGTTATAACAAAATAACAAAGAAAATTGTTGAAAGTGAAAGTGTTAGAATAGAAAATGAAACACAAAGAATCAGTGATCCAGTAGATATTCTTGAATTCATTGAAGAGGAAGATTTTGAAAAATCAGATGAAGATGAGAAGGAGAAAAATGACACCAAAACTCCATATAAATATGTTCAAAGAAATTATAATGAAAATAAAATTATTAGGGACATAAATGAAAGAATTCACACCAAAAAAATGATGGTAAGTGAATTTAAGCAAGTTAATTTCTCTTTGTTATCTAAAATTCAGCCTAGAACTTTTTTTGAAGCTAGACATGATAAGAATTGGGTTAAGGCTATGGATGAAGAAAAGAATGATACTTAGAAATTAGTGCCTAGACCAAAAGATCATAATGTGATAGGAACAAAATGAGTTTATAAAAATAAATTGAATGAAAATGGAGAAGTGACCAGGAATAAAGCAAGATTAGTATGTAAATGATATGCTCAAATTGAGAGAATAGATTTTGAAGAAACTTTTACATCAGTGGCAAGGTTAGAGGCTATTAGAATATTTCTTGAATATGCAGTGTTTAAAAATTTCAAAGTATTTCAGATAAATGTCAAATCTGCCTTCCTAAGTGGGAATGTAAAAGAAGAGGTCTACAATAGGCATCCTGATGGATTTATTCTCTCAAATATTAGTAGCCATGTATGCAGATTGAATAAAGCTTTGTATGGATTGAAACAAGCTCCCAAAGCTTGGTATGCAAGACTTGATAAGTACCTGTAGGATCAAGGTTTCAAGAGAGGATTTGCTGATAGTAATATCCACATCAAAATAGAAGGTGAGCATCAATTGATTATTGTGGTATATATTGATGACATCATTTTCAGAGGAAACATTGAAAAGATGACAAAAGAATTTTATGATAATATGCAAAAAGAATTTGAGATATTTATGCTTAGAGAATTTTCATTTTTCTTAGGATTGTAAATATTTTAGTCAAATAAAGGAATTTTCATATCTCAAAGTAAATATGCCAAGAAAATGTTGAAGAAATTTGGTTTTGAGGATTGTGCACTAGTTGTCACACTAATGTGTACAAGAAATAAGGTGACCAAGGATGAAGATTCACTTGTTGTAGATCAATATTTGTATATATCTATGATTTGTAGTCTTTTATATTTGACAATATCAAGGCTAGACATCATGTATGTAATAAATATGGTTGCAAGATATCAGTCATCTCTAAAAGATAGTCATGTTCAGTTGGTGAATAGAATATTTAGATATATCAAGGGGACATTAGATTATGGATTTTGGTATTCCAAAGATAGAGATTTCACTTTGGTTGCTTATATAGATTTAGATTGGGTAGTTTGCTTGGATGACAGAAAAACTCAAATTGGAGGAGCTTTCTTCCTTGGTGATAGCTTAGTATCATAGCTAAGAATTAATTAGAATTCAGTATCACTTTATAAAATTGAAGCAGAATATATTATAGTGGTATTATGTTGTACTCAAGTGCTTTGGATGAATCAAACTTTGGAAGATATCAAGGTAAAATATGATGAATCTATTTTTATTTTTTGTGACAACACAAGTGTAATTAATATTTTAAAAAATCTAGTGATGCATTGAAAAATAAAACATATTCTCATTAGATGTCACTTTTTGAGAGAGTAAGTTGCAGATAAACATATTAAGATAGAATATATCAGTACTATAAATTATATTATAGATATTTTTACAAAGGCACTATCAAAAGACATGTTTGAGTATCTCCGAGAGAAGTTGGGAGTAATTTCTTTTACTTCCTACCATTGAGGTTCAGCATTAGTTGAGGGGGAGCTAAGTGTTAGCTCCAAGGAGGCCCTTTGCCATTGATGTCAAAGGGGGAGAAGAACAAAAATAGGTATGGGTACAAGTGCAAAAATAGATGAAGGAATAGGTACAAATAATAGGTACAGGTTGCTACAGTAAGGAGAAGTTACTATATGTTTTTCAAATGGCAGTATGTGTAAATTTTAGGATGTGGCAGTTTCAATTTGAGGTTGCCATCAATGACAAAGAGGGATATTGTTGAAAATATTGTAATTGATGTCAAAGTTCTATCATTATTGGTGATAAATGCCCCATTACATTTAATGCTATTTTTAATATTCATATCTTGGCTAATATGTGTTAATATTTATTTAATATTAATGAATATATTTTTGGTTGCATATAAGTTAGAAGAGGGCACATGAAGAAGTTAAAGAGTCACAGGGTAAAGGACAAAATAGGAATGGGATGAATTTTATAATCAAGAGTCATCTTAAGGAATTCCAAGAGTCACCATGTGAAAACAAAAGAGGGTATGGTGCATTTTTCTATGAAGAGACATTTTGAGGAATATGAAAAGTCACCAAGATAAAGATAAAAGAGGAAAGAATGCTTTTGATTATGAAAGGTAACCATATGAATTTTAAAATGAAAGGATACAAAGGGTCATGCAAGTTTGACACTATTTTCCATGAGGATTGAAGGGGCACAAATGGTGAATGCCAAAGGTCATTTGGAAAGCTATAGATAAAGGCTTGAGAAGCCATTTGTAATATGCAAGAGAGTGCATAGTTTATATTTATTTTATAAGAGAGAAAAGTAGGAGATATTGTAGAGTTATATCATTTGTTAAGTAAAAAACATTGAGAGATAGTTGTGTTTTATACACAAGAGGGGTTGGTGCTCCTGTGGGTTGGTGCTCACAAATAGTTGCTGTGTTGGTGCTTGGTAAAGGGGTTGGTGCTCCTACAAGTTGGTGCTTGAGAACTTTGTAATTTGAGTTAATGCTCATTCATATACTTGAGTTTATTCTTTGTGGTTTTTACTACTTTAGGTTTCCACATAAAAATCTGGTCTCTCCTCTTCTCTCTCTCTCTCTCTCTCTCTCTCTCTCTCTCTCTCTCTCTCTCTCTCTCTCTTGTGGTGCATATTATTGTTTTAGTTTTATTGCATATCTTGAATGTGTGGTTAAGTTGTTCAATAAAAAAAAATTGATTAAGAAATAAGATATATAATATATTGATTCACCCCCCCCTCTCAGTATATTTCATGCTTAACAATTAGAAGATGAGTAGAGAATAGAAGTTTCAAGCCTAAAATATGCCCTCAAAAACATTGAAATATCACATTAACATCTATAGGTTTGTAGTTGTAAATAACTTTTGATATCCAAAATTGTAGGCAGTGCATTCCCTTATGGATTAAATAATCCTACTGATTGAGTGATTTATAAATAAACATATGGATCATCATCATGATGTTGTTATATGATTTTTTCAACCCCTAAGGACACCTACATGTGTCCTACAGAAAAAAGGGAAACCTACAACAAGATAAACAAATAGTGACTCATAAAATGTGTTTTGATTGTGTTTTAACCATCCCAAGGTGAATCCAAGATGAATATAGATACTTTGTGAATTAAAACAATTAAAATAGGTTTTAAAAAATCACAATCAAGTCTCAAGGAGCTAGTACATACCTACAATAGGGTCTAAGGGTAGGGAGTCTCAGTCTAATAGGGAAGGACTCAGTTGAGAAGTTCAAGTGCATATGAAGGGTATAAGTATGGTGTAAATGACTTATATGATTTATAAATGACTTTTGAAAGCTCAATATGGTATTTTACATTATTTTCTAGACCTAAAATATACGAGTGCACCTATAGGTGCCTATTCTAAACATAAAACACAGTCAACAATTCATCAAGTTGAAAAACAAGGCTTATCTCAAGTATTTGGTAGAGTTAGAGTGATAAGTGAGTTGTAAGTAATTTAATTATAGTTAGAATAGTCTAGTTATACCATCAAACATCATGAAAAAGGTCTAAATGAGCTGATATGCACCTACAGGGGTCAAAGGTAGGGTGTCTTAATCAGAGGATAGTGGAGGACTTAGTTGTAACCAAAAGTGCATATGAATGACAAATGGGAGGTTGGAATGATGATAAAAGTAATTGAAAACCTATATGAAGATCATGATCAACTTCATGAACTAAAAATAATGGATAAGGCCTACTCAAAGCTCTTGGAACCCTATATACACCTACAACAAGGTGCAATCTTGGTGAAGGTAAGGTAGGAGATGAGCTTGTATAGGGAGAAGAAGAGGGTTAGGTTAAAAGCAATGAAAAGTGATTCATGATAGGTCAAAAGGTGTTTTAAAATTCCCAAGAATCTACCAAGATGATCATCTACCTTTCCTACTTGGTCAAAAGTCATCAGTCTGTATAATGAGTTAGGAAACCTCTTTGCTCAATAGATAAATATGAGGAATTCAAAGAAGAGGAATATTTTGGGGTGAATAACAAGATTAATTAGAATTAATTAGATATGGGTAACATTTTCAATAATCCTAGGAGCATTTGTTTATCATGGATAGGTTATTCTTAGGTGGATTTGAGGAAAATGTAGGAAAATAAGCTTTTTAGAGGCCCTTTTTGGGTATTTAAAGCTGGTTAGGCACCTAAATCAAGGAATATACCTAAAAAAATTGGTAAAAAGTCTCATTAGGACCTTTAAAAGTTCTATAAATGTTCAGTTTGACTTGGGGAAGAGGGATATACCTCACGATTTTGTCTCAGAGGTCAGCTAGTCAAGGAAAATCAAGTTTTGGCAAAACAAGCTAATGAGGCCAAAAAGGGATAAAGAACTTGATGGAAGGTTTTATAAACCTCTATAAGAATGTTTTGAGGTGTATAAAAGTAAAATATATGCTAATAAGTAATAATTAAAGATCATACCTTTCAAGATGACCAAAATACCCCTGCACACAGTCTAACTAGGCAAGCTTTCACTAGGCCTAGTTGGTGAATGAGAGATAAGTAAGAAGAGGAGATCTTGTGAGGTTATGTGGTGATCTTATAAGCTTGAATAAGGTGTGAAGATGCATAAAAAACCAACCCAACCATTGAAAAATTAGTCTAAGTAGCCAAAGCTAGCTAGGTGCAGGTTAAGCCTATTAGGCCTTCAAGGGACTTAGAACCAATTAGGGGTCTACCTTAATTTATAAATCTTGATGAGATATAAATATGATTTGGGAATGATAGGGAGATGGAATTAGACATGTTTGAACTTTTAGTATCCAAAGGAACCTACAATAAATCTACTTTTAGTTTAGAAAGTGTTCAAACATGCAAGAAAGGTGGAAACAAACTCGATGGGGTGAATTCAAGTGTTCATATCTCTTATGAGAGTTTTAATGGAAAAAAAAGAGTATATAGAGGTTATTAGGGTCCCTAAAAATTAGGTTTGTGGTATTTGTGGCAAGTTGAATGTCAGAACTTTATGAACAATGCTTAAGACTAAAAATTGCCTAAAACCCTACTAAACCCTCAGTCAAGACCTGATGGAGAAAAAAATCTTGGAGAGATATATAGATGAAATATTTTTACCATGAAATATATTTTAAATTATAGAGGACTCACTCAATATTCCTCCCATGCTTTTGAGTTATATTGACAGGGTACAAAACAAGGTTTTCTGGACTATTTTGTGTTTTATAGGTTCTAAGAGGTTTTAAGAGATGAAATCAAGTTTGAAAGAAATATATAGAATTGTAATAACTACATATGATCATTTTATTCCAAGTAAAAAATCCTAAGTGTCCAAACTATAGCTCTCATCTCAGCCAGTCAAAATTGGCATAGTGAACATAAGGGTGAAAATTGTGAAAACCTCAAGTGGATGTCCTTTTAAGGTGCACTTGAGAAGTATAATGACATGGAGGGTCTTTCCAAGTGTCATAAAATTCATCCCATAAATTTTCATGGAAAAATGATTCTAATTTTGAGGCCAAGTGTGAGGGTTGATAGAAAATAAGAGTTTTTTAGATTGCAGGTAGTAATGGCTTCCTTTTAGGAGTTTATAGATGAGTAGGACATAACCAATGGATAGAGAGGAATTTTTTGAAGCCTTACATCTCATATCAATCATTAAAACTTCCCATAGTCAATTGTGGGACTTCAAACAGGTCCAAATCATGAAGGTAGTTTTCTGAGTCAAGACATGGAGTTTTATGCCACTTTTCATAAGTTTCACGACTTGTATGGACATTTGGAACTCATAAAATTACATGGTTAATTTAACTCCTATTTATCATGTATTTTTAACGTCTTTTTTTATTTTTACAAGTGTCCAAGTGATCTTTGGAATTCCCTTGTCTTGTTCTTCTCATAAAGGCTATAAATATTGATTCTTTTGGATCTTTTTGGTAGCCTCCATTGGTTGATGGTGAAACCCTGGCCAAGTTTGTACTTTAATGAATCTTGAAGAAATAAAAAAGTGATTTTTCCTACTTACATGATTTATAGTTGAGTTTAGTTGTAAATATTATTGATCTTGTCTAGTGAAAGCATATCTTTTCTAGCATGTTATCTTTGATTGTCCACCAAGTATCCAAAAGAATAATTACTACAGATCTTTTTTAGTTTTCCTCCTTAGTGTTTAAGAATTTTATAAGTGATTTATGAATATATTATTTAAAGGATCATTCATTATCCTTATTCGATATCAACATACCTCTTGAACCTATTTTATGAAACATTGATGCAACAATCTATCTTGAGTTGTGAGTTTTGTGTGAAAGAAGATTTGTTGTGCTCTAAGTAGTATAAATTTAGTCAATAGGGAGAAATTCAATTTTGGTGCATCACCTTTTAGATTTTTATTTTATCTTCTTACCCCTTTTCATGTCAAGTTGATAAATAGAAGAGTGTTTCATAGAGTGCATCAAAGGAACTAGCCCTTCTAGAGATTCATCTCACCAAATTGTTACCCACAATAAGAGAGATGTTTTCATTGTGCCCCTTGGATGACGAGAGCTAGAAATATCCTCAAGGGGTGAAAATCCAAGTGACAACACATACTTGATACATCTTCTAATGATGTTATACTGATGGCTATTTTTTTGAAGAAAGAGGTTTCGGGTGCCCCATCAATGAGATGGAGCTTTTGGATGGAGATCCTTTGGAGAACAAGAAATATGTAGGGGTGGATAATTGGATGCCCAAAGGGGGTGGAAAAATAATTAAAATAGACTTGATCCCAACCCAAGTTGATCACACCATGCCTAAAGAGAAAATTAGATTGACTAAAGTGGGGCTTCATAATATGTAGGAACCCCCTTCTAAAAATAAGGGCAAGGAAAATAAAGTTCTGGATTGTTTTACCAAGTTGTACAATAGTGGGGATAATCACCTTGTTCAATAGAATTGACCTATGATCACTCCACCTAGTTATTCATGTGGATTTTTAGTTGGAATGTAAGAGGGCTAAAATCTCTGGATATAAAACTAGTGGTAAGATAGTTCAGACTCTCGAGAGATAATCTAGACTTTCTCTTCTTGCAAGAAGTAAAGGCTATCAGTACCCAAATTTCCATTGTCTTGAACTTTATCTAGCCCAATAATCCTCATTTTTTACTAATCATCATAGAGGTAAAGGGGGGACTCTATCCTAATTAGTCACTTGTGAAAAGACTATATTATCAACCATGGTAGTTCTCCATGTAATAGAGTGGTCTAGGTTTTGATAGAATATCAAAATCAGGCCTTGGGCTTGTGTAGCATATATTATCAAAATCAGACCTTGGGCTTGTGTAAAATATATGCCCATAATGACTATAGGGAGTGTGCTGACTTATGTAATTGGTTATACACTAATCTTAAAAATGTCCCTTGGATATTTGGTGGTGACTTCAACATGGTGGAGGATAAAGAGGATAAAATTAGAGGGGACCACCTTACATGGAAAGGAAATGAGATTTTCTTATAGTCTAAGTTCAAAAGAATTCATAGAATTGAAGATCCTCTCTTGAAGGGTAAGAACCTTAGCAGAGGAATTCGGTATACTTGGTTCAATAATTAGATCAATAATAGGAGACAATATTCAACGCTGGACATATTCTATTTGAACACAGAGTAACTAATAGTTGATGCATTCACAAGTGGTAATGTAGTGACTATGTTACCCTATACTATGTCTAATCACCACCCTACTGGTTAGAGAAGATAAGAAAGATTCACCAGAGTTCAAAGGGATGTATAAATTCAATGTCTCACACCTAGTAGACAAAGTATGTGTGGAGGGGCTACAAGCTTCCTAGAACATTGGTAAAGTTGTCTATAATTCTAGTTCTAAAATTAACCATTAGAATTCTAGTATGAAAATTTATAAAAACTTTTCAAGAACCTATGGATAGATCAAATCTAGGAAGCACAAAAATCTTGTAAGGGATACTCAAGTGAAGCTTATCCATGCAGAAGGCTTGCCATAGCTTGACCTGCCCAATGGGGTTCTTCTTGAAGAACTTAACTCATTGAAGCACCAAGCTCGTTAGACACAATATTACATTGATATAGGGGCACAAGTCCGATCTAGGTTTACCTGGCTTTAGCTAGGTGAAAAAGGGCCCAAAATTTTCTTCAAATTCTTGAGAATTAAGCACAACAAAAGCAAGATTAAAGAAATTGAAGTCAATGGACATACTATATAGTGTCAGGCACCTAGAACAACAAACATGCTCCGATACCAACTTGTCAGGATCTTGCTCCCTCAATAAGAGCACAAATATGATTACCTCTGTATAAGCAACTAAACACGAAATTTACCCAGAAAGATAAAGTAACTAGAAATATGAAACAACACAGAATATGAGAGACAATACACTATCTTGTATTAATATCATACAGAAGAAAATACAATAAAGAAGATGCCACTTCTTCTTCCACCTGTAAGGCTTGCCACACCTCAAGGACTTCTTCCCCCTCTCCCTCACGGTCCCAACAACCAACTCAAATACTGAGTTGTTGTTCACCTCCACCAGCTAGTAACACTCTACCAGTACACCAAGTACACATCCGTACTCCAAGTAGATCTCCTGCTCTCTGCTGCCACCTGCTAATCACCAGACCCTACTCACCATGTAGATGTCTCTACACCCCTAAAGAACCCTTGTCCTTGTCTCACCAAGTCCTTATGATTCTTCAACCAATACCCCAGTGGATCTTCTCCAAGAACTTGCACAACCTGCAACTCTCTCTGATCATACACTCTCATCACCCCTTTTGGAACTAGGAGGAACACACCATTGCTCTCTTCTCTCAGAAGGAGCTTATTTCTGCTCTCTTACTCTCTAGCACACTTTTACACTACAGCCTATGAGTCTATTATATAGATCTCATGCATACAATAATTAGACTATCTTAATTACAATAATTAGACACACAACTCAAGACTCAAAATAGCCTTTACATGCAAACTCTCAGTTCAACGAACTAAATATCCGTTCAACAAACAGTTCTGGAACCGCCACAAGCAACCGACATCGGTCCCTATCTGCCTGGAGGTGACCGACATTGGCCGACCTCCTGCCGATGCTGGTTGTCTTCAGCTCACACCTGCCGATGTCAGTTACCTTCTGAACTACACCCTGTCGACGCTGGTCTCCCTAGAACTCAGCAACCTCCTCCATGTTTGCACCAATTAAAACTTTTAGCTCCACAACCTAAAAATCTCCCACTTGGAGATAAATAGCTGCAACTGTACCTGTACCTATACACCATCTAATTTGTACTCTGGCTTGTATCCCTCTTCAAGCTCAATCCTGAAGACCAACCACCACACACCCTGTGATGCTCTACCTTTGTCATCCAAGTAACCTGCCACATCCGCATCTACAAACCCATGTAGAAAAGAACTTGACCCTGCATAGCATGTGCACCTGCTGCTGGTCCCTATAAGAATCCACTAAATTGCCCTCCAGTACCTCTTTCCTGAATTGGCTCTATAATTTTTGACAACTCCCACTGCTTGGGAAAACTCAGGTCTACACTAGACCTCATGTGATTTTGAACACCTGTTCTAAGCTCTGCTTGAACTGTCCAGCCCTTGGTGTGCTTACTGATTCTGCATCCTGCATATTGAACCTCACCAACACTTTCTTCACATCAGCTCCACCTGGAGACCAAATCACCCTATGATCTTCCATGTCTCTTATGCTAAAGAATTTCACTGCTCCAAATTCTTCATAACATACCTCTGAACTAACTTTACCTTTTAGCTCATAAACTTCCTGCATGTGTAACCCTGCAACAAGCAACCACACCACATACAGTAACAGAATAATGTTGCAATCATCATCCACCTGGTAAAGTAAAAACATAATGGCTAAAATGACCTTGATCAAAGCCATACTTCATCATCCACCTGTCAAACTTGTACCACTGTCCTGCAGCTACCTCAAGACCATATACCTTGGCCTTCCGTCTCACATGTATATTTACGCTCTTCTTCATCCTAAACATCCATTCATCTCTCAGTGCTTCCTTCCAGCTGGCAACTCCACCAAAACACTCCCGTTTGATTCTTCTCCAAGGAACCACAATCCTCATCCATGCCAAGCTCCCACTGTTTCCTGGATCTACCTGCTCTACTTCTTTAATGACTTCCTGATTCTTGACCATTAGTGAGCAAAAAGTAGTGTAAAGAAGGGAAATGATGAATTTGAGGCTTACTTACCCTTTCAGTCCTCCATATGGGCATTTGAGACTCCTTAACAACTTGTTGTCTGCCCAAAATCCATCTCAGTGACCAATTCCGGTCACATCTCAGTCTGCACATGACCATCCTCAGTTCCCTGTGACTGCCTCCTCACCGACGTCGGTCCTCATGATCGATGCCAGTTTTTATCTGTCCCTGACTTGCCGACGTCAGTCTGCACATAGCCGATGTCGGTCACTGCAAGGATGCTGACATCAGTTTTCTAACTGACGTCGATCTCTATGTTTTCCTTGTGAGTGATAACTTTTACCTGTGAGCTCCTTTTGGGTCACAACCCTATTAGAATTAACACAGCCCTGCTCAGAACAATTCAGTCTACTCACCTGATCTCTGTCTGTCATCTCCTCCATGAAAACCAAGGCTTTCCAGTTCTTTAGCTTGTCAAAGACATCTGACCTCTGCCTAAAAACTTGCATTCCCCTCCTACATATGTGACTAAGCCTACGAAGCCACATCTCTACAATAGAAGGTGAATCAGCAATATAAGTAGATAGATAAAGGATACCTACTTTCTTACCACCATCTAATTCAAATGCATCCACTGTGAGAGTTACTGTGCATCTCTCATCACCCAAATTTCTTGAAGAAATTAGACTCATCTCCAAGACTGGTCCCTGCATGACCTCTTTCAACACCTACGTGTTATCCATCTGTAATTTCAGCTTCGCTTCCCCTTCGTCAATAATCTGACAAGGCTCTCCAACCCCTAAATAAATCTCTCCAAAGTCTCCCTGGACATAATCATGAAAAGATGCTCTATTTCGGGCTGCATGGAAAGAGGCAATAGAATCTGTGAACCAAGATTATACTTTATCTAGAACACCCTGTGCAACATCACCTGTAACACCTGCTCCTTCCTGCTGATCTTATACCAACCAACAATCTTTATTTACCTGCTCTTTCTTTCCATCAATCAGACAATTCATGCTATTTAGTTTCACCATTCATAGCTTACTTTCTTCTACCATTGCCATACTCCCACTCAATCAAAAACCCCTGTGAGTACCCTATAATCAAGAAACACTAACTAGATCTGAAACCACCTATTAGTAACCCAACCAAAAGCTCTGATACCAATTGTCAGGCACCTAGAACAACAAACATGCTCTGATACCAACTTGTCAGGATCTTGCTCCCTCAATAAGAGCACAAATATGATTACCTCTGTATAAGCAACTAAACACGAAATTTACCCAGAAAGATAAAGTAACTAGAAATATGAAACAACACAGAATATGAGAGACAATACACTATCTTGTATTAATATCATACAGAAGAAAATACAATAAAGAATATGCCACTTCTTCTTCCACCTCTAAGGCTTGCCACACCTCAAGGACTTCTTCCCCCTCTCCCTCATGGTCCCAATAACCAACTCAAATACTGAGTTGTTGTTCACCTCCACCAGCTAGTAACACTCTACCAGTACACCAAGTACACATCCGTACTCCAAGTAGATCTCCTGCTCTCTGCTGCCACCTGCAAATCACCAGACCCTACTCACCATGTAGATGTCTCTACACCCCTAAAGAACCCTTGTCCTTATCTCACCTTATGATTCTTCAACCAGTACCCCGGTGGATCTTCTCCAAGAACTTGCACAACCTGCAACTCTCTCTGATCATACACTCTCAGCACCCCTTTTGGAACTAGGAGGAACACACCATTGCTCTCTTCTCTCAGAAGGAGCTTATTTTTGCTCTCTTACTCTCTAGCACACTTTTACACTACAGCCTATGAGTCTATTATATAGATCTCATGCATACAATAATTAGACTATCTTAATTACAATAATTAGACACGCAACTCAAGACTCAAAATAGCCTTTACATGCAAATTCTCAGTTTAACGAACTAACTGTTCGTGTAACGAATAATTTTGGAACTACCACAAGCAACTGACATCGGTCCCTATCTGCCTGGAGGTGATCGACATCAGCTGACCTCCTACCGATGCTGGTTGTCTTCAGCTCACACCTGCCAATGTCGGCTGCCTTTTGCACTGCACCCTACCAACGTCGGTCTCCCTAGAACTCAGCAACCTCCTCCATGTTTACACCAGTTGAAGCTTTTAGCTCCACAACCTAACATATAAGATGATACTAGTATAAAAGGAGATTTCTTTGAGTTCTCTTCTATCTTTTTCTATTTTGATGGATCAAGTGAATGTATTGAACATAATAGAGCCTTATGTGAGACATGCATTCGTAAGAAGGTCTCACAAACTTAGGACTCTTTTCTAGAGGATATCATCTCACTTGATGAGGTCAGAAACACTATTGACTCACTAAAAGATGATAAGGATCCAGGGCTAGATGGCTTCCTTACATAATTCTACAAATTCAACAAGGAATGGATTGCCAAGGACTATTTGGAGATATTCAATGAGTTAATTGCCTCTCGTAGTCTTGGCCTATACATAAATATAGGGGTGATCAAGCTTATACCAAAGGATGAAAACTTGTTATCGATTAAGAATTGGAGACCAATTACCCTCCTTAATGTCTCCTACAAGATTCTAGCAAAAATCCTTGCAATGAAAGTGTCCTCACTTTTATTTTCTGTTATCTCAAAAACTCAGACTAGATTTATTGAAGGGAGATATAGTTTAGAGAATTTAGTCACCAACTAGGATGGTATGGATTGGGAAAGAGATTTGAATCAAGATGTTAGAATGATCTTGCTTGATTTTGAGAAATCCTATGATAGAATTGAGTGGCCATTCATTAAGAGAATATTGCAAGCTTTTGGGCTTCAAGATAAATTATGTAGAATGGTCAATGTACTCTTTAAGGATGCTTCGATGGTCATTGAAGTCAATAGTGAACTAGCAGACTCCCTTGTGCTTTAATGCTCCATAAGGCAAGGTTGTCCACTTGCCCTGTCACTCTTTGTATTGGCTATAGAGGCACTACATTACCTTCTTAGGTTTTAAAATATTGGATCTCTGGTTAAGGGTATCTCAGTCCCTAATAATGAATCTCTTCTTGACATATTGTTTGCTGATGATACTTAAATATTTGTTACCTTGGACTAGAATAATTTGGAATGGGTTGAAAAAAGGATTAATATCTACTACTTTGCATCAAGTTCTAAAGTTGCAAAATAAATTACACATTTTGGGGTGGAATGATCAGCCCCCTGATTGGTTGACAATGTTTGGTTGGAAATGAAAAGGATTTGATGAGATGGTTAGATATCTAGGGATTCCATTTTACTTAATCCCATCTTTTAAAATATGTGAGATTAGGTATTTGAAAAAAATCAATAAGAAAATTGGCAAATGGTAGGGCCACCTGCTATCACTACCAGGTAGGATCCAAATTTTCTATAAAGTTCTTTCTTCATACAACATATAATATACCTCCTGTTGGTTATTTGGTAAAACACAAGTCAACATGCTTCATAGAATTATAAGATATTTCCTTTGGTCAGATGGAAAAGGGGGTAAGAAAAGGCATGTGGTCTCGTGGCAATTTTGATCAAAACCTAAGAGCATTGGTGAATTGGGTTTAAAGGATCTTCAACTGTAGGGGATAGCATTGGTAGTTAAATGGATTTTCAAATCCTCTCTTGGGAATGAGCCCTAGAAAGTACTAGTTAGGTATAATATCATGAGAAGATTTCCAAAAGGGAAGCCAAACTAGAAGGGATTGAATATTGTTTATCTGCTCATACGGCCTTTCACAGTCAAAGTTGTTGGATCTCCTATATTTTCATCCATTTGGTATACCTCGGATTCAACCAAGCCTTTAATTGATACAAAATAGATATTTAATTTCTATGGGACTATGTGTCAAGGCTATAGATCTATTTGGTGGAATTTGAGTGTCAACAAGACTCTACTGGACCTCACTAGGGGATGCTCTGCCTTTAATTGGTACACTTAAGGATTGAGGAGATTTAAGGATCTCTAATTATATGGTCATTGGGCTTCATGTTCAGAACTTAAAGATAGATTTCAGCTCTTGGATTCTCAATAAAAAATGTTCACCGCTCTCCAAGTAGCTCTCAAAGGGAATAATAATGTGGTATTTATGAATGATGAGGATGAGTTCTGGGATAGTGTGAATTGGAAAAAAGTCCTATCTCTGCTCGAGTAATCGATGTAGATGCTATATAAGAAACTTTCCTTTTCCAATGTCCCCTACCTTACCCTCAATAATATTTGATCTGTGTTTGATTCTTTTCATGCTTGGTTTTTTTGGTTTACGGTAATCTGGTCCTCTTATCTTGAACCCAAAAAGTCTTGTTTTCATTGGTTAATAATGTATAAAAAGTTGGTTATGGGTGATTTTTTGAATAATTATGGTCTTGTTAATGCATTTTGTGCTTCTATAGTGATGTTGAATTTGTTGAACATATGTTTTATTCCTGCCCGTTTACTATTAATCTATGGCAAAAATGTCTTAAACCTTAGAATATTGTATTCAGGTATGAGCTTGGATGGTTAAACATTGATTTTGGATATGTTTGTCCCAAAATTAAAGTCCATCCTTTATTTTATAAATTCTAGGTTGTTTTTTCTACTGAAATTATTTGGTTTTTGTGGAAACAAAAGAACCTAGAGGTTTTTCAAGGTAAGGCTAGAGTTCTTACTAACTTCACAATTGAAGTCATTCTTTGGATTTTGTCCATGTAGATTTTCCTTCAGTTGAAGATTCCACAAGACCAACTTGAAAATTTTCTAAAGATAGGGTTGCTCAAGATGACATTGGACTACTTGATTGACTCAGGAGGGTACCCTAGATTGAGCCCACATACAGACTAGGTTGTCTTACCCAATAACAATAAAGGTACAAATTTTTGAGTTTGAATGGGATTACATCAAATATGCCTATTTTGACTAGGCTAATATTCCAGTGAAGGAATGGATCACCCCATCTGAGTTAAACAATAATGGTATTGGTGAGTGTGTGGTTGCAAATGAAAATACTCTTAAAGATTTAAGTAATGAGAAACATGATAATTACATTATCAAGGCCAGGGAAACCTTCACACTATTTGACTTGAATCTTTGTCTAAAAATAGGGGATGGGAATGTAATGGTAGGTCCCTCATCTCATAGTCCTTTTCCAGATACGTCTACTCAAGGAACATATGAAGAAATTTGGCAATAGATTGATGAGTACATAAAAACCTTCTATAGAAAACTGGAGAAGTTGATTAAAGGTGGAATTTCAGTGGACATGGAAGATGTACTCAATTATGTAAGGTAAAACAATTTAAAATGCCTCTTGGAAAAAGTTGATTATTACCCTGCCAAGTTGATCCCAGGACATAAGTTGATTGGAAATGTTAGTGATAGAAGCTCCTTGAAGGGGCATGCTTTGACTGGTTTGGATGGTGGCTGTGAGGGGAAAACACTACTTGCATTAGGGCACTAGACCCATATCTATGATTTTTCCACCTATTGGGTGGATTCTATTTACTTTGTGTTTGCTCTCATTATATTTATGTGACTAGTGTTGTACTTCTTTTGGCTACCTGTTTGGTGTCATTATCTGGTAAAATTGTTGGTTTTTTCATCGACTGCTTGGTTGGTACCTTTTCCATTGATACTGTTTGTCTTTTTTGTTTTTGGGGAATGCCTGTTTGGAGCCATTTTTATATTAAACTATCGATTATTAAGACTACAGGTGGGGGATGCCTCACTGCTACTTTTTTTTACTTAATACTATGTATATTTTTAGCATTTAGGATGCATATATTAGTAATCAATATTCAGTATAAAAAATATTCCTAAGGAGTTCTACATCCATAAATATGATGAAACACCTTTGCATAAACTAAGTTTGTCATTAAGGCCAATGCTTCTAAGTTTTTTTGCTTCTATGATGGCATCTCCTTTGCATCTTGCGGCTTGATGGGTTGATAATTAATGTCACAGATGTTGAACCACAAGTCATTGAAGATTAGTGTGTTCTCCACCTATCTAGACTATTCTAACTAGGTATATTTCATGATTAAGTTTGTGCCAACAATAGTTTTTATTGAATGCATGTTTTTTGTATCAAGAATTATAATGATTCCTTATCACTCTAAAAAAGTTCACTTTTCTATATACCCCCAATAGATATACCAAACCTCTTTATATGCTCATCTTTTCTATACACTCGTCAATACATGGAAGAAGCTCATCCTTTCTATATACTTGACGGTATGTAAAAGAGATGTTAAAACATGTGAGATCAAAATGGTACATGGTACCTAAGTAGTACATGAAAATGATTTGCTTTATATACGACACCTGCTTAACCAGAAATCTTTGTATGTAGGCATAATCATGGATGGCATAATCGATGAGTAACTGCCAATTGGTTAGTCACTCGCTGGCAATTGCCTATGGTGAATAACTGCCACTCAAATCCATGGTTTTAAAAAAAATTTGCAATTCTTTTTGACCCGGTGAGTAATTGTTGGTTTTCTCCCCATGTAAAAATGTGGGATTCTCAGTAGAACGTTACGAAACATTGCAAAAATGCAAGATTTATGTGAAACACTGCAAACATACTATAAATACATTGCAAATACATGGAATTTTGTCTTATAAATTGTCAACACCCCATCTCATTTCATTCATACAAGATTTGGAGCATTCAAGAGCAGATTTGAAGGGGAATTAAGCAAAGTGATTTTTAGGTTAGTACAATTTTTTTTTTAAATTTATTTCCAAGCATGTAAATGAATTATAATTTAATTATAAACATAATTGATAAATATTTTAAATTTTAATATTCAAATTTAATGCATTCCATTCAAATTTCATGCATTTCATTTAAATTTCATGCATTCTATTAAATTTTAGTGTTTAGTATTAACAATTTATGCATATTTTTTAATAATCTTTAATTAAAAAATGTTTATTTTTAATATTTGGAATTATAGTTAGTTTCTATTTATCATTATAATTTATTATTTATTAATACATTCCATTCAAATTTCATGCATTCCGTTCAAATTCCATACATTTCGTTCAAATTTCATCATTCTGTTAAATTTTAGTGTTTAGTATTAACAATTTATGCATAGTTTTTTATAATCTTTGATTAAAAATGTTTTTTTAATCATTGGTGTTATAGTTAGTTTTCATTTATCATTATAATTTTTTTTAAAATATTTTAATCGCTATATACTATAGTTTTCAATTAGTTTGTTAAATCAAAATATATTTTAGTTTTCATTTAATAGTTTATCATTATAACTTATTTATTGTATTTTAATTTTTATTAATTGTTTTTATTTTTAAAATTTTTAATGTTTTTTTCAACATTTTTGAACTTAATAGGTTATCCATTAGCAAACAATAACATCTACTAGTGCATCAAGTATAGATTCAGTCAGTCGTAGTCAATCGACTCCCCTTAATATTTGCACTGTTGATTGAAAGTATGCCATCCAGGTTGGAATGTCCCAAACAATTTCAATTTACAAATTTTAATTGAAGAGGATGTCAGGAGGCATAAATTACATGAAGTACCTCCTTTTATGCATTCCTTACTATGATGTTGTGCCTTGTCCTAGTGTCATTGAAGAGGCAAAACAAGAGATGATTTTGGATCTTGAATTGTTGGATGAAAAGAAACTAGAGAGGGCAAGGATGCAAGTAACCTTAGCAGCAACCATTACTCCCACATTGGTAGAGAAAGAAGGGGCATTGATGACAAAAATTGTGGGCTCTACTCATGGTATACACAAGTGCCATAGTATATCTTCATCAGCTTTGACTTAGTTACACTCTTTTTTTGTGCTTATAAACACACTTAGGGAATAAGCTTCACTACAAGCTACATGATGGAACAAGCAGACACAAGCATTTCTATTTTGGACACTTTGTGTAGCCCATTACATTAACATTCTTTTGGAGGACATAAGTAAACTTGATTAGGTACGACCAATTATATAAGAAGTTAGAAAAATAAAAAAATACATCTAAAATCACCCTTAGGCTCTCAACTTGATGAGAGAGAACATCCAGGGAAAAAAGCTTGTTTGAATAGGGGCCACCAGGTTTGTAATGAAATTTCTTATGATAAAATTTTTTATGTTGCAAAGTATTTTCAATTTGTTAATTTCTTTGAAGTAGATGTTTGTGTCTCAAGTATGAGTGGAGTCATCATATTCCAAGAAAGTTGATGTAGTGAAAGTTGGGAAGACATTTTTCAGTGATGCCTTCAAAATAAGAGCTACAAAGATCATTAAGGTAACTTGAAATTGCAATTTAAATTTCAAGTTATTTTCCTTGTTTTTAATTTTTTAAACTTAGAGTATTTATTTTGTAATTTATCTATAAGTTTATAAGATTAACTTTAATTTGTTTGTAACTTTGTAGGTGTCCAAGCCTTTGGTTAGGGTTTACAATTGGTAGATGGGGAGAAAAATCTAATGGGTTATATTTATGAGGCTATGGATAGGGCCAAAGAGACTGTTCAAAACTATTATAGAAGGGATCATGCCATATTTGATCCCATTTAGGCTTTGACTGATCAGAGGTGGAATAATCTATTTCACCAACCTATCCATGTAGTGGGGTACTACCTTAACCATAAGTTTTTATACTCTGATGGCTTCATAGATGTTGGTGGAGAGTTTATGGAGGGGATCTCAACATGCATTGAGAGTATGACACCTAACATTGAGGTGAGGGAATTGGTGGTGAAATAAGAAAGGGTGTGTGAAGGAAAAACATCAATCTCAAAATTAAAATGTCATATCAAATTTAATCAAAATACTTGTAATCATGATAAATTATTTTTTCCCCAAGTGGGGGTAAAATACTTTTTCTAAGGATGAATTGCTTCTCTAAATTGGTTGACATATCAAGTGATGTACTATATTTTTTAACCTTAAAATATAATCTATCATGGGGTTCATCACGACCTTGTTGAAGGTTTTGGAGGTGTTTAAATGTAAACTTAGGACTCATATTAGTGTTAAAATTAGATAATAAAGCCTCTTTTAGATTTAATAAAAAAGTATATACACCCACTAAATAGGGTGTAGAAATAATTTGTGCATGACCTTTTAAACATTAGTGAAATTTAATTAGTAATATTATCTCATCATGTGCATGTTTTCCAAGGTAAGATACAAAGTGTGAAAGGTGGGCATGGGAATCTCCATGTCCATTAAATAATTTAATTTTATGCATGACAAATTTTATGGATATGTTAAGCATGAAATATACTGAGAGGGGGGGGTGAATCAATATATTATATATATTTTTCTTAATCTAATTTATTTTCTTTAACCTCTTAATCACATATTCAAGATATAAAATAAAATTGAAACAATAACATGCACCATAAGAGAGAGAGAGAGAGAGAGAGAGAGAGAGAGACACCTTATTTTTACATAGAAACCCAAAGTGGAAAAAACCACAGAAAACAATCTCAAGTATATGAATGATCACAAACTCAAATTACTAAGTTTGCAAGCACCAAATTGCAAGAGCACCAGCACAACAACTATTTGTGAGCACTAACCCATAAGAGCACCAACCCCTTTCAAAGATTTGTGACCATGAACCCACATGAGCACCAACCTCTCTTGTGTATAAAACACAACTATCTCTTAATGTTGCTTACTCAACAAATGGTAGAAATCTACAATCTCTCCTACTTTTCTCTCCTTTTTTCTTATATAAAACAAATACAAACCATGCACTCTCTTGTATATTACAAATGGATTCTCAAGCCTTTATTTATAGCTTTTCAAATGACCTTTGGCATTCACCATTTGTGACCTTTCAATCCTCATGGAAAATAGTGTCAAACTTGCATGACCCTTTGTATCCTTGCTTTTGAAAAGTGACATGGTGACCCTTCATAAGAAAATACGTCATTTTCTCTTTTATCTTTATCTTGGTGACCTTTCAAATTCTTTAAGGTGACTCTTCATGGAAAAATGTGCCATACCCTCTTTTATCTTCACTTGGTGACTCTTGAAATTCCTCAAGATGAATCTTCATGGGAAAATGTGTTCCATTCCTTTTTTATCTTTATCCCATGACTCTTTGACTTCTCAAAGGGCCCTCTTTATGAAACCAAAAATCTATTCATTAATATTAAATAAATATTAACACACATTAGCCAAGATATGAATATTAAAAACACCTTTAAATGTTATGGGGCCTTTATCACCAATGCTAGACCTTTGACATTAATAAAAATATTTCCAACAATATCTCTCTTTGTCATTGATGGCAACCTTAGATTAAAACTACCACATCTTAAAACCCGCATTACACATGCCAACCTACACATACTACCTTCTAAAAAATATATAGTAACTCCTCCTTATTGTAGCAACTTATACCTATTCCTTGCACCTATTTTTACACCTGTACTTGTACCTATTTCTATTTTTATCCCCCTTTGACATCTATGGCAAAGGGCCTATCTTGGAGCTAACACTTAGCTCTCCCTCAACTGATGTTGATCCTCAATGGTAGAAAGTAAAATAAATTACTCTCAACTTCTTCCGTAGATACTCAAATATGTCTTTTGGTAGTGCCTTTGTGAAAATATCTACAATATTTTCTATAGTACTGATATATTCTATCTTAATTTGCTGATCTACAACTTGCTCTCTCAAGAAGTGATATCTAATGGGAATAAATTTTATTCTTGAATGCATCACTAGATTCTTTGAAATATTAATAACACTTATGTGGTCACAAAAAATGGAAATAGGTTCATCATATTTTACCTTGATATCTTCCAAAGTTTGTTTCATCTAAAGCACTTGAGTACAACACAATACTACTGTAATATATTCTTCTTCAATTGTAAAAAGTGATACCGAGTTCTACTTCTTGCTTAGAAATGATACTAAGCTATCACCAAGGAAGAAAGCTCCTCCACTTGTACTCTTTTTGTCATCCAAGTAACCTACCCAATTTGAATATGTATAAGCAACCAAAGTGAAATCTCTACATGTGGGATACCACAATCCACAATCCAATATCCCTTTAATCTATCTAAATATTCTCTTCACCAATTAAACATGACTATCTTTTAGAGTTGACTAATATCTTGCAACCATACCTATTACATGCATGATGCCTGGCCTCGATGCTATCAAATATAAAATACTATCAATCATAGATATATATAAAGATTGATTTGCAATAGGTGAATCTTCATCTTTGTTCACCTTATTTCCTATACTCATTGGTGTAACAACTAGTGCACAATCTTCAAAACTAAATTTATTCAACATTTTCTTGGCATATTTACTTTGAGATATGAAAATTCTTTTATCTGACTGAAATATTTGCAACCCTAAGAAAAATGACAATTCTCCAAGCATAGACATCTCAAATTCTTTTTGCATATTATCAAAAAAAAAATATCATCTTTTCAATGTTTCCTCCAAAAATAATGTCATCAACATATACCAAAATAATCAATTAATGCTTACCTTATATTTTGATGTAGAGATTACTATCAGTAAATCTTCTCTTAAAACCTTGATCTTGTAGGTACTTATCAAGTCTTCCATACCAAGATCTTGGAGATTTTTTAAATCCATATAGTGCTTTCTTCAATCTACATACATGGCTACTAAAATTTGAGAGAATAAATCCCTTAGGATGTTCAATGTAGACCTCTTATTCTATATTCTTGTTTAGAAAGTCAGATTTGACATTCATCTGAAACACTTTGAAATTTTTAAACATTGCACATGTAAGAAACATTCTAATAGCCTCTAGCCTTGACACTGGTGTAAAAGTTGATTCAAAATCTATTCTCTTAATCTGACCATATCCTTTACATACTAATCTTGATTTATTCCTGGTCACTTCTCTATTTTCATTCAACTTATTTATGTAAACCCATTTTATTCTTATCACATTGTGATCATTTGGTCTAGGCACTAATTCCCAAGTATCATTTTTTTCTATCTGATTTAATTCTTCATCCATTGCCTTAACCCAATGCTTATTATGTTTAGCTTCTGAAAAAGTTTTAGGCTAAATTTTGAATAACAAAGAGAAATTAACTAGCTCAGATTCACTTACCATCATTCTTCTAGTGTGAATTCCTTCATTTATGTCCTTGATGATGTCACTTTCATTATGATTTCTCTAGACATATTTGGATGGGGTTTTGGTGTCCTTTTTCTCTTTCTTCTCATCTTCATCTGATTCTTCAAAATCTTCCTCTTCAATGATTTCAGGTATGTCTATTAGATCATTGATTCTTTGTGCTCCATCTTCTTCTATCCTGACACTTGAACTTTCAACTATTTTCTTGGTTCTTTTGTTATAACATTTATAAGTTTTACTTTTGTAAGAATAACCAATAAATATACTTTCATCTTCTCTAGATTTAAACTTACCCAATTTTTGATTGATTCTCTTTATGAAGCATCTACTGCCAAAAACTCTAAAATAATCAATTGTAGCTAGTTTATCTTTCCATATTTCACCACCAATTCTGAAGGTTAATTATTTGTACCATGCTAACTAGAAAATACATCCTTAATTGTAAAAATTATTAATTTATTTTCATTTAGTGGCTCATGAAACAATATATCTAGATCACACTCTTAAATTTAAATTTTAAATTTTTATTTATTACAACCCAATTTCACATACAAAACTAGTGTACAAGGTCACTAACATTATCACAGAAAAATTTACTCTAATGAAAACTTAAAATTTAAAAAAAAGTCTTAATTTGATATTATGCTTCATCATATTCACCATGTGACAAGGGCCAACTTGTGCATTTACTTAGCTTGTTATGATCTAATACCTTGATTTCTTATCATGATTCTTACATTTGATTGTTTTCTATTGTCATTAGATTAATGAAACATTATTCATATTTTTTTTCTAAATTTTTTTTATTTGAAATTTAAACTAAATGGAACCAAAAATGAAAGTATCATTTTGTTCATATTGAAAGAGATATCACATTGTTTTGATCTATAGATTCTTCACAAGCTATTTTTGTGTAATGGTATTATGATGAATTTGTAATAGAATATCCAAATCCCTCATGCGGTTTTACAAATGAAATATATGATCTATTGATAGGAGTACAACCAAAAAACCTTATCAAGAGTATCCCTCCTCTAAATGCAGCTCAAAAATGTGATTTTCCCCTTGATTTGGTGCTCCATGTCTTTATCGATGATGAGTGGCTTGCTCCTCCATAAACTCTCAATGCATCAATGAATTAGGCTCATGAAATTGATCAATGTTTGCCAATGGTTGAATATATTCTATTGTAAATTCATCATAATAAAATTACATAAAAATATCTTGTGAAGATAATTTTGCATAATAAGTTTACACAAAAAAACTTTGAAAGGATGAGTGAGGACCCTTATATTTATATTTTTTTAAAAATGATTAGAATCAACCATAATCATCCCTCTTGAAATCAAGATGTGTGGTCATGAATTAATTTAATTTTGGAGGTTCAATCTATAAATATCCCCATTAATCTTTTGAAGAAAGGGGCATTAATAAGGCATGTGAGAGCTTAAATCAGATATTTGTTCCATTTATGGCTTATAGATGCCATCCCATAGATGATATCATAAGATGATGTATATATTAGAAACAAATTTTTAATTAATATATCTTCAATAAATTCCATGGATTTCTCACTTAAACCCTTGATTCAGTTTAATTTGCTTAAGTGAGATTAATTAAATTTCTATAATTCTTTAGATATTGGTTTGTAACTTAATAAAACCAATCTAAATGTTAATTTACTAAGTCAAAATTTGACTAGAGTATAATTAGAAGAAGGTGTTAGTTACGTACATACCAATACTTCCTTTAGAGCATTATGGATATGAAATAACATGTGTTGTGTGCTTTCAAATTAAAAGAATTTTGTATTTCAGCATATCAAATTGTATTTTCATCATTTTAAATCAAAATGATTTGAGAAAAGATAATAATCACATAAAAGGAATTGCCCCATTCAAGGATATATTGTCTTAAACCAACACTTGTATGTGAAAATCTCAAACCATTTAGCGTGCTTTGGTGATTTTGGCCCAAATTGTGATTGTCACAAAATTTTGAATAATATTGGCAATTTCAACATAATGGTGATAGGAATTATATGTATACATTTTTCCCTTATTTGAGAAGGCATGACGAGAAATTCAATTGAAGAAAAATGTTTTCAAAGAATGAAAGAGTTGTCAAGAATAAGTTGGAAGGAAATGTCCTAGGATGCCCCCTCAAGAGGACATGTTAGGATGAAAGAAAAAGATGGACTATAAAAAAAAAGAGCAAGAGAGAAATTAAACCATGGATGAGATTATATCTATATGAGCTAATTTTTACATGCATTGATTCCAAATGATCAAAAATAGAATAGAATATAATGGGCCCCAAGGAGGGGTGAAGTGGGAAGGATGCAATCCCAAAATATAAGCGACACACTTTAACACACCCAAGAGAGGGTGAAAGTTGATAGCTTAGGGAATGGTTGATCTCGAGATAAGTTGCACACTTTGAAATTTCCAAAATGAGGGCAAAAGCTGTAGATCTTGGAATTAGAAGAAAAATGAGAGCATTGATTCAGATAAAGGAAATAATTACCCCAATAGAGATGATTTGATCGGTTGATAAATTGATGTTGCCCAAATAGGGATGATTTTGATAATTGATAATTTAGTTTTGCCCTAGTAGGGCTGATTGGATCAAAGATTAATCAAAATATTGTGCCCTAATAGGACAAATTGGCAAGCATAGCTCAAGAATATAACCTAATTCATAGATTAAATATGATCAGATGCAAATGCATATGTAAAGGTCTTAATGACTGAAAAAGTTACAAAAAATAGGATTATGAGGATGCAAAAAGTGATGAAAGAGACAAGTAGAATATTAAAGGTGGCCAAGATGACCCAAGATACATCATGTATCTAAGCATTGCCTATATAGTCTAGATGGACCTCAATAAAATGTAATTCTCCTAGGAGTGAGAGATAATGGACTTATGAAAGAAGAATAGAAGAAAAATAGATCACCACTTAATTAGAATCACAGTATATGCCAAGAGATACAGATATTAAATAGAGTCTTGTTTTAGGTATAGTGCATTGAGAGTTGATCATCGGAGCTGCATTGACTTTTGGACTTGGAATCCAAATCACTTGGTGCTTACTATAGAAAAATAAAATAATGCATCATAAGTATGAGTAACCTATAATGAAATTGTATTTCAATTACGATGGGTTGGTTCAAATGTGAATACTTATAACTAAGGGTAATGATAAAAAGTACCAATACCAGAGTTACAAGTATTTAAATTTAAACAAAAATAACAAAAACAAAGATAGAAATAATACAAAAATTTAATCAAACTTAAAATCAAGATATGAACAATCAAGATTTAAGTAGGAATAAGAATGTATAAATAAACAACATGACAAAAAGATATGAATAATCAAGATCCATGTGTAGTAACAAGATGTACTTGCATAACAAAATAAAAGAACAAGGCAAAATAGTAACACAAAAGACCAAAACACCAAGAATAAACAACAAAGGAATAAAAAAGAACAAAAGATGAATAAAATAAATGGAGAGACAAGAAAGCATAACAAAACAATAATAAAAATCAAATAAACACACATAAATAAGATTTAGTCACAATGTTAGTGTGAATAGAAAATAATTATTTGTGTAAGTGTAATAGAGGCATTACTCTTTGTGACAGGGTGACCCCTAATATAAGAAATAACAAGACTAGAAAAACATGATAAGAATAAAATAGACGTAGTCTCTCCCAAGTGATAGGAGAATAACACAAAATAAAGTGAGAGAAAAAGAAGAAAAGGAAGGCGTGGTCGAGCTGACTCTAGATGTCTAAGATAAGTGGATGCTACCTACATAGTTCCATGAATCGAGATCCAACATAAACTTCAAGTCAAATGTAGTTCTCCTAAAAAAATAGGATAGAAGAAAGGTGATGATAAGATGAAAATATTGATGTTGTAGAGGAAATAAGAAAATGGGGTCACAAAATGGTGAGTGCATTCAACTATTTGTTCACAAAATGAGGAAAGTGTGAGATTAAGATAAATAAAAGTGTAAGATAATGTTTTTATTGATCAATTTCTAATGTTTTTGTGTTTTTGAGATAAGAAACATAAATGAAATATTAACAAAATGCCTAGGGAACTACCTAACTTAAGAGATGCACTTCCATAGGTAAGAGCTCAAACAATAGCTAAATTGACTTTAATGAGGATCATGAATATATAAATAATGGCACAAGAAACCAACTAATAGAGGAGATGCACATCCAAGAGTAGAAGCTCCAATAATAGCTAAAGCCAGCTGCAACAACCCAAGATCATAAAATGGTGAAAGTGTGACCCTACCAAGACAATAATGCCCACCAAACAATATCAAAATAATAATAGAATAATATGTAGTGTGAGATAAATCTAAAGTGGCATTCATCAAGCAAAAACCATGTGTTATTGTATCTGTGTTCACTTGTCTATGAGAGGAAACTACAAAATATTATTCATTCTGAGCTGATTTGTAAAACTAGCATCAAAGGTGTCTGGAATGCCTACAATTCATAATCATGATCATAATTGTTCAAGGGATAAAACTATCTAGGTTAGAATGGTCAAGGGTATGCAAATAATATGGTTCTAAGGAGAATGGTCCATGATAAAATGAGACAAAATAAATAGGGTCCAAGATGGGATGGTCCAGTGTTGGATTAAAAGAGTCTAGTTAGGATAGAAATGATTCAAAGTGCCAAAAATCAAAAGTTTCAATATAAAAGAGTCATAAAATCATATGGGTCACATGAGAATGGTTGAGGATATAATAGTGGGATAAAATGACTATAACACAAGTTTCCCCTAAGTAAGGGGTCTTGTAGATAATGGTTCAAAAAGGTTATCAAGCATAGAACCGTTTAAGATGCATAATGTTCATGGTCTCTGTGAGTTCTTCACCAGCTGGAGTAGCTAGTCGATATGTCCTAGATCTATAATTCACTATGATCACATATAGGCCCAGCCAATTGGGTTGGAACTTACCCTTCTTTTTATGTTCAATATTAGTGTTTTATTGATTCTCTTTTAAGACCAAATCACCAATTTGAAACTCCTTAAGGAGAATGTACTTTTTATAGTTTTGATGCAATCTGTTATGACAAGCTTGCAAATTGTCTAGATCAGACAAAAACTTTCCATCAAGGATTTATATCTCTTACAACCTTGAAAATCTATAATCTTTATCATCTTCAATATTCTCTAAGGATACTTGCAATGAAGGCAACTCGATCTCAATAAGGATAATATCTTTTGTGCCATAAACAAGGGAGTATAGAGTGGCTCTTGTGGGGGTTCGATGACTAGTGCAATAAGGCCAAAGGGCAAGAAAATTTTTCAAGTGTCAATTATGGCAAGTGTTATTGACAATATTCTTAGGTATTACAATAATGGTTTTGTTTGATGCCTTAGCTTGACCATTGCCTTGAGAGTTATATGGTTTGGATTTATTGTGCTTGATTTTGAATTTTTAATAAAGGGTTTTAACATCTCTATTTAGAAATGATCCACCATTATCAGATATAATTCAGGATGAGATACCATATTGACATATGATATGGTAATAAATGAACTTGACAATCTATTTTATAGTGACATAAGTGAGAGGAATAGCCTCGATCCACTTAGTAAATACTCGAGAGCAGTGAGAATATGTTAATGGTCATCAAAATATGTGGGGTTTATTTTCTAATGAGATCGAGGCCCCAAGTAGAAAATGGCCATGGTGTAATAATTGGTTGTAGTGTCATGGAAGGTGTGTGTATTAAATTACCATGCAACACACTTCTTAACATAATTAAAATCATTTGTCTCCTTCTTTGGCCAATAGTAACTTGTTCTGAGGAGCTATTTAGCTAAGATTACACTGTTGGTGTGGGCCTAACACATTTTTTCATAAACATCCTTAAGCTCTAACTTGGATTGGCTCAAAGATAAATAACAAAGTCGAATTCCATCAAAGTCTTTATGAGAAATCATGTTTCCAAGGTAGGTATAACGAGTTATGAAATAAAGGAAAAGTTTATGACAATTGTTGGAAAGGTCAAGTGGAAAGACTTGGTCATGAAAATAATCATAAATGCCTTGAAACCAAGGTAGTTTAGGTGGGGGATTGGGACCAACAATGGTGCATACCTTTTCTAAATCTGGAAAGACATGAGCAGGTTGTAGAAGATTTTTAATGAGAAACTGATACTCTTTAATACTACTATCAATCTGTATCATGACCCAATTATCACCATTACATCAGTGGATCTATTATTGACCTATGGTACCTATTCAAATTATAGAGATTTGAAATGAGTTTTGAGATTATCCACAACATGATTATAGGGTATAATCTTATCATCTCTAGTCTGATACTGATCTGTGATTTGATCGATAATCAATTTGGAATCCCCATAGACCATTAAGTGTTGGATATCCCACTGTACTATAAGATGAAGTCCTACAATAACTACTTCATACTTGGCCACATTATTATTATTATGAAAATTAATATTAAATTCCTTGGAAATCATATCCCCCTACAATGTAATCAATAAAATGTTGACCACCCCTTCCTTTCCTTCTTTTTTCCCTCATTTTATTTTGTGTTTTTCCCCTATCACTTGGGGGTAACTTTGTCTTTTTAATTCTTGTTCTATTGTCCTAGTCTCATTATTTCTTAGATTAGGGGTCACCCTGTCACATAAAGTAACACCTCTATTAAACTTACATGAACAATTCACCTTTTTATTTGTTTCCACTAACATTTTGACTAACTCTTGTTTGTGTGTGTTTATTTGATTTTTGTTGTTTTATTGTAATTTCTTGCCTCTCCATTTATTTTGTTAATTTTTTTTTATTTTTTTTATTACTTTATTGTTTATCCTTAGTGTTTTGGTCTTTTGTGTTACTATTTTATCTTGTATTGTATTGATTTGTTCTTTTGAGTTCAAATACATTCTATAAATACTTTTAGTCTAGTCTTCAGTTAGGCTTGATTTGTTTAGAGTTATAATTCACTTGTTCTTCTATTTTGTTTTCCAAGTACATCTTCTTAATGCACATAGATTTTAATTATTCATATCTTGATTTAATGTTATTTATTAAGTTGTTCTTGCTTTGCTTTTATACATTCTTGTTCCTACATTAATCTTGATTGTCCATATTTTGATTTTAAGTTGGGTTTGCATTTATGTATAATTTTTTTACCATTATTTTTATTTTTTTTAAATATAAATAGTTGTAACTCTGATATTGGTATTTTTTATCATTATGATTAGTTATAAATATTCACATTTGAACCGACTCATTGCAATTGAAATATAATGTCATTATAGTCATTCATACTTAGAATGCATAATTTCATTTTGCTAAAGTAAGCACCCTTGGATTCTAAGTCCAAAAGTCAATGACATTTCAAATATCATCTCCAAATGCACCATCCCTAACATGAAACTCTATGTAAGACATGCATCTCTTTGCATACACTATGAGTCTAATTGAGCAATGGTTCATCTTTCTTCTATTTTTCATTTTTCATTCTTCATTCCATTTTCTCTCACTTATAGGTGAACTACATTAGCTTGAGGTCCATATGGACTATTTAGGTAATTCTTGGATACATGACATATCTCAAGTCATCTCGGCCACCCTTCTGCTTCCAATCATCTCTTTCATCACTTTATGCATCTTCGTATGCCTAGTTTTTCATGGCTTCTTTAATCATTAGACCCTCACATCTATGTTTATGCATACTCATCATTTAATTATTACACCAGGTTATATCATTGGGCTATGCTTGCCAATTTTCCCTACTGAGGCACAATATTTAGACTAATCATTGATCTAATTAGTCTTATTGGGGCAAAATTAATTTTCAATGAACAAAACTAGCCTTACTGGGATAATCAATTTATCAACCAATCAAAACCACTCTATTAGGGCACATTATTATTATTTTCTCTGAAGTAATGCTCTAATTTTAAGTTCTATAGCTTTTGTCCTCATTCTAGCAATTTTAAAGTGTGCAACTTGTTTCAAGATCGATCATTCCCTAAGTGCACAACTTTCACCCTCTTGTGGGTGTGTTAAAGTGTGACGCTTATGTTTTGGGATTGTATCCTTCCCACTTCCCCCCACCTTGAGGCCCATTATATTCTATTTTTAATCATTAAGAATTAACACATATAAGCATTAGCTCATATATATTTAATCTCATCCATGGTTTAATTTCACTCTTTCTCTCAAGCCTCCCCCCACTTCCCCCCACCTCGAGGAAAAATTCATTTGTGCATTAAGAGATTATGGAAGAGCAATCCACTCATCATTGATAAAAACTTAGAGCACCAAATCAAGGGAAAAAACACATTTTTGATCTGCATATAGAGGAGGGACACTCTTGTGAAGGTTTGATGGTTGTATTCCTTCTTTAAATAGCTCTTAGATTTTATTTGCAAAACCCCATGAGGGAGTTGGCTAGTATGTTATGTCCTTTATTCTTATTTTGAGTTTTCACTACTAATTCATGATCTAACTCACTTCCATATATGTAGTTACAATATTCCCTCATGCTCTTCCACTTCTATTACAAACTTTTTGTTACCATCTCTCATTATTATGTGAGGTGTTACACCTTGCACCTTATTTCTATCATTGTTTTCCCTCAATGCTTCTTTCCCAGAATAATTGTAAAATATGTAATTTTCTAGGTTGACGTCAATCTTATATTAGAAAAAGGATTATAAAATAAACAAAAATTCCATCTAACTGATCTACATCATTATGATTGTGTTTGACATATAGTTCATCCCCACCAATAGTTTACAATCGCATGATGTCCCTAGGTATGGTGCACATAGTTCTCATGGCTTCCAAAATGTTTCTAGTTTGACTCCCCAAGGCCATGTTTGCTCTGCAAGGAGTCCAAATAGAGTTTTATTGTGTCATAGCTAGCATCTTAAATCTCCCAGAAATAGTTGATCACCAAAATGAATTATTGAGCTACATCATGTACGTATGTAGCCTCCTGCAAATCATTGATAGACCAAATATTTGGGAACATAAAAACACATCAATGAGCAAGCTCATATTTTTCCTAATCTCATTAATCATAATAGTGGTAATGGAGGAAATAACTTGCAATGGAATCATAACCATAAAAACAATGACTGGTTCAAATCCTATCAATTACACCAAATGTTAACTATAGTTTAGATAAAGTTGAGAAAATCAGATTTGCATGCTAAACATAATAATGTGAATTAAATAAATGAGAAGTATTCATGAGAAATAACAAACTCATAAGAGAAAATAAGTAAGATGAACAATAATAGAATGAGATCTCCATTAATAAATGCGCAAACTATTCATTTCCATGGATGAGAGGTCATGGAATACTTTCTATTCATAAACTTGCTTATTTTATTATCTGCCTCTTCCTTAGCAAAGCATCATTTCCTTTATAACTTAAAATGGATTTTCAGCTTTTGCAACTTCTTTTCTTCTTGAATTATTTTTCAACTTTTTGACACATATATAATTAATTCCTCATTTATTACAATTAATACTAATCCATATGCCTATGCTAATATTGAAAATGGTATAATGGCATATAGATAACCTCCATCTAAATGATATGAGATATATTTCATATGTTTACCATTATCTGATTCTTGAGGTTGTTTTTGGAATCTTGCTACTTTCATTTGAAGAAAATAATTTTAAAGATTAATATTTTTGTAATTCATTCAAGTAGTTGGAAGATATAGTTATATTTTCCATGTGTATGTTAGTATCATGTAGTTGTTTAATCATTGTTTTTATGTCAATAACGAATATTGTTTTAAGTAATGATTATGTTTTAAAAGTTACATTCTTTTCGAATAAATACAATATATAAGGTTGGAGTTAGGGATCTTAGATCTCTAAGAGAAATAATGTTTGGAATAAAAATAATCATCCAAGAAGAAATGTGCTACTACATGTTGTACTTACAAAGTTAGACTCTTTAAGGCCTGAAGGGCCACTAGCTTGTTTACATGAAGTTCCAGTTTTGGTACTCTTATTTCCTTGCATTATGATCTTAATATTTCCCCATTTTGAAATATATTGAACACTGTACCTAATAATACATTTGTGCCTCGTGATCTTCACACATGATGAACCTATCTAAGAGGCAATTTAATAAGTACTCCTTTTAAATGTAGTTCACCAACTATTTATACTCTGCCAATGTAGCCTATGTCAAATGAAACCATTGTACATGTTGATTCACTAGATCAATAATGCTATGCTTTGCCTGAAATCTATTAAACTTGATATTGATTCAATTAATTTTGCTTCTTCTAGTCTTAAATATCTTAGTATCCCTTCACCCCTATCTATAGTAACTCATGTTATTAAAAAGATCAAACTTGAGGAAGAAGATGAATGAGGTGGTGTAACATGAATTGAGATGCCTTCAACACTTATGGATTATACTAAATATCATACATAACCAAGCATTCCATTTAGTGATTTGATCTCATCTGATGAATAAAAAGGAAAATAATGATGTGTGTGTGTCTATATATATATATATATACATATATATATATATATATATATATACATATATATATATATATATATATATACATATATATATATATATATATATATATATATATATATATATATATATATATATATATATAGTTATTTGCATACACTTTTAGATTAGAACTTTGTTTTTGATGATATTTTTAGTTCTAGTTTATATATTATAAACTTTCAACAGTTAAAGAGTGTCATGAACTTTGCTTTAGTCTCTTTTTTCTTTCATATTTCTTAGTTTGACTCTCGAATATATGTAATATTTGATAGTTTTTGTTATGAAAATGGTGAGGTTATTGACTGTTTTTAATTTCAAAGTAGATATATCAATGATCTTTTAGTGTTTTGATGATGATATCAATTGTGATAGGTTGAAATAGTAATTTTCAATGGGAGTATTCACTTAGCAACAAATATTAAAATAATTTTCATTTTATTTAATTACTTTAGAAATAATATATGTGTTGGTTTTTGATTGCATGAAAAATTATTTGGTTATTTACTAAGCATAAAGTAGTTTTAATTGGCCTCTCACCTATGAGATATATTATGTTATTGGTTTTATCAAGATGTTCTCATGTTTTTATTTAAGTACACTTCATAAAATTAACTTATTATTATGAAGCCTAACGAGTTTAAAAGTTAACTAACTTTTAATAAATAATAACTAACTTTATTTTAGGTTAATTAAAGTTAGTTACAATTTAAAATGTAAGTAAAATTTAAGTGATAGATTTAAAAAGATTTGAAGGAAATCATTTGAAAGGGAAATCATATAGGTATAAATCTTTATTTTTTGATTTCATAACGTGTTTTCTATTCCATTTAAAAGTGTTTGAGATATCGAACATTGATTATATGAAGATTAAAAACACAAGTATTCAACTTAGCATAGTCAAGTATATCAAAAATTTATATTCATTTATAAATAGTTTATTTAAAAAAGGCTAAAGATTTAACTTTTAATACATACATAATATTACAGCTATATGTGTAGATTATATTTGTATTTCACTTAAAAATAAATAACACTTCATACATTATTTGACATATTGACTAAGTTAATATTCATATACAACTTCTTGTCTTAAAATTATTATTGTAATTAATTATGAAATACATCATGAATTTTAAATAAAATATATATTTTATTTTAAATGACCAAAAATATTTCTTCTATTTTATTTTCTTATACATATAATTAATGTTTTTTTTCTTTTTTGATACTCTTTTCTTAGATAGTAATAACTTTCAATTTATCTTTTATTTTTTAGTATTTATTTTCTTTCATTATTTTTCACACGTAGTAGTTTCAATGTTTTATTTAAGCCTTCATATTTTTCCCTTTCTGCTTTGTTTATACTAGTTTTTTTTAGTTTTTTAACTTTCTTTATTTCTTATTTATTTTATTTTAATGAGAATCATTCGATAAGGTAAAAAGATACATTGAAATATATAAGAGAATAATAATGTTTGATCCACCAAGGTATAACCTCTCTCATATTTTTTTCTCTATTAGATAGGATTGATTATACTTTAAACACACACACACACACACACACACACACACACACACACACACACACACACACACACACACACACACACACACACACACACACACACACACACACACACACACACACACACACACACATGATAAATAAAATGGAAGTAATAGTTTGATTGAAAGTATTTTATGATATTTGTTTTTATATGTAAAATCTGAGTCAATGTTGATTAAAAGAGAGATTATTTATTAATTTTTTACTATATTTTAAATAATAATATTTATATTTAAAGTAAATATTTCATTTCTTAAAATTGGTCAAGTCTTTAAAAAATACCATATTTTGATTTTTGACTAGTAAAATACTTATTTTTCATACCTTAGAACTAAATATTACTCAAAATGTCTTTAGATTATACTGGTATGATTTCAATTTGAATTTTGTGATAAAAGAAAAGGTAAATTAGTTGAAGTAACAATTTTAACCATCAACACACCCCAAAAAACCAAAATCCCATCCACGAGATCTAGCTCAATGGTAGAAGTGAAGCTTTTTAGGAGAAATTTTAAAATAGTTCTTGGCCTTTAAAAAACAACTAATTATACAAAATATCCAAGAACAAAATCACCCCAAGGATTTTCTATTTAAAAAATTAATATCTCGCACCTAAGATATTAATTTAACTTCCCTATACATGGAAAAAACAAACAAACATGCCTTATGATTTATTAATATAGTCCCTTCTCAAGCCTCTTTATACCCAAAAGGAAAAAGGAATAGACTAATGATTGAAAATATAGAATATTTCCTTAGAAATGAGAAAATGTACAATGGGATCTTTTGCATGTATGAGGAACGAGGAGGAAACCAAGTGAGGGTTGAGAAAGAAACATTAGAATGGCATGGTTATAAGGAGGACTGCATTCTCCAAAATCTTGAGCATGAGGAAGAGATTATATCTAATGTAGGACATATTGGCCAACAAGATGAAATAGATTTGGTCATTTGTAGATTGATTAAAAATGGATATTTAGACAAATTATATCTACAATGGGTGATTACGAAGGTTAATCCCTATCTACTTTTGAAGAGTTCACATGGAATTTGATGCTAGAATACCTTCTAAAGCTTTAAGAGAGAAATTATTTTGATAATGATGATGATATGTTTTATTTTTTTTTGACAATTTTTTTTATTTTTTTAAGACAATAGAGATGAAGAACATAAATAAGAAGGCTTCTTGCAAGAATATATTGATGCACCCCTAATTTTAGTTTGTAATTATCAAGTAAAAGAGGAGTACCAAAATAAACCTAGTTACAATAATCAAATAGAGGAATTCAATGCTTGGGACAATCCTACAAGTTTTTCTTACAAAAATGGATGCCTAATTAGGTTGTGTGGAAGTCAATATCAAGAAGAAGCAATCTATCATGATCATCTTAAAGCATGAGAATGGACACAAGACTATACAAACTTATCCCAAACATTCATTTAGTTTAAACTAGAAATTCAATAATGAGCAATGGGTGTATTTTCAAGATAATATTCAATGTATAAAAGAAGAGCCCAAAAGGCTTGAGATTCTATTGTATTTATAGAATTCTCACATCCTTTTTCTACCTCATAACTATCCCAATGACACATTATAATTAGGAAAGGAAGTTAATTCTCCCTTCTAATTTCTAGTTTTCTTTAAAGCTCACTAATATTTTGTTAGAGTAGGAATTACCATTTTTTAGAATAATATGCTTTGCGTCAACCTACATAGACTCATTTGAGCATGTATGTGTTTTACTTTCTATAATTTTTTTTTGAGAAGGTATCCAATAAAATAATTTCAAATAAAAATTAGAAAGTGGAAGATAACACACATTTAATTTTATTAAACTGAAGAGCAACCTTGCCTAGTTAGGAAGGATTGAGCAAGAAAAAGTTATGGTAGCCAATATATAGAGGTGTAAGTATGTATTCTATAGAATTTATTAGAGATTAATAGGTTGAAATGATATAAATGAAATATATAACACTATATTGAGATCTATTAAATAATAGAGATTAAATATAATACTAAGCTACTCAGGAAAATGAAATAATATATCATTTTTACTCAGAAATGAGCAAACAACAAAGACTCAAAAGAAAGACATTTTTATTAAATAATTGAATCATTGTTCATTATCTTGATATATAACAAAAAGGAGTGTTGTAATAATGAGTTTAACAAGTGCTGTAATAATGAGTTTAACAAACAGTTTTAAAATTATAAATTTTATGCAATCTAAATGCATGGAGTAATTAGCAGTCTATAAATAAATAAATAAATAAATAAATAAAAATAAACTATCATGAAAATCATGCAATCGAACATGATAACTAAGAATTTATCATGCATGAAATTCAAGCATCTTCTTCAATCTCCTCCTAGATGATCAATGGGGATGATACCCCACTGATGTCTCAAAGCAACAAAACTAGCTATAGGAAGAGCTTTGGTAAAAATATCAGCTACTTTGTTAGATGTAGGACATAATTGCAATTCCACTTGCCTATATTGAACCAAATCTCAAATGAAATAATGTCAGATCTCTATGTGTTATGATCTAGCATGAAACATATGATTCTTGATCATGGTAACAATGCTACTATTATCATAAAAAATGTATTTGGATGTTCTTGAATCAAATTTAAATCCTCCAATATCCTTCAAATCCATATTTCTTGACAACTTGCTACTGTTGCTACAATATACTCTACTTATGTTAAAGAGAGAGCCATGGTTGCCTATTTTTTACTGCTCCAAGAAACAACTCCAAACCCAAGTGAGAATACATAACTAGGTGTAGATCTTATATCATCAACTGAACCAGCCCAATCAAAATTTGTGAAGCCAACTAGCTTAAAAAATTTATTGGAAGAATAATGAATGCCAAAATTTTGTGTACCACTCACATACTATAGGATTGGTTTTTTAGCATATCAATGAGACTTGTGTAGATCCTACATAAATCAAGAGATGAGACTCACAACATACATAATGTCAGGTCTTGTTGTAGGTACATGAGGCTCCCAACCAAACTTCTATACAAAGTAATATCCACTTTTGAACTTGCATCTTCCTTGGTTAATTTCTCACAAAGTGCTATAGGACTTGAAACTATAGTGCATGTCATCATTATAAACTTTTTCAATAAATTAGCTACATACTTTTTTTGAAAAATGAATATACCTCATGCTTATTGCACTTCCACACCAAGAAAATAATGCATGAGTCCTAAGTCTGACATTTCAATTCCATGTTTCATTTTTGCTTGAAATTTCTCCATGAGATTTTTATTGTTACATGTATAAATAAGACCATCAACATAAAGACAAACAATGATAATATCATTACCAATATGTTGGACATACATGGTTGGCTTTGAATGGCTTCTGTCGAATCCCTTCTTCAAGAAATAACTATCAATCCTTGCATACTAGGCATGAGGAGCTTGCTTCAACCCATAGAGTGATTTCTTCAACTTGTAAACCAATTGTTCTTTACCTATAATTTCATATCCCATGGTTTGTTCCACATAGACTTCCTCATCTATATAACCATTAAGGCTAAATTTACATCCATCTGATATACTGACAACTTGTATTGTGCAACAATAGCCAAAAAAATCTCGATTGTATCGAGTCTTACAAGTGGAATGAAAGTTTATAAATAATCTACTCTAGGTGTTTGTGTAAATCCCTTGGCAACTAATCTTGCCTTGTGTCTTTTCATAGAACCATCAACATGTTATTTCACCTTATAAATCCATTTGTCACCAATCACCTATTTGTCTTTTCGAAGTTGTTCTAATTCTCATGTATTATTTTTATCAATTGCTTACATTTCATCATTCATAGCATCAATCCATATTATTTCTTTCATTGCTTCTTCATATATAGAGGGTTCAAATTGAATTGTACTAATCAAATAAAAATTAGCAATTGGATTCACATTACTCCTTTGATGAATTTCATTTAGACTCCATACCTTTATTGAAGAGCTTGGACTTGATGCTGGACTTGAAATATCACCTGAAGGTGTGCTAGTAGATGAACATCGTGAACCCAAGATTGGAGAGCTCAAACTTGAGCTACTATTGGGGCTTGAAATTCCACTTGAGCTTGTGGGGATAGGAGGAACACTTTCATATTCTATGTCCATTATTACTAGTGTTTTTTGTTGTGCACCTTTTTGCCATTGTCATTCCCCCCCTTCATAAAAAACCCCGTCCCAACTAACAATCCATTTCTTTATGTCAGGATTATAGAATCTATATCCTTTAGTTGCATCATAATATCCCATAAAGATACAATGTTGGGATTTTACATCCAACTTCTTCCACTTCTAAACTAGAATATGAATATATGAAGGACAACCAAATACGCAGAGATGAGCCATTGAAGGCTTGTGACCACTCCAAGCTTCCTTTAGAGTGATGTTGTGAACTGATTTTGGGGGGCTTTGACTCAAGATGTATACTATTGTTTCCATTACTTCTCCCCAATAACAACTTGGAATTTTTTTTGACTACAACATACTTCATGCCATTTTCATAATGGTATAGTTCTTTCTTTCTGCAATATAATTTTTTTGGTGGGTATAAGATACAGTAGGTTGTCTCTTATTGCCATTTTTGTTACAAAAATTAGAAAACTCTTTGGAAGTGAATTCTCCCCCTCTATTTTTTTTTGAGTATTTTGAGATAATATTTTATTTACTTTTCAGCCATAACTTTAAAATTTTTAAATCATTCAAAAGCTTTATATTTCTTCTTAAAAAAAAAATCCATACGTGGTGAAAAAACTCAACAATGAAAGTAAAAAAATAAAGATTTCTACCCAAATATTCCTCTTGCATAGAACCACAAATATCAACATACACAAGCTCTAGATGATATTTTTCTCTCCAAGATTTGTTTACCAAAAAACTATCTTGACTCTACTTGCCAAGTGCACACCATGAATAGACTTCTTCTTTTGCCTGAATTGTTGGAAGTCTTCTCACCATATTCTTCTTGTGAAGTATATTTAATCCTTGAAAATTGAGATGACCATAATGTTTATGTCATAACCACGAATCATCTATGGTTTCTTTTAAGGCATTCATAGTAGAAAAATGAAATGTGAGAGGAAATAACCTATTCTCTATCATAGGAACATTTTCTACAAGATGATAATTAGTTGATTTATCAAATAATTTGCAGCATTTGTCTTCAAACACAATTTTATAATTTTTTTCTACAAGTTGCCCAATACTTAAAAGGTTATGTTTTAACTTGGTCACATGCAAAGTATCATTAATATATTAAGTAGTTTCTCCTTGCTTAGTTTTTACAGTAAGGGTACCTTTTTACATCACATCAACCTCTTTATCATCACAAAATTTTACTTGAATGCTTACAGATACATCTAATTTGAGAAAGATATTAGATTTACCTGTCATATGATTAGAGCAGCTACTATCCAAGAACCACACATCTTTTTGATTTTATTTCACCAAATTACATGTGAAGAAGGTAGAATGCTTGGGATCTTCAAAATACTCTTCAGAATAGTTAGCTCTTGACTTGTTCAAGCCATATTTTTTCTTTCTATACTTAGATTCATAATGTCCATAACATTCACAATATTTACACTAGATGCTTCTCTGATCTACAAAACTCATACATCTTCCTCTTCCTCTATTATTGCTTCTTCCTCTTCCTCTACCACATCCTCTATTATTAGAAGGCTCCCCTTGATATTGATTTGTTTCATAAAAAAGAGTTGTAGATTTGTCTTCAACATTCACTATAGACTAGAAGGCTTGAACTAAACTCTCCATAGAACGTTGGAAAGCTTACACTAAACTCTCTATAAAATGTTGCATATGCTCCTCTTCAGATTGTAAACTTGGTGAGATTTTTGATTTTTCAATGACTATCACCACTGGATCAAATTTAGGAAGAAGATATCTCAACATCTTCTCTATAATTTTTTGTTTTGTAGTTGCTTCCCCCTGTGTTATAATCTGGTTCATAACACCTTGAGTCCTAGTAATAAAATATTGAATACACTTAGCTTCTTTCATCTTTAAATTTTCAAAATTTCTTCTTAAGGTTTGAAGTCTTACTGATCTAAATTTTTAAAAACATTGGTATGCGATTTTCAAAGCCTCTCATACATCATTTTATTTTATCATACCATCAATATAGGGGAAAATTGATATATCCAATGTAAATTGGATAGAAAATAGTGCTTGATTGTCCTTTTTCTATCTTCTTTCAACTAAGTTCATTGGTTTGTTGTCAATGTATTTAGAGCATTCTAATTTGTAGGTTCTGTGTATCCCACTTCCTCTAATTCCCAAAGATCTGGGGATAATAGTGGGGTCTTCATCTTAATACTCCACTAAACATAGTTGTCTCCTGTAAATAGTAGAATTTGGAATAGAAAGTTATTGTTATTTTTCATTTTGGAGATAACTGATAAGTTGAAATTAATACCTGCATAATTAAATTTATACAACCTACTCTAGTACCAATTGAAATGATATAAATGAAATTTCTAACACTATACTAAAAGCTATTAAATAATATAGACTAAATATAATACTAAGATGGTCAAGGAAATATAATAATATATTATTTCTGCTAAAAAATGAGTGAACAAAAAAGACTCAAAAGAAAGACCTTTATATTCAATAATTGAATTGATGTTCATTATCTTGATATATATAAAAAATGAGCGTTGTAATAATGAATTTAACAAGCACTATAATAATGAGTTTAAGAAATAGTTTTAAAATAATAAATCTCATGCAATCTAAATGAATGGAGTAAATAGTAGTCTATAAATAAATAAATAAAAATAAACTATCATTCAAATCATGCAATCAAACATGCTAACTAAGCATTGATCATGCATGTAATTCAAACATCTTCTTCATAGGTTTTAGAAAAAAGAGAAGTGGAGGAAATTCCAAGTTCACCCCTTGTACTCTATGTCTTGGCTACAAAATGTAAGAAGTGACAACCCCATAGAGGAAATTTTTGAATATTATTCGAGCTTAAAAATCATCCTTTAAAATACAGATCTGAATCAAACATTAGCCTCAAGGCATTTTATAAATTAGGCAACTTTTCATTCGGACTATCAAGGTAGAAATTGAAAGCCTAGATCAGTAGAGCCATATTTGAGGATTATTATAATGAATTTGTAGAGCCTCAAAAAAAAAATGAAGGATAATTTAATTGATGAAAATTATCATTTGCCTGAGGAAAATGATTAAAAATGGCTATATTTTTATTTTGAAAATGTTAAGAATCTACAACCATTGAGCTTATTTACATATAATGGTGAAATCTAAATCTAGGAATCTTACTAATGTCATAACTAAGAATCCCCTTGAATGGTTATATTAAAATAAAAAAGACCTTGAGCTTGATCTCTATGAATTAAAATAAAAACTAATGCCTTAAAAAATTATGTGAGCCATAGTTGAAAATTCAATGGTAGAAGTGTTATTCAATAAAAAAAATCAATGATAGGTGCCAGCTTTGAGAAGCTTTGATAAAGTAAGGTGATCTTAATGTGTTGGATTTGTAATAAAAAAGAAGTAGTTATATCTTATGAAGAATACATGGTGTAACCCATGAATTTATATATAAAATCCTTTGTGAAATCAAAATAAATAAATAAGTATGCAAAGGCCCAAAATCCCCTATAGTCGTTAATCTGCTTGAAATCTAATGGTGTGAGATGCATATTCAAATGGACCCAAAACATCCTCAAGATAATCTAAAGGGTCAAGATAATATCATCAAGAAAGAATGTCTTGTTGAAAAGTGATGTTGAAGAGCCAGTTTCACTATGGCTATGCTATAGTTCATTCAGTTCTATTTTTGGACTATTAGTGTAGATTTAGTTTACATGAACAGTTTTTGTGGAGCTAAATTTAAAAAAATAGTTATTTTTTAGTTAATATATTTTTTTAGAAAAATAAAGCTTTAGAAAATCTAGAGTTAACTTTAGTTGATATTACACGCAAATTGTTATTTAGAATATTTTATTTATTAATTAGAAAAGCATGTTCACATGTAATTCTATTAATACATTGTAATTGATCTTTATTTTCAAGGAGACAGAGAATGATTTGAATAATTTGAAGAAGTATTTTTTATTTTTTCAATTATTATTTCTTTTGTGTTATGAATATTGCATAAATTTGTCTATGATTTAATTTTATATATTTAAAATTCTACATCTGGTATCAAATCAGGTTTTTTATTTCGGGTTAAAGATTTAGTGGTTGGAATTTTACCAAAAGTTTATCATGTCAAATTATAACTCTTTTCCCATTCTAGAATTTGATAGAAATGAGTATGATTATTGGTGTATCAAAATGATGACTTTTTTTATAGAAAAATATTTGTGGGAGATTATTGAATTAGGTTATGCAGAGCCAACTAATTAGAATGCCCTTATAACCAAAAATAAAATAACTAAGAAGGAGATTAAGAAAAAGAATAATCAAGTCTTATTTCATATTCAAATAGCTATAGATAAGAGCCTATTTTCAAGAATTACAGGAGCAAAGATAACTGAGGATGCTTGGAAGACTCTAAAAGAAGCTTACCAAGGTAGTGATCAAGTCAAAGTTGTCAAGTTACATATATTGAAGAGATAATTCAATAATTTGAAGATGAAAGAAGCTGAAAGTGTGAGTAACTATTGTGTCAGAGTAAAAAATGTGGTCAATAAGATGAATACACTTGGTGAAATTGTGAGCAATGAGGTTGTGATAAAAAAAGGTGTTGAGCACTCTCACACCAAGGTGGAACCATGTTGTCATAATCATAGAAGAAAACAAAAATTTGTCTACCCTTCAATTTGATCATCTAGTTGGATATTTGATGTCTCATGAAGAAATATTGAGAGATTCATTTGGAGACAATGATGAGAAAGCCTTTTCCTCCAAATTACAAATCACAAATAATGAAGATGCCAATAGTAGAATCAAAACCAATCAAGGCCAAGGTAGAGGTCAAAATCAAAATTAATCAAGAGGAAATAGAGGCGGAGGTGCTTTTTGAGGAAGAGGTGGTTTCAGAGGAAGAGGTAGAGGCTGATTTGATAAAATAAATATCCAGTGTTATCATTGTAACAGGTATGGCCACTTTAAGTATGAGTGTAGATTAAAAGAATGTAATAATGATAAAAATGTTCATTATGCTCAAGAAGGTGATGAAAATCCTTTAGATAATTTATTTCTATCTTATGACAAAGATAAAAATGTTTCTAAAGAAGTTTGGTATTTAGATTCAGGATGTTTTAACCACATGTCAAGGAATGAAAAGCTTTTTTCTATAATGGACGAAAGTTTTAAATCCAAGATAAAGCTTGGTGATGACAAATCATTGGAGGTTGCTGCAAAAGGAGTTATGGAAGTCCATACAAAATAAGGTATGAAAAGTGTTAAATACATTTAATACACTCCACAAATAAAGCATAATTTATTGAGTGTTGGGAAATTGTGTGAGAAGATTTATAAAGTTGTATTAGAAAATCTGCAATATATAATTTATGATAAGAATCAAGGCAATAGGGTGGTTACAGTTGTTCCTTTGACAAAGCATAGAATGTTCCCATTGAAGTTTGGTGAACATAATATCAACCTTATTAATATGGCATATGAGGACAAGAGTTGGTTGCAGTATCTCAGGTATGGGCATTTAAATTTTCATAGTTTGAGGATTCTAACATCAAATTCATTAGTTTATGGTTTGCCTAAGGTTGAAGAGCACAAGGAAATTTGTGAACGTTGTGCTAAAGGAAAGCATGCAAGGGAAAATTTTCCAAAGGGAAATGCATGGAGGGCCATTCATCCACTCCAATTAGTTCATTCAGACATTTGTGGTCCTATGCAAACAAAGAGTTTGGGTAATTCATCATATTTTATCACTTTTATTGATGATTACTCATGAAAATGTTGGGTTTATTTTTTGAAGACCAAGGGTGAAGCCATTGATAAATTCAAGAGGTTTAGATCCCTTGTAGAAAATGAAAAAGGGTGCAAAATCAAATTCTTGAGGACTGATCATGGAGGATAACTTTGTTCAAAAGCTTTTCAAGGTTATTATGATATGCATGGCATCAGAAGACAACTCACCACTACCTATACACCTCAACAAAATGGTGTAGCTAAAAGGAAGAATCATACAGTGGTGGAGATGGCATGGAGCATGCTACAAACAAAGGGATTAAGCAAATTCTTTTTGGGGAGATGTAGTGCTACAATAATATATATTCTCAATCGGAGTCCCACTAGTACACTTGATAGGATGACTTTGTTTGAAGCCTGGTATGAAAAAAATCCAAATGTTAATCATTTCAACGTTTTTGGTTGTTTAGCCTATGTTCATGTTCCTCATCAAAAGAGACAAAAGTTAGATCCCAAAAGTGAGTCATGTATTTTTGTTGGATATAGTGAGGAAAGTAAGGCTTACATGTTATATAATCCTCTCACTAATAGGCTTATTGTGTCAAGAGATGTGATTTTTGATGAAGGGGAGTTTATGGTCATCAAAAAGGCCATATGGAGAAGTCAAAATATATTTTAAATGATGTTATTATGGATGATATTGATCATGGGCAGCCCACTGATATTTCTTTTCCAAGTGCTACAATTCTACCAAGTAACCCCTCTTCTAGTTGTTCAATTCCAAGTGTAAGTCCAGATTCAAGTCCTAGTTCTATAAGGAAGGTAAGAATATTGAGTGACATATATTAAAGGAGTTCAAATCAAGCACATGAAGAAAATCCAAGAGGTGAGACACTAAATTTTGATTTACTTACCAAGGCTGATTTTGAACCATCATGTTTTGAAGATGCATGTATGTACTAATGAGGTTTAGATTCAAGCAATGCAAGAAGAAATGGATTCTATTCACATGAATTACACTTGGGAGCTTACAAAGCTTCCACATGGCAAGAAAAATATTGGCACAAAATGGGTCTAGAAGACTAAGTGTAACAGTGATGGACGTGTTGAAAGGCATAAGGCAAGATTAGTTACTAAAGGATTCACATAGAAGTATGGCATTGATTATGAAGAGACATTTGCACTAGTATCAAGATAAGAGACCATTATAATGTTGATTTCATTAGAATCTCACAAAAATTGGAGCATCCATCATATGGATGTGAAAAGTGCCTTCTTGAACAGGCACTTAGAAGAGGAAGTATATGTGGATCAGCCACAAGGTTTTGAAGTATAAGGAAAAGAAAATCATGTCTACAAGTTGAAGAAGGATTTGTATGGCCTCAATAAAGCACCAAGAGTGTGGTATGCTAGGATTGATGGATATTTTTAGGAGAATGGATTTCAAAGAAGTAAGAGTGAACCTACCCTTTATTATAAACAAGAAGGGAATGATATTCTTATTGTAAGTTTGTATGTTGATGAGTTGCTGTATATGGGTAGTAGTTCTAAGATGAAGGATGAATTAAAAGTTGTTATGATGAATGAATTTGAGATGAAAGATTTAGGCCTCATTAAATATTTTTTAGGAATGGAGGTTTATCAAAGTGAACGAAATTTTCATTTGTGAAATAAAGTATGCCAAAGATATGTTGAAGAAATTTGATATGGTTGATTGTAAACTAGTCTCCACTCCAGTTTCTCATGGAGTTGTGTTGTGTAGAGATGATGATACTAAAATAGTTGATGAGACAAATTATAGGAAAATTGTTGGAAGCTTGATGTTTCTGACTCACACAAGACCTGATATTGCTTATTTAGTTTCACTTGTTTCAAGGTACATGACAGATCCATCAGAAATATATATGAAGGCAGCCAAGAAAATTTTGATGTATGTGAGAGGCACTCTAGATTTTGGTATTCATTACTACAATTATAAAAGGTTCAATCTTGTTGGTTTTAGTGATTTTAATTAGGGAGGTAGTTTGGATGACTGAAAGTCAACATCTGGGAATTGTTTTTCTTTTGGTTTTGGTCTGATTACTTAGAGCTCAAAGAAGAAAAATATAGTTTCCCTTCTACAAAAGCAAAGTATGTTGTAGTCACTTAAGTACACATGCATTATGGCTTAGAAATTTTTTTGAAGAAATTGGAGAGATACAAATTCATCCCACAGTGATTTTTTGTGACAACATTAGTGTCATCAAATTATCCAAAAATTGATTCCATCACATCAGGACAAAACATTTTGATTTAAAGCATCATTTTATCCAAGATTTAGTGCAGAAGAAGGTAGTAGAATTGAAATACATCAACACTAAAGAACAGTTAGCATATATCTTCACTAAGTTAGTTGTAAATAATTAGTTTTTGATACTCAGAGATCAGATTGTGAGCCCTCTCAGCATCAAGGGGGAGTATGTTGAAAAGTGATGTTGAAGAGCCAGTTCCATTGTGGCTATGTTGTAGTTCACTCAATTCTATTTTTGGACTATTGGTGTAGATTTAGTTTGCATGAATAGTTTTTGTGGAGCTGAATTTAAATAGTTAGTTAATCTTTAGTTAATATATTTTTTTAGAAAACTAAAGCTTTATAAAAGGTAGAGTTATCTTTAGTTGATATTACATGCAAATTGTTATTTAGAATATTTTATTTATTAATTAGAAAAGCATGTTCACATGCAATTCTATTAATACATTGTAATTGATTTTTATTTTCAAGGAGAAGGAGAATGATTCAAATAATTTGAAGTATTTTTTATTTTTGCAATTCTTATTTCTTCTGTGTTATGAATATAGAATATATTTGGCTGTGATTTAATTTTATATATTTAAAATTCTACATGTCTCTAGCTGTTATATCTACTACACTATCTCCAGCTGTCAGATTTATTTTGAATAAAAGGGTTGAAATATAAAGGCATTTGAATGAAAGGGCCTACTCAACAAGTTTGAAAATTTAAAATCCCTTCCATCTATCAGATTGATTTCAAATGTTTAGAATGTAAATGAAAAATTAAATCTAAAATTTCATCTTAGATCTATGTTTGTTGATCTTGATCCAACAACATGGGATAATATTAAAAGGAATGTTGATATCACGTTTTAGAATTGCCTCCAACCATTAGATCTGCCATAAGAATCTGTAGTCATCGAATCAAATCAAAACGATCATAGTCAAAGTTCACATAGGAAATGAGATTGGAAATGAATGAATCTTAAGATGTCATGACATAAAAGATGAATGAAAATGATGAACCCAAGTTGAAATAGAAATCTTGAGGCATCAAATTGGTGTGAATTTTACATTTTTAATGTAGTCTAGAGATGGCTAAAAAATTAAAAAAATTCTCATGCGATGAAAAAGTCGAGGTTTTGAATAGGGAAAAAAATTCTTGGCTTCAAGGGTGTTGCCACAAAACCTTGTAAAGGGCACTTCCCCTTGACCCCACTAGGGGCTTTGACCCCTAGATCCCAAATTTTGAATCAGTGAGCCAAAAATAAGAAGTGGTGAAATTTTTTTTTCCAAATAAAGCTATGATTTTCTTAACTCTTATGCCCAATAGATGGATACTGAGATTTTGAGATCAAAACTTTGTAAGTAAGCCACCCTTTAGAGCCACCAAAAATGTTAAAATAATTCTACCCAGTTAAATTTTTAATTAGTCTAAGCCTCTTATAGAAAATAGTCTAACCCATACTTCTTTGATTATAAATGTGAATGGGTTATATTTAAATTTAAAGTAAAATTATGGGCTCACCCCACTATTTAAATATTTGAGCTAATGTATTAAAAATGAGAATTTATGGTGGTTTGAATGGCTTAATTTATTTTAAAATCAAGAACTCATTATTAAATAAAGTTTATCTCATGCTTTTAAAAGTTTATGAAATTAGAATAGGAGGCTACAGGAGTAAGGAAAAAGATCCCACAATGATTTCAATATTTAAAATAAGTCTTGTTTTGTTTTAAAATACATATTCAAGTGGCTAAAATTCAATGAAGTTGCATGCCAAGTACATAGAAAGGAAGAGTAAAACATGTGAAAATATAAAATGGATTTCTTAAGGCATTACAAGGGATTTTTTTTTAAAATTTACATTCAGTTATCCTCAACTTGATTATGGAAAAATGATTATTGAATGCATTTTTCCTCTCTTTTCTTCTCTCTTATATTCTATATATTTAAATTTGCTCATTTTAGACAGATGATTTTCTTGGACTTTTAGTCTACTAAATTTTCATAGTTTATAATTGAACCCTTGTATTTTTATTTTGTAGAAATATCTAGAACCCTCTTTTGAAGTGTAATGTGATTATGCATAATCTATGAAAATCGAAAGCTTTGTGGCTCTTTATTTTTAGTTATTATTTTACCACTACAACTTTTTTGTGTATTTCTATCTGGATTCATTTGTGTAATTTGTGTTCATTTTCTTTCTAAAAATTAAATTTCACTATGTTCATATACATAGGGAATCCTCCACTTTCTTATTATGGTGAATCACCTCCATTTAATTTATTTCTCTTTCCCTTTTTCCCTTTCAATTTTTATTTTTATTGGTAGATTAGCATTAGAGTAGGAAACAAAACCATCTATCTCTAGATGTTATCTAGAAGGATCAATCCTACACTAAGCAAAGAATCCATGTTTTAGCTATATTTTTGGTTACAATCAAATGAAAAAAATATACTATTAACATATTGAGATCAAATATTTTCCTTTATGTGTCTCCATGCAAATCTATGAAACTAATGAATTAATTTCATACTAGTATTTTTTTCGTATATGATGGGTGTGTCTACAAGGTGACAAGTCATGCACAAGAAGTGTTACACCTTACAAGCATAATACTCAATCAATAAAATATGACCCATTATAGATATTCTCATTTTCAAGCCTCTATGTGAATCTTCAATAATGAAAAAATGATTACATAGTGGGTGTACAATGTTTTCCATCAATATGAGAGTCTCTATAAGGTGACTATTCATGCATGAAGAAAATAAATTATGTTTGCATAGTCAAATAATGTAGACACATAAATTTACAAAAAACCCTTATTATTAGTGTCTTATTACCACTTTATCATATTTTACAAACTCGTATAATTTTCTTTTTTCTTGGTCCATCTAAATCCCACTCAGGTGCTTATTTATCCTTGAGCCTAAAATTTATTGTCGAATACTTATAAAAAACTATATCCATCAGAATCATTGGACTATACATCCACTATTATCATACTCTACCTATATAATGGAGTTTAATTCATTTACAAGTTAGCCATGGAATCTATACATATCTATCTAGGTTAGAGACATGCCCTACATGTGTCTATCCATTTCAATGTTGTAGGCCCTTCTACCTATTGCCATTGATTATGCTCCTTTAACCTTGCCCCTTGTTAATTTTAAAGTTACTAACATGAATAACATGTCCTAGATTAGTTTTTATGTACAAGGTCATATAAATCCATTTGAAGAGAGAAAAAATGGATTCATGCATAGAGATCAAATATTATCAAATTTCAAGCCTAATGACAAGAATCAAATATATTACCACCTGATTCAAGTTTAGATTCAATGAGTTACATCTTACACACTTGTGATACAGTTATTATTTTTTTCTCATCATTGATGTTATGTCAAAGGAGGTTATTATATTCAATATATGTATTTTTATCACTCAATCTATTTCCATCCACACACTCACATAATTAGGTGGAGATCTAATTTCGAGTGTGCATGATACATTATTTGCAATTGTTGAGTATGATTCCAATGCTAGAACTTGATATTTGATGTTATAATTATATTCATTAGTGTTTTATTAGTTTAATAAATTTATTTAATTCAGTTACAACCTAGACTAGTTATTTTTTCAAATTTGGACACTTTTCAGGAACTTCCTAAAAAATAACTAGAAGTTTCAATTAGAGTGCAGTTTATTGAATGTGTATTTAAAAAAAATTTAATCCTTATCCACTTATCCCTGAGAGGTTTTTCATACCTTTTCTATCTAATTTAATTAAAATTAAATTCATTTTAGTTAATTTACTATTTTATAGGGATATGGGGTGCCTAGTTTGTCTAGTGCACATGTTGATTACTTGATAAGAAAGGCATCTTACATGTTGACCATATCTTATAGATAAGTCAAACTTATTCTCTTGAGTCTATTTAATGTTATATTAGAGTTTATTTTTATTTAAATTAATTATTAAGAAAGGTATTAATTTAACATTCACTTGTCATGACTTGTCATGCAAGTTATTTGTAATTGGTTAATTTTAGCCCTATCTGCTAATAAATAATGGTAAAATAATGTGGCACCATATTTCTTCTTGGAAACTCTTTTTTCATGTGTTTTAGCTTAGATTTTATTTTAATTATTCAAAAAGGAAAACCAACAAGAATTTTTATTCTAATTTGAAGTTATTTCATCCAATTTTTGTCAACAATCATACTTATAACACTACTAGATTAACAACTAGGAATTATGGGAATAATTGGTTGATATATGGATTTAAATTAAAATTAAATCAAAGCTTATTTGTATTCCTTCCATAAAACAAAACCTTGAGCAATCTCACTTCGGTGTTTTCCTGACTCCATCATGATGTATTTGTTTTGGATTATCAATCTAGGTTAAATAGGAAGAACATCTATTCCAAACATTATTCATAATTAAAAAGTGAAGTGAAGGTACAATAAGATCATAAAAATAATGTATTAATGAGTAAAAAATAGTTTATGAAACCATGTGCATGACAAACTTGATGACACAAGAAAAGACTCGATGATTGTGTTTTGACTAGGTCATGTCTACCTATGATGAACTTTTACCCTATATGTGTGTGTCCAAAAATATTTTTATAATCCCATATTTGAGGAACATGATCCAAATAATCTATATAGTCATTCTACAAGTTTATAATTCTATAACATCAATCGGGTGTCATCATTCATTAATATCTTGTACTTAATTTATCTATCCAAGTTTATTTTGTTATGGTTTTAATTTTTAATTAAGCCAAACCCGTTAGATTAATCTATTTTTTGAGCTTTCATGGATGTATTCTTGGATCTGTTTAATTAAAATTAGTTTATTATTATTATTATTATGAGTAATATTATAATTAGGGTAAATATATATGGTGAACCCTAAATCTTTTGATCATTCAATCTAAGGTTTTCTTCATTCCCTTAAGGATTGTTGATTTCATTCAATTTCATTTTCTTGTCCATAGGGTTGATACAACTTTGTCTGCTCATTATTTTATTATCATCATGGTTGACATTAGAAACATTAATGAGAGTACATATTTCTTGGATGTTAAATTACATAATATTACAATTTATATAGATAAAAAAATTAACAAACACATTGCTAAATCTTTCAAATAAAAAACTCTTACAAACCTTGAATCATTTATGAAATGATACATATAGCTTGCAAATCATGAATTCATATTTTTTTCATGTAGACACCCATAGGGTTAGTACTTGTGCTCATACTTATTCTATGCTTTCTAATGAATGCTTGAATCCTAATCCCATGTAAGAGACTGTGCCTACAGCCATAATCAATGGTATGAATCAACATTTAAATGAACATATCAAGATTATAACCATTCCTTTGCATGACAAATTCATTATGATGTATGCTATTGGTATTTTGTTGTAACAAATCCACATGGATTGTACTAGAATAATGTAATATTTTTTTAATTTCTAAATACTCAACATACATTCTTTTTATAGATTACACAGTGTTATTTAACAAACTATGCCAAGCATATTAAACTATCACAAACTTAGAACAATAACAATTCCAAATTCTAGTAGACGTCACCATGGTGGGCCATTTTGTAAAATGAGCCTTCACATCTACATTCAGTGTAAATGAAACTGAGGGCTAGTTACTTGTTTGAAGCTCAAGGCGGTAATTGGGAATTTCATCAGCTGGGTCTACAATTACAAAATGGGGGGAGATCGTATTCATACTAAACTAGTCTCCTGCTATGAATTTAAGGACAAACCATTAGTCTAGCATTGCTATAAAGAAGGAGGTATCAGCCCATACTTGGAAAGGCTGAATGGTTATGAAGAAAATTTGTCTGACCAATTCACATGATCTTGGTTGAATAGGTGGGTCATTGTGGGGGGCATTACCTTTGAAATCTCTGAAAAGGTGATTTCAATGGCCACTGGAATGACCATGTAGGGTTTAAAGCTCTAAAGGAAAACCAAAATCATGGATTTGGCTAGTCACAAACTATTTCTGGGTGAAGGAGAAGAACTCATCCCATATCAAGGAGGGTTCAAGCGTGCCAAACTGCCAGAGCCATGGGATGGTGTCTATTTCATTCTTATGAATTACTTCACTCTCGAGGGGTGATATACTAGGTTTTATAACTATCACCTTCCTTTGTTAAATCATTTTAGATGAAATGCTATTATCAAATTTCCTTTCTACCTACTGTCCTCATTGGAACACTCTATCCTGAGGGTGAGAGCCAAAATGACCAAGAAGCCAGACTTAAAACCTATTCCCCTACACCAGAGGCTTATTTTTTGTCTCTACAATTTCCACCGTTCCCTTGAGCCAAACATGAATATCAGAGGTGTTAATGAAGACATTCCCTCTAACTCAATTTTTGATGATGTAATTGATGAATCTTGGGTTTCCCCTGTTCCTACCAAGACCAATGACACCCCTCTCTCCACCCCTATTATGACCCCTGCTAATACTCTGAGCTCCCTTATGAGCAAAAAGGGAAGGAAGAGGAAGGTTGATGGAGAAAAAGGAAAATTTGAAGAGACTAAGGAAGGGACCCACAAAAATCTAGATGGGGCCATGGGGGGCCAACGTGGCAAACCCCACAAGCCCTCCAAAATTAGTAAGGATGGTTTCCCTTCGGGAGTGCATAGGTTAGGGTGGATCGCTGGAAAACCAGTCCTGAAGATAAGGTTGATTGAGTATTCTAAAAGTTATTCTAACGATCAAACCCAGGATGATGACTATGAAGAGCCAAAAATTCAAGAAATTTCAGAGGACACTGGTGGGAAACAAGCTTCTCAAGTTTTTGAGGTAATTGAAGAGCAGGGTGTTGATTCTAGGGGAACTGCTGATAATAAGGAGAAGATGCATGTAGAATAAGCTGGTGAGGGTTCAGAGAATGAGAATGACTGGAAAACAAAAATTGGGGCCTTAAAGGACCACATTTAAAATCTAGAAAAGGTTTTTGCCAAAGGCCTTTGAAATAACATTCTGCTGAATATGACTATTTTGGAAGCGGTGGGTAATCCAGGGAATGCTGACAATGTAGACAATGAGAATCTTAAGGATCTTGTTAATTCTATAGTTATGTAGTTTCATCCTTTCTGACTCTGGTCTGTCTAGGGTTTTGTTTTGCTTCTAACTGTGCTTTTTGGCTGTGTCATTGGTTCAGTGCTGGCATCTTTTGTTTGCCAGCCTTCCTATCTTTTTTGACTGTATAGGGTTCGGCCCCTAGTTTGCCACATTGTTTAATAAAAAACAATTCAAAATTCTAACATTAAATGTAATATAACATAACTTAACATACCAACAAGGAAATTAATTATATTAAAATCCAACCATGGTTGGTATAATAATACAACTACTGTTGTTGAAGTATAACAAAATAATAAGTAGTCTTCAAGTACGTACTATAGTGGGGAGGGAGATCATCATCCGAGCACTTTTTCACACCAACTATGTACCATCAATCCCTCATAAAATCCTCTATTAGGGAATGAACCTCCCTTCATAGATAGATAGATAATAATGGTTCAGAAATCTAGAAAGACATGCCATTACCCATGTGCTATAAGATTTCTACTACATGATGTGTATCATAAATAAAATACGTTCTAACATGATATCGCATGAACATGCAAATCAAACATATGAAATGACAATGTATATCTAACATTAATTTGACCAAAGTTTTTAAATAACATATGATCTCATGGATCAATCAATTTTATGCACACCACTTGATCCAATTATCTTCATCTTTCATTCATGATGCCAACTACGCTAGTGAATTCCATCTCACTACTTATTTGACATTATCAACGCAAGATTGGTTATAACATAATATATAAACCAATGATTAAAATAAATTATTCCTTTTAACAAACATGCAAACTTGCCAAGTATAAGAAAAATAATCATAATAACATAGTTAGTCTGTCAAATGCAATAAATCAATTTCACACTTTAAGATATTTAAATATAATGAATATATCCTATTTTTATTCAAAAATCAAACCATCCAAGTGTGAATCATATTATATTCATAAATACCTAAAAATCAGAAAAAAACATTGAATTTCCAAACACAATAATATGTATATAACATAGATAACTTTACTCAATAAAATCTACATCTTGGTACCATTTTGCAATTGGTGATTTTCAACTTAAGACAAGTTGTTTACAACCATACTTAATAATAGTTTTTAGTTTTTGTAATAGGGTTTACTATTCCATAAATTTTGTATCTCTAATATGATAATGAATCCCCTTTTCCCCATTTATATAAGAGAATCTCATTAATTATTTTATATATTAAACACTTGGTTTTTAAAAGGACCAATTAATAATAGATATATTAATCTCGTTATTTTCTAAAATTCACTTCTATGTAGTTAATTAGCTAGAAAATTTATGACTTATTTAGACATTGGGCATTATAGATGATTTTATAGAAATATACCTAAGTTCAACCAAAATATGGAAATTTGAGGCAATAAAAAAGATTTACCACCAAGTTCGATTTGTAGAAAAGAGGAAACATAGTTTTCTTCAAACATTTATTGTTTCTTTCCCTAATGGAGAATATGGAGCATCAACTATTTTCTCATCAAATACTATTCATCCAACAATGTTTTACAAAAAGTGCTAAGTTTGTATACTTAGAATCATGTCTAAGCTAGTATGGATTATAAGCTAAATCTGTATATAAATATATAAATATAGGACCTACATATTTATTATATGCAACTAAAGACAAATTTAATACATAAAAATTATATCATCTCCTTATTATGTAGGCTTAAATACCAATATGTTATTATACAAGAATTGACTAAATGGTTATACAAAATTTATTTCTTTTCTATTCCCAAGCTGTGTAATTACATAATTTGGTTCACATATATTCATGCATGTGTGTGAAATAAGGGAATATTTTCATTTTATAAATAATTATCTAAGTCTATATATATATATATATATATATATATATATATATATATATATATATATATATATATATATATATAATTTTTTTTTTATACTATTACAATTCAGTCTCTCAATTTATTGGTTCAACCAACATTCAACATGCTATTAAATAAGAGTCTTAAAATAGATCCTACCTTTCAGTTTTGATGTATATTCCTTTTGCCAATCATTTCTCCCTCTAAAGTGTCATCATAATTATCCTATATCTCCTCTTTATTCAATTCACTACTCCTTTCTTTCATAAATTCATTATCTATTTCCTTAGAGTCACTGAAAATCCACCCTTTGTCATTGTCATTTCTTTCTTCTCAAATCATACAATGAAAACTCTTATATGAAAAGACACCAAATCAAGACAATGACATTCATTAAATATCATTCAGACTTATAATTGTGTTAGGTAACCATATTTGTGTCAACATAAACTACATGATCATATAACAATATTATATGCATAAATCTATGTACTATAATCACACATGAAATCATACAACCAGATCACCATAAGCATCAATTAAAAATATGAGAATAAAAAATTATATAAACATTCATTATCTAAATTGATCAAAAGAGTTAAATTATTTAATCTACTATGGTGTGTGTGTGTTGGGTTATTATCAGTTTCTCTATCATCCTTTAATCATCCCATCTATGCCATCCTATTCAATTATGTTCTCCTTCCATCATGATTTAATGGTAGAATCAATCCTTCATCCACCTCATGACGAGTAGGTAGTTAGTCTAGGTCATCATATATATCAACTAATGATGATAATTAATAAATAGACATCTATAATGTACATAAATAAGAAAGTACAATTATCATATAATCAATCCATTATGTAAAATAATCAGAGTATCACTGTCCCATAACCAATATATGTTATATAACTCAAATCAAAACAATAATAATTAAATAATAACCATAATAATCCACAAATTCAAAGGTTAATATACTTGGGGTGAAATTAGGTTGTAACATCCTTTCCCCCTAAAAATAGTCATCATCCTGATGACACTTATTGAAACAATAATTTAGAATAATTAACAGAGTTTAATAGAATAAAACATAGTATTAATTATTAAATCATTTAAATAAATGTAGAAAAAGCTAGAAGAACTCATCATAGTCCTCTCAAGTATAAATATCTTCAGAGTATTAGTTCCATAATACTTTGCACTATGACACTTATCTATTATGCAAATAAAGTTTGTGATTGTCAATTACTCTAATTAGTTCTATCATGACCACCCTAGGATCCAAAACTTGCAAAGCATTTCAATCCATAATATGTGAAATATCAGCTATATACTTTTTAAGATAAGATACATGAAAAATACTATGTAATAGAGCTAGGGATGGTGGCAATGCAAGCATATATGCTACAGGATTGACCACTTATAAAACTTTGAAGGGTCCCACATATCTTGGTGATAGTTTTGTTGACTTCCTAAATTTAATCGATCTCTCTTGTAGCTTAACCCATAAGAATATTTTAATATCACCTAAAAAAATCATCTATCTATCTTTTTTAAATTAGCATAACTCTTTTCTCTATTATTGGCCTCAACTAATCTCTGTTTGATTAATCTAACTTGATCTTCCATTTCTGAAAGCATCTCAGGTCCAAAGACTACCCTATCCTCTAACATGTCCCAATGGATTGGTGTCTTTCACCTTCTTCCATATAGTACCTCAAAAGGTGTCATCTTCAAAGATTATTGGTATGAGTTATTGTATGCAAACTCAATTAATAGAAGATAATCTTCCCATTTGTATTGCTGATCCATGCAATATATATGAAAAAGATCCTTTAACACCTGATTAACTCACTCATTTTGACCATCAATCTTTGGATGATATGCAGTGCTAAGATTTAGTTGCATATACAAAGTTGAGTTCAAAGTTACCCAAAACCTAGAAGTCATCTTCAGATCATGATCTGAAATGATCTTCTCTAAGAATTGATGCAACTAATACACCTCTTTTATGAACCTCTTTGTAAGGGTAGGTGCATCATCTATCAAATTGTCTGGTATAAAATGAGGCACCTTTGTTAATTTTTCAACAACTACCAAAATCATATCATGCTTACTCCATGAAATTGGTAATCCTTGGACAAAGTCCATACTAATCACATGCCACTTTCACTCTGGTATATAGTGTATATATAACAATCCATTTGGGTGTACTCATTGACATTCCAGACAATGTGATACATAATTAACTACATCTTTCTTGATTCCCTTCCAAAAATATAGAGGTCTAAGCTTTGCTTTGATCTTGTTTACTCCTAGATGTCCTAAATATGGGGCATTATGTAATTATTTTAGTACTATGATATGTATATTATTTTGATCTAGCACATACATCCTTCTATTATAACTCAAAAGACCATCATTCTTAGAACTAAACCCTTTATACCGAGGATTTTGAGCATTATCAAACAATATTTTCTAACCTGATCATAGAATTCATCTCTTGGTAAGAATTCAATCACATGATCCCTAAAATTAATCTTGATAGTAGCCACAGATGCTATGTACCTTCTTTGACTCAAAGCATCAGCTACTTTGTTTTATTTACCTTTGATGTAATTGATATCAAATTCATAGTTAGACAAAAACTCTAACCAATGTCTCTGATGAGCATTGAAATTTGGTTGGGTGAAAATGTATTTGATTCCTAAGTTATCAGTCTTGAGTTCAAATAATTTTTCCAACAAATAATATCTCCAAAATTACAAAGCATAAATAATTACTACAAGTTCAAAATCATGAGGGGTGTAATTCACCTAATAAGCTTTTAGCTTCCTTGATTCAAAAGTCACCACTGTACTATCTTGTATAAAGACTAAAAATTGACCATTGGGATTAGGAACTCTCAAAACTAGTGCTAAAATAAGCCTTATTTTTAATTCCTAAAAATCTACTTCACATTTATCTAACCAGTCAAATCTTTGGTTCTTCCATTGCAAGGAGTTAATTGGATTAACTATCTTAAAAAAATTAAAATGAACTATAGCCTAATAATCCCATAAAACTTCTTAACTTGTGCACATTCCTTAGTATCGACCACTCTATAATGGCTCTTATCTTAGTTGAATCAATAAAAATACCATCTACAAAAATAATATATCCTATATATTTCACTCTCTCTTGGAAGAATACGTACTTAGATAACTTCTTATACATGTTATGGTTTTGCAACCATTATAGAACCAGTTTTAGATGTTGAAGGTGCTTCTCTTCATTCTTATAATATATAAGAATGTAATCCAAAAAGTCCAAAACAAATTGATCTAGATAATCTATGAACATACTATTCATGAGATTCATGAATGTTGTTGGTGCATTAGTTAAGCTAAAGGGTAACACTGTGAACTCATAATGTCTATAATGAGTTATGAAAGCTATTTTAGAATGTCCTCATCTTGAATCCTCAAATGATGATATCCCACTCTAAGATCAATATCAAAAAAGATTGTTACTTCCTACATTTAATAAAAAATATCATCTATACAAGATAATAGATACATGTTTTTAATAGTTTCCTTGTTTAACATCCTATAATCAATGCAAAGTCGAAGAGTACTATCCATCATTTTGATAAATATAACTGGTGCATCCCATGGTGACACGCTAGGCCCAATCAACCCTTTTGAAAATAATGCCTAAAGTTAAGACTTCAATTCAACCAACTTAGTGGTTGTCATTCTATATGGTGCCTTAGACTATGGTTCTAATCTAGGTATGATGTTGATGGAGAAATCAAAATCATGTTTAGGTGGTAATTCTG